>CM033998.1:2973362-3227410 GCA_019603395.1 Cyrtorhinus lividipennis
ATGTATAAAGACAACAGGTTCTCAATGGGGATTAAACGATTAGGTTGCAGTCAGAGTAGTTCATATTACCCGCCATAATGGTCAGGTAAACAAGGGGGGGACGTTTATTTGGCTGAATGAACCTGACTCAGATTTTATTATCACTATAAAGACAACAGTTCTCATGTGGGGTAAAACAATTAGGTTGCAGTCAGAGTAGTTCATATTACCGCCATAATGGTCGGTAAACAAGGGGGGACGTTTATTGGGCTGATTACAACCTGACTCAGATTTTTATTATCACTATAAAGACAACAGGTTCTCATGTGGGGGATAAAAACGATTAGGTTGCAGTCAGAGTAGTTCAATTAACCGCATAATGGTCTGGTAAACAAGGGGGGGACGTTTATTGGGCTTATTACAAACCTGACTCAGAATTTTATTATCACTCATAAGACAACAGGTTTCATGAGGGGGATAAAAACGATTAGGTTGCAGTCAGAGTAGTTCATATTACCCGCCATAATGGTCTGGTAACAGGGGGGACGTTTATTGGGCTGATACAAACTGACTCAGATTTTTATTATCAATGATAAGACAACAGGTTCTCATGTGGGGGATAAAAACGATATAGGTTGCAGTCAGAGTAGTTCATATTCCCGCCATAATGGTTCGGTAAACAAGGAGGGTACGTTTTAATTGCTGATGAATGGAATCCTGACTCAGATTTTTTATTATCACTGTATAAAGACAACAGGTTCTCATGTGGGGGATAAAAAAATTAGGTTGCAGTCAGAGTAGTTCATATTACTCGCCATAATGGTCTGGTAAACAAGGGGGGGGACGATTATTGGGCTTATTACAAACCTGACCCAGATTTTTATTATCACTCTATGAAGACAACAGGTTCTCATGAGGGGGATAAAAACGATTAGGTTGCAGTCAGAGTAGTGATATTACCCGCCATAACGGTCAGGTAAACAAGGGGGGACGTGTATTGGGCTGAATGGAAACCTGACTCAGATTTGTATTATCACTCTATAAAGACAACAGGTTCTCATGAGGGGGATAAAAACGATTAGGTTGCAGTCAGAGTAGTTCATATTATCCGCCATAATGGTCTGGTAAACAAGGGGGGTACGTTATTGGGCTGATTACAAACCTGACTCAGATTTTTATTATCACTCTATAAAGACAACAGGTTCTCATGAGGGGGATAAAAACGATTAGGTTGCAGTCAGAGTAGTTCATATTACCCGCCATAATGGTCAGGTAAACAAGGGGGGGACGTTTATTGGGCTGATTACAAACCTGACTCAGATTTTTATTATCACTGTATAAAGACAACAGGTTCTCATGTGGGGGATAAAAACGATTAGGTTGCAGTCAGAGTAGTTCATATTACCCGCCATAATGGTCAGGTAAACAAGGGAGGTACGTTTATTTGGCTGAATGGAATCCTGACTCAGATTTTTATTATCACTGTATAAAGACAACAGATTCTCATGTGGGGGATAAAAACAATTAGGTTGCAGTCAGAGTAGTTCATATTACTCGCCATAATGGTCTGGTAAACAAGGGGGGGACGTTTATTGGGCTTATTACAAACCTGACCCAGAATTTTATTATCACTCCATGAAGACAACAGGTTCTCATGAGGGGGATAAAAACGATTAGGTTGCAGTCAGAGTAGTTCATATTACCCGCCATAATGGTCAGGTAAACAAGGGGGGGACGTTTATTGGGCTGATTACAAACCTGACTCAGATTTTTATTATCACTCCATAAAGACAACAGGTTCTCATGTGGGGGATAAAAACGATTAGGTTGCAGTCAGAGTAGTTCATATTACCCGCCATAATGGTCTGGTAAACAAGGGGGGGTACGTTTATTGGGCTGAATGGAAACCTGACGCAGATTTTTATTATCACTCTATGAAGACAACAGGTTCTCATGAGGGGGATAAAAACGATTAGGTTGCAGTCAGAGTAGTTCATATTACCCGCCATAATGGTCTGGTAAACAAGGGGGGGACGATTATTGGGCTTATTACAAACCTGACCCAGATTTTTATTATCACTCTATGAAGACAACAGGTTCTCATGAGGGGGATAAAAACGATTAGGTTGCAGTCAGAGTAGTTGATATTACCCGCCATAATGGTCAGGTAAACAAGGGGGGGACGTGTATTGGGCTGAATGGAAACCTGACTCAGATTTGTATTATCACTCTATAAAGACAACAGGTTCTCATGAGGGGGATAAAAACGATTAGGTTGCAGTCAGAGTAGTTCATATTATCCGCCATAATGGTATGGTAAACAAGGGGGGTACGTTTATTGGGCTGATTACAAACCTGACTCAGATTTTTATTATCACTCTATAAAGACAACAGGTTCTCATGAGGGGGATAAAAACGATTAGGTTGCAGTCAGAGTAGTTCATATTACCCGCCATAATGGTCAGGTAAACAAGGGGGGGACGTTTATTGGGCTGATTACAAACCTGACTCAGATTTTTATTATCACTGTATAAAGACAACAGGTTCTCATGTGGGGGATAAAAACGATTAGGTTGCAGTCAGAGTAGTTCATATTACCCGCCATAATGGTCAGGTAAACAAGGGAGGTACGTTTATTTGGCTGAATGGAATCCTGACTCAGATTTTTATTATCACTGTATAAAGACAACAGATTCTCATGTGGGGGATAAAAACAATTAGGTTGCAGTCAGAGTAGTTCATATTACTCGCCATAATGGTCTGGTAAACAAGGGGGGGACGTTTATTGGGCTTATTACAAACCTGACCCAGAATTTTATTATCACTCCATGAAGACAACAGGTTCTCATGAGGGGGATAAAAACGATTAGGTTGCAGTCAGAGTAGTTCATATTACCCGCCATAATGGTCAGGTAAACAAGGGGGGGACGTTTATTGGGCTGATTACAAACCTGACTCAGATTTTTATTATCACTGAATAAAGACAACAGGTTCTCATGTGGGGGATAAAAACAATGAGATTGCAGTCAGAGTAGTTCATATTACCCGCCATAATGGTCAGGTAAACAAGGAGGGTACGTTTAATTGGCTGAATGGAATCCTGACTCAGATTTTTATTATCACTGTATAAAGACAACAGGTTCTCATGTGGGGGATAAAAAAAATTAGGTTGCAGTCAGAGTAGTTCATATTACTCGCCATAATGGTCTGGTAAACAAGGGGGGGACGATTATTGGGCTTATTACAAACCTGACCCAGATTTTTATTATCACTCTATGAAGACAACAGGTTCTCATGAGGGGGATAAAAACGATTAGGTTGCAGTCAGAGTAGTTGATATTACCCGCCATAATGGTCAGGTAAACAAGGGGGGGACGTGTATTGGGCTGAATGGAAACCTGACGCAGATTTTTATTATCACTGTATAAAGGCAACAGGTTCTCATGAGGGGGATAAAAACGATTAGGTTGCAGTCAGAGTAGTTCATATTATCCGCCATAATGGTATGGTAAACAAGGGGGGTACGTTTATTGGGCTGATTACAAACCTGACTCAGATTTTTATTATCACTCTATAAAGACAACAGGTTCTCATGAGGGGGATAAAAACGATTAGGTTGCAGTCAGAGTAGTTCATATTACCCGCCATAATGGTCAGGTAAACAAGGGGGGGACGTTTATTGGGCTGATTACAAACCTGACTCAGATTTTTATTATCACTGTATAAAGACAACAGGTTCTCATGTGGGGGATAAAAACGATTAGGTTGCAGTCAGAGTAGTTCATATTACCCGCCATAATGGTCAGGTAAACAAGGGAGGTATGTTTATTTGGCTGAATGGAATCCTGACTCAGATTTTTATTATCACTGTATAAAGACAACAGATTCTCATGTGGGGGATAAAAACAATTAGGTTGCAGTCAGAGTAGTTCATATTACTCGCCATAATGGTCTGGTAAACAAGGGGGGGACGTTTATTGGGCTTATTACAAACCTGACCCAGATTTTTATTATCACTCCATGAAGACAACAGGTTCTCATGAGGGGGATAAAAACGATTAGGTTGCAGTCAGAGTAGTTCATATTACCCGCCATAATGGTCAGGTAAACAAGGGGGGGACGTTTATTGGGCTGATTACAAACCTGACTCAGATTTTTATTATCACTCCATAAAGACAACAGGTTCTCATGTGGGGGATAAAAACGATTAGGTTGCAGTCAGAGTAGTTCATATTACCCGCCATAATGGTCTGGTAAACAAGGGGGGGTACGTTTATTGGGCTGAATGGAAACCTGACGCAGATTTTTATTATCACTCTATGAAGACAACAGGTTCTCATGAGGGGGATAAAAACGATTAGGTTGCAGTCAGAGTAGTTCATATTACCCGCCATAATGGTCTGGTAAACAAGGGGGGCGCGTTTATTGGGCTGATTACAAACCTGACTCGGATTTTCATTATCACTGTATAAAGACAACTGGTTCTCATGAGGGGGATAAAAACGATTAGGTTGCAGTCAGAGTAGTTCATATTACCCGCCATAATGGTCTGGTAAACAAGGGGGGGACGTTTATTGGGCTGAATGGAAACCTGACGCAGATTTTTATTATCACTCTATGAAGACAACAGGTTCTCATGAAGGGGATAAAAACGATTAGGTTGCAGTCAGAGTAGTTCATATTACCCGCCATAATGGTCAGGTAAACAAGGGGGGGACGTTTATTGGGCTGAATGGAAACCTGACGCAGATTTTTATTATCACTCTATAAAGACAACAGGTTCTCATGAGGGGGATAAAAACGATTAGGTTGCAGTCAGAGTAGTTCATATTACCCGCCATAATGGTCTGGTAAACAAGGGTGGACGTTTATTGGGCTGATTACAAACCTGACTCAGATTTTTATTATCACTGTATAAAGACAACAGGTTCTCATATGGGGGATAAAAACAATTAGATTGCAGTCAGAGTAGTTCATATTACCCGCCATAATGGTCTGGTAAACAAGGGGGGGACGTTTATTGGGCTGAATGGAAACCTGACGCAGATTTTGGTTGGTTATTCCTTGAATAATCAACCTATGTTTTCATGATAATGGTCAACCTCTCCGATTCGGCTCAAAATTTTTTTCTGGACGTTTCATGATGTCCTGATCAAAAAAGGTCAATGTCCGTCCGCCGTCCGCCGTACGCCGTCCATTGTCCACGCCGTTTTTGGTAGTAGAAAATGTTCTAAAAATCTGAAATTTGGGTCAGGGGTCTGTTCCCAGCCGAGATGGGTCCTCGAAACTTTTCAGCCCGATCGGACCAAATTTGGAGGGGGTAGGGGTCAAAATGTGTTTTTTGAAAAATGGATTTTCGAGATTTTGGGTGATTTAGGCGAGTGGGGTGTCATTTTCCACTAAATTTCGGACGCTGAATCCAATAAAATGGGTCCCAGAACAATTGGCACCCACTGGAAGAAGTAATGGGTCAAATTGGGAATTTATTACCCATGTGGGTGACTTCAGCCGAATAGACAAACAAAACACATCGTCATATCCTATTGTTTATAACCAGCTGTTAAACTTAGCAACCAATTTTGAGCAGTTGCCTACAATTCTTTTTACTGTCCGAGCTTTTTATTCGTACCATTCAGTTCAATTTAATACAATTATTATAGCCTTCTAAATTACCTACGTTTTCTCAATATTATATTAGTAAATTAGTGTCGTAGTGCCCCATAGATACACCCATCTTGAATATGTGTTTTCGGGATTTCTGCTACCTAGGCGTGTGGGGTATCATTTTCCACTAAATTTTGGACGCTGAATCGATTGGAATGGGTCTGAGACCCGCCACACCCACTGTTTCCCCCATTCGAGGAATAACCAACCCGTGTGTAAGAATTTGCAGCGTTTTTATTATCACTCTATGAAGACAACAGGTTCTCATGAGGGGGATAAAAACGATTAGGTTGCAGTCAGAGTAGTTCATATTACCCGCCATAATGGTCTGGTAAACAAGGGGGGGACGTTTATTGGGCTGAATGGAAACCTGACGCAGATTTTTATTATCACTCTATGAAGACAACAGGTTCTCATGAGGAGGATAAAAACGATTAGGTTGCTGTCAGAGTAGTTCATATTACCCGCCATAATGGACTGGTAAACAAGGGGGGGACGTTTATTGGGCTGAATGGAAACCTGACTCAGATTTCTATTATCACTGAAAGAAAGAAATGTTTTTAAAGAAATGTTTATTTTCGTCGTTTTGAGGCAACTATGGCCTATACAACGAGGAAGGTTCGCGAGGGTACAGACTATATCATGGTATAAATCTAAATAAAAAATAAAAATATACATAGTACTTCTTGTGGCTGACATAAAGGGGGGGGGGGGTATAATATGTTCTTATGCACAATAAACTGGTTGAGAGTTGGTGGGTGCCCTCAGTTGGACACATCATCCATCAATCCTTTCACAAAGGCTCTAAATTTGAAAAATGACATTGTAAAATTAAGTAGCATGAACACACTTTCCCTAGTCACCGCAGCAAATAGAACTTTGTTAACAAACTCAGAACTGACTCGAGGCATGCCAAAATATTTTTCCCTCATTTCCCTTAGTTGAGGGCAACTACAAAAAATGTGCTCGATGGTTTCTGGCGACCTGGTGTTACACAGAAAGCATTCGTTTGAATGGTCGATGGTGTACAAGGAACCCTTATAAAAAATACGAAGCATATTCCCATTCCTCAAACGCAACTGGGCCACTACTCGTTTAACGTTTATAGGGATTTCCCATCTTAAATATCCTTCAAGCGAGGAGTAATTGTGACTGTACTCCTGGTAAGCCTGGCTGTAAGTGGAACATACCATTCGCTCGTAGTCTTCGTAAGCAGTTTTCGTCGTGAGACAATTTAACACCTGCTGCTTATTTTTTTTCACTTCGTCAGCATTTTGCACCTTCCACAGATCATGGTAACCCAATTCCACAAGTATAGTCTTGAGTTGGGAAGCCCAGTTGTATTTTTCCACATCAAGACCTCTGTTGATTGTTGACAGTAGCTGGTTATAACAAATGCGAGGGTATCTACTTTCCGGCATTCTTAGGATTGCCTCCCACCAACCCAAGGCTCTATCCACTACAAAAACTCCTAATTTTGCCCTACCTGTCTCGGCTCGCAGCACGTAACGAGGGGTTCCGAAAGGCAAGGTTAAAATGCTTTTCAAAATTTTTGACTGTATTGCCTCTAGCTCCTCAAGGTAACATAGGCCCCAGATCTCTGAGCTGTAGAGCAGTACCGAACAGACCATCGAATCAATAAGCCGACAAGTGGCTTCCCAACTTACACATTTACCCTTTACCAAAATTTCCCGTACACTACCCCAAGCTCGTAAACTTTTGGCTTTAAATTGCTCCTTAGCTTTATAGTACAATCCTGACGAAGAGAAATTTACTCCAAGGTAGATGTACTCCTTAACGAATTCTATTTTCCCACATGGTAAAATTATGAAATCATCTTGCCTTTTTCGTTTACCTCTTTGGAAACACACTATTTTTGTCTTGTCCTGATTTATAGAGAGACCCATTTACCTTGAGTATTCGTCTAAGGCCTGCATCTTGTTTTCAATGTCCCTCTTACTATCACCAAAGATGACAATATCATCCGCAAACATGAGAAGCAATATATCAGTTCGCCCATCCACGTTTAAGCCCCCTAAATTCCTTTGCCTTATATACTCTTCCAAGCCACTTATGTATAAAGAAAATACGACCGGACTAACGGAATCGCCTTGCAAAACCCCCTCTAGAACTTGATGAAATTCAGTAAATTCATTTTTTACTTTTATAGCAACCTTTGCTTTGCTGTACAGGTCTCTCAGGGCCCTAAGAATTCGCCCCCTAATCCCTAACTCTGCTAATTTACCCCATAGTAATTCATGGGGAAGGGAACTGTTATGATTCATCCAGTTATTATAACAACGGTTATCAGTTGCTATCTTATTAGTAACATATGTTTGTACTCTTTCCATTTCTGTAACAACTTCATATTTCTGTTCTACGTTTATTGTGAATAATAAAGCCTAACTTCCAAAGGTTACTACAAATTGTTACTACAATTTATTATTCACAATGGATAAATTTCTGAGACCGGAAAAGTTTGACGGTGATCCGCACTCCCCTACTGCTACCCAAGAATGGAGCTACTGGCTGAAAACATTTGAGAACTTTATCGCATCGTTTGAAGAGGTGAACGAACAAAGTAAGTTGCGGTTGCTAACTAACTTCATTTCGCATTCTGTGTACCTCCTGATTGCCGATAAGACTACGTATGAAACTGCTATTGGAGTACTAAAAGCTACATACGTTAAGCCAATTAATGAAATATTTGCTAGACACAAACTCGCCTCTCGTAAGCAGTCTCCCGATGAATCAATCGACCAATATCACCAAGCTCTGGAACAATTGAGCAAAACATGTCAATTTGCGGATGTCAATGCAGAAACTCATCGGAAGACATATGTTCGCGACTCGTTTATTCGCGGTCTTAGTTCTCACCAAATTAGGTTGAGACTATTGGAGTTCAACATGCTAACTCTTGATGAGGCTGTTGAGAAAGCGCGCGCTCTGGAATCTGCCAAGAACCAGTCAGCTTCATACTCCTCCGAACTAACTCTTAATGCCTCTTTCCCTCATGATATTGAGAATTCATCTGAAGATTCCGCGAATTTGGCAGCTGCCAGGCCCAACAATTCCCATTTCAATCAAAAATGCTATTTTTGTGGTCGGCAACGGCATACAAATCGTCGGCAGTGTCCCGCTCTAAATGATACTTGTGAAAGGTGCCAGAAGACGGGTCACTGGCAAGTTGTCTGCAAATCACCTAAAACTGTCAACACGAAGGCACATCCCTCACCAGCTGCACTCATCGCCGCCTCGGCAGTCCTTGACAAAGCTACAGTACCTGTTCAGGTAAATAACACTTCTACCTTTGCTTTGATAGACACGGGGAGCTCAGAGACATTCATATCACAGAGCTTTGCAAATAACTGTAAGCTAACAATGTACCCCCCTACTGGTAGTGTCTCCATGGCTTCAACATCTTTAAGTAAGCCTATTTCGAATTACTGTGTAGCTCACTTGGAGCTGTTGGGTCACCATTATGCTGAAACGAAACTCAGTGTGCTACCCGATTTGTGTGCTAACATTATTGTTGGGCATGATCTATTAAAACAGCATTCAGAGCTTAGAGTCTCTTTTGGTGGAACTAAACCTCCGTTGACAATCAGTTACTTGGCTCCAGCAAAAATAGAACCTCCTCCCCTTTTTGAATTCTTAACTAAAGATGTCAAGCCAATAGTCACCAAATCTCGTAAGCATTCCCTGGGAGATTTTGATTTCATGAAAAAAGAAATTGAAAAACTACTTGCTGACGACATTATTGAGGAGAGTAGGTCTCCATGGAGTGCTCAAGCTTTCGTCGTAAAGAGTGATAATCACAAGAAGCGAATGGTAATTGATTACTCTCAAACCATCAATCGATATACACACCTTGACGCGTATCCCCTCCCTAATCTAGAGGATATTGTTTCTAAAGTGTCCAAAAATTCTATTTTCAGCACGATAGATTTTAGAAGTGCATACCACCAGGTCCCTCTTCGAGAGAAAGATCGGCCTTTCACTGCATTTGAAGCGTGCGGCCGACTGTACCAATTCCGACGTCTGGCTTTTGGCTTGACCGATGGGGTACCCACATTTCAGCGAGTCATTGACGACGTCATTACACACGAACGACTCAATCAAACATATGCATACCTCGATGACGTTACGGTTTGCGGTAAAACCCAAGAGGAGCATGATCATAATCTCAGGCGCTTTTCAGATGCAGTTCAAAAATACGGTTTCACGATTAATCAAGAAAAAAGCAAATATTCACAAACTTCAATTAAGTTACTAGGCTATAAAATTGAAAATGGAACCATATCTCCTGACCCAGACCGCCTTAAGCCACTGCTCAGTCTTCAACCACCAGCCAGTCGAAAGGAGCTCGAGCGTACAATTGGAATGTTTGCACATTATTCCAAATGGGTTCAAAACTACTCCGACAAAATTAGACGGCTTCTCAATTCAACAAGTTTCCCCTTGCCTCCGGAAGCTATATCAGACTTTGACCAGGTCAGAACTGAGATCTCTAAGGCAGTAGTGAGCACCATAGACGATACAGAACCATTTATAGTCGAAACGGACGCATCTGATTTCGCAATTTCTGCCGTTTTATCTCAATGTGGGCGGCCAGTGGCTTTCTTCTCACAAAAACTGAATGACAGCGAGCGTAAACATTCAGCCGTCGAAAAAGAAGCTTATGCTGTTGTAAGCGCCCTGAAAAAGTGGAGATACTACTTACTCGGAAGATTCTTCAAAATCATAACTGACCAACGTTCTGTGTCGTTCATGTTTAATATGGCACATCAAAATAAAATCAAGAATGAGAAAATACAGAGGTGGCGGTTGGAGATGTCATGATATAATTATGAGATAATATACAGGCCGGGAAAACAGAACCAGGTAGCGGATATATTCTCTAGAGCATGTAACGCCACTCAATCAAACCTATTATATTCCCTTCACTGTGACCTATGTCATCCAGGAGTCACGAGAATGGTTCACTGGGTAAGAACTCGTAATTTGCCCTTTTCAGTCGGGGACATTAAAAAGATGACAGCGTCGTGCCCATCTTGCAACACTATAAAGCCTCAATTTTACAAGAATTCAAAATTCACTTTAGTGAAAGCCATGCATCCGTTCGAGAGAATCAGTATGGATTTCAAGGGCCCACTTCCATCAAAATCAAGGAACAAATACCTCTTAACTATCATTGATGAGTATTCAAGGTTCCCTTTTGCCTATCCTTGTCCCAACATGAACTCTTCAACTGTAATTGACTGCCTGACTAGCCTTTTCACCACTTTTGGTTTACCTTCCTATGTGCACACTGACCGAGGAACCTCATTCACATCAAAGGAGCTGCAGGACTTTCTTCACACCCGAGGAGTGGCCACTTCCATGTCGGCCCCTTATAACCCTACAGGAAACGGCCAAATCGAGCGGCAAAACGGCATTATCTGGCGCACGGTGTCACTTGCTCTCAAACACAGGAAACTGGACCCTTCTGATTGGGAATCGGTGCTCCCAGACGCACTGCATTCCATTCGATCCCTACTATGCACGGCAACAAACGAAACGCCTCACGAGAGGATGTTCCGCCACACTAGGAGATCGGCTAATGGTACTTCGCTTCCGACTTGGCTTTCACCATCGAACAAAGCGCTAATGAAGAAGCACGTACGAACTAGCAAGTATGATCCACTAGTCGAGATCCTGGAAGTCAACCCACAGTACGCCAAGGTTCTCCTTGATGATGGACGGGAGACGACAGTGTCATTGAAGCACCTGGCACCTCATGGTGGGACGACAATGGTACCAGAATCAGTGGAAACTGACACAGCTGAGCAACACGACTCCGACCCTATTTTAACTGACACAGCTGAGCAACACGACTCCGACCCTATTTTAACTGACACAGCTGAGCAACACGACTCCGACCCTATTTTGCAACCAGAAGAAAATCAGCAAAGGGGTCCAGAAATTCTGACCGACACAAATCTGCGCCGTTCTGCAAGAGAGCGATATACTCCTGTCCGTTTGAAAGACTATGAACTAAAATTTTAAAAGGATTCATCCAGTTATTATAACAACGGTTATCAGTTGCTATCTTATTAGTAACATATGTTTGTACTCTTTCCATTTCTGTAACAACTTCATATTTCTGTTCTACGTTTATTGTGAATAATAAAGCCTAATTTCCAAAGGTTACTACAAATTGTTACTACACCTAGTCTTCAAGGTTCTGTATCACCACGCATTTTAATCAATTTATGTGTTCCCTCAAATGGTCTACTTTGTAGGGTACCTTCCCCCCTTCCCTTATCGACTCAGGTCCCCATTTCTAGCCGACAATGACTGGCAACAAAGTTTACAATCCACATTCACCTTGGGAACCTGCCACAATATCTACAATTATACGAAGAATGCCTTCAGTTCATGAATGCCATGTCATGAGTGAAGGCTTAGGTGAACATCACTTCTCCACGACAGCACAGCGTAACTTGTTATAAACATGATAATGAAAACATTCAACTTCAATCAACTTTATTTTACATCTAAAATTCAGGTATCAATAACTGGGACGCTCAATTTATACAACAGCTTGCTTAAGAATATAACGCGTAGGTACTATATTTGATTTAAAGACATAAGGCGTAAGGCACAACATTTTTAGCGCCTCATACGCTTTTCCATTTTCTTCTGCTTTCAAACAATACTACAAGTCTTTATGGTTGCCGAGTAAGTAAGTTATAACAGAATGAACCAAGCTTGGATGTTAGTCGCACAGTTACACTGGCTAAAAATCATCCAACAAAACAAAAAAGTAATCCAAATTGGACAACGTAGACGCAAAAGTATCGACAAGTTTTTTTTCTATTTACAAACAATAAAGTCTAAGTTTAGTACAGAAGGAAGCATTTTGTTACCCACAAGTCTCAAGTACTAGGATAACTTGTAAATTTTGATGGAACTCTGGACGATCGATTTTAGGCCGAAAAACATTCGCGAAGTAAGGAATGAGTGCGGTTGATGAGCGGAAATAAGGAAATAGTGGAAAGGAAAATTATGATGCAAAAAGGGTCAACACCGTCATTAAAATTTTAGTAAGTTTTCAAAAAAATGCGTAAACTCGAATAAAATACTATTAAAAGCGTAGACATTACAGTGGAAGCCTCAGAAATTGCAAGCAAACGACTTCTCAACCACAAATTTAGAAAAATTGAATGAAATTTCGACCGAAAATCGAATTGGCGGTTCCTCGAAATCGACAAGGTTTGAAATATTCTCAAAATATTGTGTTTTGTCACCTTGAACAACTGCAACACTTAGATCAGCAGTATCCACATCGATTCCATCCGTAACTGCTGACAAGTACCACAGAATACGGATTTCTTCTTCGTCCTGGAATTTTGTTAAAAGAAACCGGATAACAAAGTAATAGTATGCTACGACTGGCGAAGCAAGCGTTTTAAAATATAATAAATTAGGTCCTCTTCTAATTATGGCGATTTTAAAGTTTAATTTTTTTAAAAATAATAAATAGATTTTGAAAGAAGAATCTACATGCGGTTTAAATATTAGCAAAAAGCCACTGCTGAAAAAAACTTTTCAACAAATAAATGAGAAAACCAAATCGTAAATATTATTCATCCATCGAAACGCCGATTGGGATGGATGTTGTGAAAGTTGGAGTCTCAAGCTCTTCATGCTTCTTCAATTTCATTCCCTGAAACAGAATGTGGGAGGGAGATTGAGATGCATGTTTTTGATTGATCGATTGGGTTTCCCCGTGCCAAAAGAACATTTTAACGTGTTTTGAGCATTGAATAGGAATAGAGGGCTCTTTTAGACATGATACTAGTTCCTTGATGAAATCAGAAAGAGGAAATAAGAAGCTGGACATCATTTCACCGTATCAATCATTATATTTAATGATAAAACGTACTTAAGCAGGCAAAAACTGGGCTCGACTGCGAGTGACTGAACTCGGAAAGAGTGGAGCACTTCATGTGACCGCAAACAGATCGCTGCGACAAGACCTCACACACCCCCTCAATTCTATCCCAAAAATGTAAACAAGTATATGTAACAAATGTAATCCGTAAACAGACAAGAAGAGCCATCTCTCCCAATATTATTTAATTGTTAGGTAATCATTAGGTACTTTATAGGTTGCATGGAAATAAACAATATATAGGTACTCCGTATTATCCAAATGGATTTTATAACATGAAGATCATACATAGTATTACGCACATAAAATAATTCCAAGGTGAGTAAACAAACAAACAAAGAAACACGTTTTTTAAAATTTTTTAATTTTTTAAAACATTTTTAAAAAGAATATGATATAAAATAAAAATCCAGCACAGACCATTTAATGGCCTGTCACAATTATAGAAATTAATCCCCCATATGGGCGAATACCCGTGGCAGGGGATGAGCAGCCACTATGACTCCCCCCAGAACCTAACTTCAACGATTACAATAATGCATGTGACAAGTGTTGGGTAACGTTAAGATTTGCCAAATCATTCTATAAATATAAAATAAGTACAAAACATGAATAATTATTAAAAAAATATATCAATACATTTCTAATGAGTTATAAATTCATAACAAATGGAGAAATAATCCTATGCACATAAAATTTGAAAAATTGCAAAATTATTATTCCAACGTTAGCCAGCTTACATGGTAACATTTTAATTTCTCTGAAACCTGCTTAAATGTGTTATCACAAGAGTAAATAAATGTAGATTGCGTACTCCCGAACGGATGGGTATGAACCAGGAAAAGTGCTTATGTTTGCACTGATTGGACTAGCGCATAATACTATAAACTTGGCGGTCTACCAGAGAGGAAGGACTTCAAACGGGCAAACAAATACATTTTCCTCCATAGCTTCTGGGACGGATTTTCGGGATTTTTATATCTAGGATTCTTATGGGGTATAATTTTCTACTAAATTTTAAACGTTGAATCCAAGAAAATGGGTCCCAGAACGACTGGCACCACCGGAAGAAGTTATGGGTCAAAATAGGTATCTATCTACTCAGTTTGATTGGTAATTCCTTGAATAATTAACCTATGTTTTCATGCAAAAGGTCAACCTCTCCGATTCGGCTCAAAAATTTTTTTCTGGGCGTTTTTAGATGTCCAGATCAAAAAACCAAAATGTCCGTCTGCCGTACGTTTTCGGTAGTAGAAAAATGTCTACACATCTGAAGTACGTATCTACCCATTCTGAATATGTGTATTCGGGATTTCAGGTACCTAGGCGTGTGGGGTATCATTTCCCACTTAATTTTGGACGCTAAGTCAATTGGAATGGGTCTGGGACCCGCTACGCCTAATGTTTTCCCCATTTTCCCCATGTTGAAGAAATGAGTCTCCGTGCGCCTGGTCCGAGGAAGAACCACCCTCGGTGAAAGATCAGCGTTTTGGTTGGTTATTCCTTGAATAATCAACCTATGTTTTCATGCAAATGGTCAACCTCTCCGATTCGGCTCAAAATTTTTTTCTGGACGTTTCATGATGTCTTGGTCAAAAAAGGGACTGTCCTCCAAACTTTTCAGCCCGATCGGACCAAATTTGGGGGGGTAGGGGTCAAAATGTGTTTTTTGAAAAATGGATTTTCGAGATTTTGGGTGATCTAGGCGAGAGGGGTCTCATTTTCCACTACATTTTGGACGCTGAATCCAATGAAGTGGGTCCCGGAACGATTGGCACCCACTGGAAGAAGTTATAGGTCAAATTGGGTATATATTATCCATTTTGAATATGCGTTTTCGAGATTTCCGGTACCTGGGCGTGTGGGGTATCATTTTCCACTAAATTTTGGACGCTGAATACAATGAAGTGGGTCCCGGAACGATTGGCACCCACTGGAAGAAGTTATGGGTCCAATTGGGTATATATTACCCATTTTGAATATGCGTTTTCGAGATTTCCGGTACCTGGGCGTGTGGGGTATCATTTTCCACTAAATTTTGGATCCTGAATCGATTGGAATGGGTCTGGGATCTGCCGCACCCACTGTTTCCCCATTTCGCCATGTTGAAGAAATGAGTCTCCATGCTCCTGGTCCGAGGAATAACCAACCCCTGTATAAGAATTTGCAGCGTTTTTCATAACGCCTTCGTCGCCATCGTGGACCATGTTTTCCGTTCCCGTCGTTCGGACTGTTGCACTGCTCAACTCTCAATATTTTTTTTCTTTAATCAGGTAATTATTTTTTTGTTCATTACAATAATTGTTTTTTAGATCTGTATTTACTACACCGACATTAAACTTAATTATTTTTAAGGAATCGGGTAGTTCTAGTGTCGAAGTGATTGACATCCATACTTAGTCCGAATTGAACCCCAGTACGCAAGTGTGAACGTAAAACAACTGTCAATTTCTTTCAGTAAATCGACCATAATCACAAAGATGGATGATGAACTCTTACTGAATGAAGTAGTAACAGTTGCTGGCTGTTTCCCACTTCGGAGGTCAAACATCCAAGTGATTCCATTTTCACAAGGTGATACATAACCCTGATGTGAATCGGTCGGGACTGGGACTGTCATCTAATGCGAACAATCGGGTGAGCCAAAAAAGTTTACTCTTATATCCAGTCAATCGATCATTTATGAAAATTCTATTTTCTGGGAGTGGTGGACGTCCATCGCAGTTATTTCTTTAAATTATTTTATCTGTGGAATCCATTTTTTCTTCAAAGATACGCATCCAAACTCCTCGATTAATAGCCCCTTTCCAATTGTTGTTGCCCAATGTGTTGTACAATGTGGGTGATTTTCAGGCGGCATCTTTACTCTATGTCATGTTAGGATATCTGCATCCCGCCAAGGAGCATCCACCTGCATAACCAGCTGTTTCAAAATCTCGCCTACATTTTCGTTAGGTGTTTCGGGAATCCCCCATATTTCCACCGCAGCACGGAGCGTGGCTTGCTCCAGATAATTTACTTTCTGCTGAAAAAAAAAAAAATCTTTCTTCAGTCCCGCATTTTCAAATTGAATTTCTTCATTTTCCTTCTTCACTTCATTCAAAAATTCATTAGGATCCCTTAAAGTCTCCCACATCTGCTCATACATTGTATTGAAAAAATCCATCGATTATCAAGGGTCGTGAATTTTTCATTGAACGAATCAAATATCTTCGAATGAGCCACAATATCTAAGTTCAGTTTATTGGTGTTGCTCCAATTTGCTCCCCTCGTCAAAATCTTCCTCCTCCTTCACCCAATCTCCATTACGACATGCATCACACAGCCAACTTTCCTTCATGTCTTTTTGGCAACTTTTTGTAATTTTCAACAGTTTTAAGACGCGTGATAACGGAAGGTATGATGATATTCACTTGGTGAAATTCACAGTAGTTCTTCTCGATGAGTGCAGGTGACGAGAGCACTTCACACAGTCCATCTCGGGTACGAAAACAAAAACGCTGCAAATTCTTTTACAGGGGTTGGTTATTCCTCGGACCAGAAGAATAGTAACTCATTCCAATCAATTCAGCGTCCAAAGTTTAGTGGAAAATGATATCCCCCACACATACCAGAAATCTCAAAAACCCACACTCAAAATAGGTAGATAGATACCCATTTCGACCCGTAACCTCCTCCGGTGAGCGCCAATCGGTCCAGTACCCGTCTCATTGGATTCAGCGTCCTAAATTTAGTCAAAAATAAAACCCCACGCCTAGATCACTGAAAATCTCGAAAATCCATTTTTTGAAAACACATTTTGATACCTACTCTCCCTCCCCCAAATGTGGTCCAATCGGACTCAAAAGCCGGCGGGTCTCTGACTCGAATTTCAGATTTTTAGAAAACTGTCTACTACCAAAATCGGTGTGGACGGTGGACGGATATTTGCGAATTTTGATCTAGACACCTTGAGACGCCCATAAATAAGTTTGGGCCGAACCGGGAGATTGGCTTTTTGCATGAATACGTGTTTTCAAAATGTGTTTTTCGAACAATAGTTTTTCGATGTTTTAGGCGATGCAGGCGTGTTGGGTATTATTTTCCCATTAAATTTTGCGGACTGAATCAATTGCAATGAAACCCAAAACGCCCAACACCCACTCTTTTCTCCATTTTCTCCACTCTCTTGGTCTGTGGAATCCCCCTTGGACCTCCTTTTAAAGAGGTAGAGGGAGGCCTGGGTGGCCGAGCTCGTTAAGGGTGCATTTACACTGGACCCGATTTTTTACTCGGCCGAACTCCAGCTCTGCCGATTCCACCAATTCCCCGACTGAGGTGTTTAGACTAGACCCGATTTTTCAAACGATTCTACCGATTTTCGTCAGTTGCCCCGGGCCCTTCATATAATATAGAAGATCTAGCAGCGATAGAATTTCTAACTGAAAACTCACTGTTGAGATATATGTTGTTGGTTGAGCGTCGGTAATGGGCGAATGACATTTTTATGGAAAGAGAATCATCCGGAGAGTTCCATACCTTGTTCCCCCCATTGCTAGAACAACCAATAAAGTTTCGCGAGTATTTCCGGATGACTCCAAAGACTTTTTTTTACATTCTGAGTGCTATCAGACGGTGAGTGAAGAAATTTTCTAATTTCCGGATTTGTTTTTCTCCAGAAGAGAGGCTGTGACGTTGAGCTAAGTCTTTATGATGTCGTTACACTTGACTTTCATTGTTTTCACTTCAAAGTTATTGTTTTAAAATAAATTTGATTTTCTCAAAATAGAAAGATATCCGTAAAAATGCTGCGTTGACTACTTACATTAACTGTACAAGATGGACGTAGTTACCCTATGATGACTCCTGATAATCAAAAAGCGGGAACCCCCCCCCCAATCACCCATCTAATTTTTGAGATGTTTCACAAAAGGCGCTGCATGAAAATGGCATAGGTACCAAGCATCGTAGTAAAATTAATTTTATTAGTAAAATGGCAAAACGAGTCATGCAGTGACATGATTAAATGCCTTTCCTGCACCAGAGAAATTAGCAAGTCGACATTCATATCGAAAAATGAGATAAAAGTAGGAGAAGTGCATACGGAGACGCCAGATTCGGCCGAACAAAACAAAATTATTTGGTTCGGAATCGGTAGACGGAAGAGCTCGGCGGAGTTCGGCCGAGCAAGTCGGGCACAGTGTAAACACTTCGTCCGAATCCCATTGAACTTTCCACTTTTGTTTACTCGCCCCATGTCTGCCGTTAACGGCCGTACTCTGCAGAATGAAAAATCGGCCGAATTCCGGCTCCAGTGTAAACCTAGCCTAAGGCGTCGTCCCAGGGGCTCGAGACGTCTTAGGTCGAGGTTCCGAGGCAGCTGGTTCGAATCCGGCAACCCCCGGCGTGAGCTCAAACTCGTGAGGCCAACTTAGTACCGCCAGTATCCGAATACGGTTGTCCGGGGCTTAACAAACACGCGAGTCTGCCTTGGTAGCGGCCTGCGAAATTGACCAACTCTTCCCTTTGGGCGAGGGGATGTTGGATGGGCGCTTCAGTTGGATGCTAAAAGACAAACCCTATGAATGAATTTACAGAGTTTGTATTTACATATACATTGCTCCCTCGATGCCTCGGTTCCACTGTAAAACGCGTGTATTTACAAAATCATTGAACCTACTTCTCCAGTCAAAATATCATTTCAATTTTGTTACCTGTTGGTGTTTATAGTGGTTGATGATATCTTGATCTGCAGGGCAGCTCTGGGTGAATGCGTCGAGCTGATACATGTTCAGCATGTAACGCCACAGGTAGTTCAACTCAATCGGAATCTCAAAGTCCAAGAAATATTTTCCTGGAGCACAAATGTAACCAGACAATTTTATGAAAGCATATACACATTTAATGTATGTTCACAAAAGTGGGGTACTTATATGTACTATTTGGCAACAATAAAATGAAGTGCGGAAGGATAGGACACAAATAAATGGGTAGAGAACTAGATACAACCTTTGTTTACTCATGAAAAATGAATTGGACCAAATTGACATGATAGGCTGTGAACTTCCCACTTGAGGCATCTGTCGGCAGAGACATACCCTACTCCCTTCTTTCCTTCTGAGAAATTAAACTAGCCCAACTAGTAAGAAGAGGAAATCTCTCAGATTCCACTCTCACTGACCAGTTTGTCCAAACAATTTTGAAAACTTTCTATGATTTAAAATAAAAGCTCACAAGTTTCTCCAAGACTCCCATCAGTCTTTTTATTGAAGTTTAAACCAACAAACCAAATTTTCAACCACTTTATTTCATGAATAATCAACTTATGTAATCATGCCAGAGCTCAGTGCCTTTTGGAACCATGCTTACTCAATTGTATCATCAATCAGGTTCAGCACTCGGTTGACTCAATGAAAGTCATTGCCCCAGCATTTAAATTTTCAACACAGAGTTAACAGCCTCAATTAAGCCAAAACGGAATGTCGGACATAAAATCATCACAAGGTTAGCAAGTTTTCTGTTTTTTGGACTAGCCCGTTTGTTCGATGTGTTCTCACTTTATGTGGTTTGTAAAATGGTTGTCAATTGGTCCGCACATGACTATAATGACACTCCTTGCATAGAGAAAAAGTAATGTATTTTACAAGCCTCTTTAATTTTAAGACTTCTCAGGTACATCTCTAGAGTTTACCCATTTTAACGATATGATATAATTTTTACCTATTAACATCCGCACTGCAAATGCCGATACAAAGTGGCCGGCCATAGACTGCCTAATGAGCAGCCCAGTTAGATCTTTTCACGTACAACGTTGAAGCAGAAGAGGATCGAGGTTTGTTCTACATTTGAATAAAACCACTCGCGACGAGGTTGTGGAAACTTATTTCAATAAAAAACGGAGGTATCTAACGATAGTGTATTTCCACAAAAAGTAATGAGTACACTGCTAAATCGATTTCGACGGCCAGATCATCATCAGGAACTAACATGAACATGGTGAAACATGTCAGTTCATGATAGTACTGATGATGACCTGACCGTCGAAATTGATTTAACCAGCGTATTCATAAATTGTGGTGGAAATAGACTATTGTTAGATATCTCCGTTTTTCCTTGTTCTATGTATTGATGGACACTGTAACCAAGTGCTGCACAAGTAGTTCACCCTCCAGCGGCTCTGACCCTGGCCAAAATATGGAAGCTTCCTAACTCGCCAACTGTTAGCTGGACCGACTGAAGATCCGCTCTGACATCAAATGTGCCCCCTTCCCCAGCTTTGTCACTCTAGCCAGTTAGATTCCATGGCAAAAACGCTTTTGCGCAAAACCTACAGGCTTCCTTTGACACAGATACGGATGTTAAATTAGCGCCTCAGTACGACAGTATCGGTCTTGTAGTCCACCTGACAACGTACCTGCGACTCTGATGTGCTGTAGCCTGGGCATGAGTTCGCAATCAAAACAGCACATGGTGTCACCAGTTAGAAATCTCGTTCCTTTCCTTCCCAAATGGTCATTGATTTTCCGCAGATGGCTCAACAGATTGTTGGTAGTCACGTCGTTCTTATTCAACAGCATCAATTTCAGTTTCTGTGGTTAATTAAACAAGCTATAATACACTGAACGTAGCAAAGTTAGTTGATCATTTAGTGCAAGTGGGGATCCAATAGCTCCTTATACTTTGTATGCACGTTTTTGGGCAAGGTGAGGCATGCAGCGCCCTCAAAATATTCTATCAACTTTTGCCATTCAGGCTGCGCGAAATCCAGCTGTATAACTTGTGACTTACGCTGTAAAGATTTTCGATGAGTGTGGCAACTTCTTTATCTTGCACAAAGAGATTATGCCCCCCAGGAACGTTCTTCATGATGTGCCTTTCAATTTTTTCATTTTCCAAAACAGCAAGTCCATTGTCAATCAATATTGGTGGAGGTGTTGCTTCAAAGTTGGTCCTGCAACAGGGATAGAAACAAAACAGCTGAGTGATGAACAGCTGAGAGGGGGATGGAATATTTTTGTGGAAAATCGACTATAATACGGATGCAGCAAGAAATACCCTCATACATCAAAAATACCTTGATACCAGCCTTGCGCATTGACCTTGTTAGAGAAAAACACAAAAGTTCAAGTGGCAATTTCAAGTAGAATTCTGGATTTTGTGTAAAGGAAGTTTTACCTCATTCTCTGTATGTTGGAAGGTTGCATTTATTTTTTGGTCCAATACCATGACATACCTTGGTGATAAAAAAAAAAAAACCCGCTCAGCTAGTTGGAATAACAACAGCATAAATAAGGCCTCTTCATCAATGATTCCCATGTTGCATTTTGTCTGAATCAATTTATACTGTGTCCTAGTCGAGTTACTCATTGTTCAACTAGTTGATATTTTTTTTAATTTGAATAAACATACTGTCTGCATTTTACTTTAGTCTCTTATCAAGTTATTCATTTGTCCAGTGTTGCTTGTTTGGAAAAACAGAAATACCGCAGGCTTTAACAGAAGACTTAGGTTTTCCATTAAACATACTGTATATTACAGCAGATTTAAATTTAAAACTGTTGAATACTGTAGGTACGTATTTTACGGATATAAGTCTCAGCTTAAAATATCATGGTAATATTGACTACACCTGTAGTGATCAGTACAAGGTGTAAGAGGTACGATCTATGCTGCTCTTGTATTGTGTGAGGTGCTTGCAATGTATCAAACGTTAGCAGGCTATGTAACCCAAGTAGCCCCTAGATCTGAAAAGCCTTGATAAGTATTGATATTTCTTTAAAATCTACCTACCAAACCTTACAGAAAATGAGGATGAGTTTTGACCAATACTAAACTATAATAAAAGAAAGCTAGCTAGAAAATTGCCAGCTTTGGAAAGGAATTATCAAAAGATCATTGATTTAGACTATGCCTTGTACCCCATTGACCTTGTTCACAAAGAGAGGATTCCATACCGTATTTATATGCATGTAATAACCTGAACTCTATCTTACCATCCGAGAAGGAAGAATATTTTATACTTACAAAACTGAGAACCCCTCCCCCCTGAAACATCATTCATCTGGTGTTTGAGGATTCTTGTGATTCATTTATGAAGAAAGGCTGCAAATTCTTTTACAGGGATTTGTAAGAAAAGATACTAGGAACCCCTTTGCAAACCCTCGTGAGTACTTCACTCATGACGTAAAAAATTGTGGATTGCCCACTCCTCTCGAATAGCTTCTTGCGATCTCTCAACCCATAGATTAAGCCGTGCCTAGCACGAGAAGTCGTATTCGTACGCATAGATAATAAGCCGAGAGACCACACGAAGTCAAGCCCGACTTAAGCACTTGGTGTACGGAAGGGTCCATTCCTGAGGAGAGAAAGTCTTGTAAATTCATCCTGTTTAGCGGTCTCTTACTCTAGGCAGGCACCCTTTGCAGCTCAGGGAAATTAAAAAAAACCGAAACTGGGCAAAACCAAGTAAATATTGGAGGACCGGAAACTGTATTTATTCTAAGATCTCACGCGGAGTCACCTAAGCAACTTCTCGTGAACATCTTCGAATAAAACAAGACCAGTCCAAGTAACTTCCTCACGTTAATCCCAATTGAACACAGAAAATTTCGCGAAGAAATAAAGTATAGCACCGTATCGAAAACTGGATGGCGACAGTGACGAGCAAAAATAATCCAGATATACTTGAACGACTAATATCAAAACTACTAGTGAGATATGATAACCCTTCAGTAAAGCTAGGAAAAACAGGACGCGAAACGGTCAAGGATTACGGAGAATTGCTTTATTACCTCAACCCTCCGAACATCCCTCAATTTACAGATAGAACGGAGTTGAGAAATCCTGCTTCAACCAGGGCGGATTGAGACCGAATTCTGGCCGTCCGGGAAAAAAAGGAGAACAACGGGAGCGCTGACTTCAGCAGATCCGAACCACGGGAAGTGCCACCGTCTCCCACCTCCGGTGAAGAATCCGATCCCCACCATCTCGCCGGAAAATCAGAAGTTCCTGAAAAACCTCCGGCGGATTTTTGATCATTCTCGTCGACATCGTCCCGGAATCAGCAGAGCTCCTGGCCTGAGCACTGTCCTGCGCTGAGACCCAGCCACCTCAACGCAGCCCGAACACCAACACGAACCAATCCAAGGTACCAGTGCATTCGGCATATGTAAAGTCATAACAAACTCCCGACAAGACAATACACCTGTTTTATTCTTGGTTTGGTTTTGATTTGTGCGAACCTGGAGTCCTTTTGGTGTTGCAGGGTTTCTAAAACATTTATCGGGGCTTAAGAATTTCGGGGATTCTGGATAAGTCCCGTCCTGACTGGCATATGATAGCTTGGCCAGTCCAAGCGAAAATAACAGTGAGCTTTGGGATTAGATGTATCACGTCGAAACCGAAGCTCACAAGGTTGGTTATCCCTCGGACCAGGAGCATACTCATTCCAATGAAATCATTCCGCTGAATCGTATGGAATGAGTCCGGAACACTCCAGACTCACTGTTTTCCTCATTTTCCCCATTATTTATCTAGGCATCATAAAATGTGATAAACATTTTGAGACCAATTGGAGATGATCGACCCCCTCATTACCTTGGGCATGATTACATGGGTTGATTACTCAACGAATAACCAACCAATGTCAGATTCATTCGGAGAAATTTCGTCCGTATTTTTAAAAGTGCGACCGAAAATTCCATGTCCAATATTTAAACTGCAGATGAATTGAATTTTACCTGAAATCTGGTGGGGGTTTTTGCATGTCAACGGTTGTCACTTTGAGGGAGATAGTCTTGAGTTCAGCAAGGAGGTATAGGTCCATGAAGTATTCTTGACAGAAGAGACAGGCCCCTTTTCTTCTTCCATCGATGGTTGATGCCTGTCAACACGGAAACTAATTATATATTAGAAACTCTACAAGGAAGAAAAAGAAGAAAAGGGAACAGAGAGAACGACTGGTTTGTTAATTTTCTTCGACAATACGAGGTTCTTGTAATGTGTCTTCCCATGTGTTGAAGGTTGGAATAATTAATTCCTTTTGGTTGGTTATTCCTTGAATTATCAAGCTGTTTTTAGCATAGGATCAACCTCTCCGATTCAACCCAGAAAAAAATGTTCTGTGCGTTTCAAAGTGTCTACATCAAAATAATCAAGTGTCCGTCCGCCGTCCACGTCGTTGTTAGTAGTAGACAATTTTGTACAAATCAGAAATTTTGGGTCGGGAACCCGTTCTCGGCTATAGCTGGTCCTCAATACTGTTCAGCCCGATCGGAACACACTTTGGGGGGAGGGGTGTCAAAATGTGTTTTTCAAAAAATGGATTTTCGTGATTTTTGAATGGGTATACATTTACCTATTTTGAACGTGGGTTTTCGAGATTTCTGGTACCTAGGCGTGTGGGGTATCATTTTCCACTGAATTGTGGACGCTGAATCGATCGGAATGAGTATACATGCTCCTTCTATCACTGCTAGGATTGAAAACAATGAAACAGCATAAAAGGTCGATCCACACATATCCGTGCCGTGGCGTACCGTACCATGACCGTCCGTGGAAAAAAAATATCGGTGGACAAAATTTTTCGTAAACTACGGTGCGTGTTCAAACATGACCGGCAACGTGACTCTCCGACACGTTCCGTTCACTTCCGGCAGCCACCGTGAAAACTAAAAATACGTCCTTGCCGATATTTTAGGTAAAATACGGACGTGAAAAAGTTACTAAGAGAGTTTTTCAAAGAGTATTTCGATTCACTTTTTTAAAATTCAATTTAATTGAAATATTCTCTGTTTTACCAGATTTAGTAATACGAACATCGAACTTCTCATTGGATTGGTTCGAGATCGCAATACCGCAAATACTGATTGGAAAGGAAGAATTTGGCAGGAAATCGGTGTCAAAATTAATGTCGATGGTTATTTTTTTTTATTTACAATTACGATTTAATATGATGAAATAAATAAATAATAATTAGTTATTTAATTTAAAATTTATAATCTCAAAAATTATACTTCATTATTGCAAAATACAAAAATATTATACGAAATAGTATACGAAAAAAACCATGGTACTTACAAACAATTAACCAACTTTTCAAGCAATGACGTGATAAACGTCATTGACAAAATAATTGCGGATACCAATGGCTTGTTTTTGCCTAGGAATCCTGCTTCTAAAACAAACTAATCTTTAAAATTTAAAGATACATTTAATGTATCACTAATTAGAAAGGCTTATTTAGTGGCATTTCCGCCTTTGTGAGACAATTTCCTTAGTGCTGAGTTGACTGGACTGTGGTCGTTGGCACAAGCATCTCCACTGATGACTGGTGCACTCTCGTATCTTTCATATTTCCGTATGAAATAGTGTAAAACGCCGGTAGCCAATATTAGGTTGTCTACATTCACAGGTAATACCTGAATCTGTCTGTGATATAAACTGAATCCGAATCTGAATACGAACCCAGTGTCTTCATCTCTTCTGTTCTTTTTCTTCGTCAAAAACTAATGCAATTACTGCGAGGTCTACTAAAATTAATTGTGAAGAGAAAACTGAGATAACTTGTACTGTGGTCGACCGAGGTCAAATATTTTGCTTTGCCTACATCAAGGTAAGGTACGTTACGGGACTGTGTGAATGGCAAAGAAAAATTCATCACGGATGTCACCGGAAGCTAGGAAACACGGGAGAGCATCTGTGCCGTCCCGTCACAGATATATGTGAATCGACCTTAAATCATGACAGTTGGGTTAAAAATCTGCTAATTCTTACACACGGGTTGGTTATTTCTCGAATGGGGGAAACAGTGGGCGTGGCGGGTCCCAGACCCATTCCAATCGATTCAGCATCCAAAATTTAGTGGAAAATGATACCCCACACGCCTAGGTAGCAAAAATACCGAAAACACATCATCAAATTGGGTAATAAATACCCAATTTGACCCATAACTTCTTCCAGTGGGTGCTAAACGTTCTGGGACCCATTTTATTGGATTCAGCGTCCAAACTTTAGTGGAAAACTATACCCCACAGGCCTAGGTAGTAGAAATCCCGAAAACACATATTATAAATGGGTAATAAATACCCAATTTGACCCATTACTTCTTCCAGTGGGTGCCAATTGTTCTGGGACCCATTTTATTGGATTCAGCGTCCAAAATTTAGTGGAAAATGACACCTCACTCGCCTAAATCACCAAAAATCTCGAAAATCCATTTTTCAAAAAAACACATTTTGACCCCTACCCCCTCCAAATTTGGTCCGATCGGGCTGAAAAGTTTCGAGGACCCATCTTGGCTGGGAACAGACCCCTGACCCCAATTTCAGATTTTTAGAAAATTTTCTACTACCAAAAACGGCGCCGACGATGGACGGCGTACGGCGGACGGACATTGACCTTTTTTGATCAGGACATCATGAAAACATAGGTTGATTATTCAAGGAATAACCAACCAAAAGGAGAAACATTTAAAAACGCTGCAAATTCTTACACACGTGTTGGTTATTCCGCGGACCAGGCGCATGGAGACTCATCTCTTCAACATGGGGAAAATGGCGGAAACAGTGGGTGTGGCGGGTCCCAGACCCATTCCAATCGATTGAGGGTCCAACATTTAGTGGAAAATAATACCCCACACGCCTAGGTATCAGAAATCTTGAAAACACATATACAAAACGCTGCAAATTTTTACAGGGGTTGGTTATCTCGGACAGGGCATGGAGACTTTCTTCAACATGGGGCAAATGGGGAAACAGTGGGTGCGGGGGTCCCAGACCCATCCAATCGATTCAGATCCAAAATTTAGTAGAAAATGATCCCCACACGCCCAGGTACCGGAAATTCGAAAACGCATATCCAAAATGGGTAATATATACCCAATTTGACCCATAACTCTTCCAGGGGGTGCCAATCGTTCCGGGACCCACTTCATTGAATTAGCGTCCAGATTTTGCGGAAATGATACCCCACACGCCTGGTTCCAGAAATCTCAAAAACACATATTCAAAATGGGTAATATATACCCAATCTGACCCATAACTTTCCAGAGGGTGCCGATCGTTTGGGACCCATTTCATTGGATTCAGCGTCCAAAATTTAGTGGAAAATGATACCCCACTCGCCTAATCGCCTAAAATCTCGAAAACCATTTTTCACAAAAACACATTTTGACCCCTACCCGCCCCCATTTGGTCGACGGCTGAAAGCTGGAGGACCGTCCTAGGCCGGGAACAGACCCCTGACCCAAATTTCAGATTTTAGAAAATTTTCTACTCCAAAACGGCGTGGACGGCGTACGGCGGACGGACATTGACCTTTTTGATCAGGACATCATGAAACGTCCAGAAAAAAAATCTGCAAATTCTACACACGGGTTGGTTATTCCCGATGGGAAACGGTGGAGTGGCGGGTCCCGGACCATTCCAATCGATTCAGGGTTCAAATTAGTGGCAATGATATTCCACAGCTATTCGCCTAGCCTAGGTCACCATGGCGCAAGTGGCTAGAGCATTCGGCAGTAACCGAAGGTACTCAGTTCGAACCCAGGTGGTGTTCAAGTTTTTTTTTACCCATAATTGACCAATTACTTCTTCCAGTGGGTGCCAACCGTTCTGGGACCAATTTATTGGATTCAGCGTCCAAAATTTAGTGGAAAATGACAACTACTCGCCTAGATCGCCCAAAATCTCGAAAAACCATTTTCAAAAACACATTTTGACCCCTACCCCCGCCAATTTGGTCCGAACGGGCTGAAAAGTTTCGAGGACCCGTCTCGGCAGGGAACAGACCCTGACCAAAATTTGATTTTAGAAAACTTTCTACTACCAAAAAGGGCGCGGACGAGGACGGCGTACGGGGGTACGGCGTACGGCGTACGGCGGACGACACCGACCTTTTTTGATCAGGACATCATGAAACGTCCAGAAAAAAATTTTCAGCCAAATCGGAGAGGTTGACCATTATCATGAAAACATAGGTTGATTATTCGAGGAATAACCAACCAAAATGTTGAGCCGAATCGGAGAGGTTGACCATTTGCATGAAAACATAGGTTGATTATTCAAGGAATAACCAACCAAAATGAGTAGATACATACACATTTTGACCCATGACCACATACAGAGGGCACCAATCGTTCCGGGACCTTTCTCATTGGATTCAGCGTCCAAAAGTTAGGGGAAAATGATACCCCACTCGCCTAGGTATCAGAAATCATGAAAACACATAATCGAAATGGGTAGATAGATACACATTTTGACCCACAGCCTCTTTCGGTGGGCGCCAATCGTTCTGGGACCGTTTTCATTCAATTCAGCGTCCAAAATTTATTGGAAAATAATACTCCACACGCCAAGGTGCCAGAAATCTCGAAAACACATATTCAAAATGAGTAATACTCGTATATACCCAATTTGACCCATGACTTCTTCCATTGGGTGCCAATCGTTCTGGGACCCATTTCATTGGATTCAGCGTCCAAAATTTAGTGGAAAACGATACCCCACTCGCCTAAATCGCCCAAAATCTCGAAAATCCATTTTTCAAAAACACATTTTGACCAATACCCCGGCCAAATTTGGTCCGATCGGGCTGAAAAGCTTGGAGGACCGTCCTAGGCCGGGAACAGACCCCTGACCCAAATTTCAGATATTTAGAAAATTTTCTACTACCAAAAACGGCGTGGACGGCGGACGGCGTACGGCGGACGGACATTGACCTTTTTTGATCGAGGAGAGGTTGACAATTTGCATGAAAACATAGGTTGATTATTCAAGGAATAACCAACCAAAAAGTCGATGTCCGTCCGCCGTACGCCGTCCATCGTCTGCGCCGTTTTTGGTAGTAGAAAATTTTCTAAAAATCTGAAATTTGGGTCAGGGGTCTGTTCCCAGCCAAGATGGGTCCTCGAAAATTTTCAGCCCGATCGGACCAAATTTGGAGGGGGTAGGGGTCAAAATGTGTTTTTTGAAAAGTGGATTTTCAAGATTTTGGGTGATTTAGGCGAGTGAGGTGTCATTTTCCACTAAAGTTTGGACGCTGAATCCAATAAAATGGGTCCCAGAACGATTGGCAACCACCGGAAGAAGTTATGGGTCAAAATGGGTATGTATCCACCCATTTTGTATGTGTCAGGATTTCTGGTGCCTAGGCGTGTGGGGTATCATATTCCACTAAATTTTGGACCCTGAATCGATTGAAATGGGTCCGGGAACCGCCACACCCACTGTTTCCCCCATTCGAGGAATAACCAACCCGTGTGTAAGAATTTACAGATTTTTTCGATCAGGACATCATGAAACGTCCAGAAAAAAAATTTGAGCCGAACATTAGCGTCATTATCATGAAAGCATAGGTTGAATATTCAAGGAATAACCAACCAAAATCAAAATGTCCGTCCGCCGTTTTTGGTAGTAGAAAACGATTTCTAAAAATCTGAAATTTGGGTCAGGGGTCGGTTCCTGGCCTAGGACGGTCCTCTAAACTTTTCAGCTCGATCGGTCCAAATTTAGGTGGGGTAGGGGTCAAAATGTGTATTTTGAAAAATGGATTTTCGAGATTTTGGGCGATTTAGGCGAGTGGGGTATCATTTTCCACTAAATGTTGGACGCTGAATCCAATGAAATGGGACCCAGAACGATTGGCACCCAATGGAAGAAGTCATGGGTCAAATTGGGTATATATTACCCATTTTGAATATGTGTTATCGGGATTTCTGGTACCTTGGCGTGTGGGCTATCCTTTTCCACTAAATCTTGGACGCTGAATCCAATGAAGTGGGTCCCAGTAGGTTTGGCACCCACTGGAAGAAGTTATGGGTCAAATTGGGTATTTATTACCCATTTTGAATATGTGTTTTCGGGATTTCTGGTACCTAGGGGAGTGGGGGATCATTTTTCACTGAATTTTGGACGCTGAATCCAATGTAATGGGTCCCAGACCGATTGGCACCCCCCGGAAGATGTTGTGGGTCAAAATGTGCATGTATCTACTTATTTTGTATATGTGTTTTCAATATTTCTAGTACCTAGGCATGTGGCGTGTCATTTTCCACTAAATTTTGGACCCTGAATCGATTGAAATGGGTCCGGGAACCGCCACACCCACTGTTTCCCCCATTCGAGGAATAACCAACCCGTGTGTAAGAATTTACAGATTTTTTCGATCAGGACATCATGAAACGTCCAGAAAAAAAATTTGAGCCGAATCGGAGAGGTTGAGCATTATCATGAAAACATAGGTTGAATATTCAAGGAATAACCAACCAAAATCAAAATGTCCGTCCGCCGTTTTTGGTAGTAGAAAACGATTTCTAAAAATCTGAAATTTGGGTCAGGGGTCGGTTCCTGGCCTAGGACGGTCCTCTAAACTTTTCAGCTCGGTCCAAATTTAGGTGGGGTAGGGGTCAAAATGTGTATTTTGAAAAATGGATTTTCGAGATTTTGGGCGATTTAGGCGAGTGGGGTATCATTTTCCACTAAATGTTGGACGCTGAATCCAATGAAATGGGACCCAGAACGATTGGCACCCAATGGAAGAAGTCATGGGTCAAATTGGGTATATATTACCCATTTTGAATATGTGTTATCGGGATTTCTGGTACCTTGGCGTGTGGGCTATCCTTTTCCACTAAATCTTGGACGCTGAATCCAATGAAGTGGGTCCCAGTAGGTTTGGCACCCACTGGAAGAAGTTATGGGTCAAATTGGGTATTTATTACCCATTTTGAATATGTGTTTTCGGGATTTCTGGTACCTAGGGGAGTGGGGGATCATTTTTCACTGAATTTTGGACGCTGAATCCAATGTAATGGGTCCCAGACCGATTGGCACCCCCCGGAATAAGTTGTGGGTCAAAATGTGCATGTATCTACTTATTTTGTATATGTGTTTTCAATATTTCTAGTACCTAGGCGTGTGGCGTGTCATTTTCCACTAAATTTTGGACCCTGAATCGATTGAAATGGGTCCGGGAACCGCCACACCCACTGTTTCCCCCATTCGAGGAATAACCAACCCGTGTGTAAGAATTTACAGATTTTTTCGATCAGGACATCATGAAACGTCCAGAAAAAAAATTTGAGCCGAATCGGAGAGGTTGAGCATTATCATGAAAACATAGGTTGAATATTCAAGGAATAACCAACCAAAATCAAAATGTCCGTCCGCCGTTTTTGGTAGTAGAAAACGATTTCTAAAAATCTGAAATTTGGGTCAGGGGTCGGTTCCTGGCCTAGGACGGTCCTCTAAACTTTTCAGCTCGATCGGTCCAAATTTAGGTGGGGTAGGGGTCAAAATGTGTATTTTGAAAAATGGATTTTCGAGATTTTGGGCGATTTAGGCGAGTGGGGTATCATTTTCCACTAAATGTTGGACGCTGAATCCAATGAAATTGGTCCCAGAACGATTGGCACCCAATGGAAGAAGTCATGGGTCAAATTGGGTATATATTACCCATTTTGAATATGTGTTATCGGGATTTCTGGTACCTTGGCGTGTGGGCTATCCTTTTCCACTAAATCTTGGACGCTGAATCCAATGTAATGGGTCCCAGACCGATTGGCACCCCCCGGAAGATGTTGTGGGTCAAAATGTGCATGTATCTACTCATTTCGTATATGTGTTTTCAATATTTCTAGTACCTAGGCGTGTGGCGTGTCATTTTCCACTAAATTTTGGACCCTGAATCGATTGAAATGGGTCCGGGAACCGCCACACCCATTGTTTTCATTTTCCTCATGTTGAAGAAATGAGTCTCCATGCGCCTGGTCCAAGGTTTAGAAATGTCCTAATACCAAAAACGGCGTGGACGACGGATGGACATGGTAATTATTGGTTGGTTATTCCTTCAATAATCCACCCACGTTTCAGTGCTCAAGGTGATAGCGGGTCAACCAACTCTGATCGACCCTACAACTTTTTTTTTTGGGTGATATACAAATAAATATTTTTCTTCTATTCTAGAATGGATGTAGACAATTGAGAAATGCGCGAAGTGTCTCATCCGTACCTATTTGCGAGAGCCGAATGGTCCGGGTGGACTTAATATCATTTAATATCATTAATATCATCATCGCGACGGCAATGGGCAAAATGAGAATGGAACAGAGGCGCAACCCTGTGACCCGCGACCTCTGGCAGTGGTTTCGTAGGCAAAATGCTACACAAAGAGCTCTCTCCCACAGTTCGCAGTTCCCACGGGACAACCCCCGCAACCAGACTAGCAACAGGCGGTACATGAACGTGCAGAAGGACTCTCTCTGCTCTCCGTCAGCAGGAATATCCCCACCGACGCACTTTTACTCTCTTTTACGGTCTTTACAGTATAAGGGGAACTTAAATCGATTAGGTTACATCATGAAATCTAAGAGCTGCGGGAAGAAGAGTTCCTTTCCTAAGCTGCCCTGGATAAACGTAACTAGACTTAATAAATAGCACAACATATGACCCCGAGAGTAATTTTCTTTAAAAATGACGGGGTAAAAAGTTTTTCTTCGGATTCATGTCAATATGAGCACCCTACAACCTAACCCTGAAGTTTCAATCATTGTTCACGAGCTCTGATAAAATCATAAAAATTGAGTGAAATAATAAAACGCTGCAAATCCTTACAAACGGGTTGGTTATTCCTCGAACCAGGCAGATGGAGACTAATTTGAACCTCGGACCAGGCGCATAGAGTTTCATTTCTTCAACAAGGAGAAAATGGGGGGAAAAGTGGGTGTGGCGCGTCCCGGACCCATTACAATCGATTCAGGGTAGAAAATCTGAAATTTTGGTCGGGGGTTCGTTCATGGCTCTAGTTGGTCCTCGAAACTTTTCAACCCGATCGGACCAAATTTGGGTGGGGTAGCGGTCAAAATGTGTATTTCGAGAAATGGATTTTTGAGATTTTTTGCAATCCAGGTGTGTGGGGTATTATTTTCTACTTAATTCAGGACGCTGAATTCAATCAAAAGGATCCCAGAACGATTGGCACCCCCTGGAGGTTATGGGTCAAAATGGGTATCTATTACCCATTTTGAATTCCTGTTTTCGAGATTTCTGGTACCTTGGCGTGTGGGTTATGATTTTCCACTAACTTGTGGACGCTGAATCCAGTGAAAAGGGTCTCGGAACGATTGGTACCCTCTGGATGAGGTTATGGGTCAAAATGGGTGCTGAATCCAATGAAGAGGGTCCCAGAACGATTGGCACCCACCGAAAGAAGTTGTGGGTCTTTTCACTATAATTGCGAGCTTCCCTTTCGCTCGCCTCAACCGTATGCATACCAAAAGATCCAGCTCTACAGGAGCATCCTAGATACAGCCTCCCTGATATAGATAGAAAGACTTGACTTGAGCGTGAAATCATTTTTACCGCGTACGTTGTTTGAAGCGCTGTTTGTATAATATTATATATTATTATATAATATTTTTCTAATAACCAGGGTCAAGAAGACAAGGACAAACCCCAAAGGGGGCTTCCGGCTCAAACACAGATTGAGATGCAAATCAGGTGGGATCTACCGGCCCAAGGTCGGATGTTTGTTAAGGAGGAAAAGAGATCTGAGAGCTCAGGCCGGAGCGATGGAGTACGAGCGTGAAACGAGCAGGTCGCACACTATAACTACAGACAGCTCTGCTCGACATAAAATAATGGACAAGTGGGCCGTGGAGTGTGACGGCAGCAAAAACTTTCTCGCGAACCGTCTTCCGACTACTTCACGCATCGCTAAAACAAAAGTAGGAAGTGATAAATAATGGTTTCGTGATGAATTACTTCAGCTTAGGCCCTTCCTGCATATTGCTGCCTGTTTCTCGATCGATGTTCCTCAGATCACTTCCCACAATAAGGTCTTAATTACCAAACTGAGGAGACTCATGCTGTTGTGCCGAGAAATCAGATCGTTTGGCACTCTAAAACTAAAGAGCTTTTTTATTGCGTCATGGTACCGTCGCTCCTAATATACGCCCTGCCAGTGTGGGGTGCGGCTGCCAAGGCGAGGTTAAAGGCTTTATATGTCACCCAGAAGTCCCTAATTAAGATACTTCTTAAAAAACGCTGCAAATTCTTACACAGGGGTTGGTTATTCCTCGGACCAGGCGCATGGAGACTCATTTCTTCAACATGGGGGAAATGGGGAAACAGTGGGTGCGGCGGGTCCCAGACCTATTCCAATCGATTCAGGATCCAGAATTTAGTAGAAAATGATACCCCACACGCCCAGGTACCGGAAATCTCGAAAACGCATATTCAAAATGGGTAATATATACCCAATTTGACCCATAACTTCTTCCAGAGGGTGCCAATCGTTCCGGGACCCACTTCATTGAAATTAGCGTTCAAGATTTAGTAGAAAATGATACCCCACACGCCCAGGTACCGGAAATCTCTAAAACGCATATTCAAAATGGGTTATATATACCCAATTTGACCCATAACTTCTTCCAGAGGGTGCCAATCGTTCCGGGACCCACTTCATTGGATTCAGCTTCCAAGATTTAGCGGAAAATGATACCCCACACGCCCAGGTACCGGAAATCTCGAAAACGCATATTCAAAATGGGTAATATATACCCAATTTGACCCATAACTTTTTCCAGTGGGTGCCGATCGTTCTGGAACCCATTTCATTGGATTCAGCGTCCAAAATTTAGTGGAAAATGATACCCCACTCGCCTAGATCGCCCAAAATCTCGAAAATCCATTTTTCAAAAAACACATTTTGACCCCTACCCCGCCCAAATTTGGTCCGATCGGGCTGAAAAGCTTGGAGGACTGTCCTAGGCCGGGAACAGACCCCTGACCCAAATTTCAGATTTTTAGAAAATTTTCTACTACCAAAAACGGCGTGGACGGCGGACGGCGTACGGCGGACGGACATTGACCTTTATTGATCAGGACATCATGAAACGTCCAGAAAAAAATTTTGAGCCGAATCGGAGAGGTTGACCATTTGCATGAAAACATAGGTTGATTATTCAAGGAATAACCAACCAAAACGCTGCAAATTCTTACACACGGGTTCAACATGGCGGGAAGGGGGGAAACAGTGGATGCGGCGGGTCCCAGACCCATTCCAATCGATTCAGGATCCAAAATTTTGTGGAAAATGATACCCCACTCGCCTAAATCACCCAAAATCTCGAAAATCCATTTTTCAAAAAACCCCTACCCCCTCCAAATTTGGTCCGATCGGGCTGAAAAGTTTCGAGGACCCATCTCGGCTGGGAACAGACCCCTGACCCGAATTTCAGTTTTTAGAAAATTTTCTACTACCAAAAATGGCGTGGACAATGGACGGCGGACGGCGTACGGCGGACGGACATTGACTTTTTTTGATCAGGACATCATGAAACGTCCAGAAAAAAAATTTGAGCCGAATCGGAGAGGTTGACCATTATCATGAAAACATAGGTTGATTATTCAAGGAATAACCAACCAAAAGGTCAATGTCCGTCCGCCGTCCGCGCCGTTTTTGGTAGTAGAAAATTTTCTAAAAATCTGAAATTTGGGTCAGTGGTCTGTTCCCGGCCTAGGACGGTCCTCCAAGCTTTTCAGCCCGATCGGACCAAATTTGTGCGGGGTAGGGGTCAAAATGTGATTTTTGAAAAATGGATTTTCGAGATTTTGGGCGATCTAGGCGAGTGGGGTATCATTTTCCACTAAATTTTGGACGCTGAATCAAATGAAATGGGTCCCTGAACGATCGACACCCACTGGAAGAAGTTATGGGTCAAATTGGGTATTTATTACCCATTTTGAATATGTGTTTTTGAGATTTCTGGAACCTAGGCGTGTGGGGTATCATTTTCCACTAAATTTTGGACGCTGAATCAAATGAAATGGGTCCCTGAACGATCGGCACTTACTGGAAGAAGTTATGGGTCAAATTGGGTATATATTACCCATTTTGGATATGCATTTTCGAGATTTCCGGTACCTGGGCGTGTGGGGTATCATTTTCTACTAAATTTTGGATCCTGAATCAATTGGAATGGGTCTGGGACCCCCCGCACCCACTGTTTCCCCATTTCCCCAATGTTGAAGAAATGAGTCTCCATGCGCCTGGTCCGAGGAATAACCAACCCCTGTGTAAGAATTTGCAGCGTTTTTAGAAAATTGTCTACTACCTAAAACGGCGCAGACGGCGGACGGCGTACGGCGGACGGACATTGCTTTTTTTTTTATCTAGACACCTTGAAACGTCCAGAAAAAAATTTTGAGCCGAATCGGAGAGGTTGACCTTTTGCATGAAAACATAGGTTGATTATTCAAGGAATAACCAACCAAAACGGTGATTATTGGTGATGGATCGGCACATTTTTCGGAGAATTAGGGCTAAGTGATAGTGCAACTGTCTGGTATGTTTGTCCTATATTTCGAGTGAAAAACATCGATATACGGACAGTTTTGTGTCGAAAACTTCCGGATTTCAGACAGTGGAGGAGCTGCGCTTTAGATGTTGTGAACACAAAAGACTAAATTATTTTATAAGTGTACTCTTGTTACAAAAAAGTATTGGTATCACAAACATGTGGTACTCGTATAAAGACATACTGTCTTAGTTTTATTTCATATTTCTATTTCATAAGAAGTTTTGAATGCAAAACACTGACTTATTTCACAAATGCACTCCTGGTACAACAAGTATCTGAATTACAAATTATTATGTGGTACTTACTGCCTTAATTATATTTATTTAATGAAATAAAAATATTTGAATAAATTGAATTGAATTTCAAACACTAACTTATTTCATAAGTGCACTCTATACCGTAAAGACCTATACGGTCTTTCATACCATACAACAAGTACGGTATCTGAATTATATTACAAATAATTATGTGGTACTCGTATGTGGAACATACTGCCTTAATTTTATTTATGTAGTGTATTACAATGTTTGAATAAATGTAGGTATATAATTAATTAATGCTGCTTATGCTTTGTATATTTACCTAAAAATGTCTTCTGTTCCTGTGTCATTTTTTCTTCTGCGAAAACGTCCACAATCTCCTGCCAAGCAGTCTTTTTTAAAACTCTATTTTTATAATCTGGACACTCCATGTCCCAGATACACCTTCTTTTTTCGATTTCATTAATGAATAGTTCTGTCTCGACCGCTTCCGCATCCATTGCACTCACAAAAACACAAAGCAAGATCAAAACACAACACAAGACCAGGGCTCAGATCACCTTTTCACTGCAAAAGCGAGCGTTTGACTGAGTGCATGTGTACATTCCACATTGGAATAATGCCAAGTATAGTAACTTCAAGCGCGCGACAAACGCGGCGTTTGATGTGGAAACTACAAGCGCCGCGGTTGTCGCGCGCTTTTTCAAAGCGCCCGACAGCATGTGTACGATCCCATTGCTTCTATGTATGTGTCAAAAGCGCGCTTGACAACTGAGCGACAACCGCGGCGTTTACCGAGCGACAAACGTCGTCATATGTACAGGGCATAAAGGTTGAGGTCGGCCTGTTGGCCCCAGCGACATGTATTCAGATAGCGCGAGTGAATGTAAACATCAATCGTCCGCAGGCCGCCCCGTGCAATTAAAAGAGACTATGTCTCTGGCAACGAGTCTGCATCCACCGACTCGAAAAAGAGAAAAAATCTCGAATCACCGGAAGCCTTGGGTCCAATGAAAAAGTCGAATAAAATGGCCGATCAGTAGGTTTTCGGTGCGGTGCATGCTGGTGCTGAGGTCCAAAAGTTGACAGTGGAGGAAATGTCTCAGGTGATTGAGAGAATAGTTGGAAGGCAGGTTAGCAAACTTGCTACGAGCGCACAGGTTTAGAAAATGAATTTTAAAAATCTGCAAATTCTTACACACGGGTTGGTTATTTCTCGGACCAGGCGCATGGAGATTCATTTCTTCAACATGGGAAAAATGGGGGGAACAGTGGGTGTGGCGGGTCCCGGACCCATTCCAATCGATTCAGGGTTCAAAATTTAGTGGAAAATGATTCCCCACACGCCTAGGTACCAGGAATCCCGCAGACAAATATTCAAAATGGGTAATAAATACCCAATTTGAACCATAACTTCTTCCATTGGGTGCCAATCCTTCTGGGGTCATTGGATTCAGCGTCCAAAAGTTAGTGGACACCCACACGCCTAGGTACAAGAAATCTCGAAAACACATATTCAAAATGGGTAATAAATACCGAATTTGACCCACAACTTCTTCTAGTGGGTGCCAATCGTCCTGGGACCCACTTCATTGGATTCAGCGTCCAAAATTTAGTGGAAAATTATACCCCACTCGTCTAGATCGCCCAAAATCTCGAAAATCCATTTTTCAAAAAACACATTTTGACCCCTACCCCGCCCAAATTTGGTCCGATCTGGCTGAAATGTTTCGAGGACCGTCCTAGGCCGGGAATAGAGCCCTGACCGAAATTTTAGATTTTTAGGAAATTTTTTACTACCTACCAAAAACGGCGGACGGACATTTTTTTTTTTTTTTTTCAAATCAAGACACCTTAAAACGCCCAGAAAATTTTTTTGAGCCGAATCGGAGAGGTTGACCTTTTGCATGAAAAAATGGACGAGATAATACAGGAGAATAAAGAACTGAAAGAAGAGATACAAGGACTGAAAACAGAATGCTCTACCCTGAAGAGTAAATTCACTGACGTTGAGCCGAACATGGGTAAAAACAATTTGCTGTTGTATGGAATCTCTTCTGTAAGGATACTTAGAATCATTTGATAGATTATGCCGGGTATTTTCAATAGTTGGATGTAATGTAATGTCGAATGTAATACGGAAACATCTAATGCTCAAAGTCCCATCGAGCGATCCATCGTTCAATCGACTCTGATCGGAATTATCGCACGTCAAGGTCATCCCATTGCGTCCGTATAATCAATTAAGAGATTACGTTAACATGTTAGAATCGACATTAGGGAGCTCGGTAGTCTAGTGGAATAGACGAAGGATTGGTGTGGTACTCCGAGTGGCCAGGGTTCGAATCCTGGCTAGAGCAACTTAATTGTTTGTCTTGACCCTCATATTCGTCCTCTTCACTTAAGGGGGTGAGGCAATAAGTAGCCGCGAGCGAAATCGTCAAATCAATTTACGATCCTCTTTGGAGGACGGCTGACGACGTCCGCGACACCTGACCAAGGTAGTCGGACGAAAATCCAAGGTGAAAGTCCTTGTTTACTTTACTTTACTTTACTTTAGAATCGACATTGCGGGCATTCGAAACATAATACACCCCAAGTGAGCGAGATGCGTGCACAGATGACGGCCCGAGATCGGGCGAAAGAAAGTCTATCTATGTCAGTTTCAACTTTGTACATCAGGCTTTGATAGCGATCTCTTCACCTTCACGCACGGATTACCCCATCGTATCGCACCTCTCACGCGAAATACCGACCACAGATCTTCAATTCGCCCGTTGTTTTATTTATAAGTATTAACGATTCGACTGGAACTTTTATTGTAGTAAGATAACTTTATAACGACTCAAGAAGCAATCAACGCCGAGCACCTCAGTGCTGGGGAGTGAGATGTGTTTTTTGAAAGATGGGGTTTCAAAGTTTTAGGCGATCTAGGCGTGTGTGGTATCATTACCCACTAAATTTTGGACGCTCCTTCCAATAAGACGGGTTCTAAACCGATTGGCGCCCGCCGAAGGTGGGTACGGGTTAAAATGGTGTCCCACATAACTATTTCAAATCTGAGTTTTCGGGATTTTGATTGGTTAATTCACTGAATAATCAACCTGTTTTCATGCAAAAAATCAATCTCTCCAATTCTGCCCAAAATATTCTTCTGGACGTTTCGGTGTCTAGATCAAAATTAGCAAATGTCCGTCCGCCGTCCACGCCGACTTTGGTAGTAAAAATTATTTAAAAAATCTGAAATTTTGGTCAGGGGCCGTCCATGGCTGTAGTCGGTCCTCAAAACTTTTCAACCCGATCGGACCAAATTCAGGCGGGGTAGGAGTCAAAATGTGAATTTCGAAAAATGGATTTTTGAGATTTTTTGCAATCTAGGTGTGTGGGGTATCGTTTTCCACTTCTGGACGATGAATCCAATGAAAAGAGTCCCAGAACGACGGCATCCACTGGAAGAGGTTATGGGTCAAAATGGCTACCTATCTATTACCCATTTTGAATATGTGTTTTCGAGATTTCTGGTACCTAGGCGTGTGGGTTATGATTTTCCACTAACTTTGGGGCGCTGAATCCAATGAGACAGGTCTCGGAACGATTGGTGCCCTCTGAATGAGGCTATGGGTCAAAATGGGTTCTTATTTACCCATTTCGAATGTGTGTTTTCCAGATTTCTGGTACCTAGGCGTGTGGGGTATCATTTTCCACTAAATGTTGGACCCTGAATCCAATTAAATGAATGAATCAATCAATCAAGCAAGCATTTTATTTGTAGTTATCAGGTTACACAGACCTATACCACAAAGGGTTCGCTTAAAACTATGAACATACATATAATAATATACCAAAATAGGAACGATCCAAAACAGCAGGGAAAAAGTTTAAAAAAGAATAATAACACCTATTAGAGAAAAAAAAAACAAACAAACATCTTAATCTTTTTTCACCAGGTCCCTCATCGCAGTCCTACATCAATTAATAATTCTTCCAATAACTTTCTCCTTTTCAAGTAAGCCAACGTGTAATTGAAGAGCCGATACAGCAAGTCCTTGTTCGGTACAGCGAAAAGGCAATGCTGTACATACTCCGGGCTTAGCATAGTTGAGCCAAAATACCGAACCCTATTATTATTCAGCTGTGGGCAGTTACAAAAAATGTGGAGTATAGATTCTCTCTCTCCCCTGCCACACAGAAAGCACAACCCACTATGATCGACAATCCAGACCTCCCCCCGGTAGAAAATTCGAAGCTTCTCGGAGTTTCCAAGCCTGAGTTGGCACACCATTCTTTTTACGTCCATTGGGACGTCCCAGTTGAGGTATTCATTTTGGCATAAATAGTTCTCCACCAGGGCAAGGTAGTTTGGATTGTAACTCGAATACAACATCCTTTCAAAATCTCTGTAGACCACCATCGTGCTGTAGCTGTTTAGGACCGCATTACCCAGTCATCATTACTTGGTCGGGATCTTGGGCTTCCCACAAGTCATTGTAGCCCATCCTCAGAAGAAGCCCACGCAGCTGAGACGCCCAGTTCAGGTTTTCGCCACTAGCTCCTCGCTCTTGGGTGGTGATCAATCGCTGGTAGCACAACCACGGGTACCTTTCTGATTCCATTCTCAGTACCACTTCCCAACAGTTTAGGGCCGGACGCAATACAAAGGCACCCACGCTATTTCGGCCTGTTTCGGCTCGTATCATGTAGTGGAGCGTGTTAATGGGCAGGGTAAGAAGACTCTTAAAAATTCTTGACTGGGTGGCATCCAGCAGTTCGATGTAGCGGAGAGCCCAAATCTCGCTGCCATACAGCATTACGGATGAAACCAACGCGTCGATCAAGCGGTCAGTCGATTTCCAGCTGCTGCACTTACCCCTGGCCAAAAGTTGTCGAACACAACCCCAGGCTTTTAGGCCCTTTGACTGGAAATGCTTGGCTGCCTTATTAAAAACTCCCTTGCTCGAAAAGGGTACTCCAAGATAGGTATATTCCTCCACTAACTGTGTAGGGCCACTAGCTAGTTCAACCGATTTACCCCTCTCTTGCGGCTTCCCCTTACTGAAACAAACTATTTTTGTCTCTGAAAGGTTTATGCTCAGCTCCATCGATCTCGAGTATTCCTCCAATGCTATCATTTTCCGAGTGATATCTATTTTGCTCTCACCAAATACGACAATGTCATCTGCAAATTGGAGCAATAGTATGTCGCGTTTTTTATTAACATTGATTCCTTCTAGACCTCTATCCCGCATGTACTTCTCCATTCCAGCAATATATAGAGAGAAAATCAATGGGCTTCCTGAGTCACCCTGAAGAATGCCTGTCTCAACCTGGTGGAATTTTGTCAGGCCCTCTGAATTTTTCACGGCAATTTCTGCTTTATCATAGAGGTCTATCAACACGTTCAAGATGTTTCCTCTTATCCCCAACTCTGACAAGGTTCCCCATAACAGTCCATGTGGAAGGGATCCACAAGCATTTCGATAGTCCACAAAACCGCAATATAGCTTCCCCTTGGGATGCTGCAACCTGACTGAGATGAGAGCGTGCAGGACAAAAATATTATCTCTACACCCCCTACCTCTCCTGAATCCAGCCTGGCATTCAGGTATAATTTTCTCAGTTTCTGCCCACTTAGTTAGTCGGTCATTTATGCACTGAGTGAAAACCTTAACTACAGTGTTGACTAGTGCTATGGGCCTTTGCTTGTTCAGATCCGTAATGTCCGCAGTCTTTGGAATCATCACCTTTCCCCAGCTGGTAGGGACACGCCCCTCTGTCAAAACTTTGTTGAAGATAGAGGCCAACACACCTATCGCCTCATTGGGTAGATTTAGCTACACCTCATTTGGTATGTTATCAAGCCCCGGCGCCTTTTGGTTGGTTATTCCTTGAATAATCAACCTATGTTTTCATGCAAATGGTCAACCTCTCCGATTCGGCTCAAAATTTTTTTCTGGACGTTTCATGATGTCTAGATCAAAAAATCTGCAAATTCTTACACACGGGTTGGTTATTCCTCGAATGGGGGAAACAGTGGGCGTGGCGGGTCTCAGACCCATTCCAATCGATTCAGGGTCCAAAATTTAGTGGAATATGATACCCCACACGCCCAGGTACCAGAAATCCTGACACATACCAAATGGGTGGATACGTACCCATTTTGACCCATAACTTCTTCCGGTGGGTGCCAATCATTCTGGGACACACATCATTGAATTCAGCGTCCAAAATTTAGTGGAAAATGATACCCCACACGCCTAGGTAGCAGAAATCCCGAAAACACATATTCAAGATGGGTGTATCTATGGGGCACTACGACACTAATTTACTAATATAATATTGAGAAAACGTAGGTAATTTAGAAGGCTATAATAATTGTATTAAATTGAATTGAATGGTACGAATAAAAAGCTCGGACAGTAAAAAGAATTGTAGGCAACTGCTCAAAATTGGTTCCTAAGTTTAACAGCTGGTTATAAACAACAGGATATGACGATATGTTTTGTTTGTCTATTCGGCTGAAGTCACCCACATGGGTAATAAATACCCAATTTGACCCATTACTTCTTCCAGTGGGTGCCAATTGTTCTGGGACCCATTTTATTGGATTCAGCGTCCAAAATTTAGTGGAAAATGACACCCCACTCGCCTAAATCACCCAAAATCTCGAAAATCCATTTTTCAAAAAACACATTTTGACCCCTACCCCCTCCAAATTTGGTCCGATCGGGCTGAAAAGTTTCGAGGACCCATCTCGGCTGGGAACAGACCCCAGACCCAAATTTCAGATTTTTAGAAAATTTTCTACTACCAAAAACGGCGTGGACAATGGACGGCGTACGGCGGACGGCGGACGGCGGACGGACATTGACCTTTTTTGATCAGGACATCATGAAACGTCCAGAAAAAAATTTTGAGCCGAATCGGAGAGGTTGACCATTATCATGAAAACATAGGTTGATTATTCAAGGAATAACCAACCAAAAGGTCAATGTCCGTCCGCCGTACGCCGTCCACGCCGTTTTTGGTAGTAGAAAATTTTCTAAAAATCTGAAATTTGGGTCAGGGGTCTGTTCCCGGCCTAGGACGGTCCTCCAAGCTTTTCAGCCCGATCGGACCAAATTTGGGCGGGGTAGGGGTCAAAATGTGTTTTTTGAAAAATGGATTTTCGAGATTTTAGGCGATTTAGGCGAGTGGGGTATCATTTTCCACTAAATTTTGGACGCTGAATCCAATGAAGTAGGTCTCAGGACAATTGGCACCCACTGGAAGAAGTTATGGGTCAAATTGGGTATATATTACCCATTTTAAATATGTGTTTATGAGATTTCTGGTACCTGGGCGTGTAGGGTATCATTTTCCACTAAATCATGGACACTGAATCGATTGGAATGGGTCTGGGACCCGCCGCACCCACCGTTATCCCCATTTACCCCATGTTGAAGAAATGAGTCTACCTGCGCCTGGTCTGACGAATAACCAACCCCTGTGTAAGAATTTGCAGCGTTTTTCTTTTTTCGAGTCAGTAGCACTTCACGCAGATCATTCATTGTGAATGGCTCATTCAATTCGGGGTAGAGGATGAACGCGTTTATTCCCATAACACAAGACGTCTGTAAGGGGTTGCATGCTTTAATCAAAAATTCCTCCCAACCGATCCAAGGTAATACTCGAGTTCATAGTTGTCTTCTTCCTCAGTTTCTTTACAACTATCCAAAACTGACGTGCGTCTTTTACGTCACAAAGCTTCGTTTTCATGTCCTCAAAAATTAGCTTTTTTTCAAATCGAACTCTCGCGTTGCAGCGTTTTTTAGAAATCAAATATTTTTCAATTCCGCCATGCCCACGTTTCCATTCCTTGTATGAATTTTTGACAGTCTTCATTAGGGATTTACACTCTTCGTTAAACCATGGCATCTGCGAACAGCCTTGGTCTTGCTTTCCCTGAGTAGTTCTCAACATTCCAACTTCTCTCAGTATTTTCAGTAGCTCTTCCTCGAATACCGAATAATCAACGTTGATGTCTCCTTGAGAACTGAGTTTGGCAAGCCTCGCTGTAGCCATTTTACGGACATTGTTGACTTTATTGGGTTCCCATTTTATGATTGTCGATTTCAGGAGTCCTTTTTTCTTAAATCCCTCTGCCCTTGCCCTTCTCAGTCCTATTTTCAGAATGCATTCCGAGTGGTCTGACACTGTACCTAGGATGTTCGGGATTGAAAAGTCGAATGAGCATTGGAGCGAAACATCATTCAGCCAGCACAGGTCTATAACGCTTTGTTCCTGGGTTCCGAGAAAGCTGTAGACGCCATCATGGTCACTTATACTTCTACCATTTGCCAAAACAAAACAAAAACCTTCCATTATATCCACCAATTCTCTTCCAACTCGATCAGTCACCTTGTCCATGGACTTTTGAGCGCATGAAAACTGAATATCTTCGAACAAGACGCAATCCGCCCCCTGATCGAGAGAACCCACTTTTGCGTTCCAATCCCCCATCACAAACATTTTATGCTCAGGAAAATCATGGAGAAGAACATTTAAGGCATCAACTAATTCCTCTAAGAAAATAATCGAATCCTCCTTGGAGTTCATGTAAATATTACCAACAGCTGCATGAAAGTCTTTTATGACGACAAAAATGAAAAATCTCCACTTCATAACAATTTCAGCGTGTCCTAATTTCTTATCGACGAAGGTGGTTAAGCCACCCCTTGCTCTGCCAGTACTATGAACACGCGTCGCCAGAGATTCAAACAATACGTAATTGTGAAGCACACTCGGTAAAATCAGACTGACCCCCCATATTCCAACTCACTATCTTATACTGGGCGACACCTTCGAATTGCTATGCCGCATTGACCCAATTAAATTAATCCCGAAACGATTGGCGCCCTCTGGATGAGGTTATGGGTCAAAATGGGTGCCTATTTACCCATTTCGAATGTGTGTTTTCGAGATTTCTGGTACCCAGGCGTGTGGGGTATCATTTTCCACTAAATTTTCCCATGCTCCTGGTCTAAGGAATAACCAACCCCTGTGAAGGAATTTGCAGCGTGTTTCTTCAATTTTTACTGTGAAGCCGTCATTTTTTCTGTCGGAAAACTTCAGGTTCGGATTCACCAATTCAACCCACCGAAAAACATAAAAATACCTCGTAAACCCTTTTACCCTAATTATTTTTTCAAACCTAATTTCTAATCACCTGGGCTAGTTGGCCGTGGATAAAATGGATAAAATGTGTTCATCGTCCAAAATTGTGTACCAAGAGAGGAATCTGCATAATGATCGTGGTCGGCATATACAGAAAGACCTATTTATAAGGGTTTTGTACAGTTATTCTCAATTCATGGCTAGGTGCTCTTCGCGACATGTTTCATGTGATCAGCTGGTCAAAAGATCCAGATTTTGAGATTAGTCGTGGCTCGCCCTCGCCCTAAGCTAACGTCATGGCGTACTTGAATCTGAATCGCATCAAAGACAGATGGGTATGATCACGCAAAGCGACATTTCAGGATAGATGATGCACATACCGATCACCCATAATAGACAATCAGGTGCAGAAATTTCATCCTCGACGGCTCGGATCCCCATCTATTCCCCCTGAGCAATTACTGAATCGGACGATTACCTAATTAACAGCCTTCAGAAGAGCGGTCTTCATTGAAAAGGTAACAATACCGCAGAAACTGGTTTATTTTTATTCCAGAGTGAAAGCGAAACAGCCGGAGGGAAGAGAACGTCATTCGGAGTTCGTCGGACCACCATTTCGCCCGAGTCACTTTCATTGAATGACTCATCAAGATGACGCTTTATATCGGCACGATTAACCAACGTGGTGGGCGTGGAATATAAATGTCTTCTTCATAACAATCTATCTACTTTCGCTCTCACACATTGGTAATAATTTATTCGATAACATTTCGACAAATTCATTATTTCTCTCCAAATGGTTTTCCATTTCCGTCAAAAAGTACATAGTTTTGAGACTATGTTAAATATTGCAGGTACCAATTTGGACAGGCACAAATCAATTGCAACCAGTCTCAACAGTTCACTTGCTCAACAAACCGTCTATTTTACTTTTGTCTGGCTCAAGGGGTTAACTATCCATTACCCATTCTAGGCCATACATCAAGTTGTGAGAATGAGTCACAAGTAAGGGATCCCACGAAAAAGAACAAAATTACAATAGACACCCAAGGGATGATACGAATGAGCCACTTCAGGCCGGATGATGCCTATCAAGTATGCGAATGAAGTTCATTTCACCGCCTTCAAAAAATAATACCACTCTAGAGGGTACACAGCGTACAAACCTTCAGAAAACGTCATTTCCTTCTGCTTCTAAACGTGCTTTTGAGTTATCGGTTACTCAATCATTAGATATTCAAGTACTCGCGACAATCGTGAAACCAAGAGAGCTAAAACATATGGCATTAATAATAATGATAATAATAACAATGGCATTAATACGTAATTTGTTTGAAATAATCCTTATTACGCCTCCTCTGATTAAGGTAGAACCGATTTATTTTAGAGTGACGAGTAAGCTGGAAATGACGTAATTCAGGAAAAGTCCTCTGATTCAACATAATAGACGAGGTGATCACGCCCAACATTCTCGCCGAAGTCTTACCTTGATGATCAACTCTATCTCCGGTACGACTCCGTTCTCCGTCCCGTTGTGGTTTTCTTCTGACATGATTGAAGAAACCAAAAAGCACAGCACTGGATAACGAACGAGTCAAAAGCGAAAACTCAACGTTTTACGACGACCGAATAAGAACAAAAATCACAATTCCTTGGGCCCGGGCAACTACGACGAACGGCCTTCACACGTTCGACACACCACCACGGAATTCAACAGCGCGACGGGCAATGGCGGTTTGATGTAGGTATAGGTATGTAAAGCAAATATCGATATATCAAAATATTTTTTGCCGATATTCTTATCTCGATATATCGGACTATCGATATCAAAATGAAACTATCGGGTCCGATATATACATTTTATCTAAAAATTATCAAACATATGAAATTACAGCTGAGGAAAATAACTGTAGGTAAAACAAACTTTTGGGCTGCCCAATGGAGACTTTCACTGAACATGAACTTTTTAGTTCTCTGGCAACACTGTAGATAAGAAATAGTGTTTAACCAGACTTACCGCCAGTTTATTTTTATCAGTTTTATCTATCATCAGTATTTTTGAATGGTTGTTTTGTTATCGTAATTTATCTACTAAATTTACTAAGTTGTGTTGCGTTCATTGGTCTGATCGATTTGTGATTCTGATGTCTAATGTTAGAAAATTTGTTGAGAAGGTTGATCCAAAGTCAAACTTTGTAACTTGTAAATTATGTGGAAACCGTTACAAAACGAGTAGAAACAAACTTGATTTTTGGTATTTATAAATTGAATTTGGAATATTGAAATTTAGATAGGTTCTCTTAGAAGAAGGTTAGAAAAAAATATCAAAGACCGATATATCGAAGTATCGATACTTTTCACCGATCAATCAAATAACTATTTCGATGTTTTTATTAAATATCGATATTGTTCTTCGATAGTTGCATCCCTAGTTTGATGTTTGATCCATTTCCATCACAGCTTCTCAGTGTTGCCGCAGAATGAACGACACGATGAATTTTCCTCCCTTCGCTATTCATATACGTTCACTTGCGTATTCACTATATCGACGAATGGAAACCAAACAGTATCAATGTTCAAAATACGCATAATCGCCGGTAGTTTGTTTACAATCCACACCGCCATTCGCACAGGAAAAGCTTTGAGCGCGCCCAGTGTTAAAACGAAGTGCCCAAGAGTGATGGCAACACCACCTGTTGTGAGAGTTGTTTATTTCTGATTTTTCTCGAGTCATGTCTACAGTTACAGTCTTACAGTTGGGGAGCGAACCACATTCAAATTCGAAGCGGAAAATATTAGTTTGGATATAAGCCGTTTTGATAAGAAAGGAACTACTAACATACTAGTAATTGATGGATATGAGCCACATTGATAAAAAAGACCTTATTGAATATAACGGGGTGGATATAAGCCATTTTGTTGGAAAACAGATTTTTATCAAGCTTTTAGAGGAGGATAGGAACCGTTTTGGAAGGAAAGCGACTCATGAGGTGATAGGGCTGATCCCAAAGATTCAGAATCCGTAAAAAAAACTAAAAGTGTGAAAAGTGGATATAAGCCGGTTTGAAAGAAAGCTCCTCCTATGTTTTTATGCAAAAAGTCAATCACTCCGATTTGGCCCGAAAAAATTTTCTGGGGGTTTCAAGGTGCCTAGATCAAAATAAGACATGCCCATCCGCCAATATTGATAGTAGAAAATTTTCCAAAAAATTTGAAATTCATGTCAAAGACTCGTTTCCGGCTATAGTTGATCCTCGAAACTTTTTAGGTAGGGGTCAAAATGTGTTTTTCGAAAAATGAATTGTCGAGATTTTTGGCGATTTAGGGTATTATTTTCGACTTGGCGCCAGACGATTGAAAGAGGCTTCGGCTCAAAATAGGTTTCTAACCACCTACTTGAATGTGGGTTTTAGAGATTTCTGGTATCTAGGCGTGAGGGATATCATTTTTCACTAAACTTTGGACGTTGAATCGATTGGAATGAGTCTCTATGCGCCTGGTCCGAGGAATAATCAACCCTAGTGAAAGAATTTGCAGTTTTTTCTGGGCGTTTCAAGGTGTCTAGATTAAAAAAAAAAAAGCAAACCGTCCACGCAGTTCTTAGAAAATTATCTAGGAAATCTGAAATTTTGGTCAGGGAACCGAAATTGTGGACCCTCAATCTATTGGAATGGGTCCGGGACCCGCTACACCCACTGTTTCTCCCACTTTCCCCATGTTTCAATATATGTTTTCGAGATTTCTGGTACCTAGGCGTGTGAGGTATCATTTCCCATTAAATTGTGGACCCTCAATCGATTGGTATGGGTCCGGGACCCATCACACCCACTGTTTCCATTTTCCCCATGTTGAAGAAATGAGTCTCCATGCGCCTGGTCCTAGGAATAACCAACCCGTGTGTAAGAATTTGCAGCGTTTTTTGATTGTGAAATTCCCACTCTTACGCAAATTCTTGCTCCTGAACATGAGCATGAAGTAAATGAGCAAGATTAATTGAATGATTAATCCACGCGCTCTCTTTACTAACGGTATTCGCGGAGATGGAGTGGAGCCGCGCCTTCCTTGAACCCTTTATTACATACCAGCTCTTGTGAACATTTTGCGGCTGTATAAACTATGAAGTCGGTATAGTTACTCTTATTGCAGGGTCATTCGACTCACGTACAAACGGAAGGTAGCTTTGAAGCCTAATGTTGGTTAGAACATACATTCTGCAGTCAGGATCAGCACAATCTAGTCAGAAACCTTCTGGGTGACCGGGGAAAAGGTGGAGTCGTGAAGACCCACCATTTACATGGGAAACATTAAGATGAGACCATTGTACCATTTAGACACCCCCTCTTCCACACTCGAAAATGACTACATATGTATGACACACCTACGTTTGTCATCAGGCCCGACAAACATGGGCTGAATTTCACATCAAGCATTAAAACTAAATTATAGTACATAGACTTCGAGGACGCTTTACAAATTGCAGTAGCTTCAGCTACCCACCAAAACCTTGGGTCGGTCGTATAATAAGTATCTGTTTGTTCCAATATCATGGATATTACTTCAGTCGCCCACATACCCAATACATGTGTGTACGTGCAGAGTAAAAGGCTAATCATTTGATACAAGAAAAACAAACGAATGTTCAATTTTTTTTATTTATCCGTTAAAATTGGTAGGACTAATTCTACAACCAATGAGCGAAATCTAGGTATTGATGTTGCTGCCCACCAACAAAATTATAATTGCAAACGTGCATGACACGTTGTGCTTAACACAAAACGTGAGACTGAACACATCGTTCCTCATTCGTGAACGTCAGAAATAGTATAGGGTCGGGAATGTGGAGAGTAGTCACAACATTCCAGAATATCTCTTGGTGTTCTCTGTGTGGTAGAGAGGAATCGCAAAATTCTGAGAACATCCAAGGGTAGACCTACGGAATGGTGCAGTCCAGGCTCAATAACCAACCTTTGAAAATAATAATCCGAATGTCCACATTATTTGCATATTTTAATCTTGAGATCGTAATAAGTCGAACAAAATACATATCAAACAGCGCTGCGAAGGTTGGTACAGTGAGACTGGTAATACTACAAACCGGCTTCCATTGCACTAGAAACGAAGGAACTATTTGAAAATTCAGCGAGGAACTTGTTATCTTTGGAAAAACATCCAACTAACTATTATACCAACCGACATAGAAGCATTGGAGGGCCTATAAAGATCAGAAAATTACGCATACAATGAGAAAAAAGGGCTTAGGGACTATTAAAAAGAGACTCACATTGGAAAATTTTAACAATGTGAGTATTTTTTTCGCAGGCACAGATTAAGTTCTATTTTAAAAGATCCTTTTGCAAATTGCATGTTTCAAGTTGAGTTTCACTGGTTCAAGTGCCGAACTGTTTTTAGAATCGGGATCTGCAGGAAACGACGGTGTACTGGGAAAACATCGAACAAACTCTATAAATTACCCTGAGATGAAACCACTGACTCGTCGCAATTTACAAGTCCCATACGTAAATTGTCACCGAACCTTATGAAACTACAACCATATAAATCTCAACCTGGACCAATAATTCGCGTGTTCAACAACCGATTATCAAGAGCTGCAGATTATCAATTGTTCAGGCTTTCTTCACGTTTTCCTCCTATTTCAGTAGAGAACGCTCGAGTCTTTTCACTAGAATGATTTGACACTCCGCTACACAAAAAAAACTATGCTCTGCAGCGCTCTCCCAACAAGTTTCACCCAGGTGAAACTTCCCGAGACTGGTCTCAAAATCGGTTGAGGTACTCTCCACACATCTAGAGAGAAGGAGAAACGCGAGAGCAATTGACAAAATAATTCCTTTGAGTATTTCGAATAGATATATTACTAATTCCTGTATATTGTTTTTATAATACTTTTTCAACGAAATGTATCCTTGCGCATGCGGCACGCCGAGTAATAAGGTTAAAAGTACGCAAACCCTCGTTTCCAACTTTCATTTATTCTAAAAGTACCAATGGCCAACCGAGGTTGAGGAAATTGAACACCTATTAACCTCACCGCGTTCTGTAAACCCAAGGAATTATTCAACTCTCTGCAGCCTGTTGTGTACATCGATCATTCAATAATGACTCGCGTTCTCTCGCTCCCCACTTTAAATAGTAGTAATAAATTTATAGGATGCACAACTTCCTTTCTATCTTTGTATTTCATCAATTTTAGCTAAGACTATACACACTCAAAATTAATTTCAACTAAGGAAAGAGATTAGTTCTGATTGTTCTTTATTCGATCTATGAACACACAAAATTCTTCAGCGTTTTGATAATGAGACTGAAAATGTTTTTACGACTACTCTTCTATAAACATTATATTATTTAATACTGCTCCGCCGTTTGGAGCAAGCAGAGAGAAAATAATTCCGGCTCCACATTTGTTTTGGGAATTAACTTGAATATGTTTATAAGTACGAATTAGCATTGAGATGATAACATCAATACTTTTTACGTTACATCGGGCTACTGTGCACTGACGACCATATCGACTAATTTACAAAACACATCTAGGCAATACTTTTCTTTTTTTTTTTTTGCGCAGGGACGCCACCCTTTATATTTAAACTACCGTATGAAAAGAATTACACGCTAGAAAAGGACATTTTACAGCAGAACAGTAAGTCATACAGCTTACACGAACAACAAAAATGAATTGTGACATTATAAACCGAGGGGGAGGAAGACGAAACTTGGCAGAAATAGGAAGTTAGCAATGAACTGTTTGGGAATCGTCTTGGTAATGCTCTCTGCTGACTCAAGATGGCTGATAGAAAGCATTAACGCTGTCCAGCTGCGGCGATGAGTACAGGGCTCACGATTAGTGTCACACTGGAACCCGCACCTTTGGTTATACTAACACTTACTTACCAAGACTTACAGTTGGAGCGATGCAGGTCCAGAACACTGTATTCCTGTGAATTCAGTCCCTGGACAAGCACTCCTGGCAATCTGGGTCCAGAACCAGCACATTTGGCTATGAGGCTCGAAAACCAACATTTATGAACATCATCTGAACCTGGGTGAACATCATAACGGTTAGATACCAAACAACATGTGGCCGAACTTGAGTAAAACGAAAACCAAGTATTGTTTGATACCAATGAATGAATACAAAGAAGGTTGCAACGTTTGATTATAAGACTTCTAGACAATTTCCTCATTTTTCTGGGAGATCGTGGCACAGTTTTAAGTTATAGAATTCAGAGTGGGCTTCCAAAGGGGTCACAATGTTGTACTACGATGTCGTTGATTCTGTATATCCATAAGATAGAAGGTGATGGTTATTTCCCAGGCCAAGTTGCTCTAAGCAGGGAGGGAGAGGGTTCAAGAAGCATTTGTTCTAGATTGCAGCCTACTTCACCCGCGACTAGGATGACTCATCTCTGGCAACCAGAACCAAATTAATTGCTTGTTATCTATTGCAATCTATGCGGACAAGGAAGTGACCAATAAGAGGGTTTCTCGCGAAGCTTTTTGAAGCTAAACATCGTGAAGTTAAACATTTTCTTCGAGCGACCCGCTGATCGACGATGGCAACGATCGGGGCTACTGAATCAAATGACTTCAAGTAAAGCCTGGTAAAGCCTCAGGAATTTGGATCATCGCTTCTTTTGGGAGTGTCAGGCGGTGATGTGCCGAGGCTGGTTGGAGGAGTGAGGTACCCAGCAAGACTGTCTTCAGACTGGCCGTTCCAAGGCCTTATAAGGCTCAGCATGCTCCGCATCGGAGTCAAAAATTTCATTTCTTCCAAATGGAGGTCACTCCTGCTCTTCCCTCCTGTAAAAACCAAAATTGTTCAAAGTTAAGGGATGATGTAGGTGACCTTCAAAGTGGTAAAGAATCTGCGATATACCTTCGGACGCAAAAATGTTCGATTGAAATAAAATGATAAGTTTTATTTGTAATAGCTTTCCAGCGTTACAAGGGACCAAACAAGTTAGTGTTAGCCAGCCACTTTCTTCTACAAGAATTCTGAGCAATTCAGATTTGCTGATTGTCAACTTGTGGCTTCGAGTTCGACCAACTGATTTACTCTTGCATCGTGTTGTGGCCAACAGCCACCAGCCAGGATGAACTCGAAACATTTAAGTTCTGATAAAAATGTGCCTCATCGTTTCATGGTGTACATTGTAATATGTTCAGATTCGCAACAAGAACATCAATACGCCCATCTCTGGTTGAAAGCATTGAACGCCCTATCAGAAAATGTTTTCCTTTACTTGTATATCTGGTTTTTAATCTCGTAGATTGTCGGTTCCTTCATGACTTCAAAGGCGTTTTGCTCGGCGAACGGCAAGCCAAAACGGATTCACTACCTGTTGTCACCTGTTTGTGACTCAAAGCCATTTGCAATTCGACAACCAACAGTCTATTCATACGAACAAAATCTTCCGCGACGAGAATGTAGACACTCATTTCAATTGAAAAAAAAAAACCCAGGAGGTATCTTACGATAGTCAGTATTGAGTACACTTGTTAAATCGATTTCGAAGGAGTTCTTGATTTCATGTTAGTTACTGATGATGACCTGACCGTCAAAATCAATTTTACAAGTGTATTCATTATTTTTTGGGGAAATAGACTATCGTTTGATACCTCCAGTTTTTATTTTTTAGCCTATTCATACCATGGGAACAGCTCAACGATGGGCATGCCAGTACAGCCTACACCAGGCCTCAGGTCTGTCCGTGAAGTGAACTCGTCAAACCACAAGCAGTAAAAAAAGGCTTAATAATAATTAAAAAAAAAAGTAAATAGGTAGATAATAACCAACACCCATACGATACCCGCACAAACATGGAACCGAGAACAGCAAGAAGTCTTACTGGTTGTTTCTGCAGTTCCACAACGGGCAGACTGATTTGAATAAAGCTTGATTTGAAGGCCAACGCGAAGTAAGCGCTTCACCCAAAAGTGCCATAGCCAAAGAATTCTAAGGACAAAGCGCACATTTCTTGAAAAGGAGACTAACATGGGGTGAATGCTCAAGCAGCTAAGAGCAATTATAAGCGTACAGAGCAGCTAACATATAATGTAATGTAAAGCTGGTGTTATGGATGGATGTGTTAACCAAAAATTAATAAAGTTGACAAGCGCTTGAATTTACCAATTGAATGAAACAAGTTGTCACTGGCGGTGGGAGTGCTGACAATAGTGACGGTGGGGGGCGAGCGGGGAGCGGCAGGCGAGTGTTGTACGTGCGGCGAACTGACCGACAGTGGCGGCCAACATTTGTCGGATTTCATTTCGTTTATCAGCTCTTGGTAGCCCGGTGAAGTCTTTTTATGCAGCCTGTAAAGCAGCAAACCGGAATAAAAAATCGTCAGAACGAGACAAGGCCCGTTCCAGAGCGAGAATAGCTGAGTTGAAGAGATTTTTATTCATAAATGAGGTGAATCAATTCACATCCTGCTTCGTTAATAAATTTGATTAAGTCACATTAATCCTATTTGTAAGTATTCACGTTTACATCTGGTAATTGAATAAAACACAAAAACGTAAATAACTAAGAACACCTTATTTTTCTTTAAATTTAAAAATAAATCATTCAATCCATACAGTTTAATTTTTTTAGAAACCAGGGTTTAAAACACAGATTGTTTAATTCACAATAAACCTGTGGATGATTCAAATGTTGTCAAAGATACAAATGTTGAAAGGTTTGAATACAAGAGATGAGTTCTCAGCCCTACGCAATGTGTTTTGGAGCAGCGAACTACGCTAACACATCCAAGCACGGGGGATAAACAACAGAATTCACAGATTTAGTTGTAAAAATGAAGTTTAAAATAGATTAAATACAAATTAGATGAAAATTTAGAATTTCAACAGATCAGGTTTGTTTGTGTCGTGAAGAAAAACTCTTATGAATAACAATAATAATGTTCAAACTTACGTGGGTATTTTACGGTGAAGAAGATCACAGAACACCTCGTAGATAACAGCCAAGACAAGGTTGCAGGCGCTGATGATGACCATCAGAAGTCTAAAGTTGACAGAGGCTGGAAGAAATAGCTCGAAAGAACGGGTGAGGAACGTGCACGGGAATATGACGAGATACAAAGTGAATATAGTGATCGCTGTTGTGACGAGCATGATGGCGGGCGTCGAGAAGATCGAGCGTCTGTAAGGAGCTCCCTTGCTGAAAACCAGCGCCAGGATAATGTATTGGAAACACGAGACAGAAAACACTGCGTAGTTTTCAAGACCATCGCTTCGGTTCAAGGGCTCCGTGGTGTTGACGACGGAATTGAAATTATAATCGTCGGAGAATTCATTTGTGGAATTGTCGGTGTGGTTGTTCTCAACAAAGGATGGCACCTCGAGAGATCCACTGCAACAGGAAAGAACAACCGTGATACAGTACTCCACTGAATGAGGAGTCACAACATTCTTCGAAGTTTTCTTATTTAATAATTTCCGCTTGGAGAAGATTACACCCTAGTCACACATTGCTAAGCCAGCAATACTTGGTTGGTGAAGTTTTGGTGAAATAGCGTTGGCCGCTATTTCACTACTACAATAGTTCCCACCAAGGACGGTAGACTCTACAAGCCGTCACCAGTCGCGACGGACCAACCTCTTTCCATCCTAAAACATTTCATTTAAGGAGCCCCTACACTATCAAGCCGCTTGATCAAATGCTTGACCAAATTGATTGTATCAAGCATGATTGATAGTTTAGAAGCCCGTTTGACGCTTCAACCAAGCGTTGACGGTGATTGATAGAAATTTTGAATGACTCAAGCGGTTGATAAAGCGGCTTGATAGTCTAGGGCAATTCCCGTCAAGCATTGCGTCAGTCACTCGGTGGAAGTCATGGCGTCAACTTCGCAATCCGCGTCTCCCAAAGAAAACTCGGACACAATCAACCCTTCAATCTTTTGATCAAAACTCTCTCGCCAGTGGAAGTAGAACGGAGTTTGTTGCGATTGTGCTTTTGCTTTTTTGATTAAAAATAATTGTAATAAATAATAACTCTTTTTTAATTGCTTTTTCGATTAAAATGGTGTTGAATGCACATTTGGGCTTCTCATTGCAACATTGGTTGACGTGAAGCAGAAAAAGAAGGAAAAGAAAAAACGACGGTGGTCCAAGGAATGGTACAAAATGAGCAAGCGCTTCACTCATGAACATCTCCTAAACTTCCTGTGTGATTCTGAACCAGAGGACTAAAGGAACTTTTTGAGAATGGACCAAGAAAGTTTTGATCATCTACTGGATTTAATCCGCCCTGACATTGAGAAGAATGATACAAAAATGCGTGAAGCGATTCCTGCAAGTCAGAGATTGTCTATCATATTGAGGTACCTGTTGTCTGGCATGGATTTAGGATGGAAATGCTCGCAATGCTTGACGGAAATCGCCCTATCAAGCCGCTTCATCAACCGCTTGAGTCATTCAGAATTTCCATCAATCACCGTCAACGCTTGGTTCAAGCGTCAAACTGGCTTCTAAACTATCAATCACGCTTGATACAATCAATTTGGTCAAGCATTTGATCAAGCAGCTTGATAGTGTAGGGGCTCCTTAAGTATACTTGAAGTAAGTTCAGGTCCTCTGTAGATATCCTGCAAGTATTTTTTTTTTCAACCGGTGAACAGACTTCAAATACAACTGATTCATGCTTTTCTGTAATTCCTATCTCATGATTCATACTTAATTGTAATTGAGTAGAAGATTTCGATGAGGAAAAAGTGGTCGTAGATAGAGGATGCTAGCAAAGTGATTAGCGCGGTAACCTTAGCGCAGGCTAAGGTAAATGGAGCAGCCTGTTGAGACATTGATTACTATTTTTGTTCGATTTTCTACTCACTTTTCATATTGTTTGACGATCACGAAACTGGCGAGTTGAGCTGCGATGGCAATTACCATTTGTCCGATGAGTGAGAGAATGGGAATAAAGGAGAGCAACGAGGACTGAGGAGGCTCCGGGTAGAGGGGACCTTTGAACGCCTCAACTCGGCCGAGGACGAACGCAAAAGTCGAAATTACGAATAAGTCGATGTACAAGAATTCGACGTCGGTCAAATTCGAATCGATGGAATACAGGATAATGACGGAGGCGAATTGCATCAAACTGTAAGCGGCCATGTACTTGAAAATGGAGAAGGACGTAACGAGAGCGGCACGGCCCTCACGGATGAGTTGAACAACACAACCGATGTTGGGCTCTTTGGACGTGAATGGTGAGGCAACTGAGGACTCAGCCTCAGACAGGGAGATCCCAGCGTGTGCAGCTCTCAGGGCGCCGCAATCGTTGGCGCCGTCACCGACCATTGCTGCCAACAACAAACGCTGAGCAATCAAGGAGCATTCAGTGCTTTTAATACTATTATTTATTCATTCATTAAACATCACAGTGAATATTTTTAAATTACCTTCCAACAACTAGCTTATTGGTATATTGGGAAGAGTCCGTCTTGCCTAGCACGTTTGGTATAACTACTAGTAGTTGGCTTGACAATGATGTCTTCACGTCGAAAGCGCTCGCTCACCATACCAAACATGCTAGGTAAGACGGACTCTTCCTATATTATATTCATATTACCTAATGGACCTACTCCTATACATTCAACTTATTGGTACTTTTGCCAAGGAATTGCTGATTGGCCTATGGACCTGTTCAGGCCGGTCGCTTCCAGCTTTTCAAATTATTTGACTCGATAGTGGCAGAATGAAAAACTATTAACAGAAGAAATAAGCTGAAATTTGAACTTATTCATTATCTGATTAGAAATTTCCGTATACTTTAGAATGTCCAATGTTTTCTTTTAAATATATTTTTAGACACGATGGTTCTTATATGTAGAGGCAGCTGTTTGTACAATGCAGGTCCCAACCATGGCAGTTGTCTCGTGAAAAGATTGTTCTCCAGTTTAGAAACATGGAGCGTGGAATTCATGTTGGTTCTAGTTGCCTGTGTGGCGAGGAGAGCCTAAACGTTAACCCATCTAAAACCACACTTGTGAACTTCACTAGAAAGAGGAATCTGCGAGGACTCTCAGAACCTCTATTCTACAATTCTAGAGTGCTATTTCAACGCGAGGTAAAGTATCTGGGGGTATACCTGGATGCAACCCTTACTTGGAATAGGCATCTAGGGCATATTGCCCATAGAGGCAAAGGAGCTCTCATGCGGGCCAAACGCACCTGCGGGAAATTCTGGGGCCTACAGCCGTGGATGGTGAAATGGATCAACACCGCGATAGTAAGGCCCATAATATCGTACTGCTGTGCTGTGTCGTGGCCTAAGGTTAATCAGGTGGGGGCCTATCGCTCCCTCACCAGTGTGCAGAGACTAGCCTGCCTAACCATCACAGGAGCCATGCATGGTACTCCTTCAGCCGCCATGTAGGTACTGCTGGGCCTGCCCCCTATAGATATCTTCATCAAGGGAGAGGCTGCAATGGCCTCCCTGAAGCTGAAATGGAATGGAACTTGGCGGGAATCAACCCATCAGGGCCATACTACAATTCTGAGAGAGATAAACACACCACTACTTGATATGGTGGCTGATGTCATGCCCAGAACTCCCTCCGAACCCCACCAATATAAGTCATCAATGACTTCTGCGGGGCGAAGGATCATACAGTGCTGTCCCAGTGACCTGATCTGGTACACTGATGGGTCCAGAATGGTAACAGGGACAGGTGCTGGGGTGTATGGAGCCAAACCTAGGTGGCAATACTCTACACCACTAGGGAAATACACCTCCGTTTTCCATGCCGAAATTTTGGCAATCAATGCATGTGCCCTGGAGAGTCTGAGGAGAGGACATAGACCTCCGCATTCTCTCCGACAGCCAGGCGTCGATTAAAGCACTCACAGCACCCAACATCTCATCAAAGGCGTTGAAGGACTGTGAACAGACTCTCTGTGCTCTAGCGGCCCGCAATACAGTGTTCCTTGAGTGGGTGGCGGGGCACAGGGGAATTGAGGGCGACGAAAAAGCCGATGAGCTGGCCAGGAGGGGCTCTAAAACCCCCTTTGTGGGCCCAGAGCCGGCTGTAGGTTTGCCCAAAAGCTCCTTCAGAGCTGCCATCAAGGAGTGGACGCACAAGAAACACACCGACAGATGGCGGAATATTGAGGGACATGTCCACAGTAAGTGTATGGTGGCAGAACCCCATCCATCATTCACCAAGGACCTACTCAGACTTAAACGCGGCAACCTAAGAGCGATAGTTGGCCTACTAACCGGCTTCGCTCCTGTGCGTTTTCATCTGAACCGCATAGGGGTAACACAACCAACAACTCTATGCAGATTCTGTGAGGAAGCAGACGAAACTGCAACTCACATAATCTTTGAGTGTCCAGCACTCACATCCCGCAGATACACCCTATTTGGGACACAAACCCCAATGAGAACCGCACCCTGCAATACGTTAGTCCACAACCTAACAACCCTCATCAGGGGACTAGGGCTGTTTGTGGACTAAAGAATGAGACACCTAGAGAAGCACAACAAGCCACCAGGCTTCCGCGCTTGGGGCCCCCCATAACCCCTCCTCTAGGTGCCTTTTTACCATTTACCATTCTAGTTTCCTAACTTTCAGTCTCTTTTTGTAATGTTATATTGGGTTATGTACATATTATGTCATTCTAGGGATGAGCAGATCAATTAAAAAGAAAAAAATTATGGTACTAGAAATAGTTCTGTTTTGGTTGGTTATTCCTTGAATAATCAACCTATTTTCATGCAAAAAAGTCAATCTCTCCGATTCGGCCCAAAATTTCTTTTTTGGGCGTTTAAACGTGACAAGATCAAAAGGTCAAACGTCCATCCGCCGTCTTCGAAGACTTTGGTAGTGGAAAATTTTCTAAAAATTTGAAATTTGGGTCAGGGGTCCGGTTCTCGGCTGTAGTTGGTCCTCGAAACTCGTTCTGACCAAATTTGGGGAGGTAGGGGTAGAAATGTGTTTTTCGAAAAATACATTTTCGAGATTTTTGGCGATCTAGGCGTGTGGGTTTTCACTGAATTTTGAATCTTATGAAATGGGTTCCAAACCCATTGGCACCCACCGGAAGAAGTCATGGGTCAAAATGGGTCTTTATCTACCCATTTAGAACGTGTGTTTCGATATTTCTGGTACCTAGACGTGTGGGGTATCATTTTCCACTCAATTTTGAACCCGGAATCGATTGGAATGGGTCCGGGACCCGCCCCACCCACTGTTTCCCCAAATTAAAGAGATGAGTCTCCATGCGGTCCGAGGAATAACAGGGAGAATCTGATTTCAGATTCTATCTTCATTCTGAATTTCGTATTTCAGACATCTGAAATCTATGAAAGAATTCGCAAATTTTTTTATTGTGGAGTTTCCAGTTTCTGAATGCCCTATATGCCTTCAAAACTGTGTTTTCTTGCCACCACATATAATTTAAAATTGGCCCAGAAAGAATACGCGGAAACAGACGAAACATAGCGATAACCCTTCTTCTTACTGGCATGCTTGCCTGGCGACTACTTAAAAGTTTCACCTGAGCCGAATCCCACCTCCCCTCACATTACACACCGCTTACTTCTCCCCACTGTGCGTGACAACCGTGATAGAGTCAACCGTCAATTTTACTATACTGAAGTTGGTAAAGTATGCCCCCCCCCCCCCCCCCCCACAGAATTATTCCGTAAATTAAGATGCTATGAAAATATGCAAAATACAGTATTTTCAGATTTTCTGTCAACAGTTAGTTTCGTAGCATCACAAAAAAAAAAAAAAATTAATTTAAACTTTTAATCCTTTTTGCTTAGGTTATTTAAGTGTTCTTTCCATTTGAGGTGCGCGTCCAATTGAAGGCCCAGATATTTGATCACATCTACTCATTCCAAGCAATTACAATTGAAGGGAGTTCGCAGAACGGAGCATCGGTCTGAATGCACTTCCAAGATGGCGTTCGCGGTTGTCCAAATTAATTTAATGAGAACGTCATAATTATATTTTGTATGCTGAGTTCACAGTGAGACTGTTAGTAGTGAACCACGCTCCAATCTCCTTCAAAGCAGATTCTGCATTATCATGAATTGTTTCCCAAGTTTTTCCTTGAAGATAACATCATCAGCAAAGGCAACAAATTTACCGCCTTTTTCAATTGAATTTGTACAGCATTTGTACATATTGCTTCATGTTCGTTGGGTATGAGGAGAACCAATTGATCGTAACTTGGTCTAGTGAGTCCATGTTTCAATAAAGTCGAATGCTTTTGCCACATCTATACTGTTTTCCACACTTCGTGTTCACTTGTATTTGATACCTCCGACACCAAATCCACCATCTTGCCTGCTAGTATCTTGTCTAAAACCAAACTGCGATGGAAGAAAATATTATTTGACTCCAGGTAATCTGTGAGTTGTACCTCTACTATTTTTTCAATATTGGATAGAAAATTTTCATAAACCGTCAGGTGAACAAATTTTTGTTGGCATTCTGGAATAGTCGAAGGTTTTCTTGATTTTACAGAGGATTAGAGTTTCTTTGTTCAAGCCCAGGTGGATGTTATTTGCGTAATTGAAACCTGGCTACCACATGATGCAGCTTTCTACACGGAGGGCTATCGAAAAATACAAAATGATGATGTCGGCAGGCATAGTGGAGGTATCGTCATTTTTTTAAAAGAGGATCTTGATTAAAGTTTTTAGAGTATTCAAAACAATGGCTGGTACTATGGGGAGTCTCCGAAGATATCATTTAATGCCATATATATTTTAATGGAGGTCGCATTACCAAAATGGCAAGCCTACTTGAGACACGCTCTGATGAAATTCTCCCGGCTCATCCCAAGGCCAGGTTTGTTTTTGGGGGCAATTGGAATTCCCGGATTGAATCTAAAATCAGGCCTTTCCCGAGATTTTCGAAGTTGGGGATTTAGGAAACAAGGAAATCGCTAGATGATGTTCTAAATAAAAACGCTGCAAATTCTTACACAGGGGTTGGTTATTCGTCAGACCAGGCGCATGGAAACTTATTTAAAAACATGGGGGAAATGGGGAAAACGGTGGGTGCGGCGGGTCCCAGACCCATTCCAATCGATTCAGTGTCCATGATTTAGTGGAAATTGATACCCCACACGCCCAGGTACCAGAAATCACATATATAAAATGGGTGATGTATACCCAATTTGACCCATAACTTCTTCCAGTGGGTGCCAATCGTCCTGAGACCCACTTCATTGGATTCAGCTTCCAAGATTTAGCGGAAAATGATACCCCACACGCCTAGGTTCCAGAAATCTCAAAAACACATATTCAAAATGGGTAATATATACCCAATTTGACCCATAACTTCTTCCAGTGGGTGCCAATCGTCCTGAGACCCATTTCATTTGATTCAGCGTCCAAAATTTAGTGGAAAATGATACCCCACTCGCCTTGCCCAAAATCTCGAAAATCCATTTTTCAAAAAACACATTTTGACCCCTACCCCGCCCGAATTTGGTCCGATCGGGCTGAAAAGCTTGGAGGACCGTCCTAGGCCGGCTACAGACCCCTGACCCAAATTTCAGGTTTTTAGAAAATTTTCTACTACCAAAAACGGCGTGGACGGCGTACGGCGGACGGACATTGACCTTTTTTGATCTAGACACCATGAAACGTCCAGAAAAAAATTTTGAGCCGAATCGGAGAGGAGGTTGACCATTTGCATGAAAACATAGGTTGATTATTCAAGGAATAACCAACCAAAACGGAAAGAGAGTCCTAACATTTATGGAAGATAATGGGCAGGTTGTTGCAAACGATAAACAGATACACTAGATCGCGAGATTATCTTAAGGAACATTAGAGGCATAAGTTTAGCTTGTACATAGATATAAAGGATCGTTGAGGATATATAACTGAGAGGTAACAAAAAGAATCCAAGCACCTGAGTGCCCCGAGAACAGAGTTATTATACGTAAGTATAAGCAATTAATAGCTGTGACGGAGTCAAGAAACAGGGTGGTTTCAAATTCAACTTCCTTCAAAAGAGAGACGCATCCAATCAATAATTTTAGAATTTTTATTGCGAAAAAGGCATAATTCATATGCTGACGTTGACCGAGGGGAACAGAGCCACAATTGACTAGGGTATTGGCCAGATCAAAACCAGATCAGCTTATACTGAATAGGGGTGATAGTGTACAAGAGAAGGCAGCAAAGCTGTACGTACATGGTTTGCATGTTGGCCTCCGCACCTCTTTGTCTAGAGAGCGCAGCTCAACTTAGCATAGAATTAGGCTGTAACTAGCTGTTGCGCTGCTTTGTTGGAGTACAAACTAGTTAGTGATCTTGAACGAACGTTCAAGATTGTCCCGTCAGCCAAGCGAGAGTATCATTGTTGAATAAGGATCGTTCCTTTCCCTGTCTAAATAAATAAATTCTTATTTCTCTCGAGTCCCTTTCACCTATTTCAGATACTCACCAACGAAATAGTCAATGCCTTGTAGCTCTTGCACCAATTGTTGTTTATGATCTGGTGACATTCTGGCAAAAACACAACCTCTCGCAACAACTTTGCTCATTATATCGGGATAATGCGTACGCAGGATGGTCCAGGTGGAGCCAGTGAGAGCAAAAACGTAATCGTTGTCTTCGTATTGTGTCCCAGCTTCTCTGAAAATGAGACCATTTTAAGACTATTATTAAGACCATTATTCTCCCACACTAGTGCACGTTAAAGGTGTACATCACTTACGAGTGATAAACAATCAACTTACACGTCGAACTCATCCAAGGGGAGCTCAGAGGCGACTCTGTTCCTAACAATTCCATTCATCAAGGGATGACTGTTTTGTGTGATTGTTTGTTGACTGGTCAAACTCGTAACATCCGTCATGTCAGTAACTTCGCTCAACAGGTGCTAAAACGAGAAGTCACAATTAGTTCAGTAGTGAGCATACGAACACGTCAGTTCGTTCGAACGCAGTCATGATAAATATAAGCTTTCACTAGCTTAAGGTGGATGATTTGAGATTCCAAACCTATGAATACAGATGAACTTTAAAATGTTAACCATGCGTAAATAATGTATGAAAATTATGGTACTTCGGATTTCAACGGCTTTTTTAAAAAGGATAATTATTTTTGATCACACATAAGACTATACAATACAATCAAATGACAATGACACGGTAACAAAAGGGCGCGTAACTTGCTCGCAGCAAGTGCTAATATAGGATATAAGCTTATATAGGTGCTTATATAGAAACTTATGCTAGGCTAAGCAAGAAGTAGGCGAGACAGTACGTAATGCTTCCCCCTTAAAATCAAATGTCGGGAAAAATCAATTATAAAATTCAAATAAATTAATTACACCATATGTAAAATCTAAGGTCGTTAAAAAAAGCCTACAGGGTGTAAACACACAATTTTAAGTTACATCATTTCTAAGGTCTCGGTTAACCGGACTATATTGGTAAAGTCTACAGGTAAAGAATGCGAAGATTGAGAATACAATTAAATGCAAGAGGATAGTCTAAAAGCTTGGAGTGATAAATTTAAGAAATAATTCTTTAGGCGTAAAGATAGGAATTGCCGGGGAGCTATGGTACGTATTTCAAGTTTTTCTGATCGAGTTTCAACGTTGACATCTTTTAGTGACTTAATAAATTTTACAATGGAGGGATTATATTAAGTGGAACTAGCGGGAGCGACAAAGGACTGGTTTCGGTATTCGATCGTAATGGTGCCCGGAGAGACAGGGAAAACTCCCGAAAGTTTTCGAAATACTATATTTCCTTGGGTTATGATTTCAATTTGAACTTTGTTAGGAAAGATACAAATATATCGTTTGGCTTCTTCCAGTGGTTCTATATGGTTTTCCGTTAATTTTAGCTGGACAGTATCGCAGCGTCCATTTACACCTTTTAGGAGGATGTCCAATTCACAGTGGTTTTCAGCGGATAGCTGAATGTTGTTTGGGCATAAATGAGAATAAGGGCCTGGTTCACAGTCATGGTTCGAAAATAATATTTCAGAGGTTACTTGGGATTTTAAGGCGTATTTTGTGGATGGGATTATGGTAAAGTATCTATCCGAGTTTAAAATCGTGGTTGGAATGGGCTGTAGAAGAAGTAAATCGTAAGAGTATGTTCGCCTTCGAAGTCGGGCAATTGATTGCCAAAGAAAGATTTCAGTTTACGGTTTGATGATACTGGGGTGCATTTTTTCTAGTTTACAGGAGGTGACAGAATAGTCGATATCCTGGACTAGATCTAGCGGTAACTGAATGTGAGTTGGTTATGCTCGAGGGCATCTTCTACTTGTTTTACGTGGGTAGCAAAGGAACTTAGATCCCTTAGACGCTCGATTTCTTTTGCTAGGACGTGATGGTTGTGATTGATAGAGTCAACAGTGGAGTTGAGTTCATCAATTAACCTATCATTAATCTAATTACGGTGGTTGATCCGTTGGGACAAGATCTCTTGGTTAGATTGGAGGTGTTGAATAATTCGATTGTATTTATCTTCGTCATTGGCGACTAGATTACCAGTTAAGTATCTCTGTTTAGAAGTCCGCACTTAGGGAGCCGGGGTATGGTTGACTCAGAAACCTTTTCTTCCTCCAGGGTTAGCATGTGATTTACTAACTGCATTCGGGGTAGACTATTTGTTGGACTCCGTCGTCGTCCTTGATGATTACTGTAATTTCGTCGACGTGGGTTCTAAGTTGTTTGACTTGATCAAGAATTCCATCGAGTTGATAGTAGTGGTGATGGCATGGTAGTAGTTTATTCTTATGGCGGGGCCGAGACCTACTGGTAGCAATCCCAAATTGGAGAATATGTCCTCTATCTCTAGTTTGTTAGTCCGTAGGTCAGTACGTAGAGTAAGTCCATAGTCGTGTTCAGTAAGTCGTCATCTGAAATGTTCACAGGCTTGAGAAGCTTGAGGTGCTGTTTGGCGAACGGTAGGGTTTTTAAAGATTCGGGATACTAGAGGTTTTCGGTCTTGTGGCTGAAGGCTTAGGGACCGTTAATGGTTCCGGAGTATCCGGAGGTAATCTTTCCTAGGTAATCGGATTGCGAGTGTTGGTGAGGAGGAAGAGTCGTAGGGTCCCAGAGAATCAGGGGGCACTGGTAGCGCAACCTTAGGTAATCGGATAGCGGGTACTGGTGCAGAGTTGAGGAACGGGAGTTATCTGACAATACAACTGCCTTTCTGGGTATTTTAGAGAGGTCCTTACAATGTCGTTTTGGGAGAGGAGTGGTTGAGTTGGTGCTCGATGCTTCTGACGAGACTGGAAGTCGTTGTCTCTTCGAGTTGCAGAAGGGACTGCTGGGGGCACCGGTGGTGTGAGGACAAAAAATTCTCCTGACGGAGAATAGCTAGAGGAGCTACTTGATCCTTGTCGTTTCAACTTTTGAAACGTGAATTTTTGGTATTTCCATGACGTTGTTTTATAATAGCTGTGCCTGTAGATTGATCAGCCGATACTAACTGTTCGGCGTTGTAAATAGGTTTTCTTTTGCTCTGAAGCTGTTTAGTCTTAACATGCCAGGTAGTCGAGAGATTAGGCACATCTTCTCTAACAGCGTTTCTCTTTTTTAGGGTCCTTTCTTGAGTTTTGACGGTCTGGTCCTTTAAGATGGAATAAAGAGCCTTCATCCTCTCTCGATGCTTATCAAGGTACTCGTTAGTGAGACGTTGGTCCAGATTTAGTTTAAGGAGGGTGTATTCCGAGGTGTACCCTTGTATCACTTCAAATAATGTAAGGGAGGTGGCTGGGTGCATTGTATGCAATAAGTGCATATTGGACTTTCGTTTCGATATTATCCCGTTTGAATTTGTCCCTGAGATTTAGGAGTCTCATGTGTTCAATGACTGTTGAATGAAACCATTCCTTGGTCCTATTGGACTCGCGATGTTGACTCGATATGAAGTACTGTATCTTACGATTGCACTTCATATGATCTAATTAATTTTCTTACGAGTAACTTGAACAAGAGGACTTTTGTATTGTGCTATCGTTTCGGAATACAGTATTTTTACAACATTCTGGGTCGTCTTATGAACTAGCTACCTATGAATACACTAACAGAAGTGAATGTCGACGTTGTGATTCGCCAACAATAATTGTTGGCAAGAATTATGTGAAGTGTTTTAAGTTTTAACAGTCTTAAGATGTCTCAACATCTTATCTCTTTACTAAGAATTTAGTTCTGCTCCGGGCTAAAGTCAAGTATATGGACCGCTGTCGCGTTATCAACTGATAGCAATGATATCGCGCATAATGGTCGATAATCGAAAGTTTTTGTTGTTGCTTCCTTTTTGTCTCCTCCGGCTATCTTCATTCACTTCACTTCAATCGGTGTACATTTTCCCTCCATCCTTCCTTGTGCGTGTCCACTGTTATTTATTTTAGTTTATTTTTTTAGTTTATTTATTTTAGTTAGTTTTAGTTTATTTCAATTTAGTATTTTCCCTCCTTTTTTATAAAGACAAATATGGCCGACAGGGATAAATATTTCGTGTATAATATATCGATAGTGCATATCGACTGAGCGTACTATCGATATCAGCTGATAACGCGACAACGGTCCATATTCTTGGCGGTAAAACTGCGTGTTCTTTAAGTTCGGTGAACGATTTGTCGCTGTATTTCACTGGGTGAAGTAGGCTCTTCAACAAGGAAAACATCTTCGGGCCAATCAGTGAAACGAAGCAGGATACTTTCCTTGTTTCCGGCACACATTGGACATCGAAGAAGGCCGTGAGCCGCTCCGTGTAAGTATCGAAGTCTTCTTCATCCTCGTTGAACCTGTCGAAAGTAATTCCTGAGACTCCTCTGCCGCTACCACTGCTTGGTTTGGATGGTCACTATTTTTACTAGATCCGCAATCATTTTCTGTAGATCAGCCATCGTGGTCTCCGGTGGGGCCATTTTACCGACTGCGCCAGTTTTATGTTTGTTTGTAATTAATGTAGTAGTGTACAAAAGGGTATAGGAAATTCACACTCACGTGGTGGGATAAACTGTATGATCTATTCTTGTAACCTCAATCCAGGTTTATGAAATGTAAGTATTCTATTTATGTGTCCCGACATAATGACAGACACAACAGTAATATCCAAGAAGACCCAGGAATCGTTTGATTTCTTTTCGAGTGAGTAGTATAGGGAATTTCTCAATAGCTCGAACCTTGTCTGGTTTAGGTTTGACTCCTTCTGGTGTCACTAGTTGTCCTAGGTACGCTAGTTCTTTTTTCAAGAATTCGGTTTCATCTAGTTTAATCTTTAAATTTGCCAGCCTAAGGCGCGGTCAAAGATTTTTCTAAGCCGCACAACATGTTCTTGTAGGCTGGTGGAAAAGATTAGAATGTCATCTAGGTAGACTATACCAATCTCGTTGACAAGACCTCGCAAGCAATTGTTGACCATTATTTGGAACGTTGCTGGAGCGTTACAAAGACCAAACGGCATTCGCAAGTATGCGTAGAGCTTTGTATCGGTGGAGAACGCAGTTTTCGGGACAGAACGAACCAATCCAATTCGATCTGATGGAAGCCTTGCTTGAGGACGAGCGCATGTGAGTTCTCAACTGTGACTATGCATTGGTTGGACCTTGCATCAATTAAGAGCAACTCAACCTTTTCCTCTGGACAGCGGCATGCGCTCGAAAAGTAAACGGGAAGGTTGACCTGAGGTGTTCACAGTAGATTATTTTCCAAGACTACTGATGATTCAAGGCTTTTCAAAGTGTCCAGTCCAAGGAGTGTTGAAATTGGGTGTGAAAGTCAATACTCGGAAGGGGAGATTCAAATGCTTCTGGTTGAAAAGTTCACCGCAAGGAACAGCAGTATTTGGGTGATTCTGGAATCTCCGTGAGTGGTAATCACTGTGGGTGGCAGGTTTTATTATTTTTATTAAAGTACCTATTGGCCGTTCCTAATAAAATGAAAGACCTTGTAGACCCAGTGTCCACGAGAAATTTCATTCCCCTTCAGGGACAAACGATTAACGGTAGTTGCGTCGAAATATGGTTAAGTTCTGAATCTTAGTTGTCGTCACCTACTCGATTGAGATCGGCCCAGGACCGTTTGCATTTCATAATTTTCTTGTATTTAATATTATGTTCCTTTTCTGTGCGTTTCACTTTGGCTTGGTTGTGGTTGCCATCAGTTACGTTACAATTTAAGTGTAATTTCAGACTGGAACTCTCACTGAAGATGGTTTAGACCTGTGGGGAACCGTCCCTGTCACCGATTCTCGGTTTCTGATCCCTGTTCGTGATTTCAAGTCGATGAAACCTGATCATCTACTCCGAGCTATGGTCACCTGTCATTCTATCACAGTCATCAGTGGAAACCTCGCTGGAGATCCTTTGGATTTGAAGGTAACTTCACAGTCATAGGTTTCACTACTTCGCCTGTCAAAATTTCCCCCCCCTGGTTAACATCTGAATTTTGTGTACGAGCCGGGTAAGTTTATTCTGGTTGGGAGCAATTTTGGTCGTGGCTAAAATAGGTGTTTTTGGTTTTTGTGGTAAAAGTTGTCATTTGAACTGTCTTTGGTCGTGGCTCCCTCCTAAAAAAGAGTTAGTAGTCTGATTAGGTTCGTCCTCAATGTCAGCAAATTGCTGAAGGGCTTCGGCTTCGTAATACACGGGTGCCTGAAGGACGGAGTCGAAAACATAACAACCCGGGTGGCCAGAGTACAATTTTTCGTACTGAGCAGGATCCTGTTCGACATGATCCTCCTGCTGGTCACACACGTTCAGGGTACACGTATTCCCAGACGGTTTAGGCGGGTAGGGGGTCTTATTTTGTCCGCTGGTTGGGTAAGGCTTCCCTTGGTGTGAAAGCCAAGTGTTAGGCCTGTAGGAGTGGAGGGGGGTCCTAGAATGTTGAAAAGGCGTCGCAGCATAAAAAGGCGCGTTGCCCGAGAAAGGAGAACCGGGGTTATTCTGGGGGGTCCCCTGATTATACCGGAAATTTGAATCATGGCCTGGAGGGCGGAAATTCGAGTTGTGGTCTGGAGGGCGCAAGTTCGACTGGCTAGGTTTCTGGTGACTATTCGGTTGCTTGGACTTACTTCTTATTTGTAACTCGTATGTCGTTCATTTTTTGAACTATTGTGCGACTTACAAGAGCCAGGGTTATTATTTTCTGAATGAATTAAGTGAGGTACCCTCGTTGAGTCAATTTTTCCTCCTCATCGTCAAGATGATATCTTGACAATAATAATATTAATAATCTCGATAATAATACTTATTATCTTCGTTTTCTTTCTTATTCAGAACAATCTTGTGGATCGATTCAGCGTCCTACATTTATTGGAGAATGATACCCTCACGCCTAGGTATCCAGAAATCGTGAAAATCCACTTTCAAAATGGATAGGTACCCATTTTAACGCATACCCCCTCTCCAAAGGATTCAGCGTCTAACAATAGTAAAACAGATTACCCCACGCGGTTACGCAAAAAAAATAAATTTTTACCCATACCTTCTCCAAATTTTGTGCTGAAAAGTACCAACTAGAGCCGGAAAGAGGTTCCTAAGAAAATGTCTTCCCCAATGGCGAAAGAGCTTCAAATATCTTCTTGCAGGTAATCAGCGCTGAACATCAAAATCGCAGAAAGATTAATTGATGACCTAATTGACTCACTGTGTTGTCGTGAGGAAGCGATGGCTTGGATTGAGTGAAGTAAATCTGAGGCACCCTCTCGACGGTCGAGTTGACCATGACGACTCGCTCTGTAGGACCAACAATACCGCAGTCTCTGGCGACGCTCAGGGCAGTCAACATGTTGTCACCTGGAAATGACTTGACATGTTAAATGGGGTAATCAGAAAAGGTTATTCCGGGATTCATAGTATTCCCCATGCAAGCCCTGGGCAGCCTTCAAATCAAGCTCGAATTACGGAGACTTGCTGCGTGTTACCGGCTTCACTTCACGGTCAACCATTGGAACATTCATCAGTTGTTCCGGTGAGCAATTCTTCGAAAATTCTTCCAAATATGACGATTTGGATCAGGTTTGTTATTTGAACCTGTTATGTTTCGATATGACGCTAGTTCACGTCAACTGGTCAAATTAGGAAATTATTATCCTGTGTATGTTATTTGTACCTCCGCTAGGACCCGCTGGCGCAACCCCCCCCCCCATACCCCCTCTCCTTGACCATTTATAACGTTGCTTATGTTTAGTAGTAAAAAGCGCTGATTTGTAAACGGCCCCAGTGTGTCGTTCAATTATGTATCCTGAGAAAACTCAAGAATATTCAACAGAATCCAAAGAAAATCCCTGCACATTCAGAAATAAATAAATAAAATACGACGGTAAATTTACTGATTGAAGGAAACAAAGTAGAGAAAACCAACAAAATGCCCATTTTAAAGAGTCCCTTTTCATGTTCTATAATTGTTTTAAAAACCCACAAAGAAGAGATTAATTTCTACACCATGCAACCTTGGTTTGGGATTATCTTACACCGGGAGATCTGGCCTGCTGCCAGCCTTGTAGGATCACTCCAAAGCAAAAGCAGAAATAATGCAGGGGAGAAAAGCTCACTGAGCTCACTAGCGTAATGGCTTGCAGTATACTACTGAGACTCATTGCTCAACCCATAACACCAGTCCTACGCCAAAGCCCAGGGGCCGATATCTGGTCTGCTCATGTATCAATAAGTACTTTCATCGAATACCGATGGGCACTCCAACTCGCCTGGGTGCCACAGCTCATTGCTCCCTAACATGTAAGGATCGACGCACACTACGGATGATTCAGTTATTACTCGATGAGGCCAACGGTCGCAAACGTGCGGTTTACAGCAAGCTATGACACTCAGGCGAGTTGTAGTGCCTAGCCAGCAGAGTGCAAATCCTCTGGTCAAGACCTGCAGCTAGGAGTGTGGGGGAAAAGGGTACAGATTGTTGTGTTATTTATGTGTATTCAGCGGTATTTTATCGGATCTGAACCGCGCTAGTCTATGCATTACATTTGTATCCAACCTGTACTGAAGGTCCCAGTTTACTCATTTAATTATTTGCTTTTTCAGCCGCTAGTAATAAGAACCTTAGAAAACACTACTGACTTATTTTTTTTTTTTTAATGCATTAGTATTGTACAAGTAGTATTGTATTTTACAGATAGGGCACGGTAAGAACACTCACCGGTAACCATGATAAGTCTGATGTCTGCGTCCCGGAGCATGTGAAGTACAGGGGTCGTCTGCGGCTTCAACTGATTTTCCATTATGACGAGGCCAAGGAACGTTAAACCCGATTCCGCATCCTCTCTAGTCAAACGTTGGATTTTCGCGTAACTCAATTTACGAGGCAGATCGCGATAAGCAACCCCCAAAACACGGTAACCTTCTTTGGTGAACTTTTCCAATTCCGAATCAAAATCCGCTGGAACTGAAACAAAGGAAAAAATCTGCAAATTCTTACACACGGGTTGGTTATTCCTCGAATGGGGGAAACAGTGCGTGTGGCGGGTCTCAGACCCATTCCAATCGATTCAGGGTCCAAAATTTAGTGGAATATGATACCCCACACGCCCAGGTACCAGAAATCCTGACACATACCAAATGGGTGGATACATACCCATTTTGACCCATAACTTCTTCCGGTGGGTGCCAATCGTTCTGGGACACACATCATTGAATTCAGCGTCCAAAATTTAGTGGAAAATGATACCCCACACGCCTAGGTAGCAGAAATCCCGAAAACACATAATCAAATTGGGTAATAAATACCCAATTTGACCCATTACTTCTTCCAGTGGGTGCCAATTGTTCTGGGACCCATTTTATTGGATTCAGCGTTCAAAATTTAGTGGAAAATGACACCCTACTCGCCTAGGTAGCAGAAATCCCGAAAACACATATTCAAGATGGGTGTATCTATGGGGCACTACGACACTAATTTACTAATATAATATTGAGAAAACATAGGTAATTTAGAAGGCTATAATAATTGTATTAAATTGAATTGAATGGTACGAATAAAAAGCTCGGACAGTAAAAAGAATTGTAGGCAACTGCTCAAAATTGGTTGCTAAGTTTAACAGCTGGTTATAAACAACAGGATATGACGATGTGTTTTGTTTGTCTATTCGGCTGAAGTCACCCACATGGGTAATAAATACCCAATTTGACCCATTACTTCTTCCAGTGGGTGCCAATTGTTCTGGGACCCATTTTATTGGATTCAGCGTCCAAAATTTAGTGGAAAATGACACCCCACTCGCCTAAATCACCCAAAATCTCGAAAATCCATTTTTCAAAAAACACATTTTGACCCCTACCCTTTCCAAATTTGGTCCGATCGGGCTGAAAAGTTTCGAGGACCCATCTCGGCTGGGAACAGACCCTTGACCCAAATTTCAGATTTTTAGAACATTTTCTACTACCAAAAACGGCGTGGACAATGGACGGCGTACGGCGGACGGACATTGACCTTTTTTGATCAGGACATCATGAAACGTCCAGAAAAAAATTTTGAGCCGAATCGGAGAGGTTGACCATTATCATGAAAACATAGGTTGATTATTCAAGGAATAACCAACCAAAACGGGTCTTCTGTTTCTCTTTTCTCATTAGAAAAATGCGCTCATCTTCTCTATAAACATTGAACTTTTTCAGCGTTCCGAAGGATTTAAAATGGGCATTTTGAAAACAGGTGCGTTTCTCCTTCTCAAAATAGGTAGGCACTACAAAGTCGACGCTTCCTCATACAAGCTTTTTCCTTGAAATAAGCATGGGTTACTTACAACATAGTTCGGACTATTGTGGTTGTATCTAATCACACATCTCACAGGCCTGGCACCTATCCATTTGTAATAAAAGTCAGGTTCTCAAGTTTCTGATGAAGTGTACATCACAACACGGTTAACACATAATTGAAAAACATACTAAATAAACATTTGGTAAATAAATGATATTACAAACAGGAAAAGACGGAGTGCTTGTGTGCGTTATCGATGGAACATGTTCGGGATCCTACGGGTTTTACCTAATCGTTTCTCCACCTAATTTCAGCAGGTGCGATTTGACTGCCCTCTAGTACACGTTCAGGCTTCCTATCTCCTTATAAAATCCCTACGTTTGCACAATTAAAGAACGGTTTCAGAGGGATACATAACACCGACATAGCGTTGCGCTGTTCGTTGATGTAAAGTATTCTGGTCTTCTGAACAACAATACCTTTTTTCACCATCACGAGAATATAGTAGATTTTCTCTCGTGAACATTTGACCATCCACGTGATTTAATGTCTCTTTTTAACAATTAGGTAATTACTACAAGATGTACAGCACATATGGCATACTTCGCGACCGCCAGGTTTGCTCCGCACTCAAAACTGATATTGTTAGGATAATTGAAAAAAAAAAAAAATCTTCATACATTGCGTTCGTTTGATTAGTGAACTGCGAAACAACTCGATGGACTCGTTACCCAAGATCTATGCTCTTAATATCTCACGCAAGAGTTATAAATTTTAAAATGTGTTCTATTAAAACATGGATTTTCCAGAGTATTGCCAATCTTGCGTTTGAGGTATCATTTTCCACTAAATGTTGGATGCTGAATCAATGAGATAGGTCTCGGACCAATTGGCGCCAACCGAGAGTGGGTAGACAAAATGGGTACCTACCTACCTATTTTGAAAATGTGTTTTCACGATTTTCGGGTACCTACCCAGGCGTGTGGGGTAGCATTTCCCCCCAATGTTGGACGCTGAATTGATTGGTATGAGTCTGGGGCATTCCATTATCCCCTGTTTTCCCTATTTCGACATTATGAACCGCCTACGAGAAAATTTGGGGGTCAATCTGAGATGATTGACCCTCTATTTTGCGAAACACTTTTTCGCAGGACAGTGGAGCGCGCTTAAAAGAAAATCGGTGAAGAATTAGCTGGAGTGGAGGACACAGGTAGGGTGTTTTCCTACATTATTTATATTACATTACTTACATTATTATTTTTTCCTGGGCTGTCGGCTCTTCTGGGCTAGTAACACCCTGCAGTACGGGAAACCCTACAAGACGGGAACCAGGAGGGCCACTTTAGGAAGGGTGGGCTCGGCTGGCTGGCGGGGATTTATCCCCCTCCCTACCGGCCAGGTGGTGGGTGTGCTCAGGGTTGGTCTAGACCTAAGCCTTTGGGGAAGGAGGAATAACAAGTACTCTCTTCCCCCCCTAGTCTTTTAAATAAAATGTGATATGCGCCTGTGATAATTTTTCTTTTAGGCTAGGCATAGTTAAATTTAGGTTTTTATCCAGGCAGGGGAGGAATATCCTAGTACTCGCCCTACCTACAGCGTTTTAGCAAAGGACTCCTTCGCAGGACTGTGGAGCACAAAGAAAAGGGTGAAGAATAAACTGGAGTGGAGGACACAGGTGGGGTGTTTTCCTATCTAGGTACCCCTACAAAATGCCTGTACGTTCAGTGAAGCCCAGTAATGTGGCGAGTAAGTGCAGCCACCACCACACTAAGCATCAAGTCCCAACAACTCCACAGCCACCCCCACCCTAAAGCTCATAACATGCCAATGATGGAAGACTGCATGCATAAAAAGAGGCGCGCTAGTACGGAGGCCTAGCAGAGCAGATTAGTGAATAAAAGACCCCTTACAAAACCCGGCACCTCCACAAGGTCCATCCTGGGCTGCCACAGGCAGACGAACGCCGAAAGAGGGTGGGGTGCTTGATATACGGGGAAGTCGGGCACACAGGGCTCCATGATTTAGCGCAGAAACATGACGAGGATAGACTGTAATGGACCACATGGCCTTAGGAAGAGTCTACAGGTATATCGGTCTACAGTCTACGCAGGTATATCAGGTTGACCCTCTATGACCTTGGGCATGATTACATGTCCATCATTCAAAAAAATAACTAACCAAAAAAAAAACCCGCTGCAAATTCTTTCACAACGCACCAGGAGCAGGGAGAAAATGGGGGAAAACAGTGAGTGTCCATCCGGGAATTATTATTCCAATGGGTTCAGCGTCCAACATTTAGTGGAAAATGATACCCCACACGCCTAGGTACCAGAAATCTCGAAAACCCACTCTTGACATAGGTATGGTAGATGTATCTCTAGTGGACACCAATCGATCCGGGACCCATCTCAATAGATTCAGCGTTAAAAAAAAAATTAGTATAAATACCCCACATGCCCAAATTGCCTAAAATCTCGAAAAATCCATTTTTCGAAAAACACATTTTGACCCCTACCCACCAAATTTGGTCGGATTGGGCTGAAGTCTGGAAAACATACTACAGCCGAATCCCTGACCAAGATTTAAGATTTTTGGAAAAAAACTGGGTGGACGGCGGACGGATGTTATTTTGATCTAGACGCCCAGAAAAGAATTTTGGGGCAAATAGGAGTTGTTGACTTTCAGCTTGATTATTCAAGTAATAAACAACCAAAAAGAAGACCTACAGTACCTACTAGATTTCGGGTCAATTTTCCCTATATGCACATGCAGCATTTAACTTTTAGGACGTCAAATTAATGGTGAGGCTTACGCGTGTTGGGATCGCAGAGAGACGAAACCATTTCAGGCGACCCTTTACAGTACAGAGTGAAATGAGAACCTCCTAGAACTCTCGTGATGACGCTCATCCGTTGAAGAGAAGACGAAAACGGAAACTGCCGAATAATACCGATTTCGAAATCCAACCCGTAATCTTCGTCGTCAACGACGACGTGATTTGCAGGCTTGACCGTCGTTGGCGCCAGCAAGTCAAACTTTGTCTCATCGCTCATGGCCGGCTCTTCGAGTATCCATCCAGAACTTTCAAATATCTGAAGAACACACGGAGACAGTGAGAGGGAAATTTTGACAGGCGAAGTAGTGAAATCGATGACTGTGAAGTTACCTTCAAATCCAAAGGATCTCCTGCGAGGTTTCCACTGATGACTGTGATAGAATGACAGGTAACCATAGCTCGGAGTAGATGATCAGGTTTCATCGACTTGAAATCACGAACAGGGATCAGAAACCGAGAATCGGTGACAGGGACGGTTCCCCACAGGTCTAAACCATCTTCAGTGAGAGTTCCAGTCTGAAATTACACTTAAATTGTAACGTAACTGATGGCAACCACAACCAAGCCAAAGTGAAACGCACAGAAAAGGAACATAATATTAAATACAAGAAAATTATGAAATGCAAACGGTCCTGGGCCGATCTCAATCGAGTAGGTAACGACAACTAAGATACAGATAAGTTCCCCTGTAACTAACATATAAATAAGTTCCCCTGGTCCCTCGTAAGTTAGCGAGGACCCTGTTAAACACTGTAGTTTAAATTGTTCTTTTGACGATTTATGATTTATTTATCGCTGAAAACCTTTTCAACTCTCCAAGCCCACTTGCGAATTCTAGAGTATAATTGATCGATTTTATGTGAGTTCCAATAAACCTTATGATCGGTTTGGAACGCCTCCCTCCCATTTCCGTTTCATCGCTGAGAGATCTCATTTATGAATGTTTTGCCCCAACACTACTCCCTAGTCGTCAAAGAAATGCAGAAAAATGGGTTTCCCCAATACAAGGGTTATTTGAAAGCACTTGCGGCGCTACGTGCGCTGAGACCACTGGATATACCCACCTCCAGTGAACACTAATCGGTCCGGGACGCAACCCAGTTTTTTTTAAGTGTCTAGATCAAAAAATTCAAATGTCCACGCCGACTTTGGTAGTAGAACATTTTCTAAAAATCTGAAATTTTGGTCAGTGGTCCGTTCCCGGCTCTAGTTGGTCGTCGAAACTTTTCAACCCGATCAGACCAAATTTGGGCGGGGTAGGGGTCAAATGTGAATTTCGAAAAATGGATTTTCGGAATTTTTGTTGATCTAGGGGTGTGGGGTATCATTTTCCACTAAATTTTGGACGCTTGTGAATTCAATGAAATGGATCCCGGAACGATTGGCGCCCTCTGGATGAGGTCATGGGTCCAAATGGGTACCTATCTACCCATTTCGAATGTGTGTTTTCGGGATTTCTGGTACTTGAATGTGTGGTTTTGAGATTTCTGGTACATAGGCGTGTGGAATACATTTTCCACTAAATTTTGGATGCTGAATCCAATGAGACGGGTCCCGGAACAATTGGCGCCCACCAGAAGAGATATTGGACGCTGAATCGATTTATATTAGTCTCCATGCGCCTGCAACCCAAATTTTGGCCGATTGGCTGACAAGTTTCGAGGACCAATAAAAGCCGAATAGAGGTACTAGGGAGGAATACCAAATTGGCACTGTATTGGCGTCCACCAAGGGTGTTATTCCTTGAATAATCCAAATGTGTTCTTTGAGAAATGGATTTTGAAGATTTAGGCATGTGGGGTGTCATTTTCTACTATTTGGATCTAGTCATCATGAAAAATATTTATACTGTCACATTTTGAAGCCGATTGGAAATGGTCGGCCCCCGACTTCCCACACGAAGACGTAGGTTGATTATTCAAGGAATAACGAACTAAAACCCAAATGTCAGTATTCCGTTGTCTTTTCTCTATGGCCCAGAAAACATTTTGGGCCGAATTGAAGAGATTGACATTTTGCATGAATACATGAGTAGATTATTCAAGGAATAACCAACCAAAAATGAGTAGGCGCAATTCAAGATGGCCCAGGGGCTATGAATGGAGGGTTGTGTCGTCACAGAGAACAGGATATACTAGTAAGAGATTCTGTTATTAATGGCGGCATGGTTATACCTTGTTAGAGTCCCAGAGGACAAATGAGTATGATGACGTCAGGACCGTTAGATACCTTTTTGTTCAATTAATGGGGATTGTAAAGAGCAACGACTAACCTTGTCGAAACAAACACAATTGATGGACCCGGAGACATTGATGGTTCTTGGACTAATGCAGAAAATCTTCGATTTTTCTAACCGGCTCTGAGCGTACATGCGGCCAACACTCATAGCGGCAGGAAGAGCAGGAGGGACGACTATAGTGATCAGATCCAAAGCCTCTGAAGTGATTTCACCCCAAGGTAGTCCTCGTAACATCTGGAACGTTCAGCATAATACAATGCCCTGCCTGCATCAACAGACAATTGGTCATGAGTAGAGCGAAGCGGCGGATCCCACGAACCTTAGTAATAACGGTGTAGATGAGACCCATAAAGGCGATGATAGCCAAGCACCAAACAAACTTGTAGGAGTCTCTCTCGAATTTGAAATCCACCGGCGGGGGGTAGAGGATTGACCTGACCAAATTCCCTTTGGCCGTCGAGAAACTGGTGCGGATCACCACCGCGTAGACTCGCTCGTTTCCGTAGTAACGCGTCTGGATCACTTGCGTCCCACAAAAGAGCGTATGTCGAGCATGTTCTTTCTCGTTATACATCACATTGGACGAGTTCGGCAGGGGCGTTTTTGTCACTGGCACACTTTCCCCTAAAACAATGAAATGTGAAGAATTTACAACATGATATATTACAAGGGAAACTCCTTCAATAACAATTGGAGCTGATCTTATTTATCATCTGTCCTCCTGAGACCCAAAACTCATGGTATGACGTGGAGGTATTGTTGAAAAACACACCCTAGTATTCAAATTTACTAAAAAATTACCGACATTGATTCAAATTCCGATACCGGCAGAACAAGCCTTCAAAAATGCTCCGTAAAACGAAATCTTGCTCGTAGAGTACGTTTGGGCTTCATTAAGTTCAACTCATACACAGCCCAATAGCCGGAGACAGGGTTTATGTGAAAATGGGTACTTTAAAAATGATAACTTTACGAAACGATCGGGGCCCTAGGCTCGCAGGTTACCATTTTCCTCTAAATTTTGGGCGTTAAATCGTTACAGACGGGTCCCAGGCTGATTGCCGCTCAATAGAAAAGGATACTTACGGGAATTTATATATAAAAAAAAAATCACTCTTTCTTCCCAAGTATTTATGCTATAATATGGCATATTATAAACCTTCAAGCGTGATACTTCTACAACAAAAATGCACACTTTCAGTCAACACCTGCAGGTTTGTATCTTCACACATAAACTTGTTCACAGTTGTTTGCATAAAGAATTTGTTCGTACAACAATCGCCGTTATCCTATATTACAAACCAAAATTATTATTTTCCAGACACCAATATTTGAAAACTTAATAATACTGAAAATCCACCACTTATCAACGATATTCCATGAGCCCTCCCAAACAGAAGAGTTGGCTACCGAAGCGCCAATGCAACAAACCAGACTAGGGACTTTGCGTACATCATACGACAGAAGTAGTGTTTCCAAAAGAAATTCTTAACAACATTTCGAACGCGTTATTGCCCTCTAAAAAGCTTAATAAAAGCTAATAGTGATGCCGTAAATTTTTGTATTTCAGTAGAATTTCTGTTTTTTATTTAGCCTCTTTAATATTATTGGAGATCATATTCGTGTGACTAGACAGCATCACTGTAAAATTTAGGATTTACAGCCAACCGACACACTATAAATTATTTTTAACACAGAAAAACAACCAAATTCGGACTCAACCAACCTGTCAGCATGCTTTCGTTGACTATACAATTTCCCGTGAGGAGTACCGCGTCACAGTGCATGATGCAACCATGAGAAGGCAACTCGAGAACATCACCAGGAACCAAGTGTTCAGTGGACACCCTCACTGTATCTTCCCCGCCTTGACAACCGTTCCTCAATACGGTGGCCAAATCGCTCGACTGAACTCGATTTGACAGATTAATTTGATTCTGAAACACAAGCAAGTCCGATGAGAAAGTTCGTTATTTGAGCGATCTACTGAAATTGCACAATCAACTGAACTGAGTACGAGGTACCCTCACATGGGGGAGTAACATTCAATGATATGCACCACATGTAATATCTAAATAAACAAATTAATTAAAAACAAAAAAACTCCTTATAAACGCACCTTACGAGTCTGCACAACAGCGACGCCAACGCTAACGCATGACATGGCGAATATGGCAAGAGCGTAATACAGGTAATCGTCGATAGCCCATAGTATAAAGGAGAAAATTTGAAACACATAGAACGGATCTAAGACTTCTAAAAAGAGCAAAGCTAGCACACTTCGCATTGGCACAATAATTTCGTTGTTCCCGAAAACAGCACGCCTGAAAAGAAGAAAAAAAAAAGTCAACCAACTAGTACATTTTGATGACCTCATCGCTGATGAGGTATGTACCGTGCTCTCCAAGTGTGTCGAGATAAGCTCAATCTGACTACTATTCGCAAATGGAATGAATGTGGCTGGCTCGATCGGGGGACCGCGTCTAATACAAATACTAATACTAATACAATCATGAAAACGTTTTCCATCTACCTGGCACTTGAGTCCGGAAACGTGTTACCAAGGATCGGTAGCTAATGACCCTCCTCCCCTCTTGAACCATCACGGATCTCCCTAGGAAAGAATACCTTCAACAATCGGACGGCTTCCGCATTTGAACTTTGGGGTTCTCAATCTTTGTGCAAGAGTAGATAACTTAAATAAATAGATAAACTTTCCCTTTCCCTCCTTCCCCGACCGTTATTTTGGCGACTAAAAATATATTAAAATATTATGTCTAAAGGATTTTAAATGAGGCAGATGTGAAATGAGATTTCGAATCTTTTCTGTTCGTTCAGAATTAGACTTCTACTAACAGCGAGACCCTTTTTCCTCCAATTCATATCTTCATCATATCTTCCCCTCCATCCGCAAACATTATTTCAGCGACTAAAAATGATATTGAAAATAATAATTAGTAATATCTCATTTCGAATAATCATCAGGTTTTTGACATTTTCATGTCTTGACCCTGGCACATAAATTCAAAAACCGTTACGAAAAACCATTACGGAGCATTGCTAAGCAATCGTTGCTAAGCATTACTTCTCACTTGGAACTTCACTCCCTACTGGAAGGTTGTACTAAGGCTTTACAGAGCCTGCGTAAGCGCGCATATCGTATATTACTATATGATCATTTTAAAATTTGATAAGAGGAAGATCAGTACGAACGTTAATGAAGCCCTTACACTGAAGTCAGTAAACTGTTCCTTATTGTTGGTGCGAAAATAAAATGGAAATGTCGAAATCAGATCGAATGTAGTTCGTAAAAAACCCGAAGACTAGGTAATAGCTACGCTACATTGATCGACGTCGACTTTTCCATGTCGACTGAATGCAAGATACGGGACGCGAGCAACGAGCGACTGACGTTTTTGTGGAAAAGCTATAATCCCACCTCTTCTGTAGCGAATGGTTTCAACAATGAACTGCTACTTTTTCTAACACGGGTTTTCGTCAAGTTGAAGAAATGCAAAAACTGATCCGATTATTACGCCAATTATCGTATCACTTCATTACGTTGAGAATTTTTTCTTGTCACCTAATAGCAGAGGATGGAGGATAGATTGTGGGTCACTCACATTGTAGGCCTACTTACAAAAATAAATAGTAATAAAAACAACAGTTCCCATCTCATCTTTTTTTTTTTCTTTTTTTTATTTATTTATTCATTTTTCAAAAAAGAGACGGTTACTTTCTGAAATGATATTTTTTAATGGAGAGGTTAATCATAGGTCGTAACTTGGCAACTTTCTCCTGAAAACCATCAAACAAGGACAAGGTTCTACTAAGGGGTTGCTCGATGACCAGATTACGTGGGATTTAGATACCGACAAAGGCTCGGTGTTCCCCATTCGGCTCAGTGTAAATCAACTGGAGATGGATTTTGTAAAATTAGTAGTCTATGTGAACAGGTATATTCACCTGGTAAACTGCCAGCCGCATGCATTCCATCTGCTAACCGAACAGGCGATAGGAGAAATGGGGGGAGTGGGTCTCCTCTTTGGGCATCTAGGGCATCCAAAAATATTCGTGCAACAGCATGGGAAGGGGGGGGGGGTCCCAACAACTGATACTTTCAAACTAGATCTTTATTTTATTAAACTATACTGAACGTGTTTTTTATTTTTTCAATTTTATTGGAAAAAATGCATAGCATTAGCAATTTTTCAGCGTAGAGGAAAAGGAAGAGTTGGCACACCTCTCTGAGGTTGAGAAAAATAAAATAAAAAAAAAAACTTGTACAAAAGAGGATTCTAGAAAAATTGATCTGTCACTCTGATTTAGATTGGGAAAGAGCCCAGTGAAAAACTCACTCATAGTTGGACAGGAAATACCCGTTACGAAAACGATTCACTACGATGTAACGCCCTAACAAACAACAAAAAATACGACTAACAAAGAAAATGTGACTTGGCAGAACCCTCATTTCCACAAGGTTCTATTTCACAAACATCGAGTCTCTATTCGAATTAGCATGACAACGAAGGACACCTGAAGAACTGCTCGCCCATTGAGAGCCCCCTGCACTGGTGCAGCGTAGTGGCAGACACGTCCCAGTCCAGCCCTCTGAGCTTGTAAAAAGAACATTCGTCGGGATCCCAGATGTAGATATTTTTCTTGCAGCTAAACATTCTGATTTGTTCCATTTCTGTAACAAAAATTCAGCAACATATTGAAGATATCAAGCTTTTAGAAGATTTATTAGTGGCCCAACAAGGAACGGGAAATGATAAATTACACAGGAGGACATAAATTATGTCTGATATCATATGTCAAGGCGTCTTACCTTTGAAAATGCCTCCAGAAACATGAACAGACAGCTTGTAGGCATCCAAGTCGTCCAGTTCCAGAAGGAAGCGTTGATCCCACACAGTTTGATCATCTTCCTTCAACAGCTCCCTAAGGGCCCCACAACGTAAGAGCTTGAGAAGGACCAACATTATTTTTGGACTTAAAGCTTGGGGAGTCATTCTAATCCTTCAAATGTTTTGAGGGTCACACCTTAAACTTGACACCTCTTTCAGGAGAGAACATAAGCCACCAATATTATTCCTTAACCTGGTGGGAAGGAAGTGTGTGGGCGAGGCTCTTGGACAGGAACAAAATGCCGGTCAAGGCAACAATTTTCCAGGCTGCATTTAACACAGTGATGACTTGTCGGGCTCAAGCTTGGGGCTATCAGCAGTTTGAGCAAATAGAAAAGCTGTTAAAATATTTTGTCAAAAGAACAATGAGAACACCAATGAACACGCCAGACCATTTTGTGAGCTGTAAGCTAGACCCAAACAAGATATTTGTACACACGTTTGGTCTTCACCTTCGGTACTTGAAAAAAGTTGACAATATGAGCCCTGAAAGACTACCTAGTGAGAGCATGGTCCGGGCTGTGGTACAAGTATATGGATGAAAACGCGAATTTCTCAACTTTAGAGGAAATCGTGCAGTGCGGTGATACTCTCCTAGATAAAATGGAAAGTTATGAGAAGGAGCAAATGTACTCTTTTTAAACAATCTTATCCGGACTAGAAAGTTTTCCCTGAATGAAGGTATTCCATATTAGTACTGTGCAATCTTACGAATTTCACCAGTCATTACTTACAATTAATTATAAGTATTAATTATTTGTAATTTTATGATTTTTAAGACCTTTACAAATAAAACTTTTTGTTTCATTTCATATAAGTTAATTAACTCAAGGCGGGAACAATTGCAATAGCTGAGATTTGCCCTTCCAACTGATTATTCCTTTCTGCAGAGAGGAAGTGAGCAAAGCAGTTGGTTGACTCGTCATCTAGTCCACTGTTCATAACTTTGAGCCCAAATGCTTGGCCATTGTTATAAAAGAAATCCCATGTACTATACTCGTCATTTACCCCTTTGTGTGCGGAGTACTTTTTTCTATTCAGATTCATTGGAAGCGTACTTTTTACACCTCCATCCCACATTTTTGTCCACTTCTAGGATGGATACCGGCCCCCTAATGAAGCAAATAGATCAACCCCGAGTGGTATTAGGAAAGAATATGAACAGCGAATAAAGTGAGTCCTTTCTCAAAATGACGGCTTTCTTCAACCCAAGAATCATAAAGGAACTAAGGTTTGAGAGCCAACCTGATTCCCTCACATGTCCTGACCTGAGGAATGTCACACCTCCAACCTACCCACAAGTTCCACGCATTATACTACCTGTAATGCGGTGTAATGCAGTTGCATCTCGATCAAAACTAGAGGGTATATTTAAATAAATACAATAAAATGTTAATTTTATTGTATTATTTAAAATTTAATATTTATTAAATTTTAATATTTATTATATTTTATTTTATTATTTAAAAAAAAATATATATATATATGTCCTGACCTTACATCCCCAGTACCAAAGGATAGGTACTATATTTTTACTATATTTTAGGTACTATATTTATATTTATTTAATATTTATTATATTTTATTTTATTATTTAAAAAAAAAATATATATATATATGTCCTGACCTTACATCCCCAGTACCAAAGGATAGGTATCACTGCTACTTCCATCTCTAAGATTGCTTTTGATGGCGATTTCCAATGATGAGATTATTTATCAGCTGTCTGATACTACGAGAGGATGATGAAAGCGGGATCTACGGTGCTTAATGAGATTGCCAAACTATGATCCATTTAGGTATCAGATGATTGAAAGGGCCTCCTCCAAAACAGGCATCGAGCTTGTTTGCTCGATCACAGAAGCCCTGGTTCACAGCAACCATCGCTCAGCGGTAAAGTAACAAAGTTCTATCTAACTGTATCACAGTTTCCAGCTGCCACACCGCAAAATTTTTACCTGGAGGACTGAGCGGTGATAATCTTGATCGATCTGACATGATAGCTTTTGTGATCCTCCTGGTAGCATTCCTGAAAACGAAAATGATCATAGATGGAATCAAGATCGTCCCACATGGGCCATAAACTAAACGTAAACATGAATATGCCCAATGTATATTGAACGTACGGTCACCAAGATTTTTTCTGCAGTTTCCAAAGAGCAAGGGCGGTGAGTGGCGAAAAGCATCCATCGTGGGTACCAGTGAAAAACCAACCGGAGGCTTCCAAAGCTCAGAACAATGAGCACCCAAGAGATAGCTGTGCGAAGTTTGTCGCGGATAAATCCTTGAATCTCCTTGAAGACAGAAAATTTCCAGAGGAAAACATGAAAAAATTGAATAGCGAATTGAAATTTGTTTTAGCTGGTCTTCAAGAAATTCAGAAATTTTTAGATTGTTTTGATAAAATTAATTATATTTAAATCAGAAAAAAGGAACAGGTGGAGTAGCAAGGTTACCATCTGGTCGTCCATCCCATAATTGACATGATCCCCTCCAATTCGAGATATGACCGCTCCGTTCTGTTTAGCAGTGCCTCCTGGAAAATAGTAAATGTAGGATATGGTAAATGCGTCATAGAAGCGTGGGTTGTCCACATTTCTGTTGGTCTTGAGTCAGTCACAAAATTTCTAGCCAGACTTTCCACAGATTAATTTGGAAAGACACCTGGACCAGCCAGCCGAGACTGGGCCATCGGACTGAGTGACTAGTCTAGGGTTATGTTATTGGCTAATGCTTTTTGCGTTTCAATATTAAAAAAGGTCTGATGAGCCCGGAAAACTCAAAAGTTCCAAAGAAGGAGTTAGAAAATTGAAGACCTGTCCGCTCGACCATTTCGTTCAGGTTGGTTATTACTTGAATAATAAATCTATGTAATCATGCGCAAGGTCATAAGGGGTTGTGTATCTCCCATGGGCCCCATAAGTGTTTTGTATACATTTCATGATGTCTAGATCAAAAACGCTGCAAATTCTAACACAGGGGTTGGTTATTCGTCAGACCAGGTGCATGGAAACTAATTTAAAAACATGAGGGAAATGGGGAAACGGTGGGTGCGGCGGGTCCCAGACCCATTCCAATCGATTCAGTGTCCATGATTTAGTGGAAAATGATGCCCCACACGCCCAGGTACCAGAAATCCCATAAACACATATTCAAACGCTGCAAATTCTTGCAGGTTTTCCACACAGATTGGTTATTCCTCAAACCAGGCCCATGGAGACTCATTTCTTCAACATGGGGGAAGTGGGGAAAACAGTGGGTGCGGCGGGTCCCAGACCCATACCAATTGATTTAGGATCGAAACTTTAGTGAAAAATGATACCCCACACGCCCAGGTACCAGAAATCTCGAAAACCCATATTCAAAATGGGTAGTATATACCCAATTTGACCCATAACTTCTTCCAGTGGGTGCCGATCGTTCTGGTACCCATTTCATTGGATTCAGCGTCCAAAATTTAGTGGAAAATGATACCCCACTCGCCTAAATCGCCCAAAATCTCGAAAATCCATTTTTCAAAAAACGCATTTTGACCCCAACCCTGCCCAAATTTGGTCCGATCGGGCTGAACAGTTTGGAGGACCGTTCTACGCCGGGAACAGACCCCTGACCCAAATTTCAGATTTTTTGAAAATTTTCTACTACCAAAAACGGCGTGGACGGCGGACGGACATTGACCCCCTCCCAAAAGTACATCACCTTGACGCGGTGGGAGGGCTCAGCATTAGCTGCTAAGAATGGACAGAGGAGTAACAACCTCTCTAAAAAACCAGGGACCAGGTGGCCGACTGGCAGTACCCTGTAAGGCTTCCTTTCCCAGGGTTACGCGGACGACGAGTGCAGAGACTTGGAGACCCTCTGCACTCATGACCCGGACTTTCTGACATCATTGGACAACGACCTATAAGACGCACACGAGCTGCCGCCCAGGCGGGCAACGTCGCTTCCTGCTCCGGGAGGCGGCGCCAACCGTCCTGTGGGGCCCCGGCCTGGCAAGCACCACATCCGGTACCCACGTTGTCGGAGGCCTGGGAGCCCCGAAAGTTCGCGAGTAGGGGCCTAGGACCCTCTCCCATCTGTTGAGCAATCCAGTGTAAGTGGCGAGGGTGTAGTCCTACTGGGAAGCCCCCAGTAGGATGAGCCGGTTGTGGAAGGGATAAACCAAATAATGAACAACCTCAAATCTAATTATCAAGACGCTAGCAGCAAGGCCAGCACCTCTACACCTCCAGGAACCCATCCAGGACAGCAACTGCCCAACCAACAAGACCAGGAGCAGCAGGTATCCCAAAGGGGTCATCCTTAACAAGATCTCCGCCACCAAGCAGAAAGTCAATGGCCCCAATCGCAGGGGAGAAGAGAGAGCGGGATCGCACCTCCCTGGACAGGATTGGCTCCGCAGCAACTAGGCAACGAATGGAGGGTAACCTGGACCTTGCACACCTGAAAGGACTTATGCTCGAAGCTAGCACAGCTCTCCAAGCAGTCCGTGCATATAACCATAGCCCTGAGAGCAAGCTGAACAAGGTGCCTTCCTCGACAAACTCCTAGACAAGGCAGCTGAAGCGGTAGAAAACATGGTGGCACAAAGCGCTTTTGTCATTGGTCAATACATCCAGCAACCATACCTCCAGCCCACAGCCGATCAGATAGGTCAAAAAATTGCTCAGCAAATAACTCAGGAGGTGCAGAAACTAGCATTTTCATCACATTCCCCTGTCCTCTCAAAAATGGCACAGGTTCAAGAAGAAATCAAGCGCCTCACAGGATCTGGTGTCCAGCCACTTCTGGGGAGGACACTTCCACAGCAGTCAGCCAACTAAGCGCAGAACTCAAGGCACAGCAGGAGGCAATGACAAGCCAACAGAGGGACACCAATCACCGAGGGAAACCCAGGCCCGGCCCAATTTTAGGGCTATAAAGGAAGAGGAAATCAGAAAGAAGGTAGAAGAGGACCAGAACCTGATTTTCCTGGACCTTCCAGACAGCTATGATCCCAAGGATTTCCAGGCTGCTGTCAAGGAAGCGCTGAACCCACGAGCAAACGGCATAGAGATACGGGACCTGGGAGTTACTGCCAAAGGCGGTATAGCCTCTCTCTGCTGAAGACCGAAATAAAATCCTGAACCTGCGGTCCATAAAAGAAGCCGGATGGGTAGCGCGACCAGCACCAAAGAGGAAGCCAAGACTCTTAGTCCTCCAAATTCCAGCTGACCTGAAAAGTGCAAACCTCCAAGAGCAGCTCCTGGCAAGAAACAGTTTTGGAGAGCAGTGGAAACAGGAGAACGTTAGCCCACTCTACACTATTTGGTATGGAAGAACAAAAGTGGGTGCCCAGCGTGTCTCATGGGTAGTCAAGATAGATCCAGTTTCCTGGAGGCTGGCCAAGGAGAAAGGCAACGTCCTCCTTGACTACCAATCATGCGCCGTCCGCAATTTCCTTGAAGTCACCCGCTGCTTTAAGTGCCAGGGATATGGCCACATAACCAAAACTTGCCCAGCCCAGACACCCATATGTGGATCATGCGCCTGAGAACACGACACACGCGAATGCAGCTCCAACACCAAGACCTGTGCAAACTGCAAGGAAATCAATGCACCATCCAACCACCAAGCGGCAGCACCTGACTGCGAGGCTCATTGGAGAGCGTATATTGCGCTGAGAGCCACCATCGACTATGGCCAAACTAATTAAGATTGCCCAGCTGAATATGCACGGATCCAGGGCCGTACAGGACGAGCTAAGGGCAATGCTGTGCAGAGAAAGCTACGACATCCTGCTAGCCCAAGAGCCCTGGAAAAAAGGCATAAAAATGGGAATGGGACTCATGGCACAAGCAGTCTATAACAGCCCCACAGCAAACTCTACCGTATACATCCTAAATAGGAGCATGAAATGCATGCTGCTACCAGAGTCCACAGATGACATGGCATGCGCAAGAATTGACTGCGGAGCTGAGGAAATAATAGTAATCTCCGTATATTTCAGGTGTGGGGAAGACATCACCACATACATTGGCCCCCTTAGCAGCATAGTTGGCAAATATGGCAGCACCAATATCTTGCTAGGAGGAGACGTCAACGCCCACAACCCAGCATGGGGTGACAAGAATCTCGACAGGCAGGGGCAGGAAGTGCTGGAGTTCCTGGTCTCCCATGATCTGGTCCTGTTGAACTCCGAAGACTCCCCAGCTACATTTGAGGGGCCCCAGGGCTGCTCAGCTATCGACATTGTGGCAATGTCCCAACATCTATACGCCAGATGCTCTGAATGGGAGGTCAACATGGATGCCACCCAGAGTGACCAGCGATGCTGAGGGTACACATTGGCGCAGGCCAAACCAGATCCAGCAAGCTACACAAGCGTATCCGCACAGATGGCATCAGCAAAGCAAAGATGACCTCATTTATAGCATCGGAGATGATCTCAGCAGCCCCCAAGCTGACTTGGCCAGCATTGACACCAGGAAGAATAGACAAAAAGGTGGCAGTTATGACAACCATCCTCCACCATGAAATAGGGAAGCTAGCCCCCGTATTTGGAACACCACCCAATGCCAATGGTGGACGGATGAATTGGCATCCCTCAAAAGAGTGGCCAACGCCAAAAGGCGTCATTTCCAGCGAGCTCCCCTCCAAGAAAATAGAAGCTCCCCTCGACGACTGTACCTGCAGGCCAAGAGGACATTTCAAAAGGCTTTGAAAAGAGCCAAAACCACCAGCTGGCGACAGTTCGTCGAGGAGCAGGATGAGTCGAGCACCTGGGGACTCCACACCAAAATTGTGCGAGAAAAAATTTCTGCAAGGCCTGCGGTAACACCATTTGGCACAGGGGTCGAAAATTTCACTCAGATAGGGACTGCACTACTGGAGACTGCCTTCCCCACTGACTCGGAAGAAGGAGAACAACCAGAGCATGCAGAGACACGCACAAGAGCGAGACAGAGCCCACCCCAGAGTGTCACAGAGCCGTGGTCCATGGAAGAACTCCGGTCAGCTATTAGGACACTGCAAGCAACAAGTGCTCCTGGCCCAGACCTGGTTGAGGTAACTACCCTCCAACGCGGGCTGGCAGCAATTGAAGAGAGCCTCCTGCAGCTGATGGCAGATTGCGCAACCTGCGATTATTTCCCAAAGGCATGGAAAACTGCTGCAATATGTGTGTTCCTAAAACCAGGCTGACCACCAGCCAACCCAGCATCCTACAGACTGATTTCCCTATTGTCTGTACTTGGGAAAGTGCTAGAGAAGATGATCCTTGGGCGGATCCAGAGGAGCGGCAGCTACAGCCCCCACCCCCGCCAGTTTGGAGGTATACAGGGGAGGTCGACAACAGACGCCATAGTGTTGCTGAAGGAGGGAGTGGAGCAATCCAGCCAGAAGTGCGCGTTTGTTCTCCTCTTTGACATAAGCAAAGCCTTTGACCGCATGTAGTGGCCAGCAGTTAAGGAAGTGCTGCTCCAGACTGACCACCCCCCAGGAATGACCCGCCTTCTACGCAGCTTTCTGAATGAGCGTAAAGCCACACTCTACGACTATGGAGCCAGCTGCCATAGAAAAGTAGAAATGGGCTGCCCCCAGGAGTCAGTGTCAGGCCCCTACCTTTGGACCCTGCTCTTCAATGGACTGCTAACAAGCCTCACCAATGCTGGCATGGATCCATATGCTTTTGTGGACGACCTGGCAATTCTCCTGATAGGCCGAACCAAGGCTGAAATTGAAACGAAGGGGCAGGAAGCTGTGCACATCATAGGAAACTGGTGCTCCTCAGTGCAGCTTCAGCTGGCAGCAGAAAAAACGGTCATGTGTCAACTGAAAGGGGGCTTGAACACAAGGAGTCCACCGGTTATCCGCATCAATGGCCTCACCATCAAATACAATGACCACCCCAGGTACCTTGGAGTGCTGCTGGCAAGAAACTTTGACCCATCTGCACACCTTTCAGCGGCAAAGGCCAAAGCCCTGGCATCATTTGGCAGGACAAAGACGCTCGCTCGGGTTGCCTGGGGTATCCAGTACCGAAGCAAGACAACCATGTACACCGCCCTCTTTGAGTCAGTGATGCTGTATGCATGCCCAGCATGGACAATGGAGGCACGGAGCAGGCATTGGGTAGAGCTGATCAAGGCACAGCGCAGCGCTCTACTGATGCTCACACGCGCCTACCGGACTGTCTCAACAGACGCACTCCAAGTCGTAGCGGGCAAAATGCCAATAGACCTCCATGCGCGATCAGTACATGCAATACATCAGAGCAGATGGTCATCATCCACAAAGGGCAGGCACACCTACAACATCTGGCCAGACGTAGCGGAACGAAGGAGGAGCGACAGGTTCATCAGCCTCGACCATTTTGTCTCCCAATTTCTGATGGGCCACGGGGACTTTGCTGCCAAGCTTCATGGGTTCAACCTGAAGCCATCCCCTGCCTGCCAATGTGGCCAGGTAGAGACAGCCCACCATGTCTTCATGGAGTGCGCAAAGTACGCAGCCGCAAGAGAACACTGGAAATCAATAGTGGCACCAAACGGAGAGATCACGTGGAAGGAAGCTGTAGGAACAAACGACACATTCCGTGCAACAACGAGGTTTGTGCACACCGTAATGCAGACCAAAGGGTGGCCTATGGCCAAACAAGCCAATTACCCTCCTCCTGGTCCCGCCCTCGCAGCCTCTGCGAGGCCCTTCCTGGGCTCTGCTCTGAGCAGTGGCGAATAGCGTGGCAGGAGTTGAGCGGAAGCGACCGTCTTTAACATCAAGCGCCCCCCTATAAGAGCCAGAAAGGCGAAGGAATAGGGATAGAAAGGCAAGACGGACGGACGGACATTGACCTTTCTTGATCTAGACACATTGAAACGTCCAGAAAAAATGTTTGAGCCGAATCGGAGAAGTTGACCTTTTGCATGAATACATAGGTTGATTATTCAAGGAATAACCAACCATAACCCGAGTCTGTGCGAGTAAAAATAGAGTCTGGGACACTACACTAACTGTTTTCCCCATTTTCTTCATGCTCCCGGTCAAAAGGATAATCAATCATGTGAAGGAATTGGCAGCGTTTTTGGTTGGTTGTTCCTTGAATGATCAACCCATGTTTTCATGAAATAAGTCAATCTCTCCGATTCAGCCCAACAATTATTTCTGGGCATTTCAAGGTGTCTAGATCAAAATAAGCAAATGTCCGTCCGCAGTAAACGCCGATATAGGTAGATAGTTGGTCCTCGAAACTTTTCAGCCCGATTGAACCAGGAGGGAGGTGAGGAGGGTTTTTTTTCTTCAAAAAATGGATTTTCGGCGATCTAGGCGGGTGGTCCGGGGAATAACTACCCCTGTTGAAGAATTTGCAGCGTTTTGATCTAAGACACCATGAAACGTCAAACGCCAACAATTTTGGAGCAAATCGGAGAGGTTGAGCATGAAAACATGGGTTGCTAATTCATGAAATAACTAACTAAAAGGAACTATAATGTGCGTCCGCCGTCCACACCGTTTTTTTGTAGTAGAAAGTTTTTAAAAACCTGAAATTTTGGTCAGGGACCCATTTTTGGGTGTAGTTGGACCATAAAACCATTCAACCCGAGCGAGCCGAATTGGGGAGGAGAGGTGGTTAAAATGTGTTTTCTGGGAAATTTATTTTCAAGATTTTTGGTGATTAAGGTGAGTGGGACACCATTTTCAACTGAATTTTGGACGCTCAATCCAATGAGATGGGTCCCGGAACGATTGGTGCCCACCGGAAGAAGTTTCCGGTCAAAATGGGTATCTATCTACCTATTTCAGAGGTGGGTTTTCGAGTTTTCTGGTACCTAGGCGTGTGTGATATCATTTTCCAACAAGATTTTGGACGCTGAATCGATTTAAATGAGTCTTCATGTCCCTGTCCGAGAAATAACCAACCCTTGTAGAAGAATTCGTAGCGTTTTTTAAAATCTAGACAATGCCGTTGGCGTTTTCTGCTTTCTTTAGGCACTGTACCAAATCAAAACCATAGCAGCCGACCTGTTCTCAGCAGTCATTAAAAATCCCCTCAGTTTACGACACTTACCCCAGATGGCATAACACCCCCAACATATTCTGCACTGCAACAGATGCTAGCAGACAAAATATTACTCTACCTCCAAAAAAATTTCTTCATTTACAAAAAAATTGTTCCAGGTCTTTTTGAACGCCATTTTTCAAGCAATCGCAGCTTTGGGCAACAACTCTCTCATCTTCATTGACACTAGGTGTTGCCTAATGGGAGTTAGCCATCAAAACTGCTGCTGCTGCTCATAACCCTAACCATTCCAGCCCCCATTAACGCTGTCCACATCCCCAGATCCCAAAAACCCACCAAGGTTTGACACCATTGGTGGGAAATCCCAATGCCTTGGCCCCCACCTCTCCTGGTACTCACCCTTCCCCTTGCCATTCATACCTCCAGCCCCCTTTCCTCCCTATAAAACTTAATCCTTGCCCAACACACACCCTTCTTGACGAAGAAAATCACATGCGACGTGTGCGACGGTTGTGTAAACCCATTGTACATACAATTAAAAAACGAAGGTGTTTCCGTCATTGGCGGGTTTGGGGGGCAAATAACCACCTCAGTTGTAGGAGGAGCAATTACCTTCTGTTGGTTATATGCAAATCGTCAGTAACACTAGCAAGCGCAGCGCACGTTTTTGTCAAGCTTAACTTAAGTAATTTCAAGTACAATTGCGGCTCGCGACATATTAAATTCACGCCCAGTACATCGCCCCACTTCGAATCGCATACTGCAGCAACGAGATCCCCGGCCGGGGTCAATCAGCCATCAATGTCTATCGAAGTGAGTCACTCCATTCCCCATCTTAATAATAATTTACAGAAGGAATCTAACGAATGTCCATTTCCACCAAAAGTAATAAGTACAGAGGTTAAATCGATTTCAACGGCCAGGTCATTATCAGTAACTAACATGAACTGAAGGTACATCATGAAAATACAGCTTATATATAAGCAGAAGTAAAAGTTAACATCCATTAACATTGAAGCAGGTCACAGTGAAAGGGAACATGAAATCCTATTGGCATAGAAGGTGAGAGGAATTGGGGGGAGGCGGGCCGATGCCAACTTTTGGACACTGGGACATCTACAAGGCGTACATTCAGACCAAAAAATGGAAGCCAATATAGGTAGTAAATATCCCCCCCCCCCCCCATACCTGACAATCTCCCAGTGAGTCAAACCAAACCCTACCCCTCCTCGTTACTAACTGAACAACCGCAGCACAGCTACAACCCTCAGGTACTGCCTCAAGTCTCTCCTTTCTGTTCACAGGCACACCATGGAATCCTCCGCTCTGCCGAGGACACACAACCTGGTATTGGACAGCCTGCCGCCTCAGAAGCGGAAGACCTTCCCCCCTACATTCCTTTTCTAGATATCCTGTCTGCATTGTATTATCAAACCCATAAGTTGTATTTCCTAGAATAAATTCCCTTACCCCAATGAACATGGTGCTAAATTATCCTTGACTATATCCCTAAATTATCCACCACATTACATAACCAACCCCTGTAGAAGAATTTGTAGTTTTTGGTTGGTGGGTCTTGAATAATCAACCGATGCTTTCATGCAAAAATTCAAACTCAACGATTTACAAAAAAAAAAAAAAAAAGTTTCTGGATGGTTCCAGGTGTCTAGATCAAAATAAGAAAATATTCGTTCCCCGTCTCTAGTTGGTCTACAAAACTTTTCAGCCCAATCGGACCAAATTCGGATGCGATAGGGGTCGAAATGTGTTTTTCGAAAAATGGATTTGCGAGATTTTTGGCAATCTAGGCAGGTGGGGTATCATTTTTTACTAATTGTTGGACACTAAATCCGTTAATATGGGTCCCAGACCGTTCAGCACCCGCTGCCTATTTTGAAAGTGGGTTTCCGAGATTTTCGGGTACCTAGGTACGCGGGGTCTTCTTTCCACTAATTGAAATGAATCCGTGATACTCCACGCCCCATTTTCGACATGCTCCTGGTCTAAGGAATAACCAACTCCTGTGAATGAATTTGCAGCATTCTTGTTCATATCTCATTGTTCAACCACTCCTGCAGCATGCTTCTCGAAAGGTCCAAGGTCGGGGGCTCCTGACTCACATATACAACGCTGCTATACAGATTTCCTACTTCCCTGATCAGATCAATGGAAACATGCGATCATTATTATGGTCCTCAAACCCGGTAAACCAGATTGAAACTGACACCTATCGTCCTATCAACCGACTCTGACTGCCTGGCAAGATTTTTGAAAAACTGCTGCTACGCCAACTTCTTCGGCACACAGACCACTTAATTCCAGAACAGCAATTTGGCTTCCGGGATTCTCTGTCGGGTCCTCTGCAGCTACAACGCCTTACAAACTTCATCAAGGACACACCGACAATCAAGGACACCGTGTTTGGCACGTTGGCCTTCTCCGGAAGATCAAACTTTACCTTCCATCTAACCTGTACCACGTGCTTGCCACTATCTTGCCAATAGGACCTTCACTGTTGACATTCAGAATGAGCTCTCCTCCTCCCGCTCGATGGAAGCTTCAGTCCCTCAAGGAAGCATTCTAGGGCTGTATCATTATACTATCTTCTGTCACGACATTCCTTTACCAACAAATCCGTACTTTTCTGGACTCTACGCGGATGACTTGGTATACGCTGTCAGCCGACCAGATCCTCTAGAACCAGCACAGGTCCTGCACTATATTGGCTTGGAGTGGTGTACCAAGTGGCACCTGAAAATCAACGCGGATAAATCAATCTGTGACACACGTTGTGCCCAAGACACAACCTGAAATTCATTCCCACCATCCCAGACTGAAATCCGACTTATCGCATTTAAACAAAGACCTATAACCGTGCCAGGTATAATACCAGTACCGTATCCACCCAGTGTAGGCACTTATCATTAAGGTATATTACAATTGTAATAGGCTTAAACCAAATTTTAAAAAAATTGTTTTTGTTCATAAACGTCTAGAGAAAAATGTTGGCCCGAACGGATGGGGGATAGAAGAGATAAAATCACATAGATGGTGGAATTGGATCCCCACTTGACCTTGAGCATGAAAACAGAGGTTGATCATTCAAACGATAAATATATCTGATCTACCCCTTCAAACAGGGCCTACCTAGCTCAGGTCTCCACTCCATGCAGTTCACCCTTCCCCCACTCACTTTGACCTGGATGGTGCCAGTCAGGTGGTGGTGGAATCCGACGACGCAATTAGACTAATAAAAACGTTCGCTGTTGGCAGGGAGTTCTGCGGTCAATCGTGTGTAATTTGATTATTATTCAATTCTACAACGTCAATATAAGCTATCATTGACGTAGCTGACATAAGTTGTCGTGTTTTCCCCTACGCTCACACATACAACGAAAAGAATGAAGTAGACGCTGGCGCCTCTTCGACACAAATATGATGATGTCTAAAAATCTTCATCTCTCTAAATATCAAGGTTGAACGGTTGAACGGACAAAATAAAAAATAATCAATGTTGAATACTTAAATTTGACAAATAAAATAAAATAATATTACGATCAAAGGATCAGACATAGCTAGTAGACGAATTAGTGTCCGGTTAATCTCTCTATAAAATCAGTCATTGCGAGTGAGTCCTCTAGAGTGGGATTCTCACAAATTTCTAATTCTGGAAGCCTGGACCTTGAGCTTGGCCCGAGGTAGTGACAAATTCTGTTTCTAGAGACTGTACATGGCCTGAAAGGTGATTGCCGCGTCGAAGGGTGAGAATGACTTCCTGATCCATCTTACATACCTCAACACAATAAAATTCCTAGCTCATACAAAGCAGATCACACATCAGACAGAACAAGCTGAAACCTACAAGAAAGTTGTAGGGGAACTGTGATGTCCCATTTTTTTGAAATTTGCTATATAACTTATTCCAACCATTTATGGCGACAATGATTCATAGTCTCAGTCATTATTTAAGTAAATAATTCGTTCAATGCATTTTTCACCACGTTTTTAAAAAGTTTTATTTTATTAGGAAAAGGTAAATTTATAAGTAAATTATGGCAATTTACTCACGAACCTTAATTTCATATTGTTTTTGAGGTTGGCCTCACGGAAGTCGACGAGACTTATTTCCTTTTCTATTTTTCTTTTTTCAAGAAAAACCCTAATTTTAAACTCACTTCATCCTAGACTCCAAACATTCAATCCATTAACACAGGTGATACGAAGCCAACAACTGAATGAGATGAGATCTTCTCTGGTTGTTGACATATCTCGTTCAAACACAAATTATCGAGCTTTTGTATGTTTGTAGATGTGCAAGGATTCAGCGATAAAAAATTGTCAGTTGGTGCCGTTTAAATGGGAGGCAAAGGCGTTCGGAGCAACTATGAACAGAGCAAATGTAGTTTTAGGAATCCAGCCTAAACAAGGATGAGGAACAAGTATGACGTCGGCATTCAACGTTACCAAACCCAATACTTCCTTCGAAACTAAATGCATACCGTACAATTGATTCCCTCGGAATGGAAATAAAACTTGCTCAATAGAAAGGACGAACAAGGGGTTACAAACAGTAGCTTATTCTCTTATTTAATACCTTTCGGTTCCTTCAATACTAATTTTCGTATTCGTAATGAAAAACGCTGCCAATTCTTTCACAGGGGTTGGTTATTCCTCGGACCAGGCGCATGGAGACCCATTTCAATCGTTACAGCATCCAAAAGCTCTCTGAGTTTGACACGTACTTTTTTGCGGACGACACGAGGGTACTGGTGGGTGATTCGTGGCAGGAGGCACTCAGAAAGGGGCAAGTGGCGATGAATATACTTCAGGAATGGTTCGCTTTCAGCCTGCTCACTCTGAATGTTAAGAAAACCAAATTTATGAAAATTGGCATACGATCTGTTGCCCAACCTGAGGGTGGAACAGGGTCGTTAGTGGCTCATCGGGCGGGTTGTACGGGCACTAACGCCAAATGTGGTTGCGATCTCCTCTAGAGAGTGGGTTCCTATCGATATTTACGCGTCAAAATCGATGAAAAGCTGAGTTGGTGTGAGCACATCGAATTCTTGCAAAAGAAACTCAGGAGATTTCTCCATGTCATCTATTATATCAGAAAATATCTCCAGACTGACGAACTTCGCCTGATTCACCTCCCTGGTTCAGTCGGTCATCCAATAGGGCATTGTAGCATGGGGAGGTACCTATCCCTCACACTTGGAGAAGATTAATGTTGTGCGACGCATGCTCATACAAATTATATTGAAGAAGCCGTAAGAGTACCCAACAGTCAGAGCATATAAAGCTTTTCGAATCCTGTCACCACGACAACTATTTATTAAAGGTCTGCTCCTGTCGTACCACAGAGACCCCTCATTGATTGATGATGGCCTCAACTCTCACAATCATTCCATAAGATACAGAATACATGGGAATGTGGTTAACCCAAGACCAAACATGACTCTGACAACGAGAAGTCTACACTATATTCAGTTGCCAGTTGACCTCGAGCGAGTCAGTTGCCAGTTGACCTCGAGCGAGTGAACATCTCGTCTCGGTGTGTTTTGTTCGCGTTGCGTGTTGTCACAAGTTCGCGTGATAATCGCTATTGCATTGAAGTTGGCGGTTGAGTTTTTCGACTGAGTATCGAATACACATCTTCATACTAAGTATCAACACATCTTCATACTTCGAAATCGGTGCCTGAGATCCCATGTTTTGGGAAGATGGATTGCGCTAAATGAAAACGCGATTTATACTCACCGAAAAAATACGGCAATCTGGGTTGTATGCTCGCAATCATTTCACCCATCATGTACGAGGCTTGGAACTTCAGAGAACTTCCGTAAATTGAAAATTGAGAATCGCAAAAATTGGAAATGTGACGGTTGTCACACTTCTAAAAGGAAAGTCTTGGACGTCTCTGAGGAAAATGATGACTCTGAATCGGAAGTGTACGCCGGAGCGTCAACACCGCGTGGAGCCTTGGAGAAGAAAATGGACGTCCTACTCTCGCGGTTCGGTGAATTCAGCTCGCAATTTCAAACCATGGAAACCTCGATGAGATTCTTCAGCGATGCCTTCGACGAGCGTAGGGGGATCATGAATGAGATCAGGCAAAATCTGGAGGGAATCAAAAATGGAAATGCGGCCTTGCGAGCAGAAGTGGATGATCTGAGGAATGAGGTCAGTACACAAAACAAAAAACTGAATGAGTTGGAGCAGAGCTCATTAAACACTACCTTGGTTCTAAGAGGAATACCGGAAACGAAAAACGAGAACATCCACGTGCTTCTGAAGGTCGTGGCATCAAAATTCAAAATTGATCAGAAAGATGACTACGAATCTGCATTCCGTTTGAAGCGGAGGGGAGATCGAAGAGCATCAGGACCTACCCAAAAACCCAACGATATTATAATCAAGTTCAACACCACAAAGGACCGGAAGATTTGTTTGGAGCAAGTCAAAGCAAGCCGAGGTGCCGTCTCTGCCAAAACTATTCATGAAAATTTTCCAGAAACGAAGATCTACGCAGACGAAAGGCTAGGAAAGGCGGAAAACAACTAGGCTTCAGATTCGTCTGGACTTCAAACGGAAGAATCCTGATGAGAAAGGACGAATCACAAGACTCAAAAACCATCTGGGTGACCAGCGTCGAGCAACTTCATAAATTGGACTCTGAGAAAATAGTCGACGAGTTACGTCAATGACTTGAAGATACTCAGGTTACCACAATAGTTTCAAAGTGCTGTTTCTTAACCTCACGAATAACATAATGAACAATAACCATATATTAGACATCACTAACACAAATATTAAAAATAACCCTGATAAAAATAGGTATTACGATTCGATTGATCATCATATGTCATTCGTAAAGTGTCATGATCAAAAGTTCACTATTTTCCATATGAACATTAGAGGGTATAACGCAAATTTTCCCAATTTCCTAGAGTGGGCTGGCGAGAATATTTTTTCGTATGATTTTCACGGAAGCACACTTACAAAGTCGTCCCATTCTCAAGCAACTGCCGGGCTTTGAAGTTCTCTCAACTATTGCTCATATAAATAAAAATGACGGCATCATATGCGAAATCTGAATTCCTTAGTGATACTAAAATGGTAGCCTTACACAAAGCCACCTATATTCACATACGCCTTAAACATGCATTGGAAACCTATGATGTACTAGATATTTATAGAAACCATCAAGGAGACACGATCCAGTTCACTGACGAACTGACTGATTTCCTTGATAGCAAACGAGAGAGCTCTAATTTCCTAATTGTCGGAGATCTCAACATTAATACCATCAATAACAATAATTACGATTCCCTGTTTTACTCCTCGTCACTGGCCGAATTAGGCTTTCGCCCACTCATCAAACGCCCCACCAGAGAACAGGCGGGTTCATCAACTTGCATCGACCACATACTCTATCGAGGGAAATGTCAAGTATTAACATCTGGTGTAATTGATTGTCATATAACCGATCACTATGCAATATCCTGCTCTGTATTATGCCAACCTACTAAAGTGACAAGAAAAACCCGTACCGTTTCGCAACATAACAAAATTAATCACTCAAAATTAGATGATAACATGCAACGATATGATTGGGATGAAGTCACCAAACTGATAGACATAAATGATGCGGTCGCAAAGCTTATCAACGGCATGAACGAATGCATATTAAATGCCTACAGAAGTATGTCGTTAAAATCACGCAAAACACAAACTTACTCCCTGGATGACAAATGGGATTCTCCACGCAATCAGAATTAGAGAAAAACTTTGTAAAAAAAAAAAAACCTTTAAACTTAGCCCTTCAGGAACGCATTAAATGTTACCGCAGGTCTAACAACAACTTGGGATCAATAGCCAAAAATGACTACTATAAAAATAAATTTAACAATTCCAAAGGGCCGAAAGAAACCTGGAAAATTATCAATGAAGACTTTTTGGGGAAATCTGCCAAACGTAATAATAATCCTGTTAGTAAATTAGTAAATAAGACAGCTGATTCACTGAATATAGACACCCAATCCGCCCAGGCAAGGGTTGCTAAAAAATTTAATTCATTTTGGTTGGTTATCCCTTGAATAATAAACCTATGTTTTCATGCAAAAGGTCAACCTCTCCGATTCGACTCAAAATTTCTCTCAGGACGTTTCATGGTGTCTAGATCAAAAAATCTGCAAATTCTTACACACGGGTTGGTTATACCTCGAATGCGGGAAACAGTGGGTGTGGCGGGTCCCAGACCCATTCCAATCGGTTCAGGGTTCAAAATTCAGTGGAATATGATACCCCACACGCCTAGGCACCAGAAATCCTGACACATACAAAATGGGTAGATACATACACATTTTGACCCATAAATTCTTCCGGTGGGTGCCAATCGTTCTGGGACCCATTTTATTAGATTCAGCGTCCAAACTTTAGTGGAAAACTATACTCCACACGCCTAGGTAGCAGAAATCCCGAAAACACATATACAAAATGGGTAATATTTACAAAATTTTACCCATAACTTCTTCCAGTGGGTGCCAATTGTTCTGGGACCCATTTTATTGGATTTAGCGTCCAAACTTAAGCGGAAAACTATACCCCACACACCTAGGTAGCAGAAATCCAGAAAACACACATTCAAAATGGGTAATATATACCCAATTTGACCCATAACTTCTTCCAGTGGGTGCCAATCGTTTTGGGACCCATTTAATTGGACTCAGCGTACAAAATTTAGTGGAAAACTATACCCCACACACCTAGGTAGCAGAAATCCAGAAAACACACATTCAAAATGGTTAATATATACCCAATCTGACCCATAACTTATTCCAGTGGGTGCTAATCGTTTTGGGACCCATTTAATTGGACTCAGCGTACAAAATTTAGTGGAAAATGATACCCCACACGCCTAGGTAGCAGAAATCTCGAAAACACATATACAAAATGGGTAATATATACCCAATTTGACGCATAACTTCTTCCAGTGGGTGCCAATTGTTCTGGGACCCGTTTCATTGGATTAAGCGCCCAAAATTTAGTGGAAAATGACACCCTACTCGCCTAAATCGCCCAAAATCTCGAATATCCATTTTTCAAAAAACACATTTGCCCCCCCCCCCCCCCCCACACCTCAAATTAGGTCCGATAGGGCTGAAAAGTTTTGAGGAACCGTCTCGGCCGGGAACAGACCCCTGACCCAAATTTCGGGAAATAGTGGGTGCGGCGGGTCCCAGACCCATTCCAATCGATTCAGGATCCAAAATTTAGTGGAAAATGATACCCCACACGCCCAGGTTCCAGAAATCTCGAAAACATATTTAAAACGCTGCAAATTCTTACACAGGGGTTGGTTATTCCTCGGACCAGGCGCATGGAGACTCATTTCTTCAACATGGGGGAAATGGGGAAACAGTGGGGCGGCGGGTCCCAGACCTATTCCAATCGATTCAGGATCCAGAATTTAGTAGAAAATGATACCCCACACGCCCAGGTACCGGAAATCTCGAAAACGCATATTCAAAATGGGTAATATATACCCAATTTGGCACCAACTGGAAGAAGTTATGGGTCAAATAGGGTATATATTACTCATTTTGAATATGTGTTTATGAGATTTCTGGTACCTGGGCGTGTGGGGTATCATTTTCCACTAATCATGGACACTGAATCGATTGGAATGGGTCTGAGACCCGCCGCACCCACCGTTTTCCCCATTTCCCCCATGTTCTTAAATCAGTTTCCATGCGCCTGGTCCGAGGAATAACCAACCCCTGTGTAAGAATTTGCAGCGTTTTTTAATCTAGACATCATGAAACGTCCAGAAAAAAATTTTGAGCCGAATCGGAGAGGTTGACCATTTGCATGAAAATATAGGTTGATTATTCAAGGAATAACCAACCAAAAGGTCAATGTCCGTACGCCGTCCGCCGTCCACGCTGTTTTTGGTAGTAGACAATTTTCTAAAAATCTGAAATTTGGGTCAGGGATCTGATACCGGCCTAGGACGGTCCTCCAAACTTTTCAGCCCGATCGCACCAAATTTGGGCGGGGTAGGGGTCAAAATGTCTTTTTTTTGAAAAATGGATTTTCGAAATTTTGGGCGATCTAGGCGAGTGTGGTATCATTTTCCACTACATTTGGGACGCTGAATCCAATGAAATAGATCTCAGAACGATCGGCACCCACTGGAAGAAGTTATGGGTCAAATTGGGTATATTACTACCCATTTTGAATATGTGTTTTTGAAATTTCTGAAACCGAGGCGTATGGGGTATCATTTTCCACTAAATTTTGGACGCTGAATCCAATGAAATAGGTCTCAGAACGATCAGCACCCACGGGAAGAAGTTTTGGGTCAAATAGGGTATATATTACCCATTTTGAATATGTGTTTTTGAGATTTCTGGAACCGAGCCGTATGGGGTATCATTTTCCGCTAAATCATGGACGCTGAATCCAATGAAGTGGGTCCCAGAACGATTAGCACCCACTGGAAGAAGTTATGGGTCAAATTGGGTATATTACTACCCATTTTGAATATGTTTTTGAGATTTCTGAAACCGAGGCGTATGGGGTATCATTTTCTGCTAAATCATGGACGCTGAATCCAATGAAGTGGGTCCCAAGACGATTGGCACGAACTGGAAGAATTTATGGGTCAAATAGGGTATATATTACTCATTTTGAATATGTGTTTATGATATTTCTGGTACCTGGGCGTGTGGGGTATCATTTTCCACTAATCATGGACACTGAACCAATTGGAATGGGTCTGGGACCCGCCTCACCCACCGTTTTCCCCATTTCCCCCATGTTTTTATATCAGTCTCCATGCGCCTGGTCCGAGGAATAACCAATCCCTGTGTAAGAACTTGCAGCGTTTTTGGTTGGTTATTCCTTGAATAATCAACCTATGTTTTCATGCAAATGGTCAACCTCTCCGATTCGGCTCAAAAATTTTTTCTGGACGTTTCATGATGTCTAGATCAAAAAAGGTCAATGTCCGTCCGCCGTCCGCCGTCCGCCGTCCACGCCGTTTTTGGTAGTTGAAAATTTTCTAAAAATCTGAAATTTGGGTCAGGGGTCTGGTCCCGGCCTAGGACGGTCCTCCAAGCTTTTCAGCCCGATCGGACCAAATTTGGGCGGGGTGGGGGTCAAAATGTGTTATTGAAAAATGGATTTTCGAGATTTTGGGCGATCTAGGCGAGTGGGGTATCATTTTCCACTAAATTTTGGACGCTGAATCCAATGAAATGGGCCCCAGAACGATCGGCACCCACAGGAAGAAGTTATGGGTCAAATTGGGTATATATTACCCATTTTGAATAAGTGTTTTTGAGATTTCTGGAACCTAGGCGTGTGGGGTATCATTTTCCACTAAATCATGGACACTGAATCGATTGGAATGGGTCTGGGACCCGCCGCACCCACCGTTATCCCCATTTCCCCCATGTTGAAGAAATGAGTCTACTTGTTCCTGGTCTGACGAATAACCAACCCCTGTGTAAGAATTTGCAGCGTTTTGGTTGGTTATTCCTTGAATAATCAACCTATGTTTGATCTAGACACCATGAAACGTCTAGAAAAAAATTTTGAGCCGAATCGGAGAGGTTGACCATTTGCATGAAAACACTGGTTGATTATTCAAGGAATAACCAACCAAAAGCGAATATTCTCTTGGGTAATATCTCTTGGTCCAGATTGCAGTCAAGCCCTACTATCAAGTATGTATGTAAACTGATGTTCCTCTCTATTTATTAAAAATTTTTCATTTACTTTTAAAAAATTACCAAATTGTTCCTAACTATTTATAACCAAATAAATTAACTGAAACGTTCCTCCCTACCTTACTTATGTTGTCTATGTAAATATAATTTTAAGAATTTAATGAAATAAAAACTATGTACGCAACTACCATGCTTGCTCCATGGCTTGGGGTGTATTCCAATGTATGGGATGTTTTCGGTCACCCATGTAGTGTGATTTGCGATGGAATAAATTTAATAATTCAATTCAATTCAAAATTCAATATTATTTATATCTTGCGTCGCGCAGAGGCTTCTGACCGAGTTCCCGAAATTGGTGTCCCGTAGTATATTATACAAGAGGAGAATAATCAGTTGGCTCATAAATCTGGGTATTGAAGGTAGTGAAGGAGTGATCGCTAGTGACAATTATTATTCCTAGCATGTAGTTTATAATTCCACACTTGTATAAATAAATGTAGACTAGTCGGTTTGTAATAATACTTCAGCAATTGTGATCTCTAGTACCGACAGCGATTCTTACTGGGCGACACGGGTGTAAGCCTATGCCTAGCTATAAGTAGTTAAGGTATTTCACTAAGTATCATTGTTCGTACTCACAAACTTTTGTTCCTATGATGACTGCACGTCCTCAACAACTACTAAATAAATAAATAAATAATAATAAATGAAAGTTAGTGGAAAATGATACACCACGTGCCTAAGTACCCAAAAACCTCGAAAACCCATTTTTTGAAATACTCAATTCGACTCCCATTCTTCCCCCCTCCACCGAAATTTGGACCAATCGGGCTTTCGAGGACCAACAAGAGGCAGAAACCTGACCAAAATTCAGATTTTAAGAAAATGTTTTCATACAAAAAACGGAGTGGACGGCAGAAATTTCCTCATTTTGATCCAGACACCTTGAAATGCCCAGAAGAAAATGTTGGGCCGAATCAAAGAGATTGACTTTTTGCATGAAAAACATAGGTTGATTATTCAAGGAATAACATGAAAGTCGAAGATTGGGAAAGTGTACTTCAAGAGTCGTTTCATACCATACAATCCTTGTTGTGTACGTCAACAAATTGTTCACCACACGAAATATTTTTCGTTCATCAGCGGCGAAAAGCCAATAGCGTTACTCTTCCATCATGGTTGGCCCCTGGGCCAGTATTGGCCAAACGAACATGCACCGCAAGTATGAGGTTTCTGGTGAAGAGGTGGAATTATTGGAAGCAAATCCTCAATATACCCTCATCCGACGAAAGGACGGATCTGAAACTCCAGTATCACTACTACAACTGGCACCTTGGGGGAATCCAATAATTTCTGAGGTTCTCAACCATGAAGAGCCCCCAGCTCCTACCTGAAGCGCAGGAAGAAATGCAACTCTAGAAACGAACACTCTGTCTCAAAATACTCCACCAAACAATGATACGGTTCCAGCCCTAGTGAAAGCTCCAACCCTTCCAGTTGATATTTGTAGATCTCAAGGACAGAGAAAGCCATAAATACAATATTTATGTTGCTAAATAACTTCGATTTAGAAATCTCTGTTCAATTTACTTTGCGTTGTATAACACTCAACTTTTATACCATATAGGGTGAATTTGGTGATCAAGTTTATTATATTCTTATCCTAATTCTGTAGTATTCTTATTCTACTTTGGTTCTTTCCACTTTTTGAACGCCTTGTCGGAGACTATAATCAATTCACTCAATTCTTGTTTCTAACCTAATAATATGATCGTTCAATATATGCCCCTTATCTTTTTTAATAAAAAAACTCTGGGTAAAACTCATATACAACACCCTCCAACCATTACCCCCCCCCCCCCCCCAACAGCTGGGTCGATTGGCTTCACAGTTCAGGATTATTCCGATGAGTTAAAGTTCACAATCGAATGAGCTTTGGGAACCAACAATTATTGTTGTTTAATAATCACCTTATTTAAAGAAAAGCTATGAATTGTTGGTGTTGGTTACTGGTAATGGTTGCATTAGAGGTTATGGACCAGAATGGGATTTATCTACCTATTTGAATTTCTGATACTATACTATTTGTATATTATACTAGGCGTGTCATCATTTTCCACAAAATTTTTGAATCGATTTGAATGAGTCCGGGACACTCCACACTCAGTTTTTCCCCACTTTCTCCATGTTCCTGGTCCGAGGAGCATCCAACCCCTGTGTAAGAATTTGCGGCAATTTGATCTAGACATCATAAAAAAAAACTTTTTTTTTATTTGGCCAATTAGAGGAGAAAGTTAACCGTGACGTTGGGCATGATTACAAGGTTTGATTATTCAAGTAATGACCAACCAAAACGTCGGTAACGGACCAAACAACTGAGCAACAGAACAACTAACCAAATTGCCGAGAGCCGAGGGTGGGCCAACCTCTAATAAGAACATCCCTTGACAGGGCTCTATTAAAGACCTTATTGAAACAGGACGGTCGCGGTATAGCCTTTTTAGGAATAACAGGGAAAAGGAATAAGGAGTTAATCGTTGGCGACCTACAAGATGGAAAACGAAATGCACGTCCACTCACCTTGTAGAGGTTGCTCACAATCTTGACAGTCGCCCACCTTCTCTTTCTTGGGGGAGCGAATTCGGTCGCATAAGTGCATCTGAATATCACCGTTGCGCGGTGTAGTCACCATCTTTCCAAAAGAACAATAACAACTAAGGAAAAACTCTCCTAGGCTAGGAAACGTCGTCCCGAGGGATGCAAATTGTCCGAGTTTAAATCACGTAACAACACAGAAGATTGCTTGCCTCTTCACTATGTCCACATATCTTCTGGTCGTACGGTATTAACGCGATTAATGTGACAATCTCATCTGTCGGGTTTGGATGGCAACAGTAGTTGTCAGTCTCCCGGATCAGGTTTCTTCCATCCTACTTTGGGTCGTTTCAAATCATCTTCACAACTAAAAAACTGGCGTATGTTGTTGTACGGCGAACTTGAATAAACCATAGTGATGATCGAATAATATCTCAGGGTGGTTGATGACAAACGAATTCTACACAAAAAATCTACACTAAAAATAATCGGATCGATCGGCTCAGCGCGCCTAAAATTCACAGTTCTAAAAACAGTTTATCACTCACTAAATGTCTCAAATTGCTCTCAATGTAAACTTCCGCGCAAAGTAATAATGTCTTCATAATCAAGCTCAACGCAGGCAGATGAACCAGGATACCTGAAAACAAAACATGAAATTATTACATAAGTAGTTGTTATGGTCCACAAATACTTGGGTTCGCTGCCGAGAAATAAAATATACATAAGAGATAAAACAAATGTACATCAGCAATAAAATATATTCTTCTTCTAAACAAGGGTCCAAATCGTGTGTTCAGCTTGCAAAAAATAACGCTGGAGATTTTGGTTTATTATTTGTCTTGGAAATAAAATACATCTATCCGAACTTACACGTTTCAAACTATAGATTCATATGTAGATTTAAAATGTCGGTCCAAAAAAGCAGCCGTTTAGGTCCTTGTAGAGCTTTACAAATTTCCAGCCATATCGCTGCTATAAGATGGGTGAAAATGAGAATATTGATTTTTTTTCAAGATTTTTTATGACCGAGACATGTGGAGGCATGTCATTTTCTACCAAGACATTGAATTGTCTGACATGCGTCTTGGACCGATAACCACAAGGGTATGGGAGTTTTGAAATTGGGTGATTATTATTTTTTTTAAATGGCTAGTAAGTTGGTGTATTTTCTTTCTCAATTAGGAACCTGTAGCAGAGATCTTAAAGGTACACTTACTTACCCGAGCGACATCGACATGACAAATAATCGTAAAACATTTACGGAGGTTTATCCTAGTTTATTGTAATCATCTACTCCCATACCATTCCTCTGTAAGCCGGTATTCCATGATTGTGTTAGTACTATGGTCTTCTCAATCACCAATCTTTTATCAAATACAGCAGTAGAAGGTCATGTACTTGTTTGGGGGTTCTTTAGGTCAATAAAAATTCAGATTCACGATTGATGAGGAATTCTTTAGGGTTAAATGTACATTAGAGAGGCCAAAAAAACCAATCATACGGATTCAACTAATGGCGTTTCAATTAAGATACCGTCCTACAAGTTTCCTCCCTGCATGCTTCTGACGTTGAATCTATCTCGACTAGGTCCGCACGAGAGGCCGTTTTAGATGAACTAGGAAAAAATTAGTTATACCTTCATTAGAGGAGGCTTGTTAGCCACTGCCTATTCCACGATATTCTCTTAGGTACTTGATTTTATCATGGTTTGTTCCCGAATCTCTTTGAATGTTTTCGTTTCTTCAAACTGATAATCTAATTGCTTAAAAGGATCGCTGAATTGGTTGACAACAAAAAAATTTTTGAGCCGAATCGGAGAGGTTCACCTTTTGCATGAAAACAGGTTGATTATTCAAGGAATAACCAACCAAAACCGTAACCAAATAGATGATTTTGTTAATTTAGAATTTTCCTTTTACCTTTTTGGTTGATTATTTTTTAAATGATCAACCAATGTTTTCATGCAAAAGATCAACCTCTCCAAATCGGCTCAAAATTTTTTTTCTGGGCGTTTTAAGGTGTCTAGATCAAAAACCCAAAATGTCCGTCCGCTATACGGAATGGATTTTCGAGATTTAGGGCGATCTAGGCGTGTGGGGTATCATTTTCCACAAAATCTTGGACGCTGAATCCAATGGAGTGGGTCCCAGAACGATTGGCACCCACCGGAAGAGGTGAGGAGAGCGCGCCGGCTGGCATACACTGAGGAGATACAAGGTTGTGAGCAGTTATTGAGGGAGATGAAGGTTCTCAACTACAAAAGACCCTTGGGTTTTGTCAACGACCAGGTATCTTCGAAGAGGGGACATTTTTCTTCTCCTTCAACACCTCATAAAACTAGGCCTTCTGAGAACTGGGGATCAGTATCTCCACTTTGCTCTCCCTCTGCCCAGAGCTTGGCTGATTTTCGAAAAAGGACTCTGGAATCAGTAGTATTACATGGATTGGGGGCATCATCTCTAAAGTGCGCTGACCAAATGGTAGAGAATGTTTCAATTAATGACATCAACATTGACATCACCTTTCACTTAGTGAATGATGACCTTTTGCCTTGTGCTATGATTCTTGGTCGTGAAATTCTCTTGCCCGGTTTTGAGATGATTATTTCGGCTAATGGGTGCTTTCTGAAGACAAATGCAATTCCTGAAAGGGCCATCATGCTTTCTAACCAATTTGCTGACCTTGTTTTGGAAAGTCCTGCTGGGAGTGGTCAAAATCTTTCACCCTCTAATGCTCAAGAAAATGGTAGTAGTGTTTGCGATTTTCTATCAGAAATTGACTCTTATGAACCTGTAACTGACTTCTCAGTTGGATGTGTGGAGAGCCAAGCACAATTTGAGACAATCAAAACTAATCTCCCTCCAGATCATAGATTAAGCTTGATAAAAATTTTAGAAAAAATATTGAGTTTTTCATGCCAGGTATTCCACAGACTCGTATCACAACAGGGATGCTGGAAATCAAGCCGAGTGATCCACAAAAAATTGTTTACCAAAAACCTTACATGATGAGCCCAAAAGAAGGTGAAATGATTCCAGACAGAGTAGCTTAGTTAGTTGAGCCCGTCCTAGTCAATCACCTTATGCGAGTCCAGTTCTAATTGTGCCCAAAGAGACAGGTGATTGGAGAATGGCAGTTGATTTTGGTAAGCCAAATGCCATAACAATTCCTTTGAGGTTTCCTCTCCCATTGATTGAGGACCAGATTGCAAGGTTGCGAGGTGCCGAGTTTTATTCTCAGCTTTCATGTTTTTATCAACTTCCTCTCCATCCTGAATCCATAGAGAAAACAGCATTCATTACTGATGATGGTCATTTTGAGTTTTTGACAGTCCCATTTGGGTTGCGCAATGCTCCTAGCACATTTCAAAATCCTGTTATGTCAGCCTTAGGTGACATTGCCAATACGTTTGCTGTTGTGTACACTGACGACATTCTTGTGATAGGCAAAAGTTGTGATGAAGCTTTGAAACATTTGGATGAGGTTTTGGCTTTGCTTACATCCAAGGGATTTTCCTTCAACCTGGCGAAATGCTCATTTCTCACAACTAAAGTGACGTATCTTGGGTATGAGGTTTGTGATGGGGAGATTAGACCAAATGCCTGCAAAGTTGAAGCTCTCGCTCATGTTCCTCCTCCTACCACCCTGAAAATGTTGCGTTCTTTCATAGGTCTTGCCACCTATTTCAGAAAGTTCATCAGAAACTTTTTATCCATTATGGCTCTCTTGTACAGACTCACTTACCAGTCATCACGAGATGGAATGTTGATTGATTGGACAGTCGAACATGAAATGACCAGACAAACGATTATTTCATCACTCACTAGCTCCCCAACTCTCATGATTTGTGATCCCAAGTATCCCATCCAACTACACACTGACGCTTCTGCTAGCGGTTTTGGAGCAATTCTATTAAACATAGTGGACAAAACACCTAGACCAGTGGCTTACTATAGTAAACAAACAACATCTGGAGAGTCAAAACTACAGACTAGAGACTATTGCTTTGGCAAAGTCCGTTAAACATTTTCATAACTTTTTGAGAGATTATCCATTTACTGTTGTAACTGATTGTCAGTCATTGAAAGCCACCCGAGCCAAGCTTCAATTAATTCCTTGTGTCCAAAGATGGTGGTGGGCTTTCCTCCAAAATTATGATTTCAAAATTGAGTACAGGCCTTGTGGCCTAAAAACTGCTACAATGCCTAAAAAATTCTACACGTTGATTTTCTGTCACGAAATGCAGTTGAACTAGGGTTCGGAAATTTGTCAGTAATTGTGTGACTTGTAAGATGGCAAAAAGAGATTCAGGAGGATCACGTCAGGTTGCCCTACATCCTATTGATAAGGTAGCTGAACCAGTATATCTTGACTTGACAGGGAAGCTTAGTGGCAAAAAAGAAGCATGCGACTATTTGTTTGTTTTCATTGATGGGCTCTCCAAGTTTTGCCTGTTGCAACTTACTCACAAACTTGAAGCCAAGAATGCTATTCAAGCTGTTTGAGCCACAATTTCGTTGTTTGGTCCCATAAAAAGGATAGTGGTTCATCAAGGGCTTTCTTTCACCTCAAAACAGTTTCATGACTTTTGCTCAGAGTCCACCTCATGCTGTTAGGTACTAAATTTTCCCCCATGGAATTGATGTTTGGGAAAGTTGCACGACCTATATGGGTCTGATTGTTTGTGATGCCGCTGATGATACTGCATTTCATGCTCAGGGCTCAGCCAGATCTAGCACTGATATTCCTTCTATGCGAGAGCAAGCGCTTACCAGGATTGTTCAACATTCTGCGTAAAGTAAGAAACTCTTTGATAAGGGTAAAGCTAAAGTGCAACCTTTCAAGGTTGGTGATTTGGTTCTTCTTAAGCGAGAAGAAATTAAATTCATTAAATATCCTTTATCTTCATTAAATATTCTGGTCCTGTTCAAGTTACTAAGGTACTACCTAATGATTGACATGAGTTAAAGACTGTTGATGGAAGGCGTACTTACAAGTATGCTCGTGATAGGCTACGTAAAGTGCCTGATGCAACTGAGATTAGCACCTTGGCTGTTGGCTCATCTGAGTCTACTGCCAATCCCTGAAAGTTTTTGAGACTCGTTTGGGTAGTTCTGGGGTAGCTGTGGTTGTGCTGGGCGGACTATCATGATGGAGTGTGGATTAGCTTTTCGCTTGTGATGCGTCCGCTCCTCTGTCACTGTTTCTATGCACGTGTCGCTTGCGCTGTGTCTGTTCTCATTGGTCCTCACTTTTCGCTTGCAATGTGGGTGCTTGAGGGCAGTCTCTGTCTCAGTACACCTGCTGCCTCAGTACTCTCTGAGTCATTGATGGAGTTGCTCCATGTTGCAGTTAGTGCTTTTGGCCGCTGCGTCTTTTGGCCTTGCTTTTGGCAGGTCGTTTTGTTGGCTGTGTTGCCACCCTGTGTTGCAGTTTGTGCTTTTGGCCACTGCGTATTTTGGCCTTGCTTTCGGAAGGTCATTTGTTGGCTGTGATGCCATCCTGTGTTTGCCTTGCCTCTCTCACTTGCAGCAGGCTGATGACTTATGTATTGTTCTTTGCTTTCAATTGAGGTTCTTGCTAGCGGCATTTGTTCCTCATTGAAGGACTGATGCTGTTTTGTTTTGTTTGTTCCCATTCAGCGGCGCTGTGATTGCGTGGTCGCAATTGTTGTCAGGAAGACCGTGTGATCTACCCCTTCAACCAGGGCCTACCTAGCTCAGGTCTCCATGCAGTTCACCCTTTCCCCACTCATGAAAACGTTCGCCGGTGGCAGGGAGTTCTGTGGCCCATGTTTTGTTGTTATTTGATTATATTCGATTTTACAAAGTGTACCTGATATAAGTTTTTGTGTAGTCCCCCTACGCTCACAAGTACCAGAAACGGCGCGTGCTGTGGGCGGACATTTAGGCTGGCCGTCCACTGGACGCGAATTCGCGCGAAGAGGCGAAGAGAATCAAACATGTTTGATTCCAAACGCGCGAACTGGCGAACGTGGCGATGGAAATCGATAAATCGATCATGGCGCTTGCAGTGGACGGGGTCCTATACGAATAATAGTGTTTGTTAAGAGGCGAACTCTTCGTTTGAAATCACGTACTTCGCCTCTTCGCGCGAATTCGCGTCCAGTGGACGGCCAGCCTTAGAGATTTTAAATTTTAATTTTTAAATAATGCATCATCGAGACTTTTAGCGATCTAGACGTGTGGGGTCTCATTTGCCACTAAATGTTGGACGCTGAATCCAATGGGATGAGTCCCAGAACAATTGGCGCCCACCGGAAGAGTTTATGGGTCAGAATAAGTGTCTATCTACCTACTTCAAAAGTGGGTTTTTGAGATTTCTGGTATCTAGGCGCGTGGTGTATCATCAGTCTTCCGGCCCTGAGTTGGGGTCAAATGAGGTTTACCTCAAACCCGCTGCTTGCCAGAGAATTGCGTTTTCTACACACAAAACTACCACAAAAAAAATTATTTTAGGTAGTCCGCATGCGACACCCGTACCCTAAAACCCTGATGCTTATTCACCTCATTGCTTGAAGGGAACTGCTACGGGAGAATGGGAAAACAACACCACACAACTTAACAATCCCACGGTATCAGTCATCCAGGAACTGGATCTGGATTGCTTGGGGCTCTCGAACAAGAAAAAGGACATTCAGCTCATAGAGCCAGCATCCCCCCCCCCCCCTCTTACAGATGGGGCCCCTGGTCAATTTCAAGCCGCTACTGAGGCAGACACACGGATGTGTGGTAAGTCCCTTGACAACCGTATTCGGATACTCTCTGCCGGTACTCAGTTGGCCTCACGACGTCGAGTTTACGCATAGGGGTGCTGGATTTTATATCAGTCATCCTGATAAAATTGCCTTAATCGTTATCATTCTCCCGTCGGTCGAGATGGTTGAGCGTTTTTGAGAGGAACTAGTTAGCAAAACCTATATAGTGCCGAAGGCAACGTTAATATCATGTTCAACAAAATAGGATGTTCACCAAATTAACAACGTGACAATACAATGAAGGTATTTCTGAGGTAAGAGGCAGATAATTCCTAAGGACTAACTGAATAGAGCAGAATGAGCATCAGACCACAAACAAACTCGCAACAAATCGCTAGCATGGATATAGATGATCTGACTGTGATTTGTCGAGTATATACAATCAAATTGAAAATATTGGCATTCACCTCAATGGAATAACGCCAAATTTCTTTTTTTCCACTGCACCTTTCATATAACCATTACATCAGATTACGTATAGATTCTGTACGTCGTGGCATCAAATCGGTCACTTGCAAAATTCGTTTAGAAACAAATTACGCGAGATCGAATTTATTAACACATTATCGATCGAACAAATTAATTCAGGTTTGTTTGGTTCCTAGTGGGTAAAAAAAAACTGTCGCGACATCATCATTTTCCCCGTTAAAAGAGAAATCCACCGTGTCTTGATTAGAGTACGTTTTCAAAAGAAACACCATTATGTACCGTGAGTAACAATTATTTTTAATAAGTAGCCTAATATTACCTCAGTAAAATCCATACTGAAGGAAATGAAGAGGGTATCAAAATTAGTTCAAGAGAATATATTGGTTTTAAAATTAAGTTATTCGAATGACAAGTTGTTTTATACAGAGCCAGTCGTAGAGAGGCGTAACAGACTGAGCGAACGGAAAGACTTATTTTGTTCCGTAGTGCAGAGCGCATTTTATAGATTAAAGTATTATGATAGACCACTCCGGAAAATTACATTTTAAAAGGACAATTTCGTTATTACCTCCTAAGCGAAGAGCCGTGTGATTGTGGGGGCAGCATTAAATGATACCAATGGAAGGAGGAAAAATATGTTCACTGGTATCACCCCAATTTCTTGTTTTCAACAAAACTTTAATTTATATAACGAACTAGCCTGGGAGTCGGACCAGAAGAGCGCCAGGTATCTCATACATGTCAGAATATTAGCAGGTGTCAGGCGAACTTGCGACAATGAGTCACCAAACCACAGGCGTGGAGAAGGGACTGATAATACTCAAAATAATTCCGTTATTTTCATAATTATCACACTACATGCTTGAAATGAGGTTTTGGTTGGTTATTCCTTGAATAATCAACCTATGTTTTCATGCAAATGGTCAACCTCTCCGATTCGGCTCAAAATTATTTTCTGGGCGTTTCATGATGTCTAGATCAAAAACGCTGCAAATTCTTACACAGGGGTTGGTTATTCGTCAGACCAGGCGCATGGAAACTTACGCATAAAAACATGGGGGAAATGGTGGGTGCGGCGGGTCCCAGACCCATTCCAATCGATTCAGTGTCCATGATTTAGTGGAAAATGATACCCCACACGCCCAGGTACCAGAAATCTCATAAACACATATTTAAAATGAGTAATATATACCCAATTTGACCCATAACTTCTCCCAGTGGGTGCCAATCGACCTGAGACCCACTTTATTGGATTCAGCTTCCAAGATTTAGCGGAAAATGATACCCCACACGCCTAGGTTCCAGAAATCTCAAAAACACATATTCAAAACGCTGCAAAATCTTACACAGGGGTTGGTTATTCGTCAGACCAGGCGCAAGTAGACTCATTTCTTCAACATGGGGGAAATGGGGATAACGGTGGGTGCGGCGGGTCCCAGACCCATTCCAATCGATTCAGTGTCCATGATTTAGTGGAAAATGATACCCTACACGCCCAGGTACCAGAAATCTCATAAACACATATTTAAAATGGGTAATATATACCCAATTTGACCCATAACTTCTTCCAGTGGGTGCCAATCGACCTGAGACCCACTTTATTGGATTCAGCTTCCAAGATTTAGCGGAAAATGGTACCCCACACGCCTAGGTTCCAGAAATCACAAAAACACATATTCAAAATGGGTAATATATACCCAATTTGACCCATAACTTCTTCCAGTCGGTGCCGATCGTTCTGGGACCCATTTTATTTGATTCAGCGTCCAAAATTTAGTAGAAAATGATACCCCACTCGCCTAGATCGCCCAAAATCTCGAAAATCCATTTTTCAAAAAACACATTTTGACCCCTACCTCGCCCAAATTTGGTCCGATCGGACTGAAAAGCTTGGAGGACCGTCCTAGGCCGGGAACAGACCCCTGACCCAAATTTCAGATTTTTAGAAAATTTTCTACTACCAAAAACGGCGTGGACGGCGGACGGCGTACGGCGGACGGACATTGACCTTTTTGGTTGGTTATTCCTTGAATAATCAACCTATGTTTTCATGCAAATGGTCAACCTCTCCGATTCGGCTCAAAATTTTTTTCTGGACGTTTCATGGTGTCTAGATCAAAAAATCTGCAAATTCTTACACACGGGTTGGTTATTCCTCGAATGAAGGAAACAGTGGGTGTGGTGGGTCCCAGACCCATTCCAATCGATTCAGGGTCCAAAATTTAGTCGAATATGATACCCCACACGCCTAGGCACCAGAAATCCTGACACATACAAAATGGGTGGATACATACCCATTTTGACCCATAACTTCTTCCGGTGGGTGCCAATCGTTCTGGGACACACATCATTGAATTCAGCGTCCAAAATTTAGTAGAAAATGATACCCCACAAGCCTAGGTAGCAGAAATCCCGAAAACACATAATCAAATTAGGTAATTAATACCCAATTTGACCCATAACTTCTTCCAGTGGGTGCCAATTGTTCTGGGACCCATTTTATTGGATTCAGCATCCAAAATTTAGTGGAAAATGACACCCTACTCGCCTAGGTAGCAGAAATCCCGAAAACACATATTCAAAATGGGTAATAAATACTCAATTTGACCCATTACTTCTTCAAGTGGGTGCCTATTGTTCTGGGACCCTTTTTATTGGATTCAGCGTCCAAAATTTAGTGGAAAATGACACCCCACTCGCCTAAATCACCAAAAATCTCGAAAATCCATTTTTCAAAAACCCCTACCCCCTCCAAATTTGGTCCGATCGGGCTGAAAAGTTTCGAGGACCCATCTCGGCTGGGAACAGACCCCTGACCCAAATTTCAGATTTTTAGAAAATTTTCTACTACCAAAAACGGCGTGGACAATGGACGGCGTACGGCGGACGGCGGACGGACATTGACCTTTTTTGATCTAGACATCATGAAACGTCCAGAAAAAAATTTTGAGCCGAATCGGAGAGGTTGACCATTATCATGAAAACATAGGTTGATTATTCTAGGAATAACCAACCAAAAAGGTCAATGTCCGTCCGCCGTACGCCGTCCACGCCGTTTTTGGTAGTAGAAAATTTTCTAAAAATCTGAAATTTGGGTCAGGGGTCTGTTCCCGGCCTAGGACGGTCCTCCAAGCTTTTCAGCCCGATCGGACCAAATTTGGGCGGGGTAGGGGTCAAAATGTGTTTTTTGAAAAATGGATTTTCGAGATTTTGGGCGATTTAGGCGAGTGGGGTATCATTTTCCACTAAATTTTGGACGCTGAATCCAATGAAATGGGTCCCAAAACGATCGGCACCCTCTGGAAAAAGTTATGGGTCAAATTGGGTATATATTACCCATTTTGAATATGTGTTTTTGAGATTTCTGGAACCTAGGCGTGTGGGGTATCATTTTCCGCTAAATCTTGGACGCTAATTTCGATGAAGTGGGTCCCGGAACGATTGGCACCCTCTGGAAGAAGTTATGGGTGAAATTGGGTATATATTACCCATTTTGAATATGCGTTTTCGAGATTTCCGGTACCTGGGCGTGTGGGGTATCATTTTCTACTAAATTCTGGATCCTGAATCGATTGGAATAGGTCTGGGACCCGCCGCACCCACTGTTTCCCCATTTCCCCCATGTTGAAGAAATGAGTCTCCATGCGCCTGGTCCGAGGAATAACCAACCCCTGTGTAAGAATTTGCAGCGTTTTTGATCTAGACATCATGAAACGTCCAGAAAAAAATTTTGAGCCGAATCGGAGAGGTTGACCATTTGCATGAAAACATAGGTTGATTATTCAAGGAATAACCAACCGAAATGGGTAATATATACCCAATTTGACCCATAACTTCTTCCAGTGGGTGCCGATCGTTCTGGGACCCATTTCATTGTATTCAGCGTCCAAAATTTAGTCGAAAATGATACCCCACTCGCCTAGATCGCCCAAAATCTCGAAAATTCATTTTTCAAAAAACACATTTTGACCCCTATCCCGCCCAAATTTGGTCCGATCGGGCTGAAAAGTTTGGAGGACCGTCCTAGGCCGGAAACAGACCCCTGACCCAAATTTCAGATTTTTAGAAAATTTTCTACTACCAAAAACGGCGTGGACGGCGTACGGCGGACGGACATTGACCTTTTTTGATCTAGACATCATGAAACGTCCAGAAAAAAATTTTGAGCCGAATCGGAGAGGTTGACCATTTGCATGAAAACATAGGTTGATTATTCAAGGAATAACCAACCAAAAGGTCAATGTCCGTCCGCCGTCCGCCGTCCACGCCGTTTTTGGTAGTAGAAAATTTTCTAAAAATCTGAAATTTGGGTCAGGGGTCTGTTCCCGGCCTAGGACGGTCCTCCAAGCTTTTCAGCTCGATCGGACCAAATTTGGGCTAGGTAGGGGTCAAAATGTGTTTTTTGAAAAATGAATTTTCGAGATTTTGGGCGATCTAGGCGAGTGGGGTATCATTTTCGACTAAATTTTGGACGCTGAATACAATGAAATGGGTCCCAGAACGATCGGCACCGACTGGAAGAAGTTATGGGTCAAATTGGGTATATATTACCCATTTTGCATATGCGTTTTCGAGATTTCCGGTACCTGGGCGTGTGGGGTATCATTTTCCACTAAATTTTGGATCCTGAATCGATTGGAATGGGTCTGGGACCCGCCGCACCCACCGTTTTCCCCATTTCCCCCCATGTTTTAAATAAGTTTCCATGCGCCTGGTCTGACGAATAACCAACCCCTGTGTAAGAATTTGCAGCGTTTTGATCAACATCTTCGCACTTGACACATGAGAAGGGCGGGGGAGGCAGACTATATTTTGTCCCTCGGAACCTCAACCAATGACTTTATTCACTAAGCAACACATAATCGAACGGAGATAGAAGTAGATACCTCGAAGGACATTTTAATAAAGGTGATTTCAGCTAATAAGCGCATCCGCCATTACCACATCCGCGAGGTATCCAGCATACACCTGCCAGCTTAGGACACAAGCCAAATAATACGCACCTCTTGGCCGACAATTGTCTCAGTCGCGAATAGACTATAGAGAATCATTTCAGATGAATTCAATCATTCGTATGCACAACCAGAAAACAGTTGGGACAATGAAGGAGTACAAATCGCGTAGCAAATGCAAACATTGCCGACCTCCAGTAGATACTAGGTGATGTGAAGATGGAACATGAAAAATAATCTTACACCTACACAAAACATAGAACGGGGCTTACCAAACAGCACAAGTACTGGAGCCTATTCCAGAGTACTTGTACGTTCTGATGGAGTTGTAAGATTTTGATGGAAGCACGATCGAATGGGGGTGCACGCGTACAATTAATATTAGCTACGACGAGCAATCCGTTGAAACCTTTGACGAATGATACAAGGAATGGCAAGGACTTGAGGGAGGTGGTGGAAAAGGGGCCGTTCCGTTCCACTGTAGTGACGTCATCAACAGGTCGCGAAGTTCAAAAACCGTCGAAACGAAAGTGGCAGCTGAAAGGAATAGTGAACATGATCGAATGTTGTTAAAACCTGTTCTCATTTTATTCCAAAACTGATCTGACAAAAAAGACGGGTAGAAGCAGCAACCTCATTCGAATTACGAGGACATAAGGAGGACACATCGCAGAAATGGGTCAAGGAAAACGAAGAGGAATATGAAACAGCAACAAATCATTGACAGGCTGTGTTTTGAGTGTAGGAAGTACCTAGGGATGACCAATACCGATCGATATCGATACTTTTCTCCCGATACCAATCATTTTGGTATCGATCCTTTGCTTTCGATACCAATACTGGTATTGGAAAAAATGATCGGGATCGAAAAACTACCGAACAATAACAATACCTCAAATTTTTGTTAAAAATTAAAGAATTAAATAATCAAGTAAATTAAAGAATCAAGAAGGCCTTCTCCTAAAGGATGCTACACTTGTTTTGGCCAGAACTTCTAGTTTATATCATAGACTCAACGGTATACTCGAAGGGCCAGAAGCTTCGGAGAGAGATCCCTCTTCCCTGCTTTGGCTAGGGGTAGTCTTGTGAAGAAGAAGAATGCCTTGCTATCATACCAGTAATAAGACAGTGTTATTTTGTTCTGTGGTCACTTTGATGTTAGTTGTGTTTGTGGGGTATCATTTTCCACTAAATTTTGGACCCGGAATTGATTGGAATGGGTGCGGGACCCGCCACGTCCTCTGTGTCTCCCATTTTCCCCATGTTTCTCCCATGTTGAAGAAATGAGTCTCCATGCACCTGGTCCGAGGAATAACCAACCCGTGTGGATGAATTTGCAGCGTTTTTCGTATGACAACACGGAAAGATCTCAAAAGATTATCTCGCCTGATCGTGAGGATAATAATGGGGAAGAGAACGTACGAGTACTGCATCTATTGAAGTTCTTACATTTCAATTCAATCTCATTAGAATTTTACAATGTAAAATATAGGATAAATGTCTGAGGTTAAATCCCTTGGGTCATGCTGTAAGCCTCTCTCGAATTAAAATGAGTTTGAATTTTACTATAATTTAATTCGGGTTTCTTCGGAGAATTTGGAAGGGACCTAGCGAGAGGATACAGGATGTAAGTCCAATGTCATGTCCATGTAAGTCCAAGACTTACGACTGAGCAACTAGGGATACCAAGGATGAACATAAAATACATTGAAACAAAATGAATTATAATTAAAAACAAGGACTCGTTGCAAAGCAAAATATGCCTCAACCTGGGCTAGAATTGATACCAGACAAAGTAATTCGACAAAGTAAATTAGACAACATGTGGAGCATAAAATACTATTAATACAAGTGACATGAAATTATGATATACATGAAATACAATTTAATGGCAGTACAGCTGTGCTGTGGACTGTCAAGTTGGTGCGTAGTTAGCGACCCAAAATCATGGTACAAAATGGACTAGATATGGCATAAGAAGATTATCATAATGTTCAGCTTTTAGAGAAAAAGAGAATCTATTTTTCTAATCTGCAACCAAAATCTATTCAAATAACTAAAGTTGGTAGTACGTTTTTCCAACATCACCTCCAACCATCGATAGTGGAAAAACATCGAGGCTCACCATCGATGTTTGGCAAACCCATGGATGATCAACCCTACTTCCTTCTTCCAACCTGCTGGCCTCATTGTTGCTGGCAAAGGAGTGTTTTCCTTCAAACATGCTCATGAACTGCAGGAACTATTTCATTTTGCACATCAAATTCTTCAACATTTGGAACAGCACGTGTATGATACACAATTCAGACTCTTGATCAAGTGTTGATGCGACAAGTTTTGAGTGATACCATGCCTAAAGGAAGTAAGAAGAAAGGAGGGAAGTCGATTGGTAAGTGACCCATATTTTTTTCTCTTCAGTATTTACCATAAGATTTGAGGGCTTGTATTGATTATGAATGGACTTAGAACAGTGCATTATTTCGCACCAACCGAACTGTCGTAAATCAATCGAATTTTGGGAGCTGGTGATTTGTGTAATTACCTACTTTTTTTTTCATTTGTGAGTTCCAAGATGTGGTGCAACCTGTTTTGATCGAATAGCTGATTCCCTACTTTTACTCGAGCTCATTTATCAATTCAACAGGAAATTGAAACCTCATTTGCCACAACTTTGCTGCGTTATTTAGCGTAGAATGAGCTTAATTAATATACCCATCTATGACTTACCTCCGTACAGGGTATCCCGGGGATTGCTCATGATTTTCTCGAGTATCCTACTTCAAAAAGAGGTGGGTTCAGTTTAGTCAGCCGAATCCCAATGGTTCGTTGAAACTGGTCTTCATGCCTGAATCTCTTGTTTTAACATAGATCTTACTATATTAGGATAATATAGATTATAGATCTTACTTCATAATCCATTAGAAGTTGAGAAATTATTTTGGTGACTGCGTTCTGAGTAACCTCGAACGCTCAGCTGATTTTGCGCAACAGCTAAGGGCCCCAAGTTGAGAGTTGGCAAATTTGATTGCATTTCCGTTCTATTTTTCGGCTGTATTTCCTAAGGCTTTCTTGGGCATCGGTTCAACATGCGTTGACCAATGTCTCAGCGACCAATAGGCCTAAAATGAGTTGGAAATGAAACAATTATTACCTTCCTTGAGTAATGACCTAGCCACTAATAATGTTGAAATCTGGCTCGTTCCCTACTGTTAGCCACAGAGCGTAGACAGTCGCAATTTTTGGTTGGTCATTCTCTGAATAATCAACCTATGTTTTAATGCAAAAAGTCAACCTCTCCAATTCGCCAAAAAAAAAAAAAAAAAAAAAAAAAAAAAAAAAAAAAAAAATTCTGGACGTTTCATGGTGTCTAGATTAAAAAATCTGCAAATTCTTACACACGGGTTGGTTATTCCTCGAATGCGGGAAACAGGGAAACAGTAGGTGTGGCGGGTCCCAGACCCATTCCAATCGGTTCAGGGTCCAAAATTTAGTGGAATATGATACCCCATACGCCTAGGCACCAGAAATCCTGACACATACAAAATGGGTGGATACATACCCATTTTGACCCATAACTTCTTTCGGTGGCCAATCGTTCTGGGACACACATCATTGAATTCAGCGTCCAAAATTTAGTGGAAAATGATACCCCACACGCCTAGGTAGCAGAAATCCCGAAAACACATATTAAAAATGGGTAATATATACCCAATTTGACCCATAACTTTTTCCAGTAGGTGCCAATCGTTCTGGGACCCATTTTATTGGATTCAGCGTCCAAACTTTAGTGGAAAACTATACCCACACGCCTAGGTAGCAGAAATCCCAAAAACACATATTCAAAATAGGTAATAAATACCCAATTTGACCCAATAGGCACCCATTTTGACTCATAGCCTCACCCAGAGGGCACCAATCGTTCCAAAACCCGTCTCATTGGATTCAGCGTCCAAAAGTTTGTGGAAAATCATACCCTACACGCCTAGGTAGCAGAAATGTCAAAAACACATATTCAAACATGGGGGAAACAGTGGTGGGTCCCGGACCCATTCCTATCGATCCTGGGTCCAGAATTTAGTGGGATATGATACCCCACACGCCTAGGTACCAGAAATCTTGAAGACACAAACATATTCAAAATGTGTAATATATACCCATTTTGACCCATAACATCTTCCAATGGGTACCTATACATTGGGTTCAGCGTCCAGAATACCCCACACACCTAGATTGCAAAAAAATCTCAAAAATCCATTTATCAAAATTTACACTTTGACCCTTACCCCACCCAAATTTGGTCCGATCGGGTTGAAAAGTTTCGAGGACCAACTAGAGTCATGACCCCTGACCAAAATCTCAGATTTTTTGAATAATTTCTACTACACCAAACTCTGCGTGAACGGCGGACGGAATAACCAACCAAAACCTGGGATGGGGGTTTGACGTGTACCATACTGGCGACCGTCAAGATGGTAATTTGGAAACTATTTCTAATGTTTGGTATTTTAACTTACAATTTATCTTCGAGCCTCTTGATTTTTGTGTTCACGTGTTACAGGGAAGGGGCGAGTGGAGTTTGGAACATCCGACGAAGACTCATTGAACGACAATGCTTCTGTCGTTAGCCTCGCATCTGACGGAACATTCCTGGAAGAAGGTGAGCTCCTAGCCAATAAAACATCAAAATTTCGGTAGGTTCTAGGTTTTGAGCAGGTTTAAACTCCTATTATTCACGTATGAACTGGACGTATCGATTATTTTGAGTATGAGAAATACCGCTGCTCAATTTTTAACTTACTGTAGGACAAACCTCACCTGGATCCCAGCTTCCTTGGAATTAGAACCTGAAATAACATTAACAGACAAAGTCACAGTCAATGATTTTGAAGAAATGTAGGTTTTGATTGAAATGAAGCCAACAAATGCCTTCTGCCTAAATGTCTTTTTCTCCGGCCATCCTTGCAAATATTGTGTTGCAGACAAACCAGAATTTATTAAATTGAAGTCTATACTATGTCTCAATGAATTGAATTTCTCATCTTGAATTCGACAAAATGAAATAAATCTTTCGATCTGGCTTTTAATGAATTTGTCATTGGCCAATCTCACTCTGCATTTCTTCTTAGGCAATTGAGTATGAGATAATTCGGTCCTTTGTCAATCATTCATCTTGGCAGGTAACGAGGAAAACGAGGAGGCATTACAAAATGACGTCTTTGAGGAAAAATTAATTGAAGCTATCGACGGGCTGACACAGAAGTCAGCTCAGGGCAGGACCAGCTGTTTGGAGGCGGTCAGCATGTCATTCACGATGAGATTCATCCCAGAGTTCGTTATAAATCGGTGAGCTTGATTAAATTATTATACTGTATACCTATTTGGATTGCCTTTCTTATGGAGACCTTATAAGAGTGATGCAATCGGTCTGAGTGTCGTATTAAATGATTCTAAAATCACATGGAATTACTTGACTTCTACATTAAATATAATTATGACCATTATTATATGAAGATTGTTTACCAAGAGTGGAACTGACGTAATTTGCCATGTTCTCGCTAAAATGTTTCATGCCTGATGGGTAGTAGGATGAGTATGGCATTGCCAGAGCCCTTGAATTGATTGAGACCTAGTTTTTCTCAACCATAAAACGTGAGGTCAATATGTTTTCTCGGCAACATTTTTCTATGCTTAACTTTGAACTATTGCACTTGAATGAAGGTTAAACAAATCATTCAATGCGTGGACTAGTTTGTATTTAGGAACTCAGATATGAAAAATAGGAGTTACCGCTTAAGCTCATGCCACACATGTTTGCCCAACATCCGTGACAACAAGTTGTGTTATGCCTAGGAGGGCAGGCCTAGAGGCAGCCAGCGCTGCCCAGCACCTTGTTGTCACGCAGAAACATGGGAACTAAGATGCAGGATGGGGTAACACCTACGCAGGAAAGTTTCATGTCCCAAGCTGAGCAACCTCTTGGTCCCGAGGACAGTCATGAGAGGGGCAGGGCTGCTTCACCTATTATGCCTCTGATTGGCTGGCCCTTCGGATTTTTAGAAATTTTTCTGTTGCTGAAAGCTCGTTATAGTAATTGTGAGGAATTCATTAACGTTTTTATTTTCTAGCAAATTGACGCTAACCGACGGAATTGAGCGTTGCTTGAAGAAAGGCCGCGGCTTGGAGCAGGCCGCCGCCGCTCAACTGGCAACGCTGCTGTGCGTTCAATTAGGCGCCGGTGAAATGACAGACGAAGTGTGTCGTAACATTTCTCCGCTCTTGACTTTCATCATTAACGACACGTCAATGAGCGTCCAAGCAAGGTCCAAGGTACGTCATCCAAATGTGAATGTCCATGTGTAAATTGAATCTAAACGAGGGCCATCCAGAAAGTATAATACGTTGTCGTCTGTGTCCGCTAGGGGCGGGGCTAGCAAAGCCATCTTGGGGTCAGAGTGTTGTGCAGCTGAGTCAGCATCTAGCCATGCTAGTGAGAGGTCTGTGCTGTGCTCTGTTCAGATACTGTGATGGTTTAAAATGTCTGTGTTAATTGAAAATCCTGCGAGCTGCAAGGTGCGTGCAGTAATAAGGTTTCTTACTGCAAAAAACTGTACGAAAACGTACGCGCTCCTTTCTCGCCTTGTCCGATGGTGCACATAGCGTAGATTAGGCGTACATTCACATCGTGAAATTTCGTTTCAGGTAGAGTATTTGCATTTGAATAGAATGCAGAATAGGAGCAATCAGAACACAACACTGGAATCGTAATTTTCGAATGCCACTTTTTTCGACGCACTCTAGGTTGTGGAACAAGCGGACGACGACGAATCATCATTCGCACCATGGCTCCTGGGACTCCTGGACCTAACAGATTCGGCCGGAGAGGAATTCCCATCCGATTTCTTCTGAATCCATGGCGGAATTCTTTTCTGCTTCTTGAAAATGGTAGTAGAACCTCTCGGCATTCTCAAAATGAATTAGGTTCGAGAGAACAACTAGAAAATCCGAGAGAAAAACTGCAAAAAATAGTAAAACTGTGAAACTGCGACGGCGAGACGGGAAAAGTAAACAAACCATCAAAAAGTAAACAAATTTCAGCCACTACCGGTTTTTAGCGTGATATCGTCTTACTCTTCTTCATCTCCAGTGTATTATTTCTTCTACCCAAGCTCCAACCAGAAAAACACTGCACATTGAAAGGTGGAATTGCGAGCGGAGGGCGATGTGCGTACCGGGCTGAGTAGTGCCATCTGTCTTTGTCTCTGTTTTTCTCGAAACACGTTTTTTCACCTTCTGAATGGAGTTTCCCAGGAATGAGTGGACGGATTTTCGTTTTCTTTTTTTTGTTTAGTTCAGAATGGAAAAAGGAACAAACAAATGTATGGAATTTCGTAAATCATGGGATTTTGTAATGTGACATCCCCTCAAAGTTAGAGCAGCTGAATACAGCCAAAATAGTTCTTTCTTTAGCCACCCAACAGTATGTTGATGAATCAAATCAAATCCTTACATTTGTTTGTCCACAACCATTCGAGGAACGACTGCAAAAAAGTTTGGGACTGATCGGATGAGGAATAAGGTCAGGAATCAAAATAGAATGATGCGCGGAGAGCTTGGCTTATCTCTCGATTTCAGACGCTTTCTGTTGGTCATAATCAAAATGTTTTTTCAAAGGCGTGTTCAGGACAGAATTACGAATCAGTTAAAAGGAATCTGATCATTTTTAGTCATCCATTGGGGACAGGGCGAGAGTTGAAAGCCAGGTTGCGCCGCGGTAGCGCGCTTCCTTCACGGGTACCCTTAAGTGGAGTTGTTTCCTCATCCGCCATAATATCCCGATCTGGTCCTGAGCGTTTTTCACCTATTCCCAGCAATGAAGAAGTGGCTGCCTATGCAGCGTTTTGATGACGTCGCACAGCTACAAAAAGAGGTAACAAAGTGGTTGAAGGCGCAGGCGTCCAAATTTTTCAACATTGTAATTTCCAAGCTTGTACATCGCTACGATAAATGTTTTCATTTGAATGGTGACTATGTAGAAAAGTAGTATTTGAGTGTAGCTTTCATCTGTATATAATAAAATTTGTTTCCAATAATTTGTTTATTTTGTATTCAAAAACGTAATCTACTTTCTGGATAGCCCTCGTACCTTATTCGTCGGGAAACATTGGCAAATACTTTGATTGATTTGTGATCCAGTGTTGCTGGGCCCTCGGTTTGCTCTCATTCTTGGCTAACGTGGAAAATATTGAAGAAACGCTGGCGACGTTGGAGAGTGTTTTCTCAGCGTCGTTCCACAAAGGTGATGGCGCAGTGCCTGCGGTGTCTCCTGAGTTGGCTCCTCTGCACTATGCAGCTCTCTCGGCCTACAGTCTTCTTCTTACAGTCATTGAAATCTCGTCGAACTCTTCCAATATTCCGTAAGTTTTGAAAGTTTGCCGTACTTTTTTATTACTCTGGTAGTAATGTTGAATGTTGGCGTAACCTCGACTGATGGTTACACTTCGGCTGGAATCTACCTCTTGTCAGGCATCACCACCCACAGATCTGTGGTGTCCGACACGCTTTACAATGATGTAGACAGCGATGTTCAGTTCATCAACGTTAACCCAACATCTTGATTCTATACAAGAAGAACCAGTGAGGAAAGGTTTCAAAGAGTTGAAAAAAATAAAATAAAATAAAATAACAAATTTTTTTTAATATACTGGCTGTTATTTCCAGGTAGGGAAATATTAATAGAAACCAAATCGAAATAGAAAGGAAAGAATTACTTTAATCGGATATAAAGCGATGGTATAACTAAATTAAATTAAAATGTACGACCTGGCCAGGTATCAAATGTCGACTTCGGAGAAAGACGAAGGCTAAGCGGCAACAAGGAACGCCGACGAGATCCGAGTGGAGTCGCGAGGTATCGGTCTCCGCGAACTCTGTTGGGCTGAGTACGTTCCCGACTTATTTCCCTTCGTGGCGAGGGATAAATTGATAGGCGACGACGTCCCGGATTATTTCCCTTCGTGACGGGGAAGTAATATGTAGCGTTCCGATCACCTTCGGGATAGCGAGGAATGAGGGCGTCGGATGGTATGGTTTGTCGTGAGGGAGATACTGCGACTCACACTCGACGACGGCTCATAACAAAAACTTGGGCCTATAGTAGCGGTAGCAAGGACCAGTCTGTGAGCCTCGAGCTCATGGATGATACTGTTTGTCGCGAGGGAGATACTGCGACTCACAACGCGACGACGGCTCTTAACAAAACATGGGCCCTCAATAGCGGTAGCGAGGACCAGTCTGTGAGCCTCGAGCTCATGGATGATACTGACGAGACAAGTGCAGTGGTCAACGGGGTGGACCGTAGAACTGATGGAATGTTTGAGCCTGCTGGTTAAATGACAATGGAGAGGCGCGGCGTGAGGGGTGTCAACAAACACGGAGCAAGACGCTGGTAGATCCCATTTTCATAGAAGGACAGATAATAGATAATTTTTTGTTATTACTTCTTTTGGGCTTGGCCAAAACATGCCGCCCACCAAATTTGAGTCAAATTTAAGGATTGCTTGGATAGGAAGGATAGGATAGGGGGCGCAGGGGAACAAGATTACCCACAGAACGTTTGAATAGCTTGCCTGATGGAGTTTTGATGGTAACAACGCGCACAACATCATCTTTACCTGGATGAAGTTCGACTATACGGGCTAGTGGCCAATGAGTAGGAGCGGATGTATCTCTGAGGAGGACCAGGTCGCCAACGTTTAGATTAATCGAATCCTTGAACCACTTTGGCCGGCGTTGCAGAGTTGAGAGATAGTTGGACTTCCAGCTGGCCCAGAATTGTTGCGTCAATTGTCCCAGCAGTTGCCATCTTGTAAGTAGATGTTCTCTGGTGTCTAGGTATGAGGGCTCAGGACTGGCTAACAGGGATCCGCCCACCAAGAAATGGGCAGGGCTAAGGTAACTCATCTCATCTGGGCTGGTAGGAAGAGGGCATAGTGGTCTTGAGTTAAGGATTGCCTCAATTTTGGTGAAGAGAGTTGTGAGTTCTTCATAGGTTAGGGGTTGATGAGCACCAATGCGACGAAGATGACCCTTTACTGATTTGACACCTGCTTCCCATATCCCTCCCATATGAGGAGTTTGCGGTGGATTAAAATGCCAGGTGATTCTTTGTTTGAGCGCATAATGTTTGATGTTGTCCTGGGTACTGCTGTTCTGAAACCAGATATAAAGTTCCCTAAGATAGTTAGAGGCACCCAAAAAGTTGGTTCCATTGTCCGAGTAGACGTCAGATGGAAGGCCACGCCTGGAGACAAAGCGGTCAAAAGAGGCCAGAAATGCTTCAGTTGTGAGGTTGGTAACAGGCTCCAGATGAAGTGCCTTGGTGGCCATGCAAACATAGAGGGCCAAATATGCTTTGCCAACTGCTGCCTTGCGACGAGAGGACTCCTTGAGTTGAAAGGGTCCAGCAAAATCGACGCCAACATGGAGGAAAGCCCTGGTGCCTTGAACACGACATGTTGGGAGATTTCCCATCACAGGGTTCAGAGGGTTGGCTCGAGACCGATAGCAGCGCATACAACGAAAGCCTCGAGATCGAATGATTCGCCGGAGGGACGGAATCCAATAACGGGTTTGGATGACGGCTTGAAGAGTGCTTGCGCTTGGATGAAGATATATTCTGTGATAATGGTCGACCAAAAGGGCTGTGAAATGAGAATCGGGAGGCAGCAATATTGGGTGTTTTTGTGTATCAGGTACGGCAGCATTCTCAAGGCGACCACCCACTCTCACAATGCCCTCCGAGTCTATAAAGGGACGCAAGTTTTCAAAACCCTTTACCAATAAGTTCTGCGTGGAGTTCTGGAACAAGTGATGGGATTGAATCGCTCGTACGCAGATTTTCAGTCCAAGTTCGAGTTCAGCCAGATTGAGAGGTCCAGTGCGTAATCTACAGCAACAGCAGCTTACATGCCTCAGATTGTGAAGCCACCGTTGAAGCCACGCAGACGATTGGATCAGCGGCCCATACATAGAGAAACGTTGTATCCAGGCACACAGAGGGTTTTGACGATGTGTGGTCATCAAGATGGGCTTATCAGGTTTTATCTCGGGTAAGGTTATGCCAGGAGCAACGACTGATGACTTGGGCCACATTAGCTCGGATGCGGAGAGCCATGATGGACCGTTCCACCACTGAGAATTGCTGATGATTTCTGTGGGAAGGAGTCCTCGTGAGCCAAAATCCGCTGGGTTGTCTTCAGAGCTTACATGGCGCCAATGTTGCGCAGGGATAATGTTGAGAATTTTCTGAATCCTGTTAGCAACAAATATATGCAGTTTATAGGGCGGGATGTGAAGCCAATTCAGCACAATTGACGAGTCTGTGAAGCACACAAGGTCCATCTGTGTACCGTGCAGTGAACAACGAAACCGCTCGATGGAAGCCAATAGTTCTGCTAGTAGAAGGGCGCCGCATAGTTCTAGGCGGGGAACTGTCATAGTTTTAAGAGGGGCAAGCCGTGACTTGGCTGTTAGTAGAAAAACTTTGGCATCATCTTTGTCGTTTCGAATTATGCGTAGATATAGAGCTGCAGCATAACCCTTCTCAGAAGCATCTGAAAACCCAATGATTTGAACAGCCGATTCATTGGAGTCATGAATGAATCGAGGAATTCGTACCTGTGCCAATTGGGGTAACTCCTTGAGGATAAGATTCCATTGTTTCTGAAGCGGTTCTGTAATCTCTTGGTCCCAGTCCAGCCCGAGTTTCCAAATTTCCTGGATGAACGTTTTCATGAGAAAAACAACAGGACTCAAGAAGCCTAAGGGGTCATAGAGGCGAGCAATGGTTGACAATATTCCGCGTTTGGTACTGGATGGTGCGATGGAGTTTATGACAAACAGAAATTCGTCAGTGTGATAGTCCCAATGAAGACCCAGGAGCTTGATCCAGCTGCTGTCATCGTCGAGAGAAATGGGTTGAGAATCCGCCTCTGAGGTAGTGCACAGCTGAGGTATGAGCTCTGGAACGTTGCTTGCCCATTTACTGAGACTAAAACCTGCTTTACTCAGCAGGGCGATAATTTGATCTCGAAGATCAATAGATCCGGCCACAGTGGCAGCTCCACTCAGGATGTCATCGATGTAAATGTCCTCAGTCAACACCTTGGCAGCAGCGGGAAACTCAGGACCATGATCGTCAACAAGTTGCTTGATGACTCGAAGAGCCAAAAATGGTGATGACGTAAGGCCGTAGGTCACTGTGGACAGTTCATAGCGAATCCAGTTGTTGGAAGTTGAATCCATCCATATGATTTGTTGGTACGGACGGTCCCTTTTATCAACGAGTATCATGCGATACATCTTAACGATGTCTGTGGTGAACGCGTATTGATGTCGTCGAAAGCAAAGAATGATGAGGCGGCTGTCATTCTGGAGCTTAGCACCAACGTGGAGGAACTGATTGAGTGAACCGTTTGTGGTATGAGCGCTCCCATCAAAGACAACGCGAATTTTCGGAGCACCTGTTGTCTGTTTTACCACACAGTGGTGGGGTACCACAAACTTAGGAGGGTCATTCGTTGGCTGCATATGTCCCAGTTGGTGGTATTCAGTCATGAAGTTAGTGTAGAGCTCATGTAACGGCGGATTGGCATCAAGCTTCCTTTTGAGGCTCCGAAGCCTTTTCAGCGAATTAGAAAGTGCGTCTGGGAACTCAGGAGGAGTCTCTTGGAATGGCAGTCGCACCACGTATTGACCAGTTGGTAGTCGATAGTGAGTCCGTTGGAAGTGCTCCTCACACTCCTGATCGCTGGGGCTCATGGAAGGGTCAACCGATTTAATTTCTTCAACCTCCCAAAATTTCTTCAGGTCAAAATTGATGCTGCTAATGGTTCTCTTCTGCTGGACAGTGAAGAGAGTGGTGACAGCTGACGAGTCTTCTTCCTGCTGCCTGATGATCTCACCCATAACAACATGGCCTAAGGTGGTTTTGTAGAGTCGAGCAAGGGAACCATTGAGAGGGATTGATTCATGTTGCCATATTTGTGGGAAAAGATCAGCTCCCAGCAGAAAATCAATTTGGCCTGGTTTCCCAAACTGTGGATCTGCCAAGTCATAGTTCAAACAGTGTTGAACGAAGGAAACAGGCACTGGAGAGGTAGGCAACTGGGAGGTGATGTTGGATACAACCATGGCTTCAACTTGATACTGGAGGTTAGTAGAATTGCATGGTCGTAGGATGCAAGAAGTGGTGCCTTTGACGCCGTCCAAAGGGGATTGACCAATACCCGCAATTTTCTTGTCTGTGCGTTGCACGTTGAGTCCAAGGCGATGGACACATTTCTTGGTAAGGCAGGAAGTCTGGCTCCCCGAATCAATAACTAGTCGGACTGGTTGATAATGCCCACGAGCGTCGCGGAATTCGGCAACAGCAGTGGCTAACAGGACCTGAGTGTCAGGAGGATGACCGGCCCGTACGCAGCTTGCCACAAAGTTGGGCTGATTGGATGGCGAGTGGTGGCGCTTCTTGAGGTGAGAGTCATCATGAGGGTGGAGGGACGAGTGGTGTCTCTCGGAGCAGAAGCGACAATGCCATTTGGATTTACAGTTTTGCGTGGTGTGGACACTAGAGAGGCAGTTTGTACAGCCCCCATAACCCTGAAGCCAGTTGCGACGCTGGGCGACAGATGCCTGATCATATTTGCTGCAATTCAGAAGATGGTGGGTTTCATTCTTGCAAACAAAACACGGGCTATTTTGGTTGAGGGGAGTGGACTTGAATTTTGATGATCCTTTTGCTTCCTCGGTCATATTGGCGATCAGTGCGGTATTTGGAGTGTGGATCCTTGGCGCTTTCACAAATTTGCCAGGCTTGGGCACTGTATGAGAAGATGGAGCTCCATGGCTGGCAAGTTGTAATACCAAACACCTCTCACGTACAAATTTTAGGAGTGAGTCATATTTAGGGTATGTGGCACTGTTGGACATTTCAAATAAGTCTCGAGTTGCTGGGTCAAGACTTCGAACCATGAGTTGAAACAAAAGAAAGTCTGCCTCATCCGGAACATGGAGGTTTTTGAACCCAGCGACGGCATCACCCACAGCTGACACAAAGTGCTGTAGAGAGTCATGAGATACGCTACCCGAGGGACGTTTGTAATTCAAAATTTGATCCAGGTAAGTAATGGCAAGAAGGCGGGGCTTGTCATAAACTTCGTTGATGGCATCCCAAGCGAGAGAGTAGTTAACAGCAGATATCTGAATATGACTAATTACACTCAGGGCTCTGCCGGTGAGCGAGGTTCGCAGATAGTGAAACTTGTCAGTGTCGCTGATCCCATCATCATTGTGGACCAGTGAAAGAAACATGTCCCTAAATTTGACCCAATCAAGCATATGACCCTCGAATTTAGGAAGCTGAATTTTAGGGAGACTTTTCGAAGCAGGCCTATTTGATTGATTAAGATCCGGTCGAGACATACCTCGTGATGCCTCCAGGCGAGCAGCTTCTTCATCAGCACGAGTTTTCTCCATGGCAGCCTCTTTCCGCATCGCCAATTGTTCCGCAAGAGCCAGTGCTCCATGGTAGTAGGACTCAATAGAAGTTCTCATTTCCTTATCCTTGTCTCCGGGTAATATTTCACCCTGTTTAGCAGGGAAATCACAAAGGTCATCCCAATTGCATTCATATTTGGGATAGGCTGCTTCCATAATTTTAAGCACGGCCTTGAATTTAGCGATTGTATAATCGGAGGCGTCCGGGGCGAGAGCCTTTTTTCCGTGCTCAAAGGCATTTTGCGCTCGCTGACCGAACTCAGTAATTTTTCGCTTCAATGAAGCTATTTGCAAATCGCGGTCTTCAGCCATGGCTAATTAGGACGGACGGGACGTGGGACAAGTTTAAGGAGAAAAGGAATGAACGGAGGAGAGAAGTCAACTACCTAGACTCAAGAGAAATCAAAACAAAACAAACAAAAAGAAAGAAAAACAACGTGCAAATTAATAGGTTGGTATAATAACAGCTAATGATAAATTAAACAGAGAAATTAATGGAAAAGAAAAGAAAACTAAACCACGTTCTGCTACCAGAATGTTATTTCCAGGTAGGGAAATATTAATAGAAACCAAATCGAAATAGAAAGGAAAGAGTTACTTTAATCGGATATAAAGCGATGGTATAACTAAATTAAATTAAAATGTACGACCTGGCCAGGTATCAAATGTCGACTTCGGAGAAAGACGAAGGCTAAGCGGCAACAAGGAACGCCGACGAGATCCGAGTGGAGTCGCGAGGTATCGGTCTCCGCGAACTCTGTTGGGCTGAGTACGTTCCCGACTTATTTCCCTTCGTGGCGAGGGATAAATTGATAGGCGACGACGTCCCGGATTATTTCCCTTCGTGACGGGGAAGTAATATGTAGCGTTCCGATCACCTTCGGGATAGCGAGGAATGAGGGCGTCGGATGGTATGGTTTGTCGTGAGGGAGATACTGCGACTCACACTCGACGACGGCTCATAACAAAAACTTGGGCCTATAGTAGCGGTAGCAAGGACCAGTCTGTGAGCCTCGAGCTCATGGATGATACTGTTTGTCGCGAGGGAGATACTGCGACTCACAACGCGACGACGGCTCTTAACAAAACATGGGCCCTTAATAGCGGTAGCGAGGACCAGTCTGTGAGCCTCGAGCTCATGGATGATACTGACGAGACAAGTGCAGTGGTCAACGGGGTGGACCGTAGAACTGATGGAATGTTTGAGCCTGCTGGTTAAATGACAATGGAGAGGCGCGGCGTGAGGGGTGTCAACAAACACGGAGCAAGACGCTGGTAGATCCCATTTTCATAGAAGGACAGATAATAGATAATTTTTTGTTATTACTTCTTTTGGGCTTGGCCAAAACACTGGCGGTACGAGAAAAATAGTGTTGGAAGGTTTTATACGGTTGAATATCGGATACGTTCAACCAATGTCCCCTGAACAAAAAATGAGTCCCTCAAATCATGGGCGGCTTGCTCCGATCTTGTTCAGTCTGGTGTCTTACTGGTGTCAGTATGGTGACTTACTGCAAGTACTGCAAATAAAAAAATGATTCAAATTATTATTTCAATTTATTAACTTGTTAAAGATTTATTGAAGATGGTTGTTCATGGTGGTAATGCTAGCAAAAAATCTTTGAAAGCAATTTGCTGCAAATTGAGGACAGAATTAGTTTTGGCCTTGTATTTGTTACTGAAATGATACCGTGCAGCATACACCAGGAGCCGCAGGAACTGTGACAATAGTTGGAGGGGTAGTTACAGGAGTGGGGCTTGACCGTGTATTACTCAATCCTCTTGTCTCCTGGTCAAGAAGCAGTTTTTGGGAATTCATTGAGTAATTTTCTTCTTTCTTCTGTAGTGTTGCTGAAGAGCTGCGTCATTTTCAAACAAATGCCCATATTGCTTTGCTTCTATCAGCTTCAAACCTGCTTTTAAATTTTCGGTTGTATAGAAATATCGGTCAACTTGGGGAACTGCTGGATTCCGCCCACCTTGACGTCAGAATGGCTGCTGGCGAGTGCATAGCTTTGCTTATGGAATTGGGGCGACAACACAACGACGAAATGTTGTCAGAGGTGGGTATAGCCGTTGCTCATGCGCCATTGATACCTTTGTGCAATAGTTTCCACCCTTAAAAAAGCTCCGACGTGTAGGTAATCGTCGTTCTACATTTCAGATGGACGACGAGCTCATAGAAAAATTGCGCCAACTATCAACCGATTCACACAAATATCGAGCCAAAAAGGATAGAAAAACTCAACGGTCCAGTTTCAGGGACATTCTGCGATTTGTCGAGGCAAGTTTGAACATAGAGGGAATTGATTTTAAATATGTCACTCTCCAAGATGTTTTGTGTAGGTTGACCACATCCGATTAGCCCGCAACTCTTTTTCTGGACGTATCATGATGTCTAGATCAAATAACGGGTTGGTTATTCCTCCGACCAGGAGCATGGAGAAAATTGGCAAAAACAGTGCGTGTTGAGTATTCCGGACTCGTTCCAATCGATTCAGCGTCCAAAATTTAGTGGACATGATGCTTATTTTGATCCATACACCTCGAAACGCCTAGAAAAAAATGTTGGGGCTTATCGGAGAGGATGACTTTCTGCATGAAAACATAGATTAACCAACCAAAAGGTACAAGTAGGTCTGCCGTCCACGCCGCTTTTGGTTGTAGAAAATGTTCTACAAATCTGAAGGTCAGGGGCCTATTCTCACTCTGAATGTGCAACCTCCCCACTCTACGAAAACTTTTCGTTCCCAGAAAGTGCAGAGCGTTATGAAGCTGTAGAGTGAAATGAAGAGTCAAGGTTTGCAGAGTTTTCGGTGTTCTACTCGGGTTTCGTTCCAAGAAACTCTTCACACTCGTATGCAGAGTCAATACTGTGGGTGGCAAATGAAGATTCGTTTATTTTTATTTATTTTTTTTTTTTGTAGAGTATCCAATGACTTTGCCAAATTGCTGTCGACTTCCCAAACATAATGTAGGAGATAATTTACACTTGAATTATTATTTCGGATGGATTTTATTGGAAGAGGAAAATAATCACAATTCTTTGGATTGGTAATTTGGTGATCTTTTTTTGTTGCTAGTAACAATATGTTTTTACTAATAATAAAGAAAATTTCGTCAGGGACCCGCCTTTGGTCTTCAAAACTTTTCAGCCCGATTGGAGCAAATTTAGGAGGGAGAGGGTCAAAATGTGTAATTCGAAAAATGGATTTTCACGATCTAGGCGTGTGGAGTATCATTTCCTAAATTTTGGACGCTGAATTGAATGGAACGAGTGGTCCGAGGAATAACCAACCCCAATCCCTGTTAAAGACTTCGCAATGTTTTATTTTAATCAGTCACCGATATTGTGTGTAATTATGCCCAACTCGTACATTTATTTTTCGTCCAACGGTTCAGACGACGAAGCTCCCCCAGGTGTTGTGTTACACGATGTTATGGTACACGTACGCAGGGAGAAAGTTTCAATTTCAACTTAAGGGACCCAACTTAAGGAACAACTTAAGGAATTACTTAATCCTGGGCTGTCAATTTGTGACAAAAATTCAAAATTCGCAAGGTACCATTAGTTAAATTAAAGTGGCACGTACGTCAAGGTATTGGGAGATAAGGAAGCGTGAAATCATTTTTTCACTTACCTTTCAAATAACAAATATTTTTCTTTTTTGACCACTTCCTATACCACCTACTTCTTTTCTTGACTCTTTCTCCTGGCCATTGCTTGCATAGTTGAGAGGTGAAAATTGTATGTAAGACAGAGAGTTCAATCACTACGTTTCAATTTCGGATTTTCGTAGCAAATAGCGGCGCACGATTCCTTGAGTCCCTCAAGTTGAAATTAACACTCTCTCTGTGCATACGTGTACCATAACATCATGTAACAAAACACCCGGGGAAACATCAACGTCCGAATCCTCGGACGAGAAACCGTTAATAATAAAAATAATAACGCGTTGGGCATACTATCCGTTCGTCATCAAAACATGAAGCGCCATTGCAGTGCGGCGGTAAAGTCTTGAGTTATGCTCGGTTAGGTGTCCTAAGCGCGAGGAAGGTTACAACAAAATAGACACACAACAACAACTCACTCTACATTTCAAGTAGAACAAGAGAGTTGGAGTGAAAGGTTTCTCGGAACAGGAAGTCCTTCTACTCTTCTTAATTTCAATGTGAAGAGTATGAGATGAAGATTTGTAAAGTGTGTAGTGAAGAGTTTCTAGGAATAGGCCCCAGGTCTCTGCTTTCCAGCCGCAAAACTTTTCATCCCGATCGGCCCAATATTGGAGATCAGAATGTGTTTTCCAAAAAATGGTTTTTCGAGATTTTTATCGATCTAGACGTGTGGGGTATCATTTGAGGGGGGGGGGGGGGTATAGTGGGCAATTTTGATTCAACTTTGGGGACGATTATGTAGTACTATGGCCTCCGATGCCTAATTGGGAACCATCGCTGCTGACTCGACTCAATGTGCATATTTTAAGAAACAATGGAAGAAGAGCAAGGGTGGAGAAGATAAGGGGACAACAAAGTATTCTGTGAATAGGATTGTTAATTTTAGCTTCAAAAATGAATTGAATAAAATGAGAGTGCTACCTAGAACTTAAGGAGCTCCTTGGAAAATAAAATAATATTATCTTCGTTGACTAGCCTAATTGCTCTTAAGGTCTGAGATTTAAGAATTCGACCATCAGACGAGACAAGGTAAAAAAAAATTAAGTTTTATTTCTGACCGTATCGACGAAGACTAATGTCGACAGAGCACACGCTTACGGCCGCAAAACGAACTAAAATTCTCGTAGACGATTGATGAATGCAGCGATCAATGCAAGCGAATGTATGAATTGAACGCATCCAGCAACCACAGTCTGCTACCTTGTTTTATCCAGCGGTCAGAGGCTCACTCACAATAAACAACGAAATACCACTTTCTGAAAACTATTTTCTTTGGAACAGGAGGTTTAATTCACGAAGTATAATGCGGTTCTAAAACTTGAAACTAAATTTAAGTGGCACGAGGTAACAACTGAGTCGGAGCACCGGAAAATTACTAAATAAATAAACTTTACTTAATTCAAAATTATAACAGTTCGAAGAAATGAATGAATAAACTACATACAAGAAAAAAGCCTTAAATTTTTTTAACAGGGTTTTGTTATTCCTTGGACCAGGAGTATGGAGACTCTCTCAGATCGATTAGCTTCCAAAATTTAGTGGAAAATGATACCCCGCACTCCTAGGTACCAGAAATCTCAAAAACCCCATCCACTTTTACCCATAACCTCTTCCGGTGGGCGCCAATCGTTTCGGGACCCGTCTCATTGGATTCAGCGTCCGAAATTTAGTCAAAAATACTCCACTCGCCTATTTGCAAAAATCTCGAAAATAAAGTTTTTCAAAATACACATTTTGGGCCGAATCGGTCGGCTTCCCACATGAAGACTTTTCAAGGAATAACAACCAAAAAACACTGCAAATTCATTCATAGGGGTTGGGTATTTCTCCTTGGACCAGCTGTATGGATACACATTTGAATTGATTCAGCGTCCGAATTTTAGTGAGGAATTACACCCCGCCTAGATTGACAAGAATCTCGAAGATACATTTTTCAAAAAACACATTTAAACTCCCCCCCCCCTCACGACGAATTTAGTTCAATCAAAAAGTTTCTAGGACTAACTAGAGCCGGATACGGGTCCCTGACCCAAATCTCAGATTTCTAGAAAATTGTCTAATACCAAAATCGGTGTGGACGGCGGACGGACATTTGCTAATTTTAATCTAGACATCTCAGAAAAGCCCGAAAAAAATTTAGGGCATATAGGAGAGGTTGACATTTTGCATGAAGGAATAACCAACCAAACCTACAATTAATTATATCCTGTGACGCTAATGCTTGTTCGTTCGATTACTAATGTTTTTCTTTGCAGTTTGACGAGTATCCAAACATTCAAGTCAGGTTTGGCCAAGAAACATTGTCGTTGGATTCTTGGATAAAGAAGAAACAATATGACACCTTTTGCCAGGTGAGGACATAGGTGTCTTCAATTGACTCCAGTCGCCCAAAAGTGCTGGTAGTTCACAATCATCTATTAATCGTGATTTTGATTTTCTCAAAATTTGAAATGTACGAAAATGTTTTCCTTTTTCAGGTTCTTGGTTCAGGTATGAATTTACACTTGAGTGAGAATTTGTTGCTACGTGATATTCTCGAATTGGGCGATAAGGTTTCTCCCGCTACTGGCTATGTGAAACAGTCTAAGCTGGCCCGAGTAAGTCCAATTGTTATTAGTATGTAATCAGAATGTAAGGATGATGAATTTCGTCAATAAGTTATGTACATCAGGGGGATATACTCCGTGGCGCTTTTTGACTCATCATTGGCGAACGCCTGTTATACAAAAAGCCACTTTCAGAACCGATTTCCAAAAATTGTTTTTTGAAACTAATAGATTTTCTCGCCTTTTCTTCGTATTTCATCCCTTGAAGGACGCAAATTCTCATAATAAGAAGAAACTGTTTCCGAACGTTGGGAATGTACAGATTATTGATCTTTTCAACGAGAAAAACGCAGAGAACTTGACGATTGAAAATACTGTCAACAGGCCTGACTTGACCGTGACCATTACACTATAGTCAAGAGTACTTCTAGGTTTCTTAGAAATAAAAGTCAATCCACACATACCCGTGCCGTGACGTGACGTGGCGTACCGTACCGTGACTTTCAGTGGAAAAAATATCGGCGGACGAAATTCTTTGTAAAGTGAAGGGAAAACTTCAGCGTGTGTTCAGACATCACCGGCAACGTGACTCTCCGACACGTTCCGTTCTCTTCCGGCAGCCACCGTGAAAACAAAAAATACGTTTTTGCCGATATTTAAGGTAAAATACGGGCGTGAAAAAGAGTTCCACTTGTAAATATTTTCTGTTTTACCTCATTATGGTACGGTACTGCGTGAATGGCAAAGAACAATTTATCACGGGTGTCACCGGACGCTACAAAACACGGAGAGCAATGGTGCCGTGACGTGACGTGGCGTACCGTACTGTGACTTTTAGAGAGAAAAAAAAAATCGTAGTAAACTAAAGGGAAAAGAACTCTCCGACTCGTTCCGTTCTCTTCTGGTCGCCACCGTGAAAACTAAGAATACGTCCTCACCGATATTTTAGGTACAATACGGACGTGAAAAAGAGTTTAGTTCTGTTTTACCTCATTATGGTATGATACTGTGTGAATGGCAAAGACAAATTTTATCACGGATGTCACCGGAGGCTACGAAACACGGAGAGAAACGGTGCCGTCACGGATGTGTGTGGATCGACCATAAATCTTCAATGAAAGACAGGAGAACAAATATAGTGGTTCGAAAACATACAGTTCAACTTTGGATATTTGTTGTGGAACAAAAAATCAAAGCTTTTTTGTATAGGGTGGGTTTCTCTTGTTCTCACCTTACACCGTTTCTTCTGCAGCATCTCCTCAACGCAGCCAACTTTAAAGCCAGGAGCATCTCTCGCGCCAAGAACCGTGACAAAAGATCCGCTGTCATCGCGTCATAATTTAAATTGAATTTACATAACGTTTTACCCAATCCGTCAAAATTTAACTCAAGTATAAAGCTCGAGGCTGTAGTAAAAATGCAAAACAAATGAATAATTCTCGATTGAGAGAGCGTTTTTTTTTTAAATTGGATTAATTTTTCGAATCTCCGAGAGACGGTTTCTAACCCTTCTAATTTAGCCATGTTTTTGAATCAAGTCTTTTGTTGTTGGTTGGAGTAATAATTTATCGATCGTTGTTTTGCCTATCATCGTTTTTGCTTTACGCACGGATTGTTGCTTCTTGGAGTATTTTTGTTGTACAGCTGTAATAATAAATTGTGCCTCTTTGCCGTTCCTCGGACCTATTTTTCCTTCGGATATCAGTGATCGGAAATAACATCCTTCCCGATGTTCCTTTTTAAAGAACAGATTTAAGAGATTTTAATTGATTAAAACAGTTCGAGATAATTATATTGTGTTTGCCAATATTTTGATCTATTATCTTTGGTTATTTTGAATATATCTTGTTAGGTATCACTTTATAACATTTTAATTTCTCGGATATCGAACAAGTTTTTCCAGACGCGCGAAGTGTGAATTTAGATGGCCACCCGTTAGGGCAGTGTTTTGAGGACCCAATATTTGGTAGAGTTTTTTCTGGTCATTCTTGTTCTGTTCCTTTTTCATTCTCTGTAGCAATGTATCATAGTTTGTATGCAATAAATTTGTGTACGATTTTGAGAACGAGTTATTTTTTACCTATTTCAAGATGGGGTATCAGATGAAAAATTCGGCGAAGCGTCCGTCACGCTGATTCTGATACATGGTTGGGCTGCCATACTTTACCGGGAAAAAGTACTGATTGTGTTAGTGAATATTAAATTGTAGAGTCATGAATTTCTGCTCAAATGTAATTATATTCCTCAAACACAACTAAGTCACTACTCTTAACATAATAGAAAAATAGAAAGAATTGTCGGCAATCTAGGCGTGTGAGGAATTATTTTCCACTAAATTTTAAACGCTGAATCCAGTGAGACGGGTCCCGGAACGATTGGCAGCCACCGGAAGAGGTTATGGGTCAAAATGGGTATCTATCTACCGAATGTGTGTTTTCGAGATTTCTGGTACCTAGGCGTGTAGGGTAAATTTTCCACTAACTTTTGTACCCTGAATCGACAGAAATGGGTCCGGGACACCCCCACACTTATTTTCCCCCATTTTTGACAACTTGAGGTGTAGTTTTTTGTTTTGTCTACCCGTCCACACCGACTTTGGTAGTAGAAATTATTCTAAAATTCGGAAAGTTTTGGTCAAAGTTCCGATCATGGCTCTAGTTGGTCCTCGAAACATTTCAACCCGATCGGACCAAATTTGGGTGGGGTAGGTGTCAAAATGTGAATTTCGAGAAATGGATTTTTGAGATTTTTTGCAATCTAGGTGTGTGGGGTATCATTTTCGACTAAATTCTGGACGCTGAATCCAATGAAAAGGGTCCCAGAACGATTGGCACCCACTGGAGGAGATTATGGGTCAAAATTAGATGCCTATTTACCCATTTCGAATGTGTGTTTTCGAGATCTCTGGTTCCTAGGCGTGTGGGCTATCATGTTCCACTAAATTTTGGAAGAAATGAATCTCCATGCGCCTGGTCCGAAGTTCAAATTAATAATATATATATATATATACACAAATGATTACTGAATAAAGGCGCAGAACTAAGATTACAGAGGGGTCATTGGACGGGCACCGATTAAAAATGTGTCTAGCTATTATATTTAAATTCAGAAATTTCCTCCATTCCTACATTGCCAGGCCTCGCGGTAGTAGGAGCAAAAACAAGACCAGTCCGGGCCATTCTGGACCGCAATCAGCTCCTCCCGAGTGAGTGAAGCTCTGCCTAAACATCTGAGCCACACGTATCCCAAAATCCAAATCAAACCTTGAAACCCTGGCAGCCGGAGTCCAGGACAGTTTAAATCCGACAAATTTATTTTTAGATAGTACCTACGATCTTATCCTGCTCAACATGCGTTTCCAATAGGGCATATACATCAAATGAACAAACATAATAAAAAAATTAGGAAAAATAGACTTGTTTTTTATAACCACAAATATTAAACATCACTTGACTTCATCTGCTGCCTCCGGTTCTCGATCCTCCGATCCCTCCGCGTATCGTCCGTCATTCGGTCCGTTGATCCTGATTGCCTCCACCAGTTTTCTCCCAGAGGCGATCGACCACATTGGAGATGTCCAGGCCTTTCGTTGTCAGGAAGCCACGCTCTTCACACGAAAGCAACGCCATTCACCTGAAGAGCCTCCCGCTTGAACGATAGTCGCTTCTCTCCTGTAATTCTGAATGTGCATTCTGATTTGGGAGTGTGTATTCCTACCTTCGACATAATTAAATTGGCGTCATCACCCCTCAGCGATTCCACCGAAATGGGCCGTTTTGATAATCCTTGTTTACCCAGTGGAAATCCTCGACCCAGCATAACGGGCCGCTCAATTTTAAAGACTTTTAATGAACTCTTCAATCAATCTGATCAAGTCCTCCCCATCGTGGGTGATCCCTCCAAAGATCAAGTTGTTTCTTCTGGAACTTCGATCAAAAACATTGAGCCGGGCATACAAAGCATATATTTTCTTGCGAAGGTGGCTATTTTCATTCTTGAGGGATGCGGTTTCTAAATTTGTAGAAGCCAAATCTTGCTTTGTGGCGAGCCCCTTAGCATCAATTAAGTTTGAGAAAAGCTCCTGGAGCTGGGCGACGCTCAATTGTCCAACCGTTATGCTAGGCTCCATATTAGTAGCAATCGGTCTTTTTTCTGGTCTTGTATCTACTCCAGGGGGACTATTGGCTCGTCTCTTTGGAGTTTCCTTGCGGGGGGAGAAGAATTCCTGCATAGATTTTTGGCTCATTTAGAGAGTCCTATTTTTGCCGGGCGTCAAGGACGTCATGCGGTGAAACAAGAAGATTAGATTAGATCTTACCCGCGGGCTGGATCCATTGTTGAGATTACTGAGTACGGTAGCGACTATGGAGCGGCGGGCGACAGAAGGGATGACAGATGATGGGAGGGACACACAGCAATCACGTGACACTAAGGTAGGGGCGACGTCTCCCAATATAACAACGTGGTGGCTTCGGAGCAATTAAATCACTTTCGTAGACTAGAAACTGTTTTGAAATAAACCAACCGAAAGTAGCCAGAAAATTAGGGACTACGTGATTCGGAAGAACGCGAACCAACCGCAGTTACGGTACAAGTCAGACACAATTTGGTACTATTGAACCACCAGAAATCGCCGTCGGGAGAAGTATTTCGACGGAACTCCAGCCCTAATGGTCTCTGATTTAATAGGCAGCTTTCAAGGCCATAGCAGCCTTCAAGTTCCCCTCAAGGCTGGCCTGGGCGTGCCTTTTATCATTGAAGAGGCTATAAATGAGGAATTCAGTGATGTTCTTCTTGGTGCCGGGTCACCAGGGCATTTGAGGGAAGGAGATGCTGACCTCCTTGCTAAATACGGGTCGGCATCCACTCGTGCTGGTCTTGAACCCTGGATTGGGACCTCCAAGTGTTACCTGAAGCAGGTTAAATTGTGCGAGCACTCTCTAATGGCTGCGCACTGGCAGAGGCTACCTGACCTCAGACAGTTCAAGCTCTTTATCTCATTAATTACAAAAAGGGCAAAGACCATCCTCACTTTGAGCAGAACGGAACATAGCATCCTCACATCTATGTATACTGGTCGCTGCCCTCTCAGGTTTCACCCGTGTAAGATGGGCAAAATGGATGGAGTTTTTTGGACTACACCTACAGTGACACAAAACTAGTCCGAGCTAATTTAACAGTCTCGTAGGCATCCAGATTGAAAAAATGCTGAAAAACTCAGTGCAGTTTTGTGTTTTCACGTCTCTTTTGAACGTCCTTGTATCTTCACAAAAAAATTTCATAAATGGAAATAATCGTAAAAAAAGTCTACGGTCTCAATTATTTTTATTTTCAGTAGGTTTGATTGATTACTTTGGTTAGGACCACATGCAACTGATCACCTGGGCCCGAGGATGCCACGGATTCAATGCAAAAGTAGAAATAGGTTATGCGGAAATCAATAAAACAACTCATTAACAAACGATACGTTGATATCAAGTATAATTATTTACAATAGTTTTACATGATGATTTACAATTAATTAAGTACATGCACAAACAAATAACAAATTTACAATACAAAAGAAACAAAAAATTAAAATTACATCTTATAAGGGAAAAGCATAATGAATGCGGGACTGATCGGGCGCGGTCGAGTCTGTTAATCACCATGGCAGGAAAATTATGAACAGGATTCATAAAATACTCCGAAGCAAATAATTGTACGTATTTATGAACCCCATTACAAAATTTACCTGAGCTCTGAAGTCAGTTTTTGAATTTTGTCAAACAGCCAAATTATCCAGATGTGGCAATATAACGGTCTCATCAATAAATCAGGCTATCAAACATTGGGCTAGACGTGAACATGATTATTTATTATTTATAAGGAGCGGGAAATCAATACATAAAGGAGGAAAAATCTTGTTACGATTGAAACTTTGGACGCTGAATCGATTGAAATGAGTGCGCCTGGTCCGAGGAATAACCAACCCCCGTGAAAGAATTTGCAGCGTTTTTACTAGGGAGGTTGAAAAAGTAGCAGTGTTCACCTTAAGCGGCCCATAGACGGTCAATATTATTGTGCAATATTCCGGGTTGTGCAATTTAACTGAGCGTGTGTAGACGATATTGAAAGGTTGCACAATATATTGTGTGATTGATGAAAAGTTGAAAATATATTGTACAACCTGAAAAATATTGCGTCGTCTGTTGGCAGTATTGCGCAATATACCGTCAGTTGGTCTCAAGCAGCGGTCGTTTCAACAAGTCGTCTCATTATAGGCCTTATCATGGGTGACAAGAAAGCGGAAAAACAATTTATTGTGGAGTTTATAGAGGTTTATCGTGGTCTTCCGGCTCTGTGGGACGTCAAGTCCAAAGACTACAATAATCTTGCCAAAAAGCGGGAGCAGTACGACGTGCTAGTAGAAAAATACCGAGAAAAACACCCGGACGCTGAAAAACAGGAAGTGGTCAAGAAAATTAATTCTCTGCCTACAAACTTCCGGAAAGAGTTAAAACGGATTCGAGATGCAGAGAAAACTGGTGCAGGGACGGATGTTTGCACAATGTGGTTGTACGTCTGTGCTCGCAATTGCGCAATATATTGCACAACCTTCAATATCTACTCTACACAGTACAATATTTTGCACCAACCAAAATATTGTACAATACTATTGACCGTCTAGGGGCTTCCGTCAATATATTGTACAACCCACATTGCACAATAATATTGAGCGTCTAGGGACCGCTTTAAGCCTTAGTGTTCACCTTAAGTTTTGGTCCCTCGGATTGGCATTGGCTTACAAAATAATGATTCCCGTACTGGTTTGAAGTAAGTAATAGAGAATGGCAAAACACATGGTCATTACACCAAAATGACGACGAACAAAACGAATCGATTTTATAGAACATTTAACCTCTAATAAATCTTTTTCCTCCTTAATTTGGATCACACTTCAGGTTGGGGAAGACAGCCAAGTCCACATAAATAAATACAATCGACACAATGGTACTAAAGACATTGGATGTCTCGAGAAACTTTAAAACAAATGAATCTAGACACATACTTGACAAAAATAGCTCTCGAAAAATAATTATTTAAAAAAAAAAAATACGAAATAACTATTTGGCCGAGGGACGGGATTTCCATCGTTTGGCGCGCTAACTAAAACTGGTCATCTCAAGTTCTACAATTATTGGTAAGAACAGTCGTGAACATTTGACTAACGATCTCATCTAACTTGAGACAATACTGATTAATGGTATTGGGCACCGCGTTACGTCAACGAGTACAAAATAAAATTGCATATTTGACAGACTTATGAGTGAACGCGAATCGAGTCGCTTGACGGGTTTTGAGCAATAAAAGTGATATTAGGACGATTGAGCAAAAAGGAAGTTCGCTTCGTGCTGATGGGTTCGTCTGAAGATGAACTTCCTACTGTCATTAGTATCGTAATAGAACGAGCCTGAGCCAATTGAACGGGGATTTTTTTTCAGCAATTTGAAATTCGGGAAACGTTCCAATTAAGCTCATGTGAATGAGGCGGCATTGAATCTTTTGAATAAACAAAGCAGTGCAAGTAGGACCAGTACAAAATAAGTTTGTGGACATGTTTCTCTCGTTCATTCGCCATTAAATTGGGTGCCGACGGTCATGGTGAGGTGCATCCTGACCCCCAGCGTCCCGACGATTAGCCCATTAGCGTTTTCTGTATTTTTTTAATAAACAGTTGGTGAGCCCAACGGTCGAATTTTTCCCAACAGAAACATATCTGCAGATTTCTGCCGCTGAGACGAGATGGTATTTTATTGGTAGATATGTTTATTACATATATTTAAGTTTGCCCTTTAGAAGAAAAACGTCGCAGGGAAATTCTTTAACGGAAGCGTCCCCCTTATTTAACATATTTGGTGCAGTGGGCGAACGCGAACATCTTCGTCACACCAACTACTCAGTAATGGGCGCTCGCCCACAGCATCAAATATGTTAGAGAAGATGGAGGATTCCACTAATGTTGCATGGCTTAACAGATCCATCCCTATTTAGTAGTTAATACTAGTTAAACTAGTCTGAGAGAAATGCAACATGTGTGTTGTGGCAGGAGTAGCCAGATAAATTTAGGACGTAAGCTTAATTGAAGCCTTATTGATTTTGTCTTACGGAAAGAAAAGAGTAAAAACAAGAATTGAAATAATAAATTAAAATAAATAAAAGTAAAAGGTCTAAATTCTCTGTAGTTTAAACAAAGAAGAAGAGCTAACCCTTCATCTATGCTAATCAAGGACAACGATAAGGAACGTAATCCTTTTTCAATAGCTTTGGCGTATTTTTGGCGAATAGTTACTGCAGTGAGGCATTTTTAGGTCATATGCGGCTCCCACCAGGACGCATCTAGCCTGTTACCTAACTAATCTGAACGCACCTCATTGCCGCCCAATTGAGTATACTCTCGCATCCTTTAGAAAAACCTTCCTAAGTGTTAATGAATCCAACTAATTTATTTTAGAGTAAAAAAGTAACAGAAACAAGAAAACACTTCACATACTAGGCAAGTTTTTTTTTCAAATACAAAATTATTAGCCCTCTCAAAATATGAACCTTTCCTCATTTTACGAGTAAAGCGTGTGCTAAATTATTGACGAAGAAAATTTACTCTCCAGTGCAATGGAAAACGACAAATTAGCGATAAAATAATTATTCTGCCCACAAAGGCAGAGCTGATCTGATTCGGTAGCAATCGCAATTCATTTCATTATGATTGGTAATAGATGACTCAACAGATGACTTTTCCTTAATTATAATTTTGAGTGAAATCGTTCGTCCTTGAATAATGTACGAGTGTAAACAGAAATGTTTTGCAATGAAAAAAAAAATTAAAAAGTAAAATTTTAAAAAATGTGAAAAATCTTCAATTTTGTACCGCCTGAAAAATAACCTAGCTGGTGTCAATTTTTTTCTACTAAAGTAAATACTTTCTGAAGAAAAGGACTGTAGTTAGGTTCTATATTTTTCACTGTTTAAAAATAACTACAAAACTGATCAAGTGCAGATTCTAGAGCACTAGTTGATTCATGTACACCTGAAGAAGTAGTATTAGTTTGGTAGGTACTCTCTGGTATGGCTCCACATTATTTGATCTCTACTTGTGGGGCAAATATACAAAACATGATACAAGAAAATACATTCCGACGTTTCCGTTCAAATTTGAGGTAGATACCCGTTCAAATCGACTCGGGACGGTGAAGTGGAACGAGAGGAGAGGGCGTTAATTGGATTAAAAATTTGATATACATTCAGTCCTCTTCACTCTCCCTCCTCCTCCCCTTCCGAGCTTTGTGGTGGGAGGCTCGTTTCCTTTTCGTCCTCGGTGTCAACACGCATGCACATCCGCTTCGGACTCTGATGTACCCGAGCGTCCAGTTGGATCCTGCGGCTGGCGTGTTGTTATGGTGCTCGTGGCGAACATGGGATTTGATTATGGCATAGCTATAGGAGTAGGTTTGCACGCATTTTGACTGGTTGTGAAGTTTCCGGTCCATAAAACGGCAAGGCTTGTCTGCCACGTCTTTGCGACACGAGAGCTCGTAAAATCTGGAAACAAACAAATACCCTCTTATGGCGCTTAGAAAAAAACCCTGCAAATTATTACACACGGGTTGGTTATTCCTCGAATGGGGGAAACAGTGGGTGTGGCGGATCCCAGACCCATTCCAATCGATTCAGGCTCCAAAATTTAGTGGAATATGATACCCCACACGCCTAGGCACCAGAAATCCTGACACATACAAAATGGGTGGATACATACCCATTTTGACCCATAACTTCTTCCGGTGGGTGCCAATCGTTCTGGGACCCATTTTATCGGATTCAGCGTCCAAAATTTAGTGGAAAACTATACCCCACATGCCTAGGTAGCAGAAAACCCGAAAACACATACACTAAATGGGTAATAATTACCCAATTTGACCCATTACTTCTTCCAGTGGGTGCCAATCGTTCTGGGACCCGTTTCATTGGATTCAGCGTCCAAAATTTAGTGGAAAATGATACCCTACTCGCCTAGATCGCCCAAGATCTCGAAAATCTATTTTTCAAAAAACACATTTTGACCCCTACCCCACCCAAATTTGGTATTTGGGTATTTATTACTCATTTTGAATATAGGTATGTTCACAGTAGCAGTTTCCAACGGTTTGCTGACCAATTTCAAACTGGTTGGAGTTTGGGCAGTGCGCACGCGCGACCTCTACCAGCTTTCAAGTGGTTTCCAACTGGTTGGAACCAAGGTGTTCTGCGAACGCGTTTGACCCGATTCCGCGTTCCCTCAGCCACCGCCGTTCTCTCCGCCTCTTTTCTTCTCTCGCCGTCTTGGTTGGTTTCCCTTTTATGACCAACCCATGTTTTCATGAAGGTCAACCTCTCATTTTTCCCCAAAATTTTACCGATTGCGTTTTGAGGTGAATAGATCACAACACGCTGCAAATTCTATCACAGGGGATAGAATAGAATTTTAAGGTCGGTCGTTATTTCGTGCTCATTATACAGGGTGTCCCACAAATTGTCCCCCCACCCTCTCTCCCTAAAATCTTATAAATGAGAGCAAACAAAAATTGTTTTTTTTTTTTTTTTTTCAAATCAACATCCTTATTTCAATTGGGAACTCTAATTTTTGTTTGCAGATTCACATTCTACTAGAAATTTCATGAAAATTTGATCCCTCAATAAATTTTTTCCAACGCACGCAACCGGTTCAGCGAGCACGCAAAGTTGCGCAACCCCAAAATTGTCAAATAGTGAAGGATGGTGAAATCTAATGTATGACACTTGAATTCTCACTGTTTTCAAACACTAATTCACAAGATGCTATCCGCACCTTGGTTCAGAATAAAGGATCGAAATTAATTTACACACTAAACTAAATCACGTAGTTACACTAAATTAGGTGTGTATCTGCCTCGAAAAATTTCCATTTAAATACCACCTTTTATTCTTGACGACCTGCCCAATAATGGCTCAGTATGTTCTACGTGCCCGGGCGCCGGCAAAACGTCGGAGAAAATAAATGAGCACGTAATAACATCCGACCCTTATAAAAATCCGTTCTCTAACAACGTGCAAAATGGAAGGTAAACAAATTGACTAACATCTTTCACATGGGTTGGTTATTTCTCGGACCAAGAGAATGGGGAAAGCAGTGAGTGTGGAGTCTCCCAGGCCCATTCCAATCGATTCAGCGTCCTAAGTTTAGTGAAAAATGATACCCTACACCCCTAGATTTCCAAAAATTTCGAAAATCCATTTTTTGGAGAAGACATTTAGAGACCCCCCCCCCCCCCCTATAATATCGGTGCAATCGGGCTGAAAGTTTCGAGGGCCAACTAGAGCAAAAAACGGGTCCTGAACCAAAATTTCAGATTTTTTGAAAAATTGCAACTACCAAAAATAATTTTGTCGGATTTAATTGAAAGAAATCCACGGCAAACCGCGAGAATTCAGATGGAACGCTGCAGAAGACGGATGTAGATGGAATGATTTGATTGGCCGAGCGGCCCTGAAGGGGGAGGGGCGAAACAGTTTGAAAGCAGTCAGCGGGAAAAACCTCTGACTGCTCTGACGGTTTTCAAACGGTACCAACTGGTTTGATGCGTTGTGTAAACGGCAGTGGGCGAGTCCATTCCACCATCGCTCCCCTCTGGTGGAGTCGGGGAGCTTGTGCGAACGCCCAAACCAGTTTCCAACCGATTGGGACCTGGTTTGGGTGCTTGTGCGAACAAACCTAACATATTTTCGGGATTTCTGCTACCTAGGCGTGTGGGGTATAGTTTTCTACTAAATTTTGGACGCTGAATCCAATTAATGGGGTCCCAGAACGATTGGCACCCACTGGAAGAAGTTATGGGTCAAATTGGGTATATATTACCCATTTTGAATATGTTGTTAAGAATATAATGAAAATGAAAGTTCCTTGAGTGGATTGTAAATAAATATAATAGGGATGACTGAAATGAAATAGCTTTATTGACTGAAATTAAATAGGTTCTTATTGATTGCCTATCATCTACCTATCTGGGGCCCATGGACGAAAATAACGATTTTATATGAGAATTGAATAATTGCTTTCTTAAACAAATAAATAAATCTCTCTGGCCTGAATTCGGGTGAGGTTGATGATGGCAGTGGCGAGTGTTGATGATGGTGAACGGGTAGAAGGTCGACGTCCTTCGAAGTCCAGGTGAGCCTTCCCGAGGTTTATGGTCACCGGGAGTTGGCGTTTCTCTGGATATCCAGAAGATTTCGAGGAGACGTACGAAGGTACAGGTGGGATACTGCGACCCACGGGTATGCACCTTCTCGATAATTTGTACGAATTCGTAGTTAGTTGACCAAGCCAGCAATTGTCTGCATGGACTCGGCGATATATACAGTTTTGTCACGACTGAATAAGTTGTATGAAGTCGTAGTTAGTTGACCGAGCCAGCAACTGTCTGCATGGACTCGGCGATATATACGGTTTTGTCCCGACTGGCGGTGATCCCCTCCAGGCCAGGTAATCTGGACGGAGCTTTCCACCCCTCCAATCTGTCGTGAGTGAGCAGGATCTGACAGGCGCCCGGTGAGACGAGAATCCGCCGAGATACCGATAGCCAGGAAAACAACACACACAAAAAAAACAACGTCTCCTATTTCGAACATATGTGTTTTCGGGATTTCTGGTACCTAGGCGTGTGGGGTACCATTTTCCACTAAATTTTGGACGCTGAATTCAATGATGTGTGTCCCAGAACGATTGGCACCCACCGGAAGGAGTTAGTTATGGGTCAAAATGGGTATGTAAGTTATATTTGAAAGCCCAGCCGAGTAGGCGTAAAACTGTACGCTGCTGCGTCAGTGCTAGAGAGCTTATAAAACCATCCCGTGAGCCCCTCCGAGGCGGTCGTGTTCTCCCGCTAGCTAAGTGCACATCTCGTTATACTCACTGTCACTCTCCATTTGATGTAACATTGTCTGTATTCAAAGAAATAAAGTTTTTTTTCTTTGAATCCGGAAGTAACGAAGTTAATTGGCGCAGTCGGTAGGACCCATCAAAAAGTGAGTGGAACAAAAGAATATTGTTCACACACACCACCTGAAGTCAAGACCTACAAAAAGCACTTCAAACATCATAGCAGAGTTCCGGCTCCTTGCAAGAAGACTCCAGTATGCCAATCCTCCAGTACAGCATCATCTTCTTGTGAGTAAAACCCAACACAATCTTGTACGAAAAAAGGACTCCGTGATTTCGATCGACCCGATCAATCCCTCCGTTTCGCTCAAGATCACTTACGACTCTCGAAGTACCTACTTCACCTCCCTGCGTTTTTCGGACTCCCGAGTGCAATTCCCGAATCGCAACGCAGACCCTTTTCGACCAGATAACTCCAGACTCATCCAGCAGTCATTACCCGATCGCAAAAGCATAATTTCATCTAAATTCTCTCGTCGAACGTAAGAAACTTCGTTATCTCGTACGAAAGCTTCCGCTCGTGACACCACTCCTCGCGCTATCGTAACTCCCCTTCGTCCCTCACCCACCGGCCGAAGAAACTCGTCCCACGCAAGAAGACGGCAAAAAGACGACACCCTAGTACCGGCCGCCTTCCGACGAGACTTCCGACAGCTAATATACCAACATTATTAATCTTATCATTCTTTACTTAACCTATTATTTCAATTCACCTTATTTACTTGTTTAGCTTCTAAGTACTAAGAGACCCAAGCACAATTTGCTCAGATTGCCCCTCTTCCGGTGGAAGAAATTGGAAATTTACCTGACTTAGAAACAACAGAAAATTTGAACCACTACTTTGAAGAAAACTTTGACACGGAATTTGACATTTCTAAACTTAGGCTGAATCATATGAACGAGGAGGAAAAAACGGCAATCTCAAACCTTGTATCCCGGTATTCAGACATATTTCACGTCGGCAACGAACCCCTTTCCTGTACCACAAAAATCAAACATCATATCAGGACTACAGATGAGATCCCAGTCTATGCGAAAAATTACAGGTTCCCCGAAATTTATAGAAAGGAAGTAGACAAACAAGTAGAAGAGATGTTAACCCAAGGCATTGTAAGACATAGCGAAAGCCCATGGAACGCTCCCATCAGTCAGTACTTCAGCGTTATTGATTTAAAATCAGGTTTCCACCAAATTGAGATGGTGCGTTGGACACGTGTTGGCTGTGCACGCATGTTGTTTGGGCACACATGTTGGTTGTGCATGGTCCTGGTAGAAGCGCCCCTCTGTGGACACACTCATTGGTGAGCATTGATCATTCACTGATCTTCGCTTTGGGGGAAATGTTTATGAGTCTCTATCTCAGGGGTGTGAAGGCACGGTTGAGTCCACAACACTAACAAATGTGTTCTCTAGTTGTGTCCACCAAATTGAGATGGAAGAGAACAGTATCGCTAAAACCGCCTTCTCCACTCCAAATTATCACCTCGAATTTTGTAGACTCCCCTTTGGACTCAAGAACAGCCCAAGCACATTCCAACGCATGATGGACAATGTCCTCAGAGGAATTGCTAACGAATTTTGCTGTGTGTACCTGGACGACATAATAATTTTTAGCACCTCCCTCCAAGAACACATACAAAAATTGGACTACGCAAAGCCAACCTCAAAATCCAACTCGACAAGACAGAATTTTTAAGATCCGAAATTTCCTACCTTGGACATGTCATAACCCCCGACGGTGTGAAACCTAATCCAGACAAAATTCGAGCGATCATAGACTACCCAATTCCAAAAACCACCCGCGAGATTAAAGGATTCTTAGGACTTTTAGGATATTACAGAAAGTTCATCAAAAACTTCGCAAAAATCACCAAACCTATGTCCAGATGCTTAAAGAAAGACGAAAGAAAGCGAAAATTGATATTGGAAACCCCGGGTACCGACATTGTTTCGACTTCTGTAGAAAACTACTCACCAATGATCCAATACTCCAATACCCCGACTTCTCAAAACCATTCCACCTAACCACCGACGCCTCAAATGTCGCCATTGGAGCAGTACTCTCACAAATGACCCAAGGAGCAGACCTACCAATTGCATATGCGAGTCGCACCCTCTGTGACTCCGATATTAGAGATTAGCAACCACTGAGAAGGAGCTATTAGCAGTTGTATGGGCAGTTCAATATTTCCGGCCATACCTTTTTGGACGTAAATTTAAAATTTTTACCGACCACCGTCTCCTGCAGTGGCTAGAATTCAATTAAAGAACCAAGCTCTAAATTGTTCAAGTGGAAGACTGAACTCCAAGCCTACGATTTCGACATTGAATATAAAAAAGGCTCCCTTAACACAAACGCCGACGCGTTATCCAGGATTGAAATTCTAAACAATAACGACGAAATTGAAGAAAATAAAGATCCACTCAGTGACGCATCCAGTAATGAAATTGACCAAGCAATGAAAGAACTGTTTGAAGCCCTCACGCCAAACCCGTACTAGAGACGATTGAACTTGATGGAAACTCAAAAGCAGTGAACGTAGATTCTGAAAACGAAAACTCCTCACAAGGAACTGTCCACTCAAACGCTATAGGCAACACTATTGTAACGATCCCTATCAGAGATGATCCCATCAATACCTGCAACAACCAAATCATACTAGAAATGCTAAAACTCCCGGTGAAAAACCCTGTCAAGAAGGAAAAAATCTTCGATAACAAAAATCGAATCACTGTCAAAATCTCACAGTCAAATTTCAAGGAAGAGATCATCGATTTTGTAAAGGAATACTCAGTACCCAAAATTAAATACGGAATCTACTTTGCTGAAGATGTGTACGAAAAATTTACCCAAGTTATGAGCGAATACTTTACCCTCTCCGAATTATTAATCACTAAATTCAATCAAAAACTCCCGGACGTAACTGACCAAAACGAAGAAAGAACATTTATTAAAGACTATCATGAAGGACCCAACAATCACCGAGGGATTCATGAAACCCATTGGCATTTCAAGAGAAAAGTGTATTGGCCCAACATGCGGGAAACAATACAAAGGGTTATCAATACCTGTGAAACATGCACCAAATGCAAATACGACAGGAACTCCATCAGGGTAAAATATAACGTAACCCCGACAGCCTCCCGGCCTCTGGAAACCATCCACTTAGACTCCATTACCCTCGAGGGTCACAAATTTTTGACAGTTATCGATTCTCTTTCACGTTTTGCACAGGTTTACGCCATGAAATCATCCAATGCCTTAGAAGTGGTCCATGCTTTAATAGACCATTTCAGCCACCATGGCACCCCAACAAACATAATCACCGATAACGGCCCCGAGTTCCAAAACGCCCTCTTCCGAGAATTCCTATTACTGCAAAAAATAAACGTTCACTTTACAGCATCACAATACCCTGAATCCAACGGCTTAATAGAAAGGTTCCACTCAACCTTAATAGAACATGTTAGGATCCTGAAAGATAAGAAAGAATTCAAATCAGAAGAGATACAAACAAGGGTGAACTTGTTTATGAGTATTTCGTCTTTGTTGAGCTTCTCGTTCCAAGCGTTGAGTGTGGAGTCCGTGAACAATTTCGGCCTTTTTATGTTAGTCATGTGAATTTTCTTTTGGGTGTTATGGTTTCGCGGGATGATTTCTGCGGTTTTCAGTTCTAGGTTGGTGGACTGGACTGTTTCTTTTTAAAATTTAGGTTTCGTTTTAAGCCGCGTACACACTTGTAACAAACTCCCGTTCCGATCCCCGTTCCGCTCCTCCGTTCCGAACATTTCAACGAACTTTTCGTCGTAACATCACAGCGCTCCAAACGTCATTCCGCTCCGAATCGGGGACTGGAGGGCGATCGGGAGAATCAACCAATCCTCATTTCAGTCATGGCTTCTAAGTAAAATGTGTAGGTATAGGTATAGGAGCGGGAGAACGTTCGGGGGAGCGGAGCGGCTCAACTACACCCCGTCCACACAAGGTTCAGCCCGCTCCGAACATTCCTTTGATGCGGAGGGAAAAACCGCCAACAGGCCAATCGAGCTCCGCTCCGATCCTCGATCGTCTTTTCTTTGATGTTTTGCCGCCCCATACCTGGAATCGGAGCGGAACGGGGATCGGAACGAGAGTTTGTTACTAGTGTGTACGCTGCTTTAGACTGCTTTTGGACCGTTTTCACAAAGATTTCCGTAGGTATTGGAGGGGGGTCTTCCCTTTCTTCGTTAATGTTGTGGATCAGTTTGGACTTGTTGCTGTGAAATTTCTCGTGCATCTGTTGGTAAATGATTTTCATTCTGTCTTTATGCTGGCTAAGATAGTTATTTGCTAAAATGTTATCTACGTCCATGTCAAGTAGAGTTTGGGAATTAGTATGTCCGTAGAGTAAGTCGAATGGGGTCAGTTTTGAAGTTGAGTGTATCGAATTATTGTAGGCTAATACAGCGTATTTCACCCTTGTTTGTATCTCTTCTGATTTGAATTCTTTCTTATCTTTCAGGATCCTAACATGTTCTATTAAGGTTGAGTGGAACCTTTCTATTAAGCCGTTGGATTCAGGGTATTGTGATGCTGTAAAGTGAACGTTTATTTTTTGCAGTAATAGGAATTCTCGGAAGAGGGCGTTTTGGAACTCGGGGCCGTTATCGGTGATTATGTTTGTTGGGGTGCCATGGTGGCTGAAATGGTCTATTAAAGCATGGACCACTTCTAAGGCATTGGATGATTTCATGGCGTAAACCTGTGCAAAACGTGAAAGAGAATCGATAACTGTCAAAAATTTGTGACCTCGAGGGTAATGGAGTCTAAGTGGATGGTTTCCAGAGGCCGGGAGGCTGTCGGGGTTACGTTATATTTTACCCTGATGGAGTTCCTGTCGTATTTGCATTTGGTGCATGTTTCACAGGTATTGATAACCCTTTGTATTGTTTCCCGCATGTTGGGCCAATACACTTTTCTCTTGAAATGCCAATGGGTTTCATGAATCCCTCGGTGATTGTTGGGTCCTTCATGATAGTCTTTAATGTAATCATTACCTCGATTCGATACCTCCTCGAATCAAAATCCAGAATAATTCCCCTATTACAAAGATGCCCCCCAGGCCTCATAACTTGGGTAAATTTTTCGTACACATCTTCAGCAAAGTAGATTCCGTATTTAATTTTGGGTACTGAGTATTCCTTTACAAAATCGATGATCTCTTCCTTGAAATTTGACTGTGAGATTTTGACAGTGATTCGATTTTTGTTATCGAAGATTTTTTCCTTCTTGACAGGGTTTTTCACCGGGAGTTTTAGCATTTCTAGTATGATTTGGTTGTTGCAGGTATTGATGGGATCATCTCTGATAGGGATCGTTACAATAGTGTTGCCTATAGCGTTTGAGTGGACAGTTCCTTGTGAGGAGTTTTCGTTTTCAGAATCTACGTTCACTGCTTTTGAGTTTCCATCAAGTTCAATCGTCTCTAGTACGGGTTTGGCGTGAGGGCTTCAAACAGTTCTTTCATTGCTTGGTCAATTTCATTACTGGATGCGTCACTGAGTGGATCTTTATTTTCTTCAATTTCGTCGTTATTGTTTAGAATTTCAATCCTGGATAACGCGTCGGCGTTTGTGTTAAGGGAGCCTTTTTTATATTCAATGTCGAAATCGTAGGCTTGGAGTTCAGTCTTCCACTTGAACAATTTAGAGCTTGGTTCTTTAATTGATTCTAGCCACTGCAGGAGACGGTGGTCGGTAAAAATTTTAAATTTACGTCCAAAAAGGTATGGCCGGAAATATTGAACTGCCCATACAACTGCTAATAGCTCCTTCTCAGTGGTTGCTAATCTCTAATATCGGAGTCACAGAGGGTGCGACTCGCATATGCAATTGGTAGGTCTGCTCCTTGGGTCATTTGTGAGAGTACTGCTCCAATGGCGACATTTGAGGCGTCGGTGGTTAGGTGGAATGGTTTTGAGAAGTCGGGGTATTGGAGTATTGGATCATTGGTGAGTAGTTTTCTACAGAAGTCGAAACAATGTCGGTACCCGGGGTTTCCAATATCAATTTTCGCTTTCTTTCGTCTTTCTTTAAGCATCTGGACATAGGTTTGGTGATTTTTGCGAAGTTTTTGATGAACTTTCTGTAATATCCTAAAAGTCCTAAGAATCCTTTAATCTCGCGGGTGGTTTTTGGAATTGGGTAGTCTATGATCGCTCGAATTTTGTCTGGATTAGGTTTCACACCGTCGGGGGTTATGACATGTCCAAGGTAGGAAATTTCGGATCTTAAAAATTCTGTCTTGTCGAGTTGGATTTTGAGGTTGGCTTTGCGTAGTCCAATTTTTGTATGTGTTCTTGGAGGGAGGTGCTAAAAATTATTATGTCGTCCAGGTACACACAGCAAAATTCGTTAGCAATTCCTCTGAGGACATTGTCCATCATGCGTTGGAATGTGCTTGGGCTGTTCTTGAGTCCAAAGGGGAGTCTACAAAATTCGAGGTGATAATTTGGAGTGGAGAAGGCGGTTTTAGCGATACTGTTCTCTTCCATCTCAATTTGGTGGACACAACTAGAGAACACATTTGTTAGTGTTGTGGACTCAACCGTGCCTTCACACCCCTGAGATAGAGACTCATAAACATTTCCCCCAAAGCGAAGATCAGTGAATGATCAATGCTCACCAATAAGTGTGTCCACAGAGGGGCGCTTCTACCAGGACCATGCACAACCAACATGTGTGCCCAAACAACATGCGTGCACAGCCAACACGTGTCCAACGCACGCACACAAACTGCTGCAATAAATGCTCATAATGTTTATTCTGAAGGAAATATGAATGATTCATTTAGGAATAATGTGATTCCTTACTGTTGCACGGTGTTGGAGTCATTGTACAGCGCTACGTAGACTCCGTTTTGATTTATTCCACCCATCGGCCGAATCATTTCAAGAACAACTGGGCAGCAGTCCACAGGTTGTCCAGTCTCAGCCATTTCGTTTCTAAGAAGTGTCTCACGATCTCGACGGTTCAACCACCCTTCGACAAACTCCTCCTCCAATCTGTGGCAGATAAAAAAAAATATTCTCAATGTAGAACGAAATCATAGTTGGTTCAATAATAAAACTACACTATTTTGGCTTTGAGTCGGTGACTACCTAGAGGAATATTGCTAATTGGCCATCACCTCTTCAAGCAAACCTGCAACCCTGTTCTGTCAAACATTCCAGTCAAGCATAGTAAAGAACTCATAGATAATATGTATGAGACAACCCAGATTTGCCCTTATGCTTCAAGGATGGGCAAAAAGCTACCCGCAAGGATTGCTGCTGCTTTAGTATCCACTTGGATTGCCCGGTTTGGTGTCCCTCGCACGTATCACAACAGACCGCGGCAAGCAATTTGGCTGTCAACTCTTCAACAGCCTCACAGCTATTCTCGGAGCAGAGCATATTCAGACAACATCTTACCACCCAGCTGCAAACGGCGCAATTGAAAGGTGGCATCGCAGCTTAAAATCCGCGCTGAAGGCACAACTTTCTGAAGATTGGGTCTCTAACCTACCCACTGTTCTTCTGGGTTTGAGATCTTATATAATTCGGGACCTTAGTGTTACTCTGGCTGAAATTCTCTATGGCGAACCTGTACGGCTTCCAACAGACTTCTTCGACGATCCAGCCTGCCCGCCCGATGTTCCAACCCTTGTGTTGAAACTACGTGATCACGTCCGCAATATTCGCCCCGTGCCCTTTGGTCACAAGTCCTCTAGAGCAGTCTATGTGCACCCTGACCTCCCGACCTCGACGCACGTTTTCGTTCGCCACGATGCTGTCAGGCGGCCTCTACAACCTACTTATGACGGCCCATACTTGGTTACTGCCCGCACCGATAAAGTTTACAAGGTCCAAACGCCCAGGGGAGAACAATCAATTTTGGTGGACAGGCTAAAGCCAGCATTCTTACTGAACCCAGACCAGGATGGTCAGCAGCAGCTGGCATCCCCTCCTCAGCCCTTGTCTGGACCTACTTGTACTCCTCCTCCACCATTTCCGTCTGGCGCCCCAACACCTATCCTGCAGCCCTTCAATCTGCTCCGTCTCCTGCAACACCGCCCCGTGCAACCACTCGTAGCGGCCGGCATGTTCATTTTCCGGCTAAATATCGCTGACACTGGGTGGGGAGTACTGTGGGGAATCGCCGCCAGGACAATTAACTGGAGGAAATAAAATTTCCGCCTTGTTTCTGTAGGTGGAGGTTTTTGAGAGGTTACCCCTGTTATCAAAAGGTTGCATGTTTAGTTTTATCTGTTTTTGGTTTTCTGCCCAATAAAAATCTTTTAGTCCGTCAGTCCGTCTACACTCATTGCCTGTAACAATGCACACATTGAGTTGAAGTTTCATCATGCCAAGATTCTTGTATCACTCATGATCTGAGTAAAATCGTCGATTTTGTCAGAGTAAAACTTGATGGTTTTTTGGAGGCTTCTGTTTTTATGGGTTAGCAGTTTCAGACATTTTGTCATTTCCTTCTTAGTATAATACCTCTCTGTTTTCATCATCATTGTCGAAAAACCACAAACTATCGACGAGAATATTTGATTCGGGGAGACAATGCTGACAGAGAACACAAATTTTTTGAAGTCTCCATTCTGCTCGTGCCTCTTATACATGTCTCCTCATTTAATATTGTTCATTCACCTTGTTCGCATTAAAACCATTATTCATAATTCATCAGAACCGCGTCCGTGTATCTCATTCTAATTACCTCAAGCCACAACAAGTTGGCGTCGAGGATTGTGATCGAAAACTCAGTGAAAATCGCGTGCAAAACATCGCCCCACCCGCCAGCCTCAATCGCGGACGCAAGCCACCTATTGAACATTTATAAGGACAGTTGCAGGTCAGCCACAGAAATTTTTCCAACATATGCAGTTTGACGCATCTACATTGTCTCATTCAACGTTGATCCATCGAGGAAGTGGTCGTATTTTCATATGTGAGTCAACTAAAATCGCTGAATTAGAGACCAAAGCGACGCCATTACGTTGTGGGTGACGTCATCATCAGTCCCACACACTGCCATTTTTCAAGTAACAGCTCTCAACTGCTCCTAAATATTAGTTCTTGTCATATGCTCTAAAATACCAGCTCTTGTCACTGCTCCATTACAAAAGTTCTGCAATCATGGATCCTGACCAGTTTAAAACGTTTATGACTGCAATGACCACTGCTCTAGCTTCAATTAAATCGACTCCAGCTCCTCAAGTCACACCTTTCGAAAATTTTGAAGTAAAAAATGAAAAATTCTCTTCTTATTTAGAGCGGTTTGACATATATTGTGATCTCAAAAATGTGATTGACGCCACAAAGAAAGCACAGCTTTTGTGTTCTTCTATTGGAAAGGACCACTATAACAACTTAGCTGCACTATTAGGTCTTGATACACCAATTAAAGATATTGGATTTGCAGATTTGGTCAATCATTTTGAGAAGATGCTTTGCCCAACAGTCTCTACAGTTGTTGCTCAACATTTTTTTCTAAGTGTCACACAACAGTCACATCAGTCTATAGCAGATTTTGTTGCATCTCTAAAGCGTAATTTGAAAGACTGTAGACTTTTATGTTGAGTGTCCTTCTGAAGTGTGCAAGAGAAAATTCTCTATTGCTGATACCTTCCTTAGAGCACAATTTATCAGAGGCCTGAAGGATGGTTGGGTACGTGAGCAACTCCTCCAGGACTCATCTACCAAGGATAAGAGTTTTGATGAACTCCTCAAGAGGGCAACAGCCTTAGAAGCCTCCCACTATGAGTAAGGTCAGTTGAGTAAGTCACCCAACCAGCCTGTTGACACTCACAAAATTGCCAAGCGATCTGGATCTCAACACAGAAGTGGACATCATTATAGCCGCAAACAACAGTCTCCATCCAGAAATTTGAGTCACCACTCCATTCAACATCAGCATAATTTTTCTCAGTCCCACTGCCAAAGTCGATTGGTTTAGATGGCCTTTGCCTCAGTTGTGGTCGATCAAATCACAAATGTCATGAATGTAAGACAGACTGTCAGTCGCTTAAATGTACCTCTTGTGGCAAAATTGGCCATGTCACAAAAGTTTGCATTACAACTTTAAAAAGCTTAAAAAGTCCAAGACACATTCTGTGGTCTCTCAAGTGCACAAAGAGGACAATGATAGCTCAGAGCACAGCTATGGTATTGGAAGAATTGAGGAGGCCCAGGATTTGTATGTGGTTGGACCAGAAACAGACAAGTATGTGGTTACTGTCTCACTGAATGGAAAGCCTCAAGATTTTGAAGTAGATACCGGTGCTCGTTTTCCCTGATATCAGAGCCAGATTTTAATAAACTAGGTCTCAATGTACCAGTCCAGCCAACTGAAGTCTCATTCCGCTCATACTCTGACCACATCATCAAGCCAAAGGGTAAAGTAAAGCTCTCAGTTACCTACAAGAACAAGTCAATAGATGCAGAATTATTCATAGTGCCATCAGGATATGATGCCCTGCTTGGTCGCATATGGATTCGTGGTCTCAACATTAGCCTCAACGACATAGACAGCCACAACCAGACACCCATTAACCCAGTTAATGTCAATTCAGTAGTTTCACTGGATGACATCTTGGAGAACTACTCTTCTATATTTGAAGGAAGAATAGGTTGTGTTCCAAATATTGAAGTAAAACTCCAGCTAAGAGAGGGCGCAAAACCAACCTTCATAAAGGAAAGAGATGTTCCTTTTGCCCTGCCTGGAAGGGTTGAAGAAGAACTGGCCACACTCGAGTCTCAAGGTGTCATCACCCCTGTAACATCTAGTGATTGGGGCTCACCTCTTGTCGTAATTTCCAAACCAGATGGAGGTGTTAAATTGTGCGTTGATTACAAATGTGCAGTCAACCAGAGATTAGTTTCTGCCAATCACCCAATCCGCCGTATTGACGAAGTCCTACACAGCCTCAGAGGATCTCGATTTTTCTGTAATTTGGATCTCTACAAAGCATATCTCCACCTCAAAGTTGATGAAGAAGGGAGCAAAATTCAAACAATTTCAACATTTCAGGGGAAATTTCCAGAGATATTCAAGTTGGCTTTGGTGACACCCATCTACAAATCAGGGGAACGGGATTTGTGCAAAAATTATCGTCCAATAAGCCTGGTGTCATGCGTTGCCAAGATATTGGAGAAATGCGTAAAGGAGCAGCTTGTTAACTATTTAGAAGCTAATTATATACTAGCCGACTCACAGTTTGGATTTAGAAAAAATCGCAGTACTCAAGACGCTACCTGCTTCCTTTATAATTTAATTGCGGAGGACCTTGACTGTGGGAAGAAGCCGATTGCCGTATTTTTGGATCAGGCTAAAGCGTTCGACACGATTTCACATGAAATATTATTTGAAAAGATGAAAAATTACGGCATAGAAGGCCAGGCTCTAGACTGGTTTCGCAGCTATCTAAAAGATAGAAAACAAATAGTAAACCTAAATGATACCAGAAGTGGCGAAATTACCCTGGAGTCGTGCGCTGTCCCGCAAGGTACTGTGCTTGGACCGATTGCATTTTTGCTGTATATAAACGATATAGCTGAATTGAAATTACCAGGTCGCATGCTCCTATTTGCTGATGATACAGTCTTCTACTGCTCTGCTGACGCTTGGGAAGCAAGCCGACTTATGGCTGAGAGTGGACTAAACATCATTAGCGGATGGATGATGCGCAATAAATTAACATTGAATATCACAAAAACTGCATATGTCCCATTCAGTCTGGACAACCGAAACCCACCTGTGCTGTCACCACTCATCATCCACGATTTAAACTGCAGGGTATCACAATGTACAACCTGCCAACCCGTACATCCAAGTCATTGTGCCAGATACCTAGGAGTAATTTTTGACACCAAAATGAAGTTCGAACAGCAAATACGAAACACCAACTTGAAGCTCAGGAAACTCCTATATGTATTTTCAAAACTCGCGCCGATCCTGGACCGAGATTTGTTGAAGCGAGTGTACGTTGCTATGGTCGAATCCGTGCTTAATTACTGCCTCCCCGTTTGGAGTAGTACTTACAGCACATTGCTGGAACCAATCAGGATAACGCAGAAAGCTCTCATAAGAAAAATCGCCAAGAAACGCAGGCTCGAACATACTGCGCAACTTTTCCATGAACTGCAGATTTTACCTTTTAACAAATTAATTGCTCTTACCAATATTAAGCAAATAATAAAGTCAAAACACTACAACCTCCCCTCTCACACAGCAAACACTAGATTCAGTAACAACTATAAAATTGAGTACCCATTCTTCCGCACAACCTTCGCTCAGAAATCATACAAATTTAGGGGCCTGCATGTTTTCAACGATCTACCTAGCCAATTAAGGGAAAAATTACTTCACAATAAACTGACTGGACCATTAAAAAAACAGCTAATGATGTACCTCCTACATAACTGTTAAATAGAAAAAAAAAAAAAAAAAAAAAAAAAAATGTAACCTATGTACTAAATAACTATAGCTATAGCTAAATTAAATTTATTTGCCTGGCACTGCATGCTAGCGTACCGCCAGAACCCTGCTCATCCCCCACCACGAGCCCTTGCTCATATGGGGGATTAATTTCGTAGGATATATGATCGCGGCGGATCATGCCGGTTGTGTCAAACACAAATGTGTGCATCCGCTGTACTTTGTCATGTTTTTCATGTGCTTAAATTGAAATAAATTTATAAAAAAAAAAAAAAAAAAAAAAAACTCATAAAGGAACTTTCAAAATGAACCAACTTAGCTTTGGGATCAAGACCGCACCAGCAGAATTCAACCGCATTTTGTCTCAACTCTTGAATGGTCTTTCCAAAGTTGAAGCCTATTTTGATGACATTATATGCCATGGTACAACTCTCGAAGAGTGCACCAGGAATCTGGTTGCATGTTTGGAACGTCTTAAAACAAATGATCTCCACTTGAACAAAAGCAAGTGTTCATTTTTTAAGGAGAGTATCAATTATTTGGGTCATGTTGTTTCATACAACTCACTCAAGAAGTGCCCCACCAAAGTGCAAGCTGTGTCTCAGATGCCGCAACCTAAAAATGCCGACGAATTAATACGTTTCCTGGGGCTAGTCACTTACTACGCACGTTTCATTCCTGATTCATTCATTCACGAACTCCGCCAGTTACTCATACAAGATGTCAAATTTGTGTGGTCACCTGCTGCAGAAGCCTCATTCCAGGATCTTAAATCAGAATTATGTAGTGATAGGGTCCTAATTCTATTTGATCCATCCAAACAGGCGATCCTCACAACTGATGCAAGCCCTACAGGAATTGCTGCCATTTTAAGCCACAAAATTGATGGGCACGAAAAGCCAATTGCATTTGCCTCAAGAGCTCTCACTCAGGCAGAAACAAACTATAGCCAATTAGATAGAGAAGCTCTTGCTATAGTATATGCCACAAACCATTTTTTCAATTATGTATTTGGCAAGCGTTTTGTATTGGTCACAGACAATGAACCATTGGCAAGGATTTTTCACCCTGATAGACCTTTGCCACAAATGACATCTGCGCGCCTTTTAAGATATGCTTCTTTCCTTTGTGGTCTTGACTACACTATTAAATGCAAAAAAGGAAAGGAAAATGAAAACGTCGATTGCCTCTCTCGTGCTCCAGTCTCTTTGGGCAAACCGCAAGGAGTATTCATTGATTATGAGGTAAATACCTTGTGTGCTGAAACTCTGTTCCAGATCTCTACCTTGACCATTACAGCTGACACCGTCAGGGAAGCAACTGCAAATGATCCAGAATTACAAGCGCTACTACATGAGCTGAAGAACAGTCGCAAAGATAGCCCATTTACAGTTTCATCCAACATGCTCTTCAAGTCCGACCGAGCCGTAATCCCTAAGTCTCTCCAGCCTGCTATTTTGACCGAGTTACATGCAACACACGTGGGTGCCACGAAAATGAAACAGCTTGCGCGCAGATATGTTTACTGGGAAGGACTTGACAAAGATATTGAGCGCTTTGTAAAGAGTTGCGAAGCCTGTGCCACAATTTGTCATAACCCCCCTAAAGCCATCATTCATCCTTGGGACACCCCAGGAGAAAATTGGGAGAGGATTCATATTGATTTTGCTGGTCCTTTGGATGGATACTTTTTCCTCATGGTCATCCTAAGTCCAAATGGGCAGAGGTGCACATGCTGCATGATGCTCCATCCTCTACATCAACAATCTGTCTTCTGGATGACATATTTTCAATTCACGGTTTCCCTTCAGTCATGGTGTCTGATAATGCCACAATTTTTAAAAGTGAGGAATTCTTATCTTATTGCAAACAAAATGGAATATTTCAAAAATTTAGTGCACCCAATCACCCTGCCACAAATGGATTAGCTGAAGCATCCAAACCCTCAAGCGTCGCATGAAAGCTGCTGCTACTGATCCTACGCCACTTGCAGCAAAGATTAGGAATATCCTTTTTCGCTACAGAGACCTGACCTTTAGCATCAGGCCAATCACCTGCAGAATTATATTTAAAAAGGCATTTGCGTATCCGCTTGGATGCTTTACTTCCAAAACAAAAGTGCATTGAAAATTCGTTCTCTTCAAGAAGGAGAGAGGGTCCAAGCCAGGATCCGTCAAGGAAATCAAGATGTTTGGCAGTTCGGAAAAATCCAAAAGAAGCTGGGTCAGTATCACTACATTGTAGAATTGGATACTGGTCGCACAATCAAGAGACACATCAACCAACTTATTGCATCACTGGTTCCAAAAAAAGACTGTCACCTTTGCTGATGAACATCCACCTCATCCAAGAACAGGTATCCCAATTATCAGTAACTCTGCTGTTGATCCACCAACCAACAGTCCAGGATCTACTCAGTTACCTACATCAGCCACTCCAGCTCCACTAACCTCACAAGCACCATCACATCAGCCTGAACTGCGAAGATCATGCCGTCAATGCCAACGACCCCTCTACCTCAGAGACTATACCAATTGAAATAATTTACTGAGGGAGAGTGTAGTGAAGAACAGTTAGTTATAGAGAACAGTTCGGAGCTTAGGTTCGCCAATGAGACAACGCCATTTTGTTAGCGTTAAGTTTAGTCTCCATTCTGCTCGTGCCTCTTATACATGTCTCCTCATTTAATATTGTTCAGTCACCTTGTTCGCATTAAAACCGTTATTCATAATTCATCAGAACCGCGTCCGTGTATCTCATTCTAATTACCTCAAGCCACAACATTACTAAAATAAACATTGGAAAACAGAGGTCGACGAAAATTGGAACGACAGTTAATTTGCAAGAAAAAAGTCTAATTACAGTTAACTGATTTCAATTCAAGATTCAAGTAATATGGCCATTGGTCTTAGGAGAAGGTTACGTAGAGAGAGGTGCTGGTTGTTGTTCCTCATTCGTTGTCTAGGCGTTTTCAACACCCTCCCACCTTTGGGAATCTGGAAAGGTTCCCAAACTATAAGTCCAAAATGTCTCTGGGCTTTACAATACGCCCAGTGGGTGTCTGCACAGGCTGGACATCCTCCCGCAAACCAAGAGAATCTTCCAGCTCAGGATCAGCTGGCTGGCGCTGCACATCCACATCTGCAAGAGTCCCCACTTCAGAAGGCTGGTCCAGGATGCCATCTCAAATTTCCAATGGATACAGTCGCTGTAGTGGACGGAGCATCTCTCCATTCTGGGTCTTGATTTTTGCCAATCTTGTAACACCATCCTGCCACCACAGGAAATGTAAAAAATCTCTATCCTTAGTATCCAGGCCGATCTGTAAAAAAGCTTTTTCTATATCTGCTGATACTCCAATCGTGCCCTTCCGGAAATTCATCAGAATTGTAGGTATCATTTCTATTAGGTTAGGTCCTTTCTCCAAAGAATGATTCAAACAATTTCCATTGTGGTCTTTATTTGAGGCATCAAACACAGGTCTGATGCGTGTGGTACTGCCTTCCTTGATAACTGGCCTGTGAGGAAGAAAATGACATCTTGTTACCTCTTTGTCAGTAACAAATTCAACCACACCCTCCTTAATCCACCCTTGAATCACGCCATCATAGGCTTCAAAACTATTACCCTCCTTCAATCTGCGAGTAGTAGAGATCAGCCTTTGAGTTGCAGAATCCTTGTTGTCTTCCAATGGAGTGTGTCCTTCAATCCAAGGCAAGTTTACCACGTAGCTTCCTTCTTCAATCCTGACAGTCTTCTCAAAAAATTCTTCCACCTGACGATCCTTTTCTTCTTGTGTCATCTGTACAGCAGGATTACGTATACCTAAGAGCTCCAAGTCCCAGAAATTAGCCAAATGAGTATGACAAGTTAGGGTGACCAGAAGAGAAGAAGCGATTGTAGATTCTTCCTTCAATGTACCAAGCAGGGTCCAGCCAAGTTTTGTATTGATGGCAATCATGCCAGATTCTAATTTAACGTGCTCATCTGTAATTACTTTAGCCCAAGCATCGGCTCCAAGTAATATTTGCACGTCCAAATCCTCATCAACATGTTCTGAAAAATCAGTCAATATTATACCTCTATTCTTCAAAATGTTATAGAAGGTAACATAATTTAATTTTGGGACAAAGTTACATAAGCGATTCTGATCGAGAACTTTAAAGTCGCATTGAAAAGTGTCATTCAAGGATTTCAAAGTGATATTGTAGACACCATGTGAGCTCAACGACGTTTTATTTCCACCAAACACCTCCTGCCTAATTAAAACTTTGTTCAGGCGAGACAAATTCATTTCTTTTACACATGACTTGATTATATAACTCCGTTGTGAGCCGGAATCTAACAGAACTCCCACCTTCCGTTCCCGATCTCTCACTTTTATTGTGGCTATGAGAGTCTGGAGGTACGTAACGGATTTTCTATGTGTACTATTGGTAAATAAAGCTTTGGTTGTCTCAGTTTTTTGGGGATCACTCACATCAGCCTTTTGCTCCAACTTCTGACACATTAAAACAAAATGCTTTCCTTTGCAAAGAGCACATTTCACAAAAAGTTTACAGGAACTCAAGGGACCAGATTTTTTCAAACACTTGAAACATCCACCTTTCTTCTTTACAATATTCTGACGTTGTGAAAGAGACATGTCAATAGCCCTTGCACAATCTTGAGAAGCATGAGATTTGTCACAAAAAATACAAACAAGCTCACGCTTCACCTCATCATTGGCGCCAGTGATAAGAGACGCAGCAGTTGGAATGCGAAGTCCGTTTTCCTTCTGAACAGCACCGTCCCCAGGTCGTGAACCAAAATCACCAGTTCGGAGTTTCAATCTCTCCTCGCCAGCTACTTCAATCTTTAAAAATTCCAATAGTGCCGCCAAACAATCAGCAGGATCCACCATAGACGCCTCTCTTCCTACCCTATGACGTTCCCACATCTTGAACACATCTTCAGGAACTGCAGACTCCACAAGAGGGAACAGCATTGCAGCATATTTCTCCTTCGTGACCTTCAAAGAGTCCAGGGCATTCAATTGAACTTCAAGCTCGTCGTAAAGTTCCGAAATAGTCTTATTAGCAGACTTCGTCAAAACAAGGGAGAGTAATTGCCTTACATCAAATTCTATCAAATACTCATCTTTTCCAAATCTAGATTTCAAAAGGTCTACTGCCTTGACGTAGTTTTCTTTAGAAGGAGGAAACCTCTCTATTAATTTCTGTGCAGGCGAATCCGGTTTTAAAGCTCTTAGAAGAATGCCAAATTTCTCATCATCCGTCCATTTGGTGCTTTCGTGAATTTTCTCAAATTGTGTCCAAAATCCTATCCAGGTAGGTACTTATAGAACCATCAAATTTCATGGTAATTTCAGGTCTAAATTTGTGTTCCATATAAGAAGATAAGTCTTGATTGTTATTACAAGTTTCGCCACCAACAGACCCAATATCTGCTAATCGTGCTAAGTATTCATCCAACAAACTTTGTGCAGTCAACATTTTCTTCTCGTACTCGGAACTTTTCTCCAACTCGGCAGCCAATTCGTCCTCAATCAAACCGGGTTGTCCTAACAATTCCTTCAAAGTCTTCTCATCGGATTCAGTTAACTAATCATACCTTGTCTTGAGACTTCCAAAACGCACATTCACTTCCGTCTTAATTACTTCAGTTTCCGCCGAATTCAGATACTCAACAAAAGCGTTGAAAACTTTCGTGAAGAGAGCACGAAGAATGCGTCGAAGTTGATTCTCCGAAGTCATTTTTCCAAAATCACTCCCGTCCTGTCACGGTCGCCAAATGTTATTACGGGTAGAAAAATAAAAATGACAGGCGACAACCATGAAAGGTTTAACTGAATTTATTCGGAAGATAAACGCAAGAAAAAAGTCTAATTACAGTTAACTGATTTCAATTAAACATTCAAGTAATATGGCCATCGGTCTTAGGGGAAGGTTACGTAGAGAGAGGTGCTGGTTGTTGTTCCTCATTCGTTGCCCAGGCGTTTTCAACACTTTCATAGTGCAGGCACCACAGCTCCACGTGTCTTATGGTTGGTTATTCCTTGAATAATCAACCTATGTTTTCATGCAAATGGTCAACCTCTCCGATTCGGCTCAAAATTTTTTTCTGGACGTTTCAAGGTGTCTAGATCAAAATTCTTACACAGGGGTTGGTTATTCCTCGGACCAGGCGCATGGAAACTGATTTAAAAACATGGGGGAAATGGGGAAAACGGTGGGTGCGGCGGGTCCCAGACCCATTCCAATCGATTCAGTGTCCATTATTAGTGGAAAATGATACCCCACACGCCCAGGTACCAGAAATCTCATAAACACATATTCAAAATGAGTAATATATACCCTATTTGACCCATAACTTCTTCCAGTTGGTGCCAATCGTCCTGGGACCCACTTCATTGGATTCAGCGTCCATGATTTAGCGGAAAATGATACCCCATACGCCTAGGTTCCAGAAATCTCAAAAACACATATTCAAAATGGGTAATATATACCCAATTTGACTCATAACTTCTTCCAGTGGGTGCCGATCGTTCTGGGACCTATTTCATTGGATTTAGCGTCCAAGATTTAGTGTAAAATGATACCCCATACGCCTAGGTTCCAGAAATCTCAAAAACACATATTCAAAATGGGTAATATATACCCAATTTGACCCATAACTTCTTCCAGTAGGTGCCGATCGTTCTGGGACCTATTTTATTGGATTCAGCGTCCAAAATTTAGTGGAAAATGATACCCCACTTGCCTAGATCGCCCAAAATCTCGAAAATCCATTTTTCAAAAAACACATTTTGACCCCTACCCCGCCCAAATTTGGTCCGATCGGGCTGAAAAGTTTGGAGGATCGTCCTAGGCCGGTATCAGACCCCTGACCCAAATTTCAGATTTTTAGAAAATTTTCAACTACCAAAAACAGCGTGGACGGCGGACGGCGTACGGCGGACGGACATTGACCTTTTGGTTGGTTATTCCTTGAATAATCAACCTATGTTTTCATGCAAATGGTCAACCTCTCCGATTCGGCTCAAAATTTTTTTCTGGACGTTTCATGATGTCTAGATCAAAAAAGGTCAATGTCCGTCCGCCGTACGCCGTCCATCAGGTCTTTTCATTCTTCCCGTTCCTACGCCTCGCGGCTTTACCGGGGTTTGCTTACTGCCTGATGGTTGCGCCTACTCTCCTGCCGTGCGTTCACCACTGCTATTCAGCAGTGCCCGGAACGGACCTCGCGAAGGTAGCACGGTTGGGACCAGGAGGGGCTTCATGGCGTGATTGGCGTGTGGGCCATCCTTTTGCAGCCATGATTTGATGGGCAAACTTTTTTGTGCCTTCTGCATTGTTTCTAGATTGAAACGCAGCCTGCCATGGGCTCTCTTCGCCTGCGGCCAGGCCCAGCACTGCCAGCCATCGCCTACGTGCGGTTTTGTGCTTTGGGCACTGGAGGTCCATCCAGGTATCATGCTCTCTCTGCCATGGCTGATCTGCCACATTGATGCCAGGACCTGGAGCTTAAGGTCCAATGGCATCTGCCCTGTCAGGACGTGGAGGGCTTCATGCGACACTGTCCTGTATGCCTGGCTGACCATGAGGAGGGCGCTTCGCTGTGATGTGAGCAGCCTTTTACGATCCTTGCCTTTCACGTACCTGGCCCATGCTGGGCATGCATACAGAGCCACCGTCTCAAAGAGGGACCTGTACATCAGACGCCTGCTCCAGAAGCCTGTGCCCCATGTAACTGATGACAGAGCTCTTGTTTGGCCAAACTTTGCAAGCGCTCTTGCTACAGCGCTCTGGATATGCTTGGTTGGGTGAAAGCTCCTGCTTAGGAGGACTCCCAGGTACTTTGGTGTTGCACAGTACCTGATAGTTGCTCCCTCTATGCGAATAACTGGAGGGCTGCGGATGCACATACCTCCCTTCAGCTGGCACTGGAGGGTCTTACTTGCTGCTATCTCCAGCTTGACATTGGAGCACCATCCCTCAATGATGCAGGCTGCCAGGCCACCCTGCTCCTCAATTGCTCGTTTAGTTTGGCCTTCCAGCAATACTGCCAGGTCGTCAACAAAGGCAAGTGGCTTCAATCCGGCGTTGCACAGTCTCACCAGCAGCTGGTCAAAGAGGCAGGTCCACAGGTAAGGCCCCAGCACTGACCCCTGAGGGCTCCCCATCTCTATGACTCTGTTGCAGTCGGCACCATATTCGCTGAGGGTGGCCTCACGGTCTTGCAGGAAGCTCTGCAGCATCTTGAGAAGTCCTGCTGGTAGATTGGCTTGGTGCAGAGCAAGGGTAACAGCCGGCCACCACATCCTATCAAACGCCTTACTGATATCAAACAGCAAGACAAATACATATTTGAAGTTGCTGCTCTCAGTCATTTCAGTTAGTCTGATGATGGCTTTGGTTGTTGACCTCTCCTTAATTCCGCCAAACTGAAATGGGTGAGGGTGATGAGATGTGCTCTCCTGAATTCTTGCAAGGATCATCTTTTCCAGGGTCTTCCCAAGGACTGACAGCAGGGATATCAGCTGGTAAGATGCTGGGTCATTTGGGGGTCTGCCGGGCTTGAGGAAGACACAGACCTCAGCCCTCTTCCAGGCTCTGGGGAAGTACCCCAGAGCCAGGCAGTCGACCATAAGCTGGTGCAGATATGGTAGCAATGGCTGCATAGCTCTTGTGAGTGTGACCACCTCAACTCTGTCTGGACCCAGGGCTCCTGATGAGCGTAGCGATGTGATGGCCCTCTCCAGTTCATGTTGTTCCCAGGGGGGGGGGGGGGTGGCTGGTGCGTCAGGGGGTAGAGCTGCTACTTCTTGTCGCATCTGGCTATGGATTGGGCTGTCATTTGCTGGATCATCTTGTGGGAAGGCTGTCTGAAGGAGAGTGTTGCCTGTATGGGCAAAGCTCTCTCTTCCATCACCAAATGGGGCAATGGCAGGACGTGTGCGGATTTTGTCTCGCACAATCTTTGTATGGAGGCCCCACTGGTTGCCCTTTTCCTCCTCCTCTATGAGGCTCCTCCAGCTTTGGGTTTTGGCTCTTCTCAGGGCCTTTTGGAAGCTCCTCTTTGCCGTATGGTACCGCCTCCGCCGCAGGGGCCTCATGGCTGGATCGTGCTCATGCTGGAAAAGCCTGCGTAGTGAGTTGGCCAATGCCTTCATGTTACTCAGCTCCTCAGACCACCATGGGCATTCCGATCTTCTGAGCTTGCTGGTGGTGAGTCTGCTGACGCCATGGTGGAGGGTCGAGGTGATCACATTGATCTTTTCGTCAATCTCGCTGGTTGATGCAGCTGGCCAGAGGAGCAGCGGGCTGCTCGCTGCCATCTCTGACTCCACATACCTGACTAGGAGGTCCCTTGGTATTAGGTTGGTGCAAAAGCGTCCTCTTGTTGGCTGGGCTCTGACCTGAGTGCAGCTAATCTCGACAGCTAGCAGGGCATGGTCTCTTTGTGTTGCCTCCAGGCAGATTTCCCAGCCCGCACATCTCGCCATTAGGTGTGGGGACATTGCCATAATGTCTATGGCGGATGACCCCTGGGGACCACAGAATGTGTGGGGAGAGTCCTCTGTGTTCAGGAGCATGAGATCCAAGGATACCAGAAATTCCAGCAACGCCATGCCTCTTTGGTCAGTGTTGCTGTCACCCCATGCTGGGTGGTGAGCATTGACATCCCCTCCCAGTATGATGCCATGCGCGCTGTACTTTTGGACAATGCTTGTCAAGGTGTGGAGGTAGTCAGCAATGTCTTGGCCTTGGCGGAAGAACATCGAGACAAAAACGATCTCCTCTGTATTAATTGCTATTTTTGCACATGCTATGTCATCAGTAGTTTCTGGGAGTTTCATGATGTTAGTGGCGGGGTTCGTTGTATAGATTGCCGCCGTTGCTCTCTCACTATTATAGATAGCTTTTGCTCTCAGGCCCATGCCCTTTGCAATGCCCTTCTTCCAAGGCTCTTGTGCTAGCACTATTTCGCATCCTTTTCTGCCCACTACAACTCGCAGCTCATCAAGCACGGGTTTTGAGCCATGCAAGTTAAGCTGGGCTACTTTAATCGCATGGGCCATAATCTATGCTGGCTCATAGCTTTATATATGCTCTCCAATAAGCCTCACACCCCTCGCTGCCTGCTGAATGGTTGAATGAGAATCCTGACTTTGTGCAATTAATGCAGGCTCTGCGAGTGCTGTTGCACTGTCTAGTGTCATGATTTTCGCTGCACTGGCCACAGGTTGGTAACGGGGCTGGGCAGGTTTTTGTCGTGTGACCGTACATTTGGCACTTGAAGCAGTGGGTGACTTCCAAGAAATTCTTCACTTTGCACACCTGGTAATCAAGCATGATGCTGCCATGGTTTTTTGCCAGCTTCCATGGTTGGGGCTCCATTTCAACCACCCATGACACAAATGGGGCTTCTTGCTTGGATTTCCCAAATCTGACTGTGTACAGCGGGATAACCTTGTCTTTTGCCCACTCATTGCCAAATGCATTACGGGCCAGGAGCTGTTCCTGCACATTGGTGCTTCTAAGGTCTGCTGGCACTCTGAGGATCATCAGTCGTGGTCGTCTTTTGGGGGCTGGTCTAGCTTTTATGACTCCCAATTTTATAGGTTCAAGGTCCAGAATTTTTTGTTTATCCTCTGTCGATACTGCACGATGGCAACTCCTCCTCTTGCAGTGATGCGCATGTCTCTGATGCCAATATGATTGGCTCTTGGGTTCAATATTGCCTTTATGCGCTCAAGGAAGGCCTTGCTGTCCTCCTCCTCTGGGAGGTCAATGAGGAGGAGGCATTCCTCATTGGCAGCTATCCTCCTGATCTCTTCATCTGATATTGGCCTTCGTTTGGGGTTTTTTTGGGGGCGGGTTTCGCCAGTTTCCATCTTCTTGGGGCTGTTGCCGTGCTCAATGGCTTTTTTTTCTCTTTGGTTGGCCTTTCCCTTCCTAGCCGCCGCTACCTCCCAGCTGTCGTCCAAGTCAGTGATGCCCCTGAGAATGTCACTGTCACTGGTGGTTGTTGGGTGCGGTAGCTGGATTGGACCTGGTAAGTGGAGAGATTTCTTTCTTTGCCTTCTGTTGCTCAGGTTCATTGCCGTTGTTGTATTGGGCTCACTTTTTGGGGCGCTGCGTATTACTTCCAGAGCTTTGGTATATATATGCTGCTGCCTGATGAGGGTCTTTTGCTGTTCTTGGATCTGCTTTCCAGCTGCGCCAATTGCATTCAATGTTTGGCTGGTAAGTGCTCCCTCTTTCTGTGGTGTTCGATCTTTGAGCTTGGAGACCTCAGCCTGGACCTGGTTGATACCCCTCATGAGGGGGGAGGTTCTGGGGGTTACCTTTTTGATCTCTTTTTCAACAATTGTTGCCAAGCATTTCTCAATGCCCATGTTTTCTTCCAGCAGCGACACTCTGCCAGCGAGGAATGCATTCTGGGCGGCAATTGAGCTCATCTGGCTAGAGATTATATCCAGCTGGGACTGGATCCATTTCATGTTTTGCTTATTAATTTTGTTTTCTGGTGCAACGATGAAATCTCGGATTCTTGTAACGGCTCTTGCAGATCTTCTCTGGGCATTGCAGACCTTGCCAAATTCAGTAGAGGGAGCTTTCCTGGTAACTTTGTAAGGTGCATCACTGTCACTGCAGGACTCTGATGAAGAGCGGGATCGCTTGCCACCACTGTACTCTACAGCAGTCGTGGTTTGTGGTTGTGTTGGTACTGTGGCTGGCTGCAAGGATGGTGGTGTTGCAGATTGTGCCTGTTGTGGGTGCTTGGATTGAGGGGGTGTTCGTTTAGTTAGCATAGTTGTGGTAGGTAAATCCCTTGCCACATCCGGCTCATCCTACTGGGGGCTTCCCAGTAGGACTACACCCCCGCCACTTACACTGGATAACTCAACAGATGGGAAGGGGTCCTAGGCCCCTACTCAAGGAATTTCGGGGCTCCCACGCCTCCGACAACGTGGGTACCGGATGTGGTGCTTGCTGGGCCGGGGCCCCACAGGACGGTTGGCGCCACCTCCTGGAGCAGGAGGCGACGCTGTCCGCCTGGGCGGCAGCTCGTGTGCGTCGTACCAATCATTATCCAAAGATGTCACGAAGTCCGGGTTGGAGTGCAGAGGGTCTCCAGGTCACTGCACCCGTCGTCCACGTAACCCTGGGAAAGGGAGCCGTACAGGGAACAGCCAGTCGGCCACCTGGTCCCTGGTTTTGGTTGGTTATTCCTTGAATAATCAACCTATGTTTTCATGCAAATGGTCAACCTCTCCGATTCGGCTCAAAATTTTTTTCTGGACGTTTCATGATGTCCTGATCAAAAAAGGTCAATGTCCGTCCGCCGTACGCCGTACGCCGTACGCCGTCCGCCGTCCACGCCGTTTTTGGTAGTAGAAAATTTTCTAAAAATCTGAAATTTGGGTCAGGGGTCTGTTCCCGGCCTAGGACGGTCCTCCAAGCTTTTCAGCCCGATCGGACCAAATTTGGGCGGGGTAGGGGTCAAAATGTGTTTTTTGAAAAATGGATTTTCGAGATTTTGGGCGATTTAGGCGAGTGGGGTATCATTTTCCACTAAATTTTGGACGCTGAATCCAATGAAATGGGTCCCAAAACGATCGGCACCCTCTGGAAGAAGTTATGGGTCAAATTGGGTATATATTACCTATTTTGAATATGTGTTTTTGAGATTTCTGGAACCTAGGCGTGTGGGGTATCATTTTCCGCTAAATCTTGGACGCTAATTTCAATGAAGTGGGTCCCGGAACGATTGGCACCCTCTGGAAGAAGTTATGGGTCAAATTGGGTATATATTACCCATTTTGAATATGCGTTTTCGAGATTTCCGGTACCTGGGCGTGTGGGGTATCATTTTCTACTAAATTCTGGATCCTGAATCGATTGGAATAGGTCTGGGACCCGCCGCACCCACTGTTTCCCCATTTCCCCCATGTTGAAGAAATGAGTCTCCATGCGCCTGGTCCGAGGAATAACCAACCCCTGTGTAAGAATTTGCAGCGTTTTTTAGAGAGGTTGTTACTCCTCTGTCCATCCTTAGCAGCTAATGCTGAGCCCTCCCACCGCGTCAAGGTGATGGACTTTTGGGAGGGCCGTCCGCCGTCCACGCCGTTTTTGGTAGTAGAAAATTTTCTAAAAATCTGAAATTTGGGTCAGGGGTCTGTTCCCGGCTTAGGACGGTCCTCCAAGCTTTTCAGCCCGATCGGACCAAATTTGGGCGGGGTAGGGGTCAAAATGTGTTTTTTGAAAAATGGATTTTCGAGATTTTGGGCGATTTAGGCGAGTGGGGTATCATTTTCCACTAAATTTTGGACGCTGAATCAAATGAAGTGGGTCCCAAAACGATCGACACCCACTGGAAAATGTTATGGGTCAAAGTGGGTATATATTACCCATTTTGAATATGTGTTTTTGAGATTTCTGGAACCTAGGCGTGTGGGGTATCATTTTCCACTAAATTTTGGATCCTGAATCGATTGGAATGCGTCTGGGACCCGCCGCACCCACTGTTTCCCCATTTCCCCCATGTTGAAGAAATGAGTCTCCATGCGCCTGGTCCGAGGAATAACCAACCCCTGTGTAAGAATTTGCAGCGTTTTTGATCTAGACACCTTGAAACGTCCAGAAAAAAATTTTGAGCCGAATCGGAGAGGTTGACCTTTTGCATGAAAACATAGGTTGATTATTCAAGGAATAACCAACCAAAAGGTCAATGTCCGTCCGCCGTACGCCGTCCGCCGTCCACGCTGTTTTTGGTAGTAGAAAATCTTCTAAAAATCTGAAATTTGGGTCAGGGGTCTGATTCCGGCCTAGGACGATCCTCCAAACTTTTCAGCCCGATCGGACCAAATTTGGGCGGGGTAGGGGTCAAAATGTGTTATTTGAAAAATGGATTTTCGAGATTTTGGGCGATCTAGGCGAGTAGGGTATGATTTTCAACTAAATTTTGAACCCTGAATCCAATGAAATGGGTCCCAGAACGATCGGCACCCATAGGAAGAAGTTATGGGTCTACCCATTTTGAATATGTGTTTTTGAGATTTCTGGAACCTAGGCGTATGGGGTATCATTTTCCGCTAAATCATGGTCGCTGAATCCAATGAAGTGGGTCCCAGGACGATTGGCACCAACTGGAAGAAGTTATGAGTCAAATTGGGTATATATTACCCATTTTGAATATGTGTTTTTGAGATTTCTGGAACCTAGGCGTATGGGGTATCATTTTCCGCTAAATCATTGACGCTGAATCCAATGAAGTGGGTCCCAGGACGATTGGCACCAACTGGAAGAAGTTATGGGTCAAATAGGGTATATATTACTCATTTTGAATATGTGTTTATGAGATTTCTGGTACCTGGGCGTGTGGGGTATCATTTTCCAAAAATCATGGACACTGGATCGATTGGAATGGGTCTGGGACCCGCCGCACCCACCGTTTTCCCCATTTCCCCCATGTTTTTAAATAAGTTTCCATGCGCCTAGTCTGACGAATAACCAACCCCTGTGTAAGAATTTGCAGCGTTTTTTGCCCAATTTTTGATAGTTCACCGATGAAAACTTTGCGTAGACGTTATGATAAACAGCTGCGCATTGCTTACATTTTATGAGTTTTCTCGGTGAAACATCATCACATCGTTTGCAGTTCATATCCATACGCGATTGAAACAAACAACGCGATGAGAGCACGGGCTGATCGGAGTTTAACACTTAAAAACACAACGGGGATTAGCGGAGCGATGTGTACGGTTTGACGGTCCGGTGACTACTCTCATCTGACTGTCTGAAATATATGGAAGATGGTCTTTGCTTCGCTCCTGTTACACAAGAACAGATTTTCCCTTGTTTACCTTCCACACACTCTCGTTATATGGGATACGTAGGAGGGCTTTGCTACTACTCAGTCACAGTAGGACAATCAGTCTCATCACCTCAAAAGGGAATTTTCCATGTTAAACAGCCATGTATGCTAGAGTAGCCGTCGAAGAATGAGGAATTTTCCCTATACGAGGAGCAAATAATCCTTTCGTAACCCTTGCAAGCCACTCTTGTTGTGTAGGAGTTAATGGCCTTTCCTGTGCCACCTGCCACTAGGTCTGTTATCTGCGCCATCCACAACTCTGAACATTTCAGTCCAGTCAACAGACGCTTCAATTGCGTAACCCGATTTAATTTAAAGCTGTTCTTCTCTATGGTTGAGGTCCAAATGAGAACATCATAGCACGAACGGGGATATGTTTCCAGAGGCATCCTGAGCAAGACAAAGGTTCCCAATCTAAGTCTGCCAGTCTCTGCTCTCACCATATAATGGGAAGTGCACCTTGGTAGTCTCAGGAGGCTCTTGAAGATTAGTGCCTGCAAAACTTCAATCTCTTCGATGGTCCTAGAGTTCACTCAAATATAATACCACTGAGAAGGGTATCAAATCTACTAGCCGCATGTGGTTTCCCAGTTGGAGCAACTTCCAATTACGCACACTCTCCAAGCTCTCATTCCCTTTCAAATATAATGCTTCTAAACCTTAATGGAATTACTTGAAGACGAAAAGGAAACACCAAGCTATGAGCTGAAATCAATTTTTGTCCTACCGTCCTGTGAAATCAGTTAGATCTTTCAATGCGCGTAAGATCGAAATCAAACCATTATAAAAAGTTTAATACGCATTGTCATCAATGAACAAATTGTATCCTATTACTATGAATGAAAAAAATCACAGTACAGACAAGAATTGAATAAAAAATAGATACAATTTTAAATTGTATGGGGAATGTTGAGGGTGAGTTAGGTGAGAGCATGAGGCCCTCTCCTACTATGCCAAACTCATAGGAATTATGGCTGAGCTTCTTAATGTAATTGTTATGCCAAACATTTAATTTCACCATTCTATTTATGCTGGTAATTTAATTAATTTCAACTTACGATCCACTGAAACTTTCGTTACTGTTCATAGAGCGGGTTTCACGTTGCCAGCCTCTAATACAGGCAGCCAGCGACACCACCTGAAAATGAAAAAAGACCCAAATAATACATTAAACAATTGGATGATTAAGATGTGAACCTGAGTAACTGGAAAACCTCGCGTGTCCGAGGATATGGATCTAGCCCAGCCTTCAAGCTCTTGAAAGCTCTGGATCAAAATTTGTTGTCTGATTTTTTGTGACCAATAGTTCTGGCTGACCGTGTGCTTTCTATGCGACTCAACGATATTGATTTTATACTTTAATGACACCACATTTTGAAGAAGATCCCACGATGATTCCAATTGAGCAGGGCTGTCATTATACCCAAAGTAAACAGGCACGTGCGTAAGTTAACAGGTATCTGATCTAAATACCTCGGACCACGAGCATGGAGTCTTAATCGAATCGATTCAGCGTCCAAAGTTTAGTCAAGAATAATATCCCACACGCCTAGATCGCCAGAGATCTCGAAAATCCATTTTTCGAAATACAAATTTCAAACCCCCCCCCCCCCCCTCCTTTGATCCGAGCGGGCTGAAAAGTTTTGAGAACTGACAAGAGCTAAAAATTGGTTGTGTCGAATCCATTTGTCGAAAACCCTACTTAGACTTCTTTCTCCCCGATTTGGTTCGATCGGGCAGGCAAGTTTTGAGGACCAACTACAGCCGGAGACGGGTCCCTTAACGAAATTTCAGATTTTTAGAAATTGAATAGTCAACCTGTTTTCATGCAAAATGTCAATCTCTCCGATTCGGCCCACAATAGTATTCTGGGTGTTTCAAGGTGTCCAGATAAAAACGCTGCTAATTCTTTCACAGGGATTGGTTATTTCTCGGACCAGGCGCATGGAGACTCATTTATTCAACACGGGGAAAAGAGGGAAACAGTGGGTGTGCCTCATCCAGAGGGCACCAATCGTTCCGGGACACGTCTATTGGATTCAGCGTCCAAAAGTTTGTGGAAAATCATACCCCACACGCCTAGGTACCAGAAATCTCGAAAACACATATTGAGAATGGGTAGATAGATGCCCATGACGTCTTACAGTGGGCGCCAATCGTTCCTGGACCCGTCTTATTGGATTCAGCGTCCAAAATTAGTAGAAAATGATACGTCACACGCCTAGATCGCCAAAAATCTAGATAATCCATTTTTGGTTGGTTATTCCTTGAATAATCATGGGTCAAATTGGGTGTATATATTACCCATTTTGTGTTATCGGTATTTCTGGTACCTAGGCGTGTGGGGTATCATTTTCCACTAAATTTTGGACGCTGAATTCAATGATGTGTGTCCCAGAACGATTGGCACCCACCGGAAGAAGTTATGGGTCAAAATGGGTATGTATCCACCCATTTTGTATGTGTCAGGATTTTTGGTGCCTAGGCGTGTGGGGTATCATATTCCACTAATTTTTGGACCATGAATCGATTGGAATGGGTCTGGGACCCGCCACACCCACTGTTTCCCCCATTCGAGGAATAACCAACCCGTGTGTAAGAATTTGCAGATTTTTAGATTATATAATTCACTCTATTATGTCTTTGCAACAGTTTATTTGCCTGGCTTCGTACTTCCAGCAATATATCCCAAATTCCACTATAAATACAGCACCGTTATAGGGGGTTTTGAGTGATAAAATTAATATTAAGGGTAAAATTACTCGGTCGGATAAACACGAAAAAGCACAACGCACCTCAATCTGTCATCTCACAAGCGAACCAGTTCTTATGATTTTTAATCCTGAATACCCTGTACAGTTTAACTGTGATTCTAGTAGTATGCTGGAATTTTAATGCATATTGTTGATGGCAAGCCGCGGGTGGTGGCGGTCTATAGTGACTGGACAGTGACGCTACCATAGTTATGAAAATGAGACGTTGGGAGTTTATCTATCGATTCAGCATTTTCATTGCCTAATCTAGCCTCACCATTTTACAATTGTTACGGACTGTTAATCGCTAAAAGATAGTTATTTGAAGCAATACCTTAATACGAGAGTACATCGCTGGTGATCGTATTTGTAAGCCTTGTATCGCAAAAACATGTTTATCAAATACGTATGAAAATCTATTTACAATATTGTAGTGAAGAACAGTTATAGAGAACAGTTCGGAGCTTAGGTTCGCCAATGAGACAACGCAATTTTTTTAGCGTTAAGTTCAGTCTCCATTCTGCTCGTGCCTCTTATACATGTCTCCTCGTTTAATATTGTTCAGTCACCTTGTTCGCATTAAAACCGTTATTCATAATTCATCAGAACCGCGTCCGTGTATCTCATTCTAATTACCTCAAGCCACAACAAGTTGGTGACGAGGATGGGATCGAAAACTCAGTGAAAATCGCGTGCAAAACATCGCCCCACCCGCCAGCCTCAATGTTTACTGGGAAGGACTTGACAAAGATATTGAGCGCCTTGTAAAGAGTTGCGAAGCCTGTGCCACAATTCGTCATAACCCCCCTAAAGCCATCATTCATCCTTGGGACACCCCAGGAGAGAATTGGGAGAGGATTCATATTGATTTTGCTGGTCCTTTGGATGGATACTTTTTCCTCATGGTCATTGACGCTAAGTCCAAATGGGCAGAGGTGCGCATGCTGCATGATGCTCCATCCTCTACATCAACAATCTGCCTTCTGGATGACATATTTTCAATTCACGGTTTCCCTTCAGTCATGGTGTCTGATAATGCCACAATTTTTAAAAGTGAGGAATTCTTATCTTATTGCAAACAAAATGGAATATTTCAAAAATTTAGTGCACCCAATCACCCTGCCACAAATGGATTAGCTGAGCGAAGCATCCAAACCCTCAAGCGTCGCATGAAAGCTGCTGCTACTGATCCTACGCCACTTGCAGCAAAGATTAGGAATATCTTTTTTCGCTACAGAGCAACACCTTTAGCATCAGGCCAATCACCTGCAGAATTATATTTAAAAAGTCATTTGCGTATCCGCTTGGATGCTTTACTTCCAAACAAGAAGGCGTTGGTGCAAAACAAAAGTGCATTGAAAATTCGTTCTCTTCAAGAAGGAGAGTGGGTCCAAGCCAGGATCCGTCAAGGAAATCAAGATGTTTGGCAGTTCGGAAAAATCCAAAAGAAGCTGGGTTAGTATCACTACATTGTAGAATTGGATACTGGTCGCACAATCAAGAGACACATCAACCAACTTATTGCATCACTGGTTCCAAAAAAGACTGTCACCTTTGCTGATGAACATCCACCTCATCCAAGAACTGGTATCCCAATTATCAGTAACTCTGCTGTTGATCCACCAACCAACAATCCAGGATCTACTCAGTTACCTACATCAGCCACTCCAGCTCCACTAACCTCACAAGCACCATCACATCAGCCTGAACTGCGAAGATCATGCTGTCAACGCCAACGACCCCTCTACCTCAGAGACTATACTAATTGAAATAATTTACTGAGGGAGAGTGTAGTGAAGAACAGATATAGGGAACAGTTCGGAGCTTAGGTTCGCCAATGAGACAACGCAATTTTGTTAGCGTTAAGTTCAGTCTCCATTCGGCTCGTGCCTCTTTTACATGTCTCCTCATTTAATATTGTTCAGTCACCTTGTTCGCATTAAAACCGTTATTCATAATTCATCAGAACCGCGTCCGTGTATCACATTCTAATTAACTCAAGCCACAACAAATATTATAATCAATATTTTGAAAATTGATCAAAAACAAATTGAAACAAAAAAAACTGTCATAATAAACCCGATACGGGTTTCCATCGTGTACCCAGAAGACCTAGAAGAAGGGGAAATTTGAGGCCACGAGGGCCAAACTGATGAACAACACGATCATGTTAATTACCAAGGGCCTTCTTCATACACATTACTGTCCTCCAGTTTCCTTCCAAATGAACCCAGTCATTGGTTCCCGCCTCAGGTTATTAAACCGACAATCCAGAGACGCGCTAATGTTGTGCGGGCTAAATGCACCCTATGAGAATTTGCGGAAGTTGTGGTTGTGGGGCACCCGGTACCAGGAAGTCCAGAGGGGAGCCTCACGGCTCTCGCCCCTATATAGGAGCGTTTTTCGCTCAAACTACCGCGCCTTTCACACGAGGAGCCTTACGGCTCTCGCTCCTACCTACCACCCTACACTACACAGGAAGCCATTTTAGTCCCTAAGCTCAGTCGTAGAATGGATCGCACGCTCATAGTTTTGCACGTTTGAGCGATAACGAATTGAGTTCCAATAGTTCGATTTCCTTACTAATTTTTTTTTCAATTCAATTTAAAAACGCTGCAAATTCTTACACAGGGGTTGGTTATTCCTTGGACCAGGCGCATGGAGACTCATTTCTTCAACATGGGGGAAATGGGGAAACAGTGGGTGCGGCGGGTCCAAGACCCATTCCAATCGATTCAGGATCCAAAATTTAGTGGAAAATGATACCCCACACGCCCAGGTTCCAGAAATCCCGAAAACACATATTCAAAATGGGTAATATATACCCAATTGGACCCATAACTTCTTCCAGTGGGTGCCAATCGTTTTGGGACCCATTTCATTGAATTCAGCGTCCAAAATTTAGTGGAAAATGATACCCCACACGCCCAGGTTCCAGAAATCTCGAAAACACATATTCATAATGGGTAATATATACCCAATTTGACCCATGTCTTCTTCCAGTGAGTGCTGATCGTTCTGGGACCCATTTCATTGGATTCAGCGTCCAAAATTTAGTGGAAAATGATACCCCACTCGCCAAGATCGCCCAAAATCTCGAAAATCCATATTTCAAAAAACACATTTTGACCCCTACCCCGCCCAAATTTGGTCCGATTGGGCTGAAAAGCTTGGAGGACCGTCCTAGACCGGGAACAGACCCCTGATCCAAATTTCAGATTTTTAGAAAATTTTCTACTACCAAAAACGGCGTGGACGGCGGACGGCGTACGGCGGACGGACATTGACCTTTTTGGTTGGTTATTCCTTGAATAATCAACCTATGTTTTCATGATAATGGTCAACCTCTCCGATTCGGCTCAAAATTTATTTCTGGACGTTTCATGATGTCCTGATCAAAAAAGATCAATGTCCGTCCGCCGTCCGCCGTACGCCGTACGCCGTACGCCGTACGCCGTCCATTCTCCACGCCGTTTTTGGTAGTAGAAAATGTTCTAAAAATCTGAAATTCAGGGTCAGGGGTCTGTTCCCAGCCGAGATGGGTCCTCGAAACTTTTCAGCCCGATCGGACCAAATTTGGAGGGGGTAGGGGTCAAAATGTGTTTTTTGAAAAATGGATTTTCGAGATTTTGGGTGATTTAGGCGAGTGGGGTGTCATTTTCCACTAAATTTTGGACGCTGAATCCAATAAAATGGGTCCCAGAACAATTGGCACCCACTGGAAGAAGTAATGGGTCAAATTGGGTATTCATTACCCATGCGGGTGACTTCAGCCGAATAGACAAACAAAACACATCGTCATATCCTGTTGTTTATAACCAGCTGTTAAACATAGCAACCAATTTTGAGCAGTTGCCTACAATTCTTGTTACTGTCCGAGCTTTTTATTCGTACCATTCAATTCAATTTAATACAATTATTATAGCCTTCTAAATTACCTACATTTTCTCAATATTATATTAGTAAATTAGTGTCGTAGTGCCCCATAGATACACCCATCTTGAATGTGTTTTCGGGATTTCTGCTACCTAGGCGAGAAGGGTGTCATTTTCCACTAAATTTTGGACGCTGAATTCAATGATGTGTGTCCCAGAACGATTGGCACCCACCGGAAAAAGTTATGGGTCAAAATGGGTATGTATCCACCCATTTTGTATGTGTCAGGATTTCTGGTACCTGGGCGTGTGGGGTATCATTTTCCACTAATTTTGGACCCTGAATCGATTGGAATGGGTCTGGGACCCGCCACACCCACTGTTTCCCCCTTTCGAGGAATAACCAACCCGTGTGTAAGAATTTGCAGCGTTTTGATCTAGACACCATGAAACGTCCAGAAAAAAATTTTGAGCCGAATCGGAGAGATTGACCATTTGCATGAAAACATAGGTTGATTATTCAAGGAATAACCAACCAAAAACGAAAATAAACAAATTAAATTAAAAAAAAAAAAAACGAATTACTTTTAAGTATTGTAGGAACGTTTGATATGTTACATTTTGCATTAGAATCAGATGACACATTTATTTCCTTTGTCCATAGCTGCAAGCGGGGGAGGAGACTATGGCCTAAGAGCCCACTACAAATATCGCGGTAAATTGCATTGACTGAATTCATCGTCTTCCTCTCCGAACGAGCAATGTACAGTGCTCATCCCCGGGTCCAAAAAACGGGAATTTTGGCGCGGTTATGGCACTTCTCACCCTCTTTTCCCTCGTAAAGTGTCAACTGGGGAAGAGAGCGAGAGCCTTTTTCGCTCCTCGTGTGAAAGCCCCCATTCTTCCCTTTGCATTTCGAAGAGGAGCCGTGGCTCCCCGGCTCGAGGTGGAGGAGCCGTGAAGGCTCTCGTCTCTAGAGCCGTAAAGGCTCCCGCTCCTCGTCTGAAAGCTACATTGGGCTCAATGCATTCTGGTGATGAGAGCCGTCCTCTCTCTCAGGAGCGAGAGCCGTAAGGGTCCCCGTGTGAAACGGGCCTTAATGGAGGCTTACCCACCCTACCGATTTTTACCGGCCAATTTCAGATGTTTTTCAAAGAATCTCGTGTCACAAAAACAAAGCAACTGGTTGTTTAGCCAGATCTTTCTGTGGTTTGACTGGTGAAAATCCGGTGTGTGTGCAAGCCCCTACTACCGATAAAATACCGGCCGATTTGTTACCTGACGTCCAAAATTGGTGTGCGTGTAACTAGGACGTCGGCAAGAACTTTCAGAGTCCATTTAACGTCTTTGTGTATGTGCGGGCACAATAGACCCTAGAGATTGCATTGGAGAGCTCACAATCCTCAAGGCCTGCTCGGCGCAGAATCCCAGTACTTCAAACTCTCGGACCCACGAGACCAGAAACATTCTACGGAAGCACCACATCTCAAAAGCCTCTAGGCGATTCACAGAGGCGATCTTTAACGTCCACATCTCAACTCCATAGGGCAGAACTGATCAAACGTAACACTGAGGCATTCGATAGCGAATATCAACGCTCAGATGCTTATTGCAGAGGGATGAATTCATCCGGACGAACGCCTGCTCAATTCTGGCAAAAACCTAGACCTCAGGATTCCACTTTTCGTTCATGACCACTCCATGATATTTGAAGTTCTGAACGTGGTCCAAAGAGAAGCGCGACGATCCACCCTGCACGGAGCTCATTGCCATGGGAGACATTCAATCATTTGGTCATTGTATGTTGATTATCCTAAGCCTAGCTTTCAAAGCCCATCCAACGTCCCTTCTGTACTCTTGAGGTCGCAGTGCCTGGGGGCAGCAACTTCCCCCAGCCTTCAGTTGAAAGCCATAGAAAAAGACAAAAAAAATCCGTAACGTATTGACAATAATAAGAACGAGGGTTCCTACAATTCTCAGTAAGGAGCTCCCGTAATGTACCAAACACCGATCGCAAAACACCGTAATAGTCCCAGCTTCCAAGTCGGAGGGGAGGACCCTAGGACGAGTCCACTGCAGCAAATCCTACAAATCCTGCACATTAGATTTCGTGGAAATGCACATTTCTAACCATTTCCATCTGTAATGGGTTCCCACAATTTTTCCGCATACCTCTTTGAAACCATTCTCCCACTGCACTGCTACAACGCTAGGTAAGACGGATGCTTCCTCTAATGCAATTGCTTATGAGTACGCCGGTTTGTTATCATGCTTTCCGCCCCTATGAAATTGTTGTTCGCTACATCATAACTCCACAATTCCTGCACCGAATCTCTTGATTTCCATTCCCTCCCCACTCATCAGTCACTGAGATGTCGACTGTTCAAGTGCTGGACGCGTACTAATTTCTATCATTATGATGAATGGAGAGCTGGGGTAGTTCCAAACTCAATGTTACAATCGGAAAATTGTGTGAAACATCCTCACTATTGATAATTTATTTTAAAAAGATGCTCACCGCGATGAAGATGATGTTGTTGGCTATGCGCATAGTCTTAGCGCTGGCTCATGTCGCCTTGGCCCCTGGAACAACATATAGAAATGAGAGCCACAGATCTCGGGAAATGTATTTTCTTATTGCCCCTCTCCACTGCTTGTTGGGCGATTTGGTGGGAGTTGAAGCCCCTACGAAAAAAATTGAGATCGTAATTCTGATTCCGTAGATGTGACTTAGAACTGACAAATAGAATTTCGTAGAAAAAACGCTGCAAATTTTTACTTTTACTACGGGTTAGTTATCGCCCAAAATCTCGAAAATCCATTTTCCAAAAAACACATTTTGACCCCTACCCCGCCTAAGTTTGGTCCGATCGGGCTGAAAAGTTTCGAGGACCATCCTAAGCCGGGAACAGACCCCTGACCTAAATTTCAGATTTTTAGAAAATTATCTACTACCTAAAACGGCGTGTACGGACGGTGTACGGACATTGACCCCCTCCCGAATGTCCATCACCTTGACGCGGTGGGAGGGCTCAGCATTAGCTGCTAAGAATGGACAGAGGAGTAACAACCTCTCTAAAAAACCAGGGACCAGGTGGCCGACTGGCAGTACCCTGTACGGCTCCCTTTCCCAGGGTTACGTGGACGACGGGTGCAGTGACCTGGAGACCCTCTGCACTCCAGCCCGTACTTCTTGACATCTTTGGACAATGATTGGTACGATGCACACGAACTGCTGCACAGGCGGGCAACGTTGCCTCCTGCTCCAGGAGGTGGCGCCAACCGTCCTGTGGGGCCCCGGCCCAGCAAGCACCACATCCGGTACCCACGTTGTCGGAGGCGTGGGAGCCCCGAAATTCCTTGAGTAGGGGCCTAGGACCCCTTCCCATCTGTTGAGTTATCCAGTGTAAGTGGCGGGGGTGTAGTCCTACTGGGAAGCCCCCAGTAGGATGAGCCGGATGTGGTAAGGGATTTACCTACCACAACTATGCTAACTAAACGAACACCCCCTCAATCCAAGCACTCACAATCTGCAACACCACCATCCTTGCAGCCAGCTACAGTGCCAACACAACCACAAGCCAAGACTGCTGAAGAGTACAGTGGTTGCATGCGGTAGGTGGTTTGTGCCAGAGGTTGATAGCCTCAAAGCAGAAATACAGACAGGACTAGGAGGAATAACATGGCCTCAGGTCATGGAAATAGGATGAGCAGTTCAAGAGGGTTGACAGCCACTCAAACCGCAAAGCATGAGCAATGAAGAAAGTTGACAGTCTCCTCAGAGCCAATGAACATAGGAATAATGGAGAGGCACAGTCAAGGCCAACGTGAGATAGGATCAGCAGAAAAGGAAGAACGTGCTTGCCAAGAACATCCTAAATGCAATAAACAATGCAGTGGAACTACACGAGCAAAGCTAATAGTCACGTTGCATGATGGCCATCCAAGGGCAAGTAACCACACTACATGGCAAATACACGCGTGAGACCAATTCACGGCAACAAGTTAAAATCCAGAATGGCAGACGACTGACAGATCACATAATGGCTATCCAAGAGCTAGCAATCACGTCACATCCAGCCATTTAGTCAATCCGCAAGGGCATGCATCCATAAGCAGAAAAGGAGGCTTAATGCACATTCCTGATCAACTTAGTTTGATCGAGTTTAGAAAAACAAGGTTGCAAAAGGTGCTCATTGCTCAAATGTATTCATCATCCGAACTTTGATCATTAGAAGACAAAACTGGAGGATCAACTGAGTCAGTTGAATCTCGTTGGACAGACGGGTCGGGAACAGGCTTAACCCTGTCATGTGGGTATTTGTAGGTACGGTTTGATGTTAGTGATTTCAACAAATAACGGTCATGTTAGTACATCAATGATTTGAAAAGGACCTCGAAATTTGAGACTCAATTTGGTTTGATTGCGAGGTTCCTGTTGGATTAATACAAAATCGCCAGACATCAATTTAACTTTGGCTTTTCCTCTGTTGAATTTAGCTTTATCGTACTGGGCAGATTTCACCATATTTTGTGCTGCAGTATCGCACAGAATTCAAATCAATGACATCGGAACCAGTGATAGTTTCCGATGGTATTACCAAATTAGAGGGTCTACCAACTTTTCCCATCAGTAATTCAAGTAGGGAAGAACGGATAACACGATTAATCGTGCAATTCATGACCAATTGAATATCAGGGACGTCTTCTTGCCAAGAGCGGTCTCCTAATTCTGTTGCTGTGAGCATGTTAGTTAACACCGACATTACCCTTTCAACTTGTGAGTTAGCGCGTGCAGCGCCTGTTGCTATGAAGTGCAAATCAATTTGGTGAGAAGTACAGAATTGTTTAAAGTCTACTTGCAAAAAAATCTACCTTGGTCTGTAATAACTCTTGATGGAGCAGCAAATAATGAGATTGAATGACGCAAAGCTTTTATTGCACTAGCTGCATCCATTTTTTGAGTATGGTAGAGCAAAACATACTTCGTGAATGCGTCAATGAGAAGATTCCTTGGAGTCATTTTTACCAGACAATTATCCAGAGACATCAATGTGCACAGTATGCCAAGGTGAAACAGATTTTGGTATAGGATGAAGTTGTGGCGGATGTTGCGAAGAACGACGGCCCTACATTTTCCATCTCTACCTACGAAAGCTTCTTCAATCACAGCCAGATGCCATTCAATTCGCTTGTCACCTTAAGAAACAATAATCACAACTTCTCCCACCTTGGGAACTCTCTTCTCATTAAATCCTCCAGGTGTAAGGTTGAGCTGTCCAAGGTACTCCGATCTAAAACGACGTCAAAGTTCTTCTTTCAACAAGACTCGGCGTTGCACTTCCCATTGGTAAATATGTGATCTTTTGGGAATACCTTCTAACCAGTCATTACATAATATTCTCATGGGGATTGGTATGTGATTGCTGAGTCACTTTGTTGTTGACGAGGAATGGAGGGCAAATCCCCTATTCTTTGTCGCTGCCTACCCTTTCTTATTGTTAGAAGTAACACTAGGTTTCAGTACTTTTCTTTTCTTTTGTTGGCAACCTTGTTTCCACTGTCGGCATAGCCGGCGGTCGCTGTAACCTACACTTCTCCTATGCGGTTCATGTGTTTTTCGATTTAATAAATCACCTCCGAAATATTCAAAAGTTCCTTCGCATTCACCCCCCAATTTTACTGGAAAACTTGGTGAGTGATTAACTGATCATTTTAGTCAAACGCCTTGCAGTTGTTGTATTGCAAACCTCTTGATTTTCCAAAATTTATTTTAGAACCATGTTAACATTCTGTTAGAGCACTTGGTTACCCCCCTGATAATGACTGGTTATGGTGAACATCGTAATTTTTGTTGTTGTGTTTGCTGTTAGATTCCATTAACTGTTTAAGTGAATCTGTTGATTGATCATTGCTCCTGTAATGATAGAAAACCTTGCATCTAAGGTTTTATTAAGCACAATCGAACTAAAAAGAATGAAAACGGGATTTAGCGGTGCTAGGTAGAATCACATGATTCATGTGATTCATAATACGGTTCGATGAGCTTCCATATATCACCACAGCTCCATTGGAGGAATATATGAATTTGTATGTGCTTTCTCATGTATATAAGTCTCAACTAGGTATGTACCATTTGTCAGTGACCAATTTAGTTGTCCAATAATATCTTATGTAAATGAAAGTACTGTGTGTTGTGACATCCTAATTTTGTCTTGTGGACTGATAAGGCTAGATGTCGTGGTTGGAGGGAGTGTTGAAATATTGTTGCCCACTCCACTACCTACTCTCCATGATTGGGCTTGTCACTGGATGAGAGGCAGCCTAGGGATACCAAATCACGCTAAGTCATGTACAATTGTGTTATCTAGCAATGAGTATTTGTATTTTACTTGATATTGCACATATTTTAAAGGATTATTCCACAATCAACTGAACTTGTTGTTATTCAAGGCTTCATAATGTATGTTTCACCCCTAATGGGGAACTACCTATTCTGATGGCTGTGTTCTATATGATTTTGTAACCCATGATTTTCACACGTGCTTATTTTTGGAGCCCCATGTTGTATTTCTCTGAACATTCTTAGTTTCTTACTAAAAAGGATTCTACCCGTCAGTGTTCTTGCTATATGAGCTTCCAAAACCCGGTGAGTTCTAGTAATTTGATGATTCAAGTGTTTACTTGTTAATAATTTGAGGTTTTGACTCAGCACTGTTTTCTTGCAAAATTTTAACTCTCTGATTTGGCCAAAAAAATTTTTTTGGGCGTTTCTAAGTGCCTTGATCAAAAAAGTCAAATGTCCATCCGCCGTACGCCGTCCAAACCGACTTTGGTATTAGAAAATTTTCAAAAGATTTAAAACTCAGAGGTCCGTTCCCGGCTCTAGTAGGTCCTCGAAACATTTCAGCCCAATCGGACCAAATTTGGGCGGGGTAGAGGTCAAAATGTATATTTCAAAAAATGGGTTTTCGAGATTTTTGGCGACCTAGGCAGGTAGGGCATCTCCACTAGGTATTGCCCACTAAATTTTGGACGCTGAATCCAAGGAGATGGGTCCAGGGATGATTGGCGCCCACCGGTAGAGGTTATGGACGCTGAATCTATTGAAATGAGTCTCTATGAGCCTGGTCCCGAGGAATAACCAACCCCTTGTGGACAAATTTGAAGCATTTTCAAATACATGCGTGACGTTCAACCTATACCGTCAGAGGCTGTTGACAAGACCAAAATTTCCTGTCGCACTGGGACACTTCTTTAGAAGGCAATTTTTGTGGTGATAATTTCGAACACGTGAAATAGGCGCGAGTAGAAAACCTCCATCTATGTTTTAGGAAAACCGGATATGGTCGCCCATTCAATCTGGGATGACCTCGAAAATCTCGCCAGACAGAGGAGACATTCCTCTAGGAGCAGGTAGGTACTAATGCGTCCGGGATAGGCCGACTATGTCGGGCAGAAACACATAAAGAACCCGATCGTATGTTTGTATTCGATTGAATAAATAAAGTGATTGTCGATATATAATGAGGAAAAACTGTCCCACTGATACAGGGATACAAAGGAGCGGCGCGGATCAACTTGAAAAACGACAAGACTCGGAAGCCGACAATAAATTGACGTCGCGAAGGAGAATGCAGAACGAAAACCTATTTGCGATCATAGTACCAACACAGCCGGCATGTAGATATGGGATGTACCCAGTCTAACAGGTTTGTAGTAGGCGGTGGCTTGAACTGGCCGGCGATATCAACGAATTGATGGTGGCTGCCTCCATGCTGGTGGTCGGTCAAATTGTAAGTATGTTCCCGTTGAGGTGGACAGTGGGAGGAAAAACAGGAATGGAAGTCATTGAGAATAAATTAGGCACTTGCTCTGATAAATAAACCTCATGCTTAAATAACGATTTTGTAAATACAAGAATCGTGGTTGTAGGTCAATGTCCGATAAGAGTCCTGAGAAAAATCATCGGACCAGACTCATAGAGACTCATTTATTCAACATGGGGAAAATGGAAACAGTGGGTGTGGCGGGTCCCACCCATTCCAATCGATTGAGGGTCCACAATTTAGAAAAAAAGATACCCCGCACGCCTAGATAACAGAAATCTCGAAAACACACATTCGAAATAGGTAGATAGGCACCCATTTTGACCCATAACCTCATCCAGAGGGCGCCAATCGTTCCGGGACCCGTCTCATTGGAATCAGCGTACAAAATTTAGTGGAAAATAGTACCCCACACGCCTAAGTTACAGAACCCTCGAAAACAAATTCGAAATCGGTAGATAGGTACCCATTTTGACCCATGACCTCATCCCCCTCATCCAGAGGGCGCCAATCTTTCCGGGACCCGCCTCATTGGAATCAGCGTCCAAAACATAGTGGAAAATGGTACCCCCTCACGCCTAGATTGCAAAAAATCTCAAAAATCCATTTTTCGAAATTTTGACCCCTACCCCACCCAAATTTGGTCCGATCGGGTTGAAAAGTTTCGAGGACCAACTATTGAATAATTTCTACTGCCAAAGTCGCCGTGGACGGCGGACGGACATTTGCTAATTTTGATATCGACACCTTGAAACGTCCAGAAAATTTTTTTGGGCCGAATCGGAGAGATTGACTTTTTGCATGAAAACATAGGTTCAAGGAATAACCAACCATAATGAGGTTCTTCAGAAATACATCGAAGACTTCAGTGGCACATTTACTGTTACTTTGCTACACTATTTTTCCTACAAATTGATTTTTTTTCAATGGTTATGTAAGCCTCTCTCGAATTAAAATGTGTTTGAATTTTACTATGATTTAATTCGGGTTTCTTCGGAGAATTTGGAAGCGACCTAGCGAGAGGATACGGGATGTAAGTCCAAGACTTACGACTGAGCAACTAGGGATACCAAGGATGAACATAAAATACATTGAAACAAAATGAATTATAATAAAACACAAGGACTCGTTGCAAAGGGAAATATGCCTCAACCTGGGCTAGAATTGATACAAGACAAAGTAATTCGACAAAGTAAATTAGACAACATGTGGAGCATAAAATACAATTAATACAAGTGACATGAAATTATGATGTACATGAAATACAATTTAATGAACAAGTGCAACAACATGTGGAGCATAAAATACAATTAATACAAGTGACATGAAATTATGATGTACATGAAATACAATTTAATGAAAAAGGCAAGATACGGTGACGAAAACGGCGTCGACGTCGAAGAAAAACAGGAGGGGGCTCGCTGTCCCGCAGGTACACCGCAAGGCTTATTAACTGAGTCCTATATCTCATGGGGAACACAATATTACAGCTTCAGTCGACTTCAGCACGGTAGAAGAGTTCACATCAGAGCGAGCACAGGATGAAGCCAGGATGGATGAGTGAGAAATCTCTTGACGACAGGGTTACAAAAATATATACTCCAACATGTTGGGCGCCTTGGCCCGAGGGGCGCTCGACGACGACGCTGGTTGGAGCTTCGGAACGAGTGCGCGCTGGGCCTCTCTAAATGCAACTTCCAGGCAGGAGCTGCGCGCGCATTTGGCGCATGCTCTCTCCCTTCTGGCCTTCTGGAGGCAGCAAGCCTGGGGGCTTACATTCTTTCCTTTAGTCTTCGCTCCTCCAGTTTCTTCATATTGACAGTACATTATCTCTGAAAATTCTAAATTTTTCCTAGTGGCAACGGTTTAGAAGTAGGTCAGCCAACTGCCTACTTGTTCCCATCCAGTTGATGTCAATGTTCACTTTCACAAATTCTCAGATTCCTTATACAATTCCACAGAGCCTCACTGCATGCTTCAAAGTTCTAGACTCTCCCAGAATTTTCCAACGCAATTGTGGTTTCCAGTCATGCCCATGTACTATTTTTTATATTCCCCTTAGTCAGAAATCTGACTAGATATATCAGTGAAATCAGCTCCTTCGCTGCTGCCGTCATGGCAATACATTCCTCTTCTGAAGAAGACAGATCCACACGCATCTGTTTCAATGACTTCCAAAACATCAAGTCTCCAATTGTTTCTGCAATATAGTCTGTCTTGGATTCCTTCCAACATCGTGCATTCCCAATAATTCATCCGAGTAACTTTTTTTTACGCCTTTCAGTGTCTAAGGTACATCAGTTCCACCACTCCCTCCGGAGTTTGCATGTAAACAGGCATCTCTAGTTCCCAATTCTAGAAAACTGTTCTTCTATCCAGCTGTCTAAGCTCAAAATTCCGTTTGTTTGCAACTGACAAAAGTAATGTCAAACTCTATCCATCTCTAATGTCCATACATTTCACTAAAATCACACACATTTTGTATGGGCAAATCCCTTTGCTACTAGTCTGCTCCTGTATTTAAAACTTCCATTCTCCTCAAGGGATTTGAGCTCATCCAAAATTGAATCTTCCCACTTTTCTTCATCAGCACTTTCCATTGCCTGCTGATTTGAATTTGGTTACAAGTATGTTTTTCCGTATTTCCTTCCTTTTTCTTCCCTACTCTTTTCCTGCTCACTCTCCTGGTTCTTCCTTTATAATTTCTTCTTCTACAACCTGATCCTCAATAACCATTTCCTCACTAGACCTGTCGTCTCCTCCAATTTTCCAAAAGTTCATCCTGAGGTAATGGGCAGTCCTCATCACCATTATACCCAATTGTCCAAGCATTTCACATTGCACACGACCAAACAAGGTTGTGCCTCATCCAGTACCTATTAGGTATGTCTTTAAAACTTCAGTAACTAGGCTCTCGTTGCATTGAGTGTAAATTTGGTCTGGCTTTTTGTCAACCCATGACCACTAAACATCCAACTCTTTGACAAACTTCATTGGTGGGTAATACCCAAGTAATTTTTAAAGGACCGATAGGTCGCATATCATATTACATTTGAGAGCATGTACCTACCCAAAGTGACTTTGGCACTACTACTGATAGCGAGCCGACTCTCATTTTCTAAATAATCTTTAAATTGCTGGCCGATATTGCTGAGACACATTTGGTTTACTGATAATGACTTTAATCCTTTCATAGTCTATTCTAGTCCCTTTCATCTCTCTAGTCATGTACTCTCACCCTACACCAGTCTTGATTGTGAAGACTGTTTGCCTCTCTTGATTTGATTTGACAAAAATTTCTCCGAGTATTCCTTTAGCACAACATGAACTACAGTTTTTTTTCCCCCCTGATTGTGTAAGCAAACGCGTAACAAATACACGAACTTTTCAAGCTAAATCAAGGTGGACTAATTGTCGTTGAAGGTTAGAACACTGTCGTTACAACGACAAGTCAGGACGGTGAACTGACAGACTTTCTCTCTTCTCTCTCACTTTTGTATATGAATTGTCACTCATTTTTGCTTGAGCTCACTTCAAACAGTCAATATTATATTCGTAATTTCTACCCCCTTCATTTTATACTCATAGCTGCTTTCTCTAGGTATCTATGATTTAGCCTTTCAAGTCACAGCACATGTACGGTGTCTCTCTGGCTTAATTAAAACTGCTCACCAATCCCCTCAAGATCCGTCTCACATATTTTATCATCAATTGATATTGTTGGTTGAAATGCATTTAGGTTTTAGAGTTTTCAGGTTCTTTGATTCACTAGTGTAGTCTGCACTCTTGCTCCCTCCTAAATCTTGATCCATGGATTTTTTTAATTGAATAAATTCCTTTCTGTCTCACTCGTTCCTTGCAATTTTTAATTTTTTTTTTTTTTTGTTTTTGTTTTATGATTGATTGACTTCAAGAATTCTCTTGAGATAAGATAGGTTTGGCTTATTATGAGTTGTACTTTTCTGGGTTGGGCTCACTCTCCCTCCCGCGAGTACTTCCCTATATCCCCTGCACGTCAGCGCTTGAGCTGATGTGTACAATATCCCTGAAGTGCTCGCGACACTGCCCAACTCACATACCTGTGCTCTCGGACTCTGTTGGATCACCTCTCTTTCTACCGCCTTCCATTCTCTCACTAGCACACACACTTTTCTTTAGCTGAGAATGATATTCATCTCTGTCATTTTTCCCCTTAGTCATTTGTGTCAGCCGGTAGAAATCAAATCCTCCAACAATTCTAATTTCTACATAAGTTTTCCCGAATGGACATTTTGAATACTGCTGTTTCTTTTGTAAATTCCAATATCATTCCAGCTGCAGTGCTTTACGCAACGAAAGTAGATTAACCGCCAACGATGTGGAATAAAGAAAATTTCAACCGCAATACCATTCCATTATTTCGAATCAAAATATCCCCAAGGAATTCACAAACCAAGCTAGCCCGAGTGTCCACATTTGCACATGTAAAACGCTTAGGTGTGTCAAAAACTATTAATGACTCGAAAACTCGCCTATCCTACCCAATACTCTGAGTACGTCCAGAATCAATTATGGCCTTCAACATATCGCTCGTAAAATCACTCGCATATAGGACCACGTCGTTTTCCCATTCACTTGAATAGTTGATCCAGGTTCATTTCCCCCTCCTCGTCAGGTCCTACCACCACCAAAACATCTCTTGAGTTAGGAATATCCTCTGTCAGGAATATTAAATCTACCCACCAAAATCTAAAAGATTTCATCTAGTCCTTGTTTATTAAATTTCTTTCTAAGAGCTTTTGCCACTCGCATGTTCATTTTCAGTCTTTTCCCCTCCTATGGACTAAATCCCCTATGAGACCTCATATTTTCTGAATTTTCACCTGACAACCCACAACGTCCTCATTTTCCTCTGAAATTTCCCCTGCTGCTTACGCTCCTTCCTTGATACTTACACTTGAAACCTCCTCTAAATCCGCCACGGTTATTGCCACTCCGAGATTGGTCCCCACTTCCTATTGGTCCGTACCCACCTTCCGGACAATATGTTCTCCATCTTATTCAACATTTATTTTTCCGTACAGCCGAGCTGTAATTTTTGCGGGATGACCGACTTCTACACATGAAAAACAAGTAATGTGTGAACTAATCTTTCCTGATTATACACCCTGTCTAGTAAACTTTCTCTATGAAAACTGCAAGTCCTGCAGCCCCTCTGGCTCCGCATAAGCATTCAATCCCGTTTCTTGTGGCAATTTCCCCCTCTCTTGCTTTCACCCACTCTCCTCGTGAATTGTTTCATTATATAATTGCATCACTTTCAAATGCGCAAGATTGAACCCTGGCTACAAATCCACCTCCTTCGAGTACGTCCTAGTATTTCTAATTGCCCCAAGAAAAGCTTCAACAAAGTCCTCGTCCATTACATTTGAATTCCAATTACTCATTGACTTTAACATGTCATCATATCTTTTGACAAATTCCAACGGCTTTTCACTTGAGGCATAATATTACATCCGTAAAAACTTATGCATCAGCTTAATTATGCATATTCATGTTTGGTTCAGGATATTTGTTTCAAATTGTCAACAATTTCAGAAGCACACCCAGTCCAGATACCGCCTTCTGGTAAAACGGTTTCAATGTCGACAAGATATACAATTTTACCTTTTTCACCAATACGTAAGTATCTCTTATCCGAGAAATGTTGATAATATTCTTCCCCAGATGTCACAGATTCGGTCATTCGCTTCCAGCGTGTCTTGAATAGTGTCCTTCCACAACTGATTATGTCACAACTCCTTTATACCCAAGCTAGAGATCCACTCTCAGCCATTAGTCATTTCCACCTGATTCAAAGACCATCCAGGTTTTTCATTCAAAATTTCAACAGACCCTCTCCCAGGAATTCTGCTTCAAATCCTTCACTCCTTTCTTTGTAGCTAATCCGATCCAGAATCCGCCACTTGTGGCACAGGTACAACCTCTGTCGGTCTCAGCACCTCATAATAACCTTCCCGACACTTATGTCCTGCAATTTGCATCCAATTTGCCCTATATCAATTAATTTAATTTATTCCTCTTCCACGTTTCTCCATCAAAACGATTTCCAACACAACACATCCAATTAAATTTGATGATTTCATCCATTTAAAAATGATTCCCATCATTTAAATCCAGTGTGTTAAAAACAAATTTTTCAATATCCAACTGTTGCTAAGTAAGTTATATCTTCTTCCGTTTATATTCAGTGAATTAACTTAATGCTTAATGCATTCGTGATTCTCGTTCATTTATTGCTCGACCGTTCCTCAGTTCCACATTCCTTTTCCAACACTTCCAAGTAACTTCCCCATTCCAATTATCCATATCCAATTTTCCAATTAATATCCAAGTAAGTTTCCTATTCCAATTTCCAATTGGTCAGCCAATATCCAAGTCATTTTCCTGTTCCGATTTCCAATTATTGGTCTACCAATATTCAAGTAAATTTCCTTATTTGTGTGAGGTCAACCCCCACCGTGCGTCTTACACCTATATTCCACTGAACACCACTGAAAGGCTGAGGCCGCACTGCAGGATGGTAGATGGTCGCAAGGAGGTTGGATGGTAAAGGTGGATGGTGGAGGGTAGATGCATCTTGGACGCAGTAAAATGAAGCCAGTATCCAACTGACTGCCGTGTAGAAGTCATGTCTCTCTCAAAAGTTGGGAAAAAAATGTTGCTAAGTTCATCTTCGGGAATTTTGCTGAGATCAACTTTGGGAAATATTGGGGCAACTACTGTGATAAAAAAAACCGTGGGTGCATGCTTACAATTTGAGGCGGCAACAGGACGGGGAATTCGTGAGAGTGTACAAAAAATTAAGACAACACCCGGACAAATTCTATTCGTATTTAAGGATGTCAGTTGAGGCGTTTGACTTACTTCTGAAATTGACTGAATGCAAACTGCAAAGAGTTATGGGTCAAATTGGGTAATTATTACCCATTTTGAATATGTGTTTTCGGGAGTTCTGCTACCTAGGCATGTGGGGTATCATTTTCCACTAAATTTTGGACGCTGAATCCAATTAAATGGGTCCCAGAACTATTGGCACCCACTGGAAGAGGTTATCGGTCAAATTGGGTATATATTACCCATTTCCTCCATGCAGCCTGGATGGAATAACAAACACGACTGATATGGGTGGATAGACGCTAGGCGGGTACCTAGGATGGTTTCAAGGGGTTGGATGGTAGTGGGAGGCCACTGCGGCTACCATCGTACCGTTACTTACGTTATAAATAGCTGGATGGTCGCCAGGCAGGTATCTACCATCCACCATCCTACCAACCTTCCTGCACTGCGGCCTCCGCTTAACAGTTCTCTTTGCTTTTCAACACGATTGGTGTCCGCGTAACATTAGGCCTTTTCCCCCTTCTTTTTCTTTTTCCCACTCCAATTTACGACTAACGGGTCTTAGAAAAGCCGCTACACCACCATCCAAACAAAATATTTGTTAAATAACATATTATCCGTTGCCTTCCAGCCTCTCAGCCGCCCCTTCCGAGCTCCTTCCCTGTGTTCAACCCTTCCTTCAGCCCCAACAGCGATTACTTACTTCAAGCACAAACAAATACCTATTCCATAGGTAACAGGCCATCCCCAGCCGAGATCCTTATCATATGTTTTCTCTCATCAATAATTTTGTTTCATTTGTATCATCACATCATATTACATCGCTGCTATACATGGCATGAGGAAGAACACATTATTACATGATTAGAATATGAATGATACAATTGTGTTTCTAATGTGAGGCCAGACGTATAAGTGTGGTGTAGCTTTATCCAGTCAATCTATCAATATGCGATCCTTTTTATTTGTGATCAACAAAAACTGTAAAAGCTCAATGCCCGAAAGAAGGCCCAATAATTTCTCCGAAACAGCTGACTCCATACTGAGACTCCAGAACCGAATTTTTGAATCTAACTTCCATCTCCAGTTTCCGTGAACATCTCGTTCGACCAGGAATTGTGTATTCCTGGCGGCATGCGTGTGCATAATGAACCCCAACAATATACAGCAAGTATGGTTGCCTGCTGCCCCTGTGTATATTGTTATTTAATGCGGGACCGGCCTCGGCACTATGACCAGAGGAAGCGCTGAGTTCGCGAGAGGTTACCTTTCCGTGGTGTTTTTATCCCAATGGACACCCGTGACTCAGCACGACAATCGATTGCTTTTTACTGTCCAAATCCGGGGGCAATTTCTACGTACCCCCACCTCTCTTCGTACAACAAACTTCCGGCGATATCCCATCGCAAGTACGCTTCTCCATACGACGACCTATTACGGCCGAAGGCGAACATCACCAGGCTGTTCCATCCCAGCCTCTCCCGTCCCTAGTGTGTCGACTCAAGGGCTATCCTCCACTGCATTCACCCAATGCTTCCCGGTTCGCACATCACACACCTATTTCGCCGGGCAAGGTACTTCTACCTCAGCACCGACTATTTTTCCTCGTGAGGACTTATCCTTTGAACTTCAACCAGTTCCTAACAAGACTGACCAAACATCCCTAGCGTCGAACACTAGAATACCAGAACATTAATAAGACGACGATTTGAGGTGGAACAACCTCAAATTGAAGTTCTCTCAGCATCCAAACTCATCGTAGAGACGCCACGGCACCAATTCAACCTCAAATCTATAACCTATTCCATTCAACAACGACCGAACACGACAAATTACATCTGAGTCTACCTAATAACCTCTAAACTACCAACACTACAAGATCAGAGCGAGATGGAGTCTCAGTATTCGCTGCATTTCCAAATCTCTACTTTCCAAGGGGCTTTTTATCCAAATTTCACTCGGCGTCCTTTCGCCTCAATTCCTTTACGGATCGCGTCACCAAATCGAGGCCATAATCTGCTACGAATTCGTGTCAAGATTTTAGCATACCGGTATAAAATTATTTTGATTTACCTTCATCATTTCTTCCGTCCAGAATTGCAATAAGATGTGGAAGCGCACAGACAGCATTTATTCAGTACACTTGAGCAGCCATAGAACGAGAATGAGATAAGGGCAAATCCAAGCCGTCAAATTGGCTAATTGTCAGCTGATTTATATACTAATAATATTTCGCGTAGTGATTGTTCGAAAGTCTTAAGGAGTTCTCAAATGATGTTCCGATGCAGTTGATGTCCGTAGTTAGTTTCATTCAAAGATCGTCGGTAGTTTGCAGTCCGCTGAATTTCAGATGCCCAGGACGAAGCAGGAAGATTGTAGGTTACGTTGGGAGATGTTACTGCGTTGCTAGATGACGTAGGTTCTTGCGCCTCCTGTTTCCTCATCTACTTTGACTCAAACATACTCAAGGGGTGGGTCAGAATGCGAGGAATCTCAGGGTTTTATTCCGACAAAACCCTTTTTATATTCGTTATTGTCACGAGACGCGTGCATCACTCAGTGAAAACCTCATTATGACGCCTTCCAACTACAAGGAAGGGCAGATCATTGACGACGACGACGACATCACATATATGTAATATGATAACTATATATAGTGAAATATATATAATACGAAGGCCAGGGGCCGGAGTGGGGGTCCCCGGAGGGGACCCTACCTACCCCCGGAGGGTCTACCTATAGGTTCTGGTTGATTAAATAAAATTATTCAAATTGAATAATTTATTTAAAAGATATTATATAATCATATTGTTCCATTTAATAATTTTTTTTTATTAAATTATTTTATTTAAGTACTTAAATTGGATTTTATTAGAAAAAAATATATAAGTTTGGCGAGATTAAATATTAATATTTAAATGATATTTTTTTAACTCTTAGTTTTTAATTTTATTTTTTTATAAATATAAATTATATTTATAATAAATATTCGTAACTAAAAATTGTGCCAGCAGTTGCGGTTATACAATTATGAAGATTCAATTTTTTTGGTTTATATTAAAATTTATATTTAAAGGTAAATATTCATCTTATTTAGTGGAATATTTAATTTGATTTTTTCCTTATAATTTAAATATGAAAATATGTTTTAAACTAGGATTAGATACCCTATTATTATAATTGTAAATGTTCAAGACCTAAGTATTAAAAGTTATGTTCTCTAAATTTAAAGAATTTGGCGGTAATTTATCTTTTCAGAGGAGCCTGTCCTTTAATTTGATAATCCACAATAGGTTATACCTTATTTTAACTTATATACCTCTATCATTGAATGTTTTAAGAATTTTTATTTTCTCCATTTTTTTTAAAAAAAATGTTAGGTCAAGGTTTAGTAATAATAAGGGAGAGATGGGCTACAATAATATTATATAAGGATACCTATATTAAATAATGGGTTAAATGTGGATTTGATAGTAAATTTATTTAATTAAATAAATTGATTTATGCTCTAAATTATGCACACATCGCCCGTCGCTCTCATCAAGTGAGATAAGTCGTAACAAAGTAGATTCATTGGAAAATGAATCTGGAATGTCAAATTAAAACTTAAATAAGTATTATTATTTACATTAATAAGTTAGTTGTGTAATTCAACTTAATTTGAGATTATTAAATTGAATATATTTTTGGTTAAATATTTTTATAAAAATATTTTAATTTTCTAGTATTTTTTGAAATAAATTTATTTTCTATAGTTTAAAGTACTGTTAAGGAATTTTAATAATTATTTAAAAGTACTTTTTTAAGGTACCTTTTGTATCAGGGTAGATTAACTTATTTTATATATTTTAATTTTCTCGAAGTTTTAGGATTTATAATCATATCTAATATATTATATCAAAACTATTTATAATATGATTATAGATGAGATATTCTTTTCAACTAAAAATATCTAGTTTTTTAATAAATAAATTTAATTTATGATCAAAATTTTATTTGAATTTAATTATTTTTTTGATCAAAATCTAAATGGGATAATCTATTTAGATTTAGTGTAAGTTATAAAAAATATTATTTTTTGTAGGTTTAAAATTGTCCATCTTATATTTTTTTATAAAAAGAAGTGTTTTTATATTTATTTATTTTACTTCACTTTTTTATTAGAAAAAATTAATCAATTTTTCCTTAATTGATAAAATGATTTAATTAATTTTTTTGCTAAATAAGAAATAGTAATTCGGCAAAATTGATTTTCACCTGTTTAACAAAAACATGTCTTTTTGGTTTTATAAAAAGTTTGGCCTGCCCAATGATTTATTTAATGGCTGCAGTATTTTGACTGTACAAAGGTAGCATAATCACTTGTCCTTTAATTGAGGTCTGGAATGAACGGTTGAATGAAAAATCTACTTTCTTTTTTTTAAATTAAAAATTTAATCTTTTAGTTAAAAAGCTAAAATATATTTATAGGACGAGAAGACCCTTTAGAACTTTATTTTTTATATAAAAAATTTTTGTTGGTTAATAATGTAATTTTTATTGTAAAATTTTGTTGGGGTGACAGAAAAAAATTAATAACTTTTTCTATTTATATCATACATACATGAATATTTGATCCTTTTTTGATCATCACATCCTTCATTTTTGACGTGAGTGTATAGATGTTCCAGAAATAAATGCTCGTTTTTTACTATGAATCCACAATTGGTGCAACAGTATGTCCCAATTTCATAGTCGATCTCTTGTTGTTCAAATTCTGCTTCGTTTTTCAATTTGGTCGTGTCGTAGGAAGATAACTCAGATTTTCTGTACAGAAAAAAGATAAGCGCTTGTAATGGCAATATTACATTTTTATATGGTGTAGGCTCTTGGATGGGTGGATAGGATAAGGTGGAAAATTCTTTTACAGGGGTTGGTTATTCTTTGGACCAGAAGCATGGGAGGCATTCTAATCGATTCAGCGTCCAAATTTTAGTGGAAAATGATACCCCTCAAGCCTGGATCGCCAATAATATCGAAAACCCACATTCGAAATAGGTTAATGGATACCCATTTTGATCCATAACCTCCTCCCGTGGGTACCAATCGTCCCGGGATCTGTCTTATTGGATTCAGCGTCCAAAATTTAGTTGAAAATGATACCCCACATGCCTAGGTTCCAGAAATATCGAAAACCCACTTTCGAAATAGGTAAACAGATACACATTTTGACCCCTACCCCGCCCAAATTTGGTCCGATCGGGCTGAAAAGTTCAGATGACCAACTAGAGCCAGAAACGGGCCCCTGACAGAAATTTCAGATTTTCAGAAAATTGTCTGCAACAAAATCGGCGTGGGCGAACAAGGTAAAGATAATTGTATCTCGTACGTCGTCCGAACAATCGATACATCGCTGCGATTGATATATCGCATGAAATTGATTAATGCCAAACAGCCATTGCTCTATTCAGCAAGCAACCATTAGATACAATGCCTAATCCACACCGATCAGATCATCAAGAATTTATGAACAAGGCAAACACCGCTAGAATCTTATGATAAACACTTACACAATCTCTATAGGATAATTGCTTCCATTGGGAAGAGATACGTCCGGATTGGAGCCAGGGAGATGTAACGACGGTACGGCGGTTCTCTTCAATCTTTTAACGTTCAATAACGTTAAATCTTTTAACGTTTAATCCTCACCTTAAATGCTGAAAACGATGTAGGATTAATATTTTTGGCAAGAAAAAATATATTTAGTTTATAGAGAATCTAAAAGCAATGCGTCATTCAAGATAGCCCCTCCAGAGTCTGAACTAAGATTTCGATTGGTTATTCCTTGAATAATCAATCCATGTTTTTGATTTTGGTTATCTATCTACCAATTTCGAACGTGTTTTTTTTAGATTTCTGGTACTTAGGCGTGTGGGGTATCATTTCACTAAATTTTGGACGCTAAATTGATTAAAGTAAATCTCCATGCTTCACTATATTTTTACTAAATCAATTGTGAGTCTGAGACACCATACAATCAATATTTTTCACCATAAACTTGCTTCAACGCATGATCAACCACTTAGGAGGAATTCACTGCGTTTTTTAAGGAAATTTGGTGCAAAGACAGGCATTTTGTTCATAAGGACGTCGAAAAAAACTCTATACATCAGTGCACGCACCCCTAAAAATCGCTATATCGCTCCATAGCCATGCCCCCTTGATAAGAGATTCCCACAATTTTTAAGAGATTCACGCAATTTCCTAGACATACGCGAGTAATGAAGCGAAATAAAAAATAAAAATATAATAAAATAATAATAATTTTAAAAAAAGCTGCAAATTCTTTTACAGGGGTTGGTTATTCCTCGAACCAGGCGCATGGAGATTCATTCCAATCGATTCAGCGTCCAAAATTTAGTGGAAAATGAGTGACCAATCAGATTGAAAATTTTTGAGATGATGAAAGAAGAAAAGAGGAGGCATGGTGGATACAAATCGTAGACAAGGTGGGGCGAGGTGGAGACCAGGCCGAGACAGGGCGGAGACCAGGATGACACAAGGCGGAGGCGAGATGGAGACCAGAACGAGACAAGGCGGAAACCAGAACGAGACAAGGTAGAATGAAAGGCGGAGAACAGGATGAGACATGGCGGAAACAAGGACGAGACATGGTGGAGTAAAAGGCAAAAACCAGGATGAGACATGGCGGGGACCAAGGTGGAATGAAGGTGGAGGCATGGTGGATACAAATCGTAGACAAGGCAGGGCGAGGTGGAGACCAGGCCGAGACTAGGCGGAGACCAGGATGACACAAGGCGGAGGCGAGATGGAGACCAGAACGAGACAAGGTGGAATGAAAGGCGGAGGCGAGATGGAGACCAGAACGAGACAAGGCGGAGAACAGGATGAGACAGGGCGGAAACAAGGACGAGACAAGGTGGAGTAAAAGGCAAAAACGCTGCAAATTCTTACACAGGGGCTGGTTATTCGTCAGACCAGGCGCATGGAAACTCATTTAAAAACATTGGGGAAATGGGGAAAACGGTGGGTGCGGCTGGTCCCAGACCCATTCCAATTGATTCAGTGTTCATGATTTAGTGGAAAATGATACCCCACACGCCTAGGTACCAGAAATCTCAAAAACACATATTCAAAATGGGTAATATATACCCAATTTGACCCATAACTTCTTCCAGTGGGTGCCAATCGTTCTGGGACCTGGACTGGATTTTCCGGTACACATGCACTGTCGGGGGCCCCTGTCATGGCGCCCTAATATATCAATATGTCCTGTCAAGCGAGATAATCGATAGTTCTGTGACGCCACAATGAACGCGTCAAAAAGTCACTGCCCAAGTAAATGCGCAGTTATACATGACAATCCATATACACAAAAATACACAATTTAAAAACATATGCGCTATAATTAAGTCATAAATACGTAATGATCACCGCCCGGGTCAGACCTGCCATCTCTTATCATGACAGTAACATCGATACAGTGATGTCGAAGTCGATATTTAGACGCCTTATCAAGCGTGTTATCAAGGGGCCACCAACAGTGCATTTCAACCGATTTTCCATATGGCTGATTTTAAAGGGGTCGTCACTTGTTGAGCTGGAAGCTACGTAGAAAGCAAATCGTCTTAAAGCATCGACACAATTCACAATTCACCTCCAGAAGTCGAGAAAAAGTCTTCCTCGTGAAAATGTCCACCGCACACTTTCATATCGTCTTCAATAACGTTGAGGCTCAACGCCTGAGCCCATTCGTTTCTCAGTTCACTCTCTTTGGGAAAAGAATGGAAACTCAATTCGGGATCGTCGGGAACTGGACACATTTCAACGCAACAAGTCACCCGTCCTCGCTTGAGTGTGAACAACTCGTCGATTTTACTGTCCATATCATCAACGAAAATGGTAAATTTTTCTCAAAAAACGAATCGAGGACATGAGAAATAACTGATAAATGTAAATAAACAACTGGTATCAAGAAAGAAGTTGATGCTGTTGGTGTATCTAGTTTGGGTGGTGTTGATAACTGGAAGAGGTTATGGGTCAAAATGGGTACCTATCCCCCCATTCTGAATGCCTGTTTTCGAGATCTCTGGTACCTAGACACGTGGGGTATCATTTTCCACAAAATTTTGGAACTTGAAGCGATTGGAATGGGTCCAGGACCCACCACACCCACTGTTTCCCCCATGCTGAAGAAATGAATCTCCATGAGCCTGGTCCGAGGTTTAAATTAGTGTCAATGCACCTGGTTCAAGGAATAACCAACCCGTGTGTATGAATTTGCAGCGTTTTAAAATTTTTTTATGTATTTAATTTGGTCGCGTAACTATCAATATCTCGCATCCGAAGTATCGTTATTATGACGTCACACCAGTGCAGCCACCATTGTCAATTTTTACCAACCATCGATTATGCAAAAATATTGACAAGTAAACATCGATGTTAATAAACATCGATAGATGATTGAGGTGAAAAATTCGCATTGGACGCTTGATATCTGTAACGTTTTCCGGAGGTGAGATGATATAGGATAACTCTTCGTAACGAGCACAAGAACTCGGTGCAACCATCAAAGTGGTAGCACATCCAGGAGCAAGATTTTATTGTCTAGAAAATGTTGTACATAAAATCAAGTTTATACACAGTGTGTGATATGCATCCATTGTTTCTAGCACTTCACAGGTAACACTGGTGCAAGAGATCTAGTTCGACAGTTCCAGAGTCTACTGGAATACGGCAACAGTTGAGAATACGAGGATCTCCGCTGGAGCAGCAGGTCCACCAGACTCACAGACAACGCTGGACAGATGGCTGAGATCACGAGACTCGTCAAGGAAGCAGCTGAACCTCAGGCAACGTCGGAACTACATGGATCTTCACAGTAACGGCAGGGTCAACCAGAATCAAACTTAAATCTGGCAGTTTGAAGAACTAAGAGACTGTAGCAGTGATCAGCAAATCATAATTTGTGTCAGCAGCTGAGTTTTGTACCTACTGCAAGTAACATTGAAGTGCCCCGCCTGAGGAATCAAGCATTGTGCAGTTGGGAGGGAGTGTTGAGGTTTGAGGACAACTAACCAATTCTTGACATTCCCCTCTTAGCTAGGTGAGATTATGTATGAGGGTCAACTACAGTGAAAACTAGGGTCGCTGATGAGTGCTGCTGTCTGTTGTCGCACTATTTATTATGGCACGGCACGATTTATAACCCAAAGCGTCTATATCTGGACTCTGAACTGAACTGAACTGCGGCGTTCCTTGGTCCCCTTTTATACTCGCTACCCTCTTGGTCGAGTACCTTCTCGAACCTTCCCTGGTTCTGGGAACTCCATGAGTTGTCTCGAGCAAATGGGAAGGTTCCAGCCAATTTGATACGATGCCTGAATGTTCGAGAGCGACCCTTAGCCCTCCACAGGTTGTTGACCCTGCAACCGGCAGCCCATTTGACGGGCGCAGGTGCCAGCTCTCAACACTATAAAAGTGTTTGTTATATCTTCTTTCGAGGTGAGACGTATTTAATGAGAATACAAGTATATCGATTCTATCCTATCATCTTCCCCAGGTTCTATTAGATTGAATTAGTAGTAGTTAAACCAATATTGCGTTAAAATGTAACTGGCGTTTGCTAAGGGGAGAATACGAAAACGACTAGACTACGAATAAAAGGACAAATAGCACCAACATGATACCAAAGTATAATGCAAACCTTTATTCAGAAAAAAAGCTAATTGTACAACAAACAGATTTTCATTAAATTACAGCGACTTGCAAAATTTATTGCTTCCTCCTTAAAAGTTACTTATTGAAAATTTATGTTCAATTTGTTACATAAACACTAACGCAAAATGAAAAAAATTTAAATTAATTTTCGACGGTTTGTGCAAACTTTTATTCTTCAGCTTGTTGGGTTTCGTATTTCTTGTTATCGTTCTTGTTGTTGTTCTTGTTGTCTCTTTGACTCTTCATTCTCTTTAGCATCTCACCAGCTCTGCCATTTGGGGCGGCCGTAACTGAAACGAAAAATTAATTATACGATAATTCGACCGGGTACAGCCATGCCTAAATTGGAGATCAAGTTCCCAAAAAGAAAATCAAGGTTCAAAAATTATTTTACAGGGGTTGGTTATTCCACGAATCAGGAGTATTGGGACTCATTCCAATCGATTTAGCGTCCAAAAATTAGTGGTAAAAGATACCCAACACGCCTAAATGATAAAAATTGGGGGAAACAGTGAATGTTGCGGATCCTGGATCGATAGCACACATTCGAAATGGGTAGATAGGTACCCATTTTGACCCATAAACTCATCCAGAGGGCGCCAATCGTTCCGGGACCCATTTCATTGGATTCAGCGTCCAAAATTTAGTGGAAATGATACCCCACACGCCTACATCATCAAAAATCCATTTTTCAAAAAACACGTTTTGACCCCTACTTCCCCCAAAATGTGTCCGATCGGGTGGTCCACGACTCAGAAAACCCTCTTTTATGAACATTGAATTGAATGATCCTCACCTCCGGCGGAGAGCATTAGAAAGACGACGAAGAGCATAATAATGTGAAGAAACTTCATGTTGCAGCTCGTTCAGACGTCCACTCGTCAAAGTCAACAGTTTAGCGCAATGTGACACAAACGAGAAAATTTCAATCGTTTTTAAGTAGAAGTCAATTCAGGTCATTGGAATTACAAAATGGTACGCTTTTACAGTTGGGATATTAATTTCATAAGCCCAAGGCAGAATGTTATCGCTTGTCTACACAAACGACTAATTGTTGGTAAATTATGGGGCTCGTACAGTCAAAATGTTGATTTTCTGGACGTATCTTTCAAAACTATTAGGTCTTCATAAAATATAGACAAATGAGCGAATGTCTAATTTTCTTTTAGGCGAAATGGGTCGTGTTCCATGAATTGCACCAATGCCAAATTTTGGATGAGGTTGATGCCCTGTATCGCAACTCCAATTTGAGTACCACTGAAAAGCAGAAGCCTAAATGGACCTCCCGCTGCATGGTAGTGGAAAACACACAGAAACAATTGTGCAATCTTTGCCAAGAACCTCATCCACTAACAATGTGTTCTAAATTCAATAGCATGAATGTTGATGAAAGATTCTCGTTCATCAAGTTCAAACAGCTCTGTATAAATTGTTTAAAAAAATCACATCGAGTTGCTGATTGCAAATCAAATTTTCGTTGCAAATATTACAATAAAAACCATCATTCGTTTCTTCATCGCGTTAATCCTACTAACAAGTCGACCTCGTTTAATTTGGTTGCTCCATCATCTTCAGATATTGTTCAAAATTTACCACATCCTCAGTTGTCCAATTCCGTCACTCATGCTTCTGTTGTCAGCCAGCCTTCTCCTGTTTTGTTGTCCACAGCTAGTGTCGTGCTGCATGGACCCCATGGAAAAATCACATCTTGTCGTGCCTTGCTTGACTGCGGTTCTCAGTCTAGTTTCTTGACCTCCTCTGCCTGTGATCGAGTGGGCTTGATGAAGAGGACTGTTAACCTCTCCGTGAGTGGTTTTGAGAGTTCATCACACCCTGTCTCAAATTACTCTGAGGCAAAGATTTCGTCAAATGTTACAAGCTTTTCTCGTTCTGTTGGTTTCTTAATCGTACCAAAAATCACTGATTACATCCCTCGAATCAACTTTGACGTCAAGAACTTATTTTTGCCTCCAAACATCATTCTCGCTGATTCAAAATTCCAAGATCAATCGGAAATTGAAATGCTCATTGGTGCTGACGTATTCTGGGAATTGATCGGCCATGGTCAATTCAATTTACCTCATTTCGCGCTTACCCTTCGAGAAACCAAACTTGGTTGGATCTTTACTGGATGTTCAACTGCAGCTCTGACTGCTCACTGTCACCTCCTCGCCGATATCACATTGGAATCGTTGGATCAATCTATTCGCAAATTTTGGGAGCTTGAGCAATTTCCTCAACCCGACTCTTCGTTAAAGCTCAGTCCCGAGGAAAAGAAATGTGAGGAGCATTTCAAATCAACAGTTTCTCGCAATCCAGAGGGCAAGTACATCGTTCAAATTCCTTTGAAAAACGACGTCAAACGGTTGGGTGAGAGTAGAGAGATTGCCATTCGTCGTTTTCATGGGCTGGAAAGAAAATTTGCCCATGATGTAAGCTTGAGACTTCAGTCCCAGAAATTCATCGATGAATACACTTCGCTTGGTCACATGGCCGAAATAAAGACTTCCGAACTTGACAAAACACAAAGGGTCTATTACGTCCCTCATCACCCAGTGTTTAAAGAGACCTCGACAACCACAAAAATGCGTGTTTTTTGATTTCTCGTTGAAGACTTCTCTTCAAGGGGGGGAGTATATGGAAACGCCGCTACCCAAAGTTTCGTCTCCAGTCGTTGTCAGGGAGACCGCAATCTGATCGCTTCACCTTGGAAGATAGAGTGGGAAGTGATGGCAGTGTGTATCATTGTCATTTCGTTCATATAGTTTTGTAGTTCATTGTAGTCAAATAAATTCGTTTCGTTATTTGACATCCTCAATTAAAAATACAGTCCACAATAACCCTAGGCGTAAACATAATTGAATTGCACCAATGCTCGGACAGTTGGCAATTCCTGGGCTGGAAGCTGTTTCTGCCAATCTTTAAATGTGGTAGGATCAAGTTTGGTAGATATCAAATGAACGACGAGAGTGTCCCAACTATCAGTGGGTTGGCCAAGCGATTTCAGGGCGTGCATATGTTTTTGCAAAGCATCTTTGATTGAACGAATGCCTGAAGCAGTTTGTTTATCCTGTTTGGGAATGTCAAATAGTTCGCGGACATGTTTTAGAACGGCGCGAGTAGGATTTTCATATCGTTCTTTTAACATCTGCAATGCCACTATGTAATTTTTTGCAGTCAATTCGAGTGACTCCACGAGAGAATAAGCTTCACCACGCAACGAATTTTTAAGGTATTTCAGCTTGATTGAATCTTGATAACGACGATTTTCATGTACAAGTTCATTGAACATTGATATGAAACTAATCCATTGATCGAATTCTCCAGAAAAAGTAGGTAAGCTGAGGGGTGGCAAACGCACATCCTCAGAGGCGAAAAGGTGAGGTGCGGAGAGGGGATCGGGCGAGTGGTGATCAGGTGATGAGGGATGGCGAGTGGCGGCGAGGAGCTCCTCCCCCCTTCCAATAAGTTCAAAATATCGAGATTCGAATTCATCCCGGTTGGCCTGCTCTGTTTCTTTAGCATCAAGGTCGTCAATTGGAAACTGAATTTCTGATTGAATGGAATCAAATTCATCCCATGATTCTTTGATTTTGCCAAGTCTAGCACCCAACTCTCCAAATTTCACGTTAACCGAGTCAGCTTTGTCCAAATATTCTTCAAATTTATCCAACCGGGAACAGATAACGTCCCGGCGCATATAGAGTAAGGCCGAAGCATTTGCTGTGGGATCCAGAGGTGTTCCGCGTTTCTTGGGAGACATTTTCCGTCGAGAAATGAGTATAAGTGAATCAACTACAAGTACTTAGCTTTTGGTCTGAAGATTCGAGCGATCGAGTAATGGCGACGAACGAAAACGAAGGGCACTGCGATGACGAGCAAAGAACTGAGTTGAATCTGGCTGAATCTTTTAGATCCGGCCCGAAGGACCAATTATGTTTACGCCTAGGGTTAGTGTGGACTGTATTTTTAATTGAGGATGTCAAATAACGAAACGAATTTATTTGACTACAATGAACTACAAAACTATACGAACGAAATGACAATGATACACACTGCCATCACTTCCAACTCTATCTTCCAAGGTGAAGCGATCAGATTGCGGTCTCCCTGACAACGACTGGAGACGAAACTTTGGGTAGCGGCTTCCAGGTCGAATAAAACAAGGACAAAACCATGAAGTAGATGCTAACGTGAAATGGTTTACCAATCTTGTCTACCAAAATTGTGTTCTAATGTGACTATAAATAACACAACCCCACAAAAAAAAAAAAGTCAAAGTCCATGAAAGCGACCTGTGGGGTCTTATGTTTTTCGGGTCGCTGATTTCGAATTGATTGCCAGTTTTTTCAGATCAGATCGCTTTCAAGGTCATTTGAAGGTCAAATGGAGAAAATATCGCTTAAAAAATCTGAAAAAATTCAGACATGGGTTTTTTTGAATGCTGAATCCAAATCTGGTGTTGGTTGACCTTCATGAGGTCAAGGTCATTTGAAGGTCAAACCAACAAAATAACCTTTAAAAAAATTGTAAAAATTTGACCTTCAAGTGACCTTCAGATAACCAGCCATGATAAAACCAACCCTGGATTTGGATTCAGCAACCCTGGAAACACATACATAAATTTTTACAATTTTTTTTGAGGTTATTTTTTTGGTTTGACCTTCAAATGACCTTGACCTTGACCACATGAAGGTCAATTAACACTGGATTTGGATTCAGCGTTCTAAAAAACCTATGTCTGAATTTTTTCAGATTTTTTAAGCGATATTTTTTTAAGCTATATTTTCTCCATTTGACCTTCAAATGACCTTAAAAGCTATCTGATCTGAAAAAACTGGCAAAAGATTCGAAATCAGCGACCCGAAAAACATAAAACCCCACAGGTCGCTTCCATGGACTTTGACTTTTTTTTGTGGGGTTGTGTAATAAATTGTCTTTCTATGTAGTAAGTAAGTACGTACGTTTGATAAAAGGCAATTCGCTCAACAAAACCTACCGGTATAGGAAATGTAAAATGATTAGAATAATCGTCAATGGCTACAGAGCCTGGCAGTAGGAAGAGGATCTTGGCAGGGGTTCTGCGACCATGTGATTTGGGTAGTACCATGTACCATGTTTGGATGAATGTAGGTTCTGGTGTAAGCCTCTCTCAAATTAAAATCTGTTATAATTTAATTCGGGTTTCTTCGGAGGATTTGAATAGACCTAGCGAGAGGTTACACAATGTAAGTCCAAGACTTACGACTGAGCGTTAATTAGGGATACCAAGGATGAGCATAAAACATTGATACAAAATGAATTATAATTGAAAACAAGGACACGTTGCAAAGGAGAATATGCCTCAACCTAGGCTAGAATTGATATAAGACAAAGTAATTCGACAAAGTAAATTAGACAACATGTGGAGCATAAAATACAATTAATACATGATACATGAAATGATGATATACATGAAATACAATTAATGAACAAGCGCAACGATACCGGCTGACAAAAACGGCGTCGACGTCAAAGGGAAAACTGGAGGGGGCTTAATTAGCTTGAGTCCTTTATCGTCTCATGGGGAACACAATATTAGAGCTTCAGTCGACTTCAGCACTTCAAAGCGAGCACAGGACAAAGCCAGGATGGACTGAGTGAGATGCGCTTGCACGACAGGGTTACAAAAATATATATGACTCTGACAGGTTGGGCGCCTCGGCAAGAAGGGACGTCTTGGCAATGATTGCCCAGTTGGGCGCCTTGGCAATGAGTGGAGCGCTGGAGCTCTCTCAGTCTCTCCAAATGCGACATCCAGGCAGGAGCTGCGCGCGCATCCTGGCGCATGCTCCCTCCCTTCTGGTTTTCTGGAGGCAGTAAGCCTGGGGGCTTACACTGGGAGGGCAAATGTATATTTATTTATGGATAAATACAAAATTACAGGTCCAATTGGCTTTGGATTGGACCATAGAATTGTTTCAAAAGCTGAAAGGGGAATACTGGAGGAAGCTCTTCATCTTTGCTGTAGAGCCTCCCCTTCCAGGCGGGTAACAGTGGATGGGGCCCAAAGGTTTCCCTCCATGTTACAAAACTTTGAGGTTAGATTGTGGATAGACTGCTTAGGTTACTGTTTAGTGTTGCTCTGCGGAATGTGCCAAATTCTTCTCATTACTGTATACATTTGCAAGTGCTCTAGCTGAATTTGCTCACAGTTTTCTCATTTTGTCCATCATTCTTCTGCAGGGAAACGAAATGTTGTATTGTTGTTTTTATTTCAAAAGAGAAAAGAAAGGTCGAGCTCAGCTGTTAAGTAGTTTCAAAAGCAAGGGAATTTGCTGATTAATGACGCTGAATAACCGGAAAATTTTACTTGTGGATTTGAAATTTTGAATCGGAATCAGCATTTACCTTTAAGTTTGTTGAAAACCTGACGATAGGTCATAGGTGAACGCCCGTTTATATCCGTCCTTCGACTTTACGCTAAACTAAACGCTCATTTACTAACGTGTTTTCAACTATCAACACAATTAGCGTTAGTTCGAGCGACAATACGACCATATTATTAGATAAAATATTTTTTTTCGTAGAACTTATGGAAAATTCACTGACCCGAATCGGCCTAAATGACAGCACTTTCCGCATAAAACGCGGTCTTGTGGCGTTTTTACGCGATTGTTACCAGTTGGATTTCCAATGAAGCTCACGGGGATATTGGTGTTTGTCGCATACGTCATTGCCGCGTCAGGTGAGGTTTATTCAAATGCAAATTTGATAATTTTTTCCAGTTGATACGCACAGTCTTATTTAGTATACATTGAAATATACACGTTAAAAGTTTGTTTTATGCAAATAGGATGTACCTATGGGTCTGAAATTTGACAATTTTGTGTATTCTAATGATGCTAACCGCTGAACGGTGACGTCACGACCCATGTGGGAAAGTTACATTTGCAGCTAAATTTTATACAAAAAAACGCAAATTCTTTTACAAGGGTTGGTTATTTCTCAGACCAGGAGCATATCATAATCGATTCAGCGTTCAAAATTTTGTGGAAAATGATACCCCACACGCCAAGGTACCAGAAATCTCGAGAACCCACCTTCAGAATAGGTAGATAGTAGCCCATTTTGACCCATAACCTGGCACCAGTCGTCCCGAAACTCGTCTCATTGGACTAAGCATCCAAAATTTAGTCGAAAATGATACCGCACATGCCTGGATCGCCAAAAATCTCGAAAATTCATTTTTTGAAAAACACATTTTGACCTCTACCTTCCCTCTCCACCAAATTTGGTCCAATTGGGCTGAATAGTTTTGAGGACATTTGAAGCAAAAGTGCCCTAACCAAAATTTCAAAATCTACTACCAAAATCCGTACGTTTACGCCCTCAGCCGTCCACACCAATTTTGGTCGTAGGTCAGAGACCCGTTTCTTGCTCTAGTTGGTCCTCAACAATTTTCAACCAAATGAAGAGGAGGGAGGGGGGGTCAATATTTGTTTTTTCAAAAAATTTGTGGGGTATCATTTTCCACTAAATTTTGGACGCTGAATCCAATAAAACGGGTCTCGGAACGATTGGTGCCCACCGGAAGAGGTTATGGGTCGAAGTGGGTATCCATCCACCCATTTTGAATGTGGGTTTTCTAAGATTTCTGTTACCTAGGCGTGTGGGGTATCATTTTTCTCTAAATTTTGGGCTCTAAATCGATTGGAATTGGTCCTACTGTTTTACCCATTTTCAATAACCAATTCTTGTGAAAGAATTTGCTGCGTTTTTTAGTTTGTTATTTTACTCCTGGCTGTTTAGTTTTTAGAGAAAGATATTAAAATATTGGATGCGCAATTGTTTTAGTTCATTTTTAGTCCCATAACACTCAATTTGGCAAAACCAATATTTTTTGTTCACAATAACGTTTCCGACTCGATAAAAAAAAAAACAACCCAAGTTCCTACTTTCATTATTTATACTGATGAAAAACAAATTTCCTAAACATCATCTTTTATGCATTAAAGCACGCACTAATCCAAATTGTCCGCACTTAGATTGATTCCTAATTCATTTTCAGTCAAACCAACTTGACGAGGAATCATGATTTACATGTAAAAAGGGGTATTTTTTGAGCTTGTAGGGGACCTTGGCACGTAAGGTATCTTTTTCCAGTACTTTAAAATTTTCAGTTTCCCCTTTTGTAATCTTGCCGTTTCACAATATTCAATCGAACAATAACAAACTACCCTCAAATGTCTTCATTTCATTAGCCCAATGCAAATTAGACACACTGTTCACAAATTGTAAATTAAATTTTGTTTCAGCTGCCCTTCCGCATTACGGCGGGCTTGGCCGATTTGGCGGTATGCGAGACCGAGCTACTGGAGGAGGACGACCTTCTTTTCTACCTTTTAAATAGACGGGAACTCGTCACGACGAAGCAAAATTACCTTGAATAACTTTTTTCCACGAAAATACTTTCTAAGTCACACGTACTCTTCTTTTCTACACGAAAAATGCCTGTAAAAATGTCAACAATTTAATATTTTAATCATTGCTACTATTAATTCTACATAATTTAATTAATATTAAAATTTAGAAATTTTGTGTATTTATATTTTCTTTTGTGCATATAATAAATAAATTTTCATTATTTAAATACCTATCATTTCTGCCCTTTTAAATCTCTTGGTGGATTCATGGTTGGTTCAAATGGTAAAGCAAATAAATTATATGAAAAATTGGATGATTCAAACATTTGCGGGAAAATGGCGTCATGCTGCTGTCAACAGCAAAGTGACTTGGAAAACAAAAACACGGGTTGGTTATTCCTCAAATGGGGGAAACAGTGGGTGTGGCGGGTCCCAGACCCATTCCAATCGATTAAGGGTCCAAAATTTAGTGGAATATGATACCCCACACGCCTAGGCACCAGAAATCCCGAAAACACATAATCAAATTGGGTAATAAATACCCAATTTGACCCATAACTTCTTCCAGTGGGTGCCAATTGTTCTGGGACCCATTTTATTGGATTCAGCGTCCAAAATTTAGTGGAAAATGACACCCCACACGCCTAGGTAGCAGAAATCCCGAAAACACATAATCAAAATGGGTAATAAATACCCAATTTGACCCATAACTTCTCCCGGTGGGTGCCAATCGTTCTGGGACCCATTTCATTGGATTCAGCGTCCAAAATTTTGTGGAAAATGATACCCTACTCGCCTAGATCGCCCAAAATCTCAAATAATCCATTTTTCAAAAAACACATTTTGACCCATACCCCGCCCAAATTTGGTCCGATCGGGCTGAAAAGTTTTGATGACCGTCCTTGGCCGGGAACAGACCCCTGACCCAAATTTCAGATTTTTAGAAAATTTGCCACTAGCGAAAACGGCGCGGACAATGGACGGCGGACGGACATTGACCTTTTTTGATCAGGACACCATGAAACGTTCAGAAAAAAATTTTGAGCCGAATCGGAGAGGTTGACCATTATCATGAAAACATAGGTTGATTATTCAAGGAATAACCAACCAAAATAATAACATTTGAATATTAGCGGGACGGCATCGTTGAGTAGTTTACTGTGCTGACAATAGGGGGCGCTGGTGATCGACAAAGGGCGGAGTAGGGGACCAGCACGTTGAGTGAACCTTCCTTCTTCCTTGCCTCAATTGTGGTTATATTATCACCGGTCGTTTTTTCGTAATGTCCTCTCCTCAGTTCGCTGTCGATCGTTTTATTCGGATTGTATTTTACATAACGAATAGCTATAAATTATAGTGTCATGTTAGTGAAACAATGCACATCGCTCTAGTTGCGGTGTCCGTGTTGGTAGTTGTGCCTTTATATTGGTTCCCCGTGACCGTGTTGACGTCCGTGGCGGTCGGGAGTCTTCTGTGGAAGCTATTTTCGAAGTACAGGACAGATCTGGATAGCGAAGTGGCGAAAATAAACACTGAAGTACAGATGAGGATGAACTCCAGCGGTAGAATACTGGAAAGTTTGGCCGACTCGACAGGTGATTTTCGTCTCTACGAGGGCGCCAGGTGCCCTCCATCTTTGAGTAAATCGCACGTAGACACGTTTTTTTTTTTTTTTTTTTTAATTTCGTGTTTAAATGTTAACGAGACAATATTTGATTCGTTACAGACAATGTCAGTCGTAAGAGTTTTCCCACCGTCGACTACAACTTGTCGCCGAGGAGCTTCGGTGACGTCAGATCGGACTCGCAGGTCAGGTTGTCCCGTCGACGGACGGACCTGTACACGAGCTCCTTGTCTCCGTCGTCTCGAAGTTCTTCGCAGTCGAAATTATTTGACAACACCTTCGTGTCTCCTTCAGTGTCCATTTTGTCAAGGTAACAATGAAATTATTTTGAAATTCTCGCTTCAGGCTTTATTTAGTTTACAGAGTATTGGTCAAATGAACATTGGTAGGAGTAAGAAGAAACACAATGAGTAACCACAAGAAGTTCAAAATTTTGGGAGAGACCGGAGTGTCAACGGGAAGTAAGCAAAGCATCTAGCATGCGCCACTTGAAGATGGAGGGGGGCAGGGTGAGCAGATGTATGTCTGCAGCAGCGAGCAGATGGTTGGCAGTGCTGGGCAGACGGCTAAGGGGGCGCTGAAGACCCAAAAAGGTCACATGTTTGGGACCTGGAGACCAATCGGGCAAGGAGAGATTGCCCAGAGAACAGACTGCTGAGGAAAACCGCAATGGTGCGTCTGTCAGCAGGACAGGGGAGGCGATGCGCACAGAGTGCGCCACAGTCTATGCGGTCACGAAGTATGCCTGACTTGAAATCAAAGTAACGGAGGAACGCCCTATACACCCGATCAATCAGGTCAATGTGGCAACCAGACGGCAGGCGTACTCGAGGCATGGCTGAACAATGGTGCGATACTGATGAGACCTGGGATATGAATGAATTTCCTGGTATTCTTTTTGAGGAAACCCAGAGACCGCGTAGATCGAGAGTTGACCTGCGAGACGTGCTCATATTATAAGAGCTGCGGATCCAGACATACCCTAAGACCATGGATGAGTGACGGACGGGCAAGTTGAGATCCACAAGAAGTTCAAAATTTTGTGAAAGACCGGAGTGTCAACGGGAAGTAAGCAAAGCATCTAGCATGCGCCACTTGAGGATGGAAGGGGGCAGGGTGAGTGGATCTATGTCTGCAGCAGCGAGCAGGTGGTTGGCAGTGCTGGGCAGACGGGGGGTCGGTGAGGACCCAAAAAGGTCACATGTTTGGGACCTGGAGACTAATCTGGGCAAGGAGAGACGGCCCAGAGAACAGACCGCTGAGGAAAACCGCGATGGTGCGTCTGTCAGCAGGACAGGGGAGGCGATGCGCAAGAAGTGATCCTTGTGATCCTTAAGAAGTTCAAAATTTTGTGAAAGACCGGAGTGTCAACGGGAAGTAAGCAAAGCATCTAGCAAGCGCCACTTGTGGATGGAAGGGGGGGGGGGGGTAGGATCTGTCTGCAGCAGCGAGCAGATGGTAGGCAGTGCTGGGCAGACGGCTGAGGGGGCGGTGCAGCATATAATTGGTGAAGGGGACCCAAATTTACCAATTTTGTTAATATTCCGTCACGAAATTTTAATTAGCAAACATCAGATTCGGATTCAGCACCCCCAAAAAGAAACGTAAAAAATGGATGAAATCAAAACTACCCCAAAACTCTCCCGCTAGGGGTGATTCTGAGCACAACTTGATTAGACTATAGCGGCCTTTGCCATGCCGGCATGGTCCAAATAACCATTTTTCAATCATTTTCATTCTAATGATTATATATTGAATGGCACATCAACGCCTGTATTAATCAATTTTTGCACTTTTTCAGGTCCAACAGCGGTGTCGGGGATAGAACCCCCGACAGAAGGATGACATCCCCATCGTTGCCTCCAGGATCCTACCCTTGGATAGCACCTTTCAACGATTCTTCCGCCGAGAAACTCATCACCGACGAACGAGTTCCCGTAAAAATGCGACTGTCCAAACCATTTTGGGGGTGAGTTGACACAATTTTGATTTTGTATTTACGTTATGTACTGTCTCGCATCCTTCCTGCTTAGTGCGAGTTCTATTGACGCAAACCTTAGATTTATCAATGAGCTTTTGATGGCCAAATCAAGGACTCACCACCTTACACACAGTCACAAGATGTGACCAGTTCATCTGTGGGTCATCCGCGCAATAATTCTCGCAGCACAGTTAAGCGCTGAACTCACTTAAGGGTGGATCATTCACTTGGCCTGTGAAAATCTGCTACTCCTGAGTTGGACACCTTTGCGGAAACAATCCTTCGGTTTTTAATTTCCGCACGCCTGTTTCTGTTTGCCCTAACAAACAGGTTGGTAACGCCCTGCCAAAGACCAAAGACTTTTTGTTGAGAACATCCCTTATCGGAATCTCTCATCATTTTCTTCGTGACTGTACCGACGCTCGGTACTCACCTTGATGGATGTTAATAGACACCCAGAGAGGGGTTTATAGAGGGCGCTACCTGCCGAAGCCTGGTGGCTTGTTGTGCTTCTCCTATCCCATTTTTAGTCCATAAACAGCCCCAGTCCCCTGATGAGGGTTGTGGACTAACTTTTTGCAGGGTATGGTTCTCACTGGGGCTTGTGTCCCAGGTGTACCTGAGGGATGTGAGTACTGGGCACTCAAAGATTATGTGAGTCTGCATAGAATTGTCGATTGTGTCACCTCAATGCGGTTCAGGTGAAGATGCAGAGGAGCGAAGCCGATTAGTAGGCCAACTATCGCTTTTAGGTCGCTGCGTCCAAGTCTGAGAAGGTCCTTGGTGAGTGATGGATGGGGTTTTGCCACGATACGCTTACTGTGGACATGTCCTGCCATATTCCGCCAGCAGTCGGTGTGTTTCTTGTACGTCCACTCCTTGATGGCAGCTCTGAAGGAGCTTTTGGGCAAACCTACAGCCGGCTGGGCCCACGAAGGGTGTTCTGGAGCCCCTCCTGGCAAGCTCATCAGCTTTTTCGTTGCCCTTAATTCCCCTGCGCCCTGCCACCCTCTCAAGGGACACTATTGCGGTCTGCTAGTGCACAGTGTCTGCTCAGTCCTTCACCACCTTAGATGAGATGCTGGCTGCTGTGAGTGCTTTAATCGACGCCTGTGAGATAGAATGCGGAACGGAGGACGTTTTCTCTGCAATATTCAGGCGTCAGGGGTTTCAAAATGCTAATTGCAACTGAAGGAAAATCGGGGAAAACGGCAAAAACCTCGAATTCCCCCTTGAATCAGAAATTTGACTTATCTACAAGCTCGAAGTCTTTGATTTTACAGTATCTTTTCGAATAATTTCACAGCTATCTCACGGGTGCTGTCAGATTGTTGGAATCACGTCATTCATATCACTCCTCTAACAAATCTGGCGTCGTCTACCATAGCTAACATTGTCCTTAAATATGATATTTCGTTTTCTTCAGATTCCAACATTCTCCAGGATTGGCGACAGAAGAACCTCGCGAGCCGGAGTCGACAAAGCAAATCATACAAGCGCTCAAGGAATTGTCCCGCAAACGAACGCACACAACTGTAAGTTTACTTCGGAATTATATAATATTTTGTAGTTGCTCGAGTGTGAAAAAAACGCTGCAAATTTTTTTACAGGGGTTGGTTACTGAGACCAGGCGCATGGAGACTCATTGCAATCGATTCAGCGTCCAAAATTTAGTGGAAAATGATACCTCACACTCCTAGGTACCAAAAATCTCGAAAACATACATTCGAAATCGGTAGATAGGTGCCCATTTTGACCCTTAACCTCATCCAGAGGGCGCCAATCGTCCCGGGACGCATTTCATTGGATTCAGCGTCCAAAATTTAGTGGAAAATGATACCCCACACGCCTAGATTGCCAAAAATCTATAAAATCCTTTTTTCAAAATGCACATTTTGACCCCTACCCCGCCCAAATTTGATCCGATCTGGCTGAAAAGTTTTGAGGACCAACTAGAGCCAGAAACGGGTTCCTGGCCAAAATTTCAGATTTTTAGAAAATTGTCTACTACCAAAATCGGCGTGGATGGCAGACGGACGTTTGCTTATTTTGATTTAAAGACCATGAAACACCCAAAAAACAATTTTGGGCCGAATCAAAGAGATTGAAATTTTGCATGAAAACATATTATTCAAGGAATAACCAACCAAAATAACTTTTGCCAGTATTTAGACTTTAATTCTATCATCGTTGCCCTAGGAAAGTGAGGATGACAGCCAAGAAAACGCCAACGTTCCCAAAAGGAGGATGGACGTGTATCACAATTTGTCGGCGTCACAACTTGGATCAACCAGTGCTTCGTTGGAGACATCGCCCGAGTCACAGTGTGTTTTTCTATTTATCTATTTAATTATTAGCATTCTAACGCATGAGGCTTCCGACTTGCAAGGACCCTGTGACTGAATAAACTATGCAAATGTTGCAATATTGGGAGCGCAATACATAGTCACAATAGACCTGAGTGTCCTCCTATCGTATTCTCTTACCTAAATACTCTTATTTTGATCCTTTTTAGGGAAAACTGTTCGATGGAGACGTCACAGAGGGAGCCCAACGGAACGGAAAACCACGTTCAGCCAAATCATCAAGTCTCCAATAAACGTCCTCGAGCTTCCAACGACAATGGAGGTCAGATGTCCAAAAAGCGTAATTACACGAATGAAATACTCTGCTCGTTGTCGTCGAGCGTCGGTCTTTTGGATCCAAAGCTACTGCAAAATTCTCCTAAAAGTGAGTGGTCGCTGGAATTTTGTTATTTATTTGTTAAAGCCGATTGATCTGCTATCAAATTTCGGGCTCAGACGCTACATAACTGGTTAACTGGTTAAGGGAGGATGGCATCACTGCAGAGATGATAAAGTATGGTGGAGAGCAGCTAGCCTCTGATATCCATGAGGTGATCCTAAAGGTGTGGGAAACCGAGGCGATGCCAGATCAGTGGAATATGGCGGTGCTTTGCCCGATCCATAAGAAGGGGGATAAGGCTGTGTGCGACAACTACCGGGGCATTGCTCTTCTCTGCACCGTGTATAAGATCTTGGCAAAGATAATATTGCAAAGCGGCTGAATCGCTACACGGAGGAAGTCCTGGGGGATTATCAGTGTGGCTTCAGAGCCGGCAGGTCCACAACAGATCAAATCTTCATTGTCCGCCAACTTATGGAGAAATGTTACGAATACAGTGTAAACATTCACCAGCTATTCGTGGATTTCCGCCAGGCATATGACTCGATGAGAAGATCGCGACTTTATCAGGCCATGGATGAGTTGGGTGTCCCCCGGAAACTGATTCGCCTTGTGCGGATGACACTCGCCAATACCAAATGTAAAGTTAAGGTGGGCAGTGGGCTCTCGGGTGATTTTGAGGTTGATCAGGGCCTGAGACAGGGGGATGCCTTGTCAACCATTTTGTTCAATCTAGCTCTCGAAAAGGTCATGAGGGAAGTGGAACTGAGCAATCCTGGTAGCACTCTGTGCAACCGGATGAGTCAGAACCTCGCATATGCGGACGACATTGATATGTTGGCAAGAAACCTTGGAGAGCTTGAGGGTGGTCTTCGGAGACTGGAGCAAAGCGCAGAGGAAATGGGTCTGTCCATTAACCGCCAAAAAACCCACTACATGTTCTCAACGAGGCGGGAAGAGGTGCGTAAACCAAACTGCATTACGTTGAATGGTTCCTCGTATGAGCGCACCTCAACCTTCAAATATCTGGGAACTCTTCTCACTGAGGACAAAAGCATGAAAGAGGAAATAAGAGCACGTGTTGCAGCTGGCAACCGATGCTATTTTGCCCTGGGAAGAGTCTTTCGACCCCGAGTCCTCAGCAGAAACCTTAAACTCATGGTGTACCGAACTATGGTGAGGCCTGTGGTACTGTATGACTCAGAAACATGGACCATGACCAGCGCCGACGAGGAATTTTTGAGAAGATTCGAAAGGAAAATCCTCCATAAGATTTTTGGCGCCAGATGTGAAAATGGTCGCTGGAGAATCCGCACAAACCACGAGTTGTGTGTTTTGCTGTATGGAAAGCCAGACATAGTCGCCGAAATAAAGGCGAACCGAATAAGATGGATTGGTCATGTGGAGAGGATGAGCGGAGATCGGGCCGTGAAGAGGGTATACCAAGGAAAGCCGGGAGGCCGACTGAGGGGAAGGCCCAGGAAGAGATGGCTGGACGACGTCGAGGAGCAGGAGCGGGAAGATGGAGGACCAGAGCACAAGATCGAGCTGATTGGCGGACTGTTGTTGAGACGGCCAGGGCCCTCCACGGGCTGTAGCGCCAGGGAGTAAGTAGTAAGATTGATCTGCTATCAAATTTCGGGCTCAGACGCTACACAACTGGTTAGCTTGACTCCAAATCAGCATCCTACTCCGTCCTATTAGTTGACTCAGGGAACGCTCAGGGTTGTGGGACATCCCGTATATTGAAAAATTGGATGGTAGGCGCGTGAAATGTATCATTTCAGGTCTGGAATCGTATGCAAATGAAACGGCTTAAGCATCGAGATGTGCCAATGAGGTGGAAATGGACTACGAGGGAGGAAGAAACATTTAACAAAGATGAAGATTTGGACGGCTGAAGACACGATGAGATGGTAATAGAGTGTGGTTGGTTATTCCTCGGACCAGGCGCATAGAGACTCATATCTTCAACATGGGGGAACAGTGAGTGTGGCGGGTCCCATTCCAATCGATTCAGGGTCCAAAATTTAGTGGAAAATGACACCCCACACACCTAGATTGCAAAAAATCTCAAAAAATCCATTTTTGGAAATACACATTTTAACCCCAGTCAGAGGGGGGCTCTTACCAGTCAGCTGATGATAGGCGGAACATACAATCCTCTCCCTACTATTGAATTTCTTCTTGCTCAAATTTGTATTAACTTAAACTGTAAAATGATCATGTTCCTCTTCTATTTGCAGACGTACCGCATAAGAGGCGACAAAGGGTGCGAGAAACAAGTTGCGCTGAAGTTCAAACCCTTCCTAGTCCCGCCGTGAAAGTAAACGCATACCCGTCATTTTTCATTTTAAATTCCAAATTACTCGAGTGCAGCGGAAAGTATAATAATGGAAATCTTCTTTCAGGAAGTGAAAGATAAACAAGACAAAGGAACTGGCACGGAGAAGATTGACGATGCTCCAGCAATCAACGTCAGACCAGGTGGGTTGCTGATTGACGCGACTACTATGCTCTTTCAGTGGAAGCGAAATGGTATGTCGACTTGAAAGACGCAATTAGGAGACCATTTGGACACCATAGGGTGTTGGTAGCGTCGAACCACACCTAGTAGATGAACTCGGACCAGGCACATGGAGACTCACTTCTTCAAAATGGGGAAAACTGTAGGTGTGGCGGGTCCCGGATCCATTCCAATCGATTCAGAGTCTAAAATCTAGTGGAAAATTATACCCCACACGCCTAGGTACCAGAAATATCGAAAACACGTATTTATAATGGGTAGATAGGTACCCATTTTGACCCATAACCTCATCCAGATGGCGCCAATCGTTCCGGGACCCGTCTCACTGGATTCAGCGTCCAAAATTTAGTGGAAAATGATACCCCACATGCCTAGATCGCCAAAAAATCATGGAAATCCATTTTTCAAAATACACATTTTGACCCCTACCCCGCCCGAATTTGGTCCGATCGGGCTGAAAAGTTTCAAGGACCAACTAGAGCCGGAAACAGACCCCTGACCCAAATTTCAGATTTTTTGAAAATTTTCTACTACCAAAAACGGCGGACGGACATTTGACGTTTTTGATCTAGACACCTTGAAACGTCCAGAAACAAATTTTGGGCCGAATCGGAGAGATTGACCATTTGCATGGAAACATTGATATTTAAGGAATTGACCAACCAAAATGAAGAACACGCCATGATGCTAATTGATCTTGAGGTGTAGCGTTGTTTCTTACTGGCATCCATCATGAGAGCTAGTAGGGTTAGGCCGGGTACACACGTTGAGGATTTCCGGAGAGGATTCCCCGTTGAGGCCAACCTCTCCGGCCGACCGGACCGTGTGGATGGGTCGAGGCCTTCAGTTGAGGCGGATTGTGCAGGCCGCCAGGCCTTCCAAATTTTGGAAAGGCCGCCTGAGGCCGGGGTTCCGGCCACTACAACTACACAGTTTCCTCAAAAGGCCTCGCGAGTCGTGTGGATGCTCTGTCCGGCTCCGGCCGCCTCTGAGGTTTTCCTCAGAGGAATTCCTCTCCGGAAATCCTCAACGTGTGTACCCGGCCTTAGAAAGCAGTATGATCCTCCAAGATTACGGAGGACTGGTTTAATGTGTGTAACACCTCCTGGATCCACCTGGCCTGGTGGGTTGCCCTTTTGAATGCAACTGGCAGCCCCAGGCCAATTCGTGTCCAGCGTTGAATGTATACTGGAAATAATTTTTATGTGTAATTTGATAATACTTTTTGTTCCAGAAATAACCGTGAAAAAAGTCGAGGGCAGCAGAGCGCAGGCGTTGTTGATGTCTGCTTTGATGAAATTTCAAAATTCAGGCGACTTGATACCTGCTACAAGTAGTGCTGTGTTGAAGAGCACTAGTGAAGCGGTAATTGCTCCTTCTACTGGTGCTGTTGAAACCAAGTCGACTTTTACGTTTTCACAGCCAGCCACTACTGTCGCAGCTCCTGTAGTGTCCGACGCAATGTCCCTAGGAACACCATCACCCACTGGGGATAACTCAGCCTTCCCTGCTGTCGAGTGTCCGCCAACGTCAGGCGCGCAAGGATTTAAATTTGGCAGCAGTGAAACTACTCTGAGTGTGCCTGCTCCAGTGGTAGCAAGTGCTCCTTTACCTGATGCTAAAGTACCAGATACATCCAAAGATGGTGAACTGGCAGTTAAGCAGCCTGTTACTCATGCCACAACCCAACCATCTCAAAATGGAACTTCAGCACCTCAAGGGAATGCCCCTGCAGCTTCGGGTATTTTCTCGTTTAGCAATAATGCCCCCACTACGCAAGTTGCTGCACCAGCAGTGCCTTCAAGTACTGTAGTGTCTCCAACGGCGTCTGCCGCATCGGGTTCACCAGCCAAACCAGGAGGCTTCTCATTCGCTCCTTCTGGCACGTTTTCTTTCGGCTCTTCGAAAACAACTGCAGTGGCGACTACTACTCAGTCCACTCCGACGTTTACTTTTGGAGGATCAACCGGAGCTACAAAGACAGACGCCGGTTCTCTTTTTGGAATGCCACAACCACCAACAACTGCCGCTACTACCAAACCAGAGCCTTCAAAGTTGTTTGGTTCCACCGCTGGTGGATTTAATTTCAGTGCAAGTGCTCCTACTGTTACTAAGTCATCAGCACTTTCTTCAACGTCCACTCCAAAAACTAACGATACAAAGCCAATTTCTGGCAGTTTTGGGGCGAATGAAGCAAACAAGCCGTTTACGTTTGGTTCTGCAAACACTAGCAATGAATCAAACAAGGCATCTTATACGTTTGGGTCTATAGTGGCTGCTGGTGCATCGGGTGGTACTAGTAAGTCTGCCACGTTTGGTACATCAACCACCGCGGCTCCCACGTTTGGTACGCCAACAACTGCTGCTTCTACTTTTGGTACGCCAACAACTACTACTCCCACATTTGGTACGCCAACAACAGCTGCTCCCACGTTTGGATCGACAGGGAACGCCCCACTTTCATTTGGCTCATTAACTAGTTCTGCGTCTACTTTTGGCTCTGCAACGTCGGCCGCGCCTACTTTTGGGTCTTCAGCCATCGCTCCACCATCATTTGGCTCTGGATCTGGATCAACCGCTGCACCAACATTTGGTTCGTCAACCACCCCTGCTCAATTTAATGCCAACGCTTCGGCATTCCCTGCAACAACAAAGTCAGCTGGATTTGGTTCAAACTCGAACAGTTTCAGCGCTAGTAGCACCGGGACGTTTGCTTTTGGAAAGCCTGCCGAGCCAGCTGGGAGCAGCCTATTTGGAAGCACTGGCCCTACAACGGCTACCCCAAGTACTGTATTTGGATCAACCAATACAGCAACGACTGGTGAGTGCTCCAAGCCTCTCGCCCACTTCCTTGCCACGAACTATGTTTTTTCCAAAATAATTCCGTCCCCTATTTCAGGTTTCGGTTCAGTCAGCACCGCTCCTCTGACTTTTGGAACCACTAGTACGGCGACTGGTTTTGGGGCGACAGCATCTGCCGTATCAACCCCTTCGTTTGGCTCATTGTCGTCGGCTGCCCCAGCATTTGGCACAGCTTCGTCGCCATTCAATTCGGCGTCGACGTTTGGGTCAGCTCCGACAGTTTTTGGCGCAACTGGTCAAACCTTCGGTTCTGCGCCGGCGGCAGCGACACCAGCACCGGCTTTTGGCTCAAGTGAGAATTACGATTTTGTAGAAAAGTTAAATCATGTTCGCTGCGAATTCATTCACTGGGGTTGGTTATTTTTTGGAGCAGGAGCATAGAGAAACCGTCACTGTCTAGTGTCCCGGACTAATTTCAATCTGACATTTCGGTCAGCCCGATCGAACCAAATTTGGGAGGTTAGGGGTCAAAATGTGTTTTTTGAAAAATGAGTTTTCAAGATTTTTGGCAATCTAAGCGTGTGGGGTATCATTTTCCACTAAATTTTGGACGCTGAATTGATTGAAAAGACTCTCCATGCCCCTGGTCCAAAGAATGACCAACTCCTGTGAGTTTTTTTTTTTTTTTTTTTTTTTTTTTTTTTTTTTTTTTTTTTTTTTTTTTTTTTTTTTTTAAACCTGTTCTTAACTGATGTACAAACAACCGGACACTCGTTTTTTCTAAAAAATTAGCTTCCTGACGTATTTGTGTCCCCACCAGGCTGCAGGCTTTCGGCCAATGATTGATATCGATTAAAGCATCAAGCAACCCTTAGTTGCTCGGCATTGCTTCCAGCCAAGCTTGTTTTCAGTCGCTCGCTTGAGGCTGACATTTTTATACTTTGCAGATCATTTTTATACTTTACTCGGGTTAATCCCGCCAACCTCAAATTATGTTGTTTCTTTCTCGGCTAAACTCAATTTTTTTAATATAAAAAATACCGTAAACTCATGGGACGAATGCTGTCAAATTGTTTAGCCAATGGGATAGGATGAACTTCCTTTGATGGGACATGATTAAATAGTTTGTATTTAAGGACTAACTAATCAAAAGGATTTCGTTTCAGCTTCCACTCCCGCACCCTCGTTCGGGTCAGGGGGCTTTGGCTCAACGCCGTCCTTTGGCTCTACGGCGACTCCCACTTTTGGCTCAACTACACCGGGATTCACCGCTTCGCAAACCCAACCGGCGGCTCCGTTCAACTTTTCAGCTCCGGCGGCGAGCGGCGGTTTCAACTTTTCAGCACCTCAACCGAGCGCGAAGCCGATGTTTCAATTCGGCGCGTCGTCAGCCGCACAAACGGCGGCTCCAGGGGCGACTCCGTTCGCATTCGGCGGCGCTCCAGGGGTCGCCCCCGTTGCTGCGGGTGAGAAAATGAACGAGTTCACACGTCAATCGAATTTACTTTTGCATTTTTTGACTCGAAATTGGAAGATGAAAATTCACCTATTACAAATTTTTAATAAATTCGGGTTGTAAGTCAGCGATACATTTTTTTACAGGTGGTTTTCAAAACACCATGTTCAGCATTGGGAGTGGGAGCTCGGCACCTAGAAGTCGAACAACTCAGAGAGCCAGGAAAAAGTAGAAGTACGTATATTTTTAATTTTTGTATTTAATTCATTTTTTATAGCATTTATTTGGTTGAAGACAACAAACTGTCTACTACAAAATTTCTTATTAATACACTAATAATTGATTTAATTTCGTTTGGAAGAGCAAAATTTTAAGTCCCTTACAAGAAAACGTTGCAAATTCATACACAGGGATTGGTTATTCCTCGGATTAGGAGCATGGGTACTCATTCCAATCGATTCAGCGTCCAAAATTTAGTGGAAAATGATATCCCACACGCCCCATTTGGACCCATAACCTCTTCTGGTGGAATCCAATCGTTCTGGGACCCGTTTGATTGGATTCAGCGTCCTAAATTTAGTAGAAAATGATACCCCACACGCCTAGATCGCCAAAAATCTCAAAAATCCATTTTTCGAAAAACACATTTTGACCCCTACTCCGCCCAAATTTGGTCCGATCGAGCTGAAAAGTTTCGAGGACAAACTAGATCCAAAAACGCGCCCCTGACCCAAATTTGAGATTTTTAGAAAATTTTGTACTACCCAAGTCAGCCTGGACGGCGGACGGACGTTTGCTACATTGATCTAGACACCTTGAAACGCCCAGAAAAATTTTTGGGCTGAATCGGAGAGATTGACATTTTGTATGGAAACAGGTTGATTATTGAAGAAATTACCAAAAATCAAAAGCCGTTGGAATCTGAAGAACCACAATTTATATGATTTTAGGCCAACGCTGGCTGTACTCCAAGCGTCAGTCACCTATTTTGAATTTTGAATTTGTTTCATCCCTTAACATTTTGAATTCCATGTTTCAGATGATCATTTTTGTGCTTCGAAGTTTGAGAAGATGAAAACAAGACGCTGCAAAATCGTCAAAACCCAAGATCTACCCCTAATTATGACTTGGAGTGAATCCGTTATTTTTGTATCATAGTGTTCCGCATTTTCAAATGTGTAAAATACGTTACTCACGTTACATTTGGTTGCATTCCAAAATACATTGATTAATTTACTTTAAGTGCACTTTTTTTCTTCATTGAAGCATTTATACCTCTTCTAAGGCTTATAATGTTTGTGAAATGGACTAATTTTCTTCCTAAGTGAGTGTACTTTTGGTTTGTTATTCTTATATATTATTACAAAATGTTCTAAAAATCTGAAATTTTGGTCAGGTTCCCGGTTTTCGTTGGTCATCAAAGCCTTTCAGCCCGGTTGGACCAAATTTGGGGAAAGTAGGGGTCAAAATGTGTTTTTTGAAAAGGATTTTAATGATTATAATCCCATTCAAAGGCCTGGAAAACTGGGAACCAAAGGAAATTCAAAAAACACATTCTCAAGTTTACAAAATTAATTTATTTCCCTCCAAAAACATTTTATCGCCTCACAATATCAATTTTATATCAATTACTAGTCGACCGAGTACAAAAATTTATTCTTCAATTGAAAACACTTCCATTTGATCTAAATAAAACACTCATCAATACCAATGTTTGAGAAATTTCGAACCAAATGCCCATGTTATTTGAACTCAACAAGCCGATCATATACTTTTGACTAAATCGAACAAAAATAACAATACGAGTCAACAACTCTTCGATAAATCACATTTGACTGACATAAAAAATAAAATAAAAAATCTCTAGGCTGTAAGATGAATAATATCTACAATTTTTCTGAAAAAAAAAAATGCATGTGGTGATTTATTATGGCGTTGATTAGGTGAGATACGGAAAGTGAAATTTCATTATACAATTATTTTTTGTAAATAACTCGGGTACCGGCTACCTGTTCCAATCGTTAAACCAAGATACCTCTATCTTCACCTAAAAAGTTGTTGAAGGACTAATTCAACAATATTGCAACATAAAAAAATGTTTGTCATTTATTTGGATTTTGTTTTACAGAATAAAACGTATGATAAATACTTAGGTACAACATATACAGGAAAAAATGGGCCAAACTTCAAGTATAAACGATTTGTACATGTCTTCTTGGAGGGGTGTACCTGTAACAGAAGAGAAAATATGATATAAATGGCATTCGAAATGAGAATGAATGATTTGTTTTTTAATAATCTGGACGACACCAACAGAATGAAAGAGGTATTAAAAACAGCAAGTTCATTCATAGGTGTTGGTTATTTTTTGAACCAGGAGCATGGAGACTCATTTTAATCGATTCAGCGTCCAAAATTTAGTGGAAAATGATACCCCACACGCCTAGGTACCAGAAATCTGAAAAACATGTTCAAAACGGGTAAATAGATACCGATTTTGACCCATAGCCCATTCATTGATCATACAGTTTCCACGGTAACATTAAAGAGTAGCATCCACTGGAGGCGGGGCGCATGGGAGCGGGCCTCATAGCAAAAGACGGGCATTTCGATCGTCAGCGTTTGCATGGAGGTGCGTCACTGGAGGCGGGGCACATGGGGGACTCATCGCAAAAGGCGGGCATTTCGATCGTCAGTGTTTGCATGGAGAAGCGTCCAGTGCAGGCGAGGCACATGGGGGTCTCATCGCAAAAGGCGGGTTTTTCGATCGTGAGTGTTTGCATGGAGGTGCGTCCACTGAAGGCGGGTCACATGGGGGTCTCATTGCAAAAGGCGGGCATTTCGATCGTCAGTGTTTACATGGAGAAGCGTCCAGTGCAGGCGGGGCACATCCGGGCGGGCCTCACCGTATTCCTCACTCGCCACCCAGGCGGATTTTCGCGGCGGTGCGAGGGTTTCCGTCCCGCACCGTCTGTAGTGGACGATAGGCAGACGGATTTCAGATTTGATGGGCGTCGTCGGTACACGCAAATAGTAGCAACAACCACAACTTTGTTTCAATTTGTATTTAGGTTAAGTTTGCGAATCTGGGGAGACGCAGCATCTGGAGAAGTTCAGCGTACTTTTCGTACGACATCCGAAAGTACTGAAAGAACATGGTCCCGTCGTCCAACACATCCGAAAATAACGTATGGTATTCCCCGAACACACTTCTCTTCGGAAAGATCTCGTGGACCCGTTAGCGGGTGCTTTCTTTTCGGCTGTTTATTTATCGCTTCATTTTCATGTATAGCTAGCATTAAGAAAACTTCTTCGTCGGAAGAATACATGGCGTAACTATAAACAAAACGTGCTTTGTAAACAGACAAAGAGCAGCAGCGGAGTCCCGCCTTTTTCTTCATTTCCACTCAAGTTTTCCAATGAGACGCCGCCCGTCACCCCAGTGGACGCACTTTTTTGCGATGCGGCCCGTCTCCAGTGTACGCCTTAATACTCCTCACACTCTGCTACACTCACCTACTCACCCTCAAAACAGAAGGACGTTGAGTCCTGCAAGGGACAGTCTGGCCGGCGGGACGCCAAGACCGTTGGCCGCAGCTCACTTAGCCTCTTCATCGGGCGGTGTGGCGGCGTCGGGCCCGTTAATACCCGCGATTCCTCGAAGATTGTCAATTTTGGCGCAAATTTTGAGAGCTGGACCCAATTTCATTTGCATGGCCGACATAAGGTGGTCCGCTTTTAGGAGGAGGAGCGCTTGACCGTCGATTTCCTGGTTGAAAAAGTCCTCGACGTAATCGTCGCATCCGGGAAGTTTTTTGATGTACTCGCAGACGTCGTTCACCTGAAGTGTAAATAAAGATCACATCAAAATACGTATAATCGTCTACTAGTCCAGCCAGCAAATGGCTGAAACAGGGACGTAGGGTCCATGAGAAAGAACGCAAATGTCTACTCCAAAAACATGTTTAAAGGGGTTAAAACATTTTTTTTTTAAATAATAATAATAATAAAAGGTGGGGGAGGGTCAAGATTTTTACATAAACAAAAAGTCCGTCTTTATCCCAATTGAACTAATTTGGTGGTAGAAGAGGGTATAGGGAAAAATGTGTTTTTTGAAAATCGGTTTTCGGAATCTTTTGGGAACTTGGCTTGATAGGGTGCCGTTTTATACTACATGTTGGAACGCTGAATCGCAGAAATTTACCACGATTCAGTCCTATCTTTCTCTTCTAGTGATTAAATTAGGTGTTTTGACGGAGGCCCAGTCTACAATGGGGGGAAGGATTGGGGCCCAGTCTACAATCTCACAGAGAAATAAAAGTGTGCAATGTATGTGTTCACTTATTCCCTCTTTTTGAGGGTGGGCCCAGCTTACACCTCCGCACTGATTAAGGGATTAGGCGGTGAGATGGAGAGGAGGTGGGCAGTCTGCTATAAGGGGGAATGACTGAGGCCCAGTCTACAATGGGGGGAAGGATTCGGGCCCAGTCTGCAATTGCCTGTTTGCAACCTCTTACAGAGAAATAAAAGTGTGCAATGTATGTGTTCACTTATTGCCACCTTTTGAGGGTGGGCCCAGCATACACTTCCGCACTTAGAAAAGGATTAGGCGGAGAGATGGAGAAAAGGCCGGCAGTCTGCTATAAGGGGGAATGACTGAGGCCCAGTCTACAATGGAGGGAAGGATTGGGGCCCAGTCTGCAATGACGAGGAAGGACTGTTGCTCAGTCTACAATGACTGGGAAGGACCATGGCAACTCAGTCTACAATGGATGGAAGGACTGTTGCCCAGTCTACAATGTTTGGGAAGGACTATGGCCCAGTCTACAATGTTTGGGAAGGACAGTGGCCCAGTCTACAATCACCCCATTTCTTCAGTCATCCACATAACACCCATACTGTGTTACAAAATCGACCCATAGAACTTACCGTCCATTTTAATGGGTTTGGCGCCGGGAGATCTTTAAGGTCTTCGTCCAGCCGAGAGATGGCAGCAGCGACGGGATTTTCACCAGCGTCGCTCCCAATCAGGCTTTCCGGCCCTGAGACTGCCGAGTCCGACGTCGATTCCATGTTGTCCTGGCCAAATTCAATACATTATAACAACAACAACAAAATTCAACGCTCAATATTAAACAAAATTTAATACATAAGTCGTAGGTACTAATTTAGGGGAAACAATAATATTAGAAACTTATCGACAATTTCCCCTTACCCAATCTTTGCGTTCAGTCTTGTTATCATCGAGGCCAAGTCCTTTCTTTTTCAATTTCCCTCTAAAAAAATAATAAAATAAAATAAATAAACTTAATTAGAACAAGTAATGTTGCTGGTGTGTCTTCACATGACTTCATGTAAATTGGTTTTTAAGTTAATAATTCCAGTAAAATTTGTTTCTTTGAAGAATACGTCTACTCACTTTTTCGAACACTCTGTCGAACAGTATTTTTTGTTCTTCTTCGTTTTATCCCCTTCGGGTAACGGTCCACCGCAAATGTCGCATTTTGTCCGTTTTTTTGACGGCGTTACACCTTCGGTTCCTGGAGTTTTAGCGGCTTCCAATTTTTGTTTTTTGACTTTTTCGAAAACAAAACCAAACAATCAATTACGACATTAAAAAATATAATGGGACTTATAGTCGAGAAAATGTTAATCCGGTTCTCACCAGGTGGTTCGTCGGCACCAATGGCCATGTCAGTCTTATTGTCTTTCCTATTCCGCACGGTTTGAGCCAATTCGGACAAAAGTGAGCTCCGGCTAATGGGAAACGGCTCGGAAGCTGTGAAAACGTCACAGTTGTGATTAAACCGGATGATTTGTAACGGAACAATTTACTCAAATGAGCGAAAAAGCGATTTTTTCCCAAAATCTCGAAAACCGTTGGTTTTAAACCACAAATGAAAACCATAAAAAATATGGATGTCTGATAACATTTTGATTACCGCGACGATTACAGGTCTCCAAAACATGGCATTTTGGACAATTATATTTGACTACAAAATTAATAATGTTCAATAGATGAAATTAAATTAAAATACAAAATAAATCATTTATGTAATCAAATTACTAACAACAAAAAATCAATAGTCGATTCAGTTAGCCCATTTAGGGCTGGGGATTAACTCTAATTTGGAATTCCATAAAACTCGGCAATGATTATAAATAGGAGAAAAAGGTTGAGAATTTGTTGCCAATTAACCTTTAATTAGGTATATGATAATTAATTTTGAACCTCATATCAACAGTTTAAGAGATACGAACAGAAAAACAAATTACATGGACAGTTTTGTTTAAAATGTGCCTTTTTTAATAAATTTCAACTTACATTCTTGGATGACGTAGCCTTCGATGACGTGAGTGAGCACCTGAGGTTTCACCATCGCCTTGGGCGGCCCCTGAGACGGTTTAGGCGGGTCTGGCGGCGGTTGGGGAGCCAACCCCGCCGTCGACACGGCCGTCGATGCCGACACGGGCGTCACGGGGGCAGTCGACGTCGCCGCTTCGAGAGGTTGTTCCGAGGTCATAACGGGCTGTTGGGGGAGAAAAAACGGGGTTATCATCTTGAAACGTATGACATGTTACCTTCGGAATCCGGCGGCTCTTACCTGAGTCGATTGCGGTGGAGTTGGTGCGACGGGAGTTGGCGCCGGCACTGGCGCGGGGATCGGGGTGGAAATGGCAACCGTTGGCGCTGCAACCGGGGCGGCGATTGGCACCAGCGCCTGCGTCATCTCCATTGGCAGCGGAGCCAAACTGACTCCTTCAAACACGAAAATCACATTCAATTTCACATCAAAATTTAAAAAATTAATTCAAACGAAAAACACTTTGTCCTCAAAACACAACTAACCATTTTCTTGAGGCTGAAGAGCCACCATTTGAGGGATTTCCGGAGCCATTATTTGAGGAGCAGCTGGCGTATCCTAAAAATACAAAAAAATGCAATTATAATCATTAAATGAATAATTACAAACTAATAACCTGCATTTAATTGAACATTTTATTACTATTTTCATCTCTTCCGTGTGAATTGGCATTTCTTTCGGAAGCGGTTGAGATTGCACTTGGAGTATTTGCGGTTGACTAGAAGCGGTTATATCTGCAAAACGAAATTTCAAATCAATTTAAAACAGTTAAAAACATTATAGATTGAACATTCAAAAGGATATTCTTCATATCAATTTGCCTCCTCAGAATAGGGGAATGAATTATTTATCATTTTCCGTATCATATCCTCAATAATTGCATTCAAAATTAAAAAAATATACATCAAAACTAAAAAAGACAATAAAATAAGGGGATGATTTAACTATTTACACTTACTCATCAGTGGGGGAGGTTTGGGTTGCAGAAGTTGCTGTTGAGGCATCATCGTCCCTTGGGAGGTGATAATCATTCTGCGAATGAGAGAAAATAAATGTTAAACTTGTTAATTTTAACCAAAGATGAGCGCTTTTAACGAGTGAACAAAAAAATATAGCATAGGTATATAGTGAATTAGATAGCGTGAGCCGAAATATGTAGACTATAAATGGCAGTAATTAGCCTATAATGGGGCCATTCGATTCTCTTTTATTTTAATCATTTGGAAAACTACAATAAATATTGGGTTATTTATGAGTCATCGTGACCTCACCAGTCTTTTTGGGGTTTTAAACCACCAAATGGCAGCACAGAGTGCCAACAGACAAGCTAGTGAGTCAAGGGTGAGTCAAAATTCGCTCCCATGACCCGAATTTCTTCCAATACAACTTGTATTTGAATGAAATATATTATTTTAACAAAAATTTCTGATCAACAGGGTGACTCACTTGGTGCCTGGTGGATGTGCAGCGTTTGGCTGCGGGCTGATGGGTTTTGTTTGGTTTTGAGCGTCCAATTTTTGTATAGACGTCCCTTTCGTGACTATACTCTTCGTTCTGACGGTTTTACTTTGCTAAATAAGAGAGAAAAAAAGTGTATTCGCTTAATATATTTCCCTTTTAAAATGTATCTAATTTTCTTTTTCAAAAATACAAATCACAAATCATAAAAAAAATAAAAATAAAAATAAATAAAAAAAAAAAAAAAAAAAAAAAAAACTCACAGCCAATTGTATTTTTGCCGATAAAACGACAGTTTGGGGGTTGGGCCCTCTATTCTGTATGGACGGTAATATAGACAGAGTGCGGCCCTGTTGTGTGACGCCGCCTTGTGCTTTCAGTTCCGGCTTGGCCACGCTAACGGTCTCTGAAATCATAAACGAGGTAATAACAATAAAACGTTATTCAAAAAAGTTAAATTTGATATAAAAATCAATTTTTAGACTCAAAATTGTTTTTCAAAATACACATTTTTACACATATCTTCCCCCGTCGAGCGTCAATTAGGGTGGCAATGAGTTTGAAACAACAAAAAACCAAAAATTTTGTTTTCTTGAAAATGTTAAATTTGAATGATTTCAGGGAGAATGATAAAATAAAGAGTGGGGCAAAGGCGAATTAACGCAAAATTTCGTGACGTCACATGACCGACTTACGCGAAACGCCGATCGACAGAATCCAGATCTCCGGTGAAATTTTTCCGATTTCGACGCGTCGGATCGACGAGTCATTCTCACCCGGCGTCAACCGACGGCGGATCGTGCGGGTTTGTGATTTCGTCGAACGCACAGGTCAACGACGACGGGGCCCGTCGCGGAAAGCATGAATCACACGGCGGCCGAGACCTTTCGTAACCCGTCGCAATGTGGCACAGCTGACGGAGTTCGATCTACACCGCGCGCCACCCTTTGAGTTGGGGGGCTGTGTTGGGCGGGAGTGATAAAGGAAGGGGTTTCCCTTTTGCATTATTCTTCCTTGAATTATCAATTTTTATTTCGATGCCAGTGGTTCGCTCCGATTTTTCCGAATTATTTGAAATTTTGAGTTTCAAAATGTTCAAATGTCCGTCCGCCGTTTCGGTTGAAGAAAAATGTCGAAAAATTCTAATAAAATTGGAAATTTTAGACACGAACTGCTTTTGGTTGGTTATTCCTTGAATAATCAACCTGTTTTAATGCAAAAAGTCAATCTCTCTGATTTTTTTGACAAAATTTTTTCTGGACGTTTCAAGGTGTTTAGATCAATAAAGTCAAAAGTCCGTGAGCCGTACGCCGTCGACGCCAACTTTAGTAGTTTTAAGACTTTTAAGAAAATTTTCTAAAAATCAAAAATTTGGGTCCGTTTATGGTTTTAGTTGGTCTTCGAAACTTTTCACCGGTTCGGACCAAATTTGGGTGGGGTAGGGGTCAAAATGTGTTTTTTGAAAAATGGATTTTCGAGATTTTTGGCGATTTAGGCGAGTAGGGTGTCATTTTCCACCAATTTTTGGACACTGAATCCCATGGGACGGGTCTCGGAACGATAGGCGCTATCTGGATGAGGTTATGGGTCAAAATGGGTACCATTTTGAATATGTGTTTTCGAGATTTTTGGTACCTAGGCGTGTGGGGTATCATTTTCCACTAAATTTTGGACGCTGAAGCCAATGAAATAGGTCCCAGAACGATTAGCACTCATTGGAAGAGGTTATGGGTCAAATTGGGTATATATTACCCTTTTTGAATATGTGTTTTCGAGATTTCCGGTACCTGGGCGTGTGGGGTATCGTTTTCCAATAAATTTTGGATTCTTAATCGATTGGAATGGGTCCAGGACCCACCAGACCCACTGGTTTCCCCATTTTCCCCACGTTGAAGAAATGAAGAAGAAATTAAATTATAAATTATCTCCTAAATGATATTTGGAGAGTCCACAGCTATTTGGCAAAGTCATTGAATACTATACACGAAAATGGACGAATCTTCATTTGCCACCCAAAGTATTGACTCTGCATACGAGTGTGAAGAGTTTTTTGGAACAAAACCTGAGTAGAACACCAAAAACTCTGCAAATCTTGACTCTTCATTTCACTCTACAGCTTCATAATGCTCTGCACTTTCTAGGAATGAAAAGTTTTCGTAGAGTGGGGTGTTTGCACTTTCAGAGTGAAGAGCTTCTAGAAATAGGCCCCTGGTCGGTAATACGGTTAACTTACGGGCTTGTTGTTGATGTTGTTGAATGCCCTGTTGTGGTTGTGGACTCTGAATGAACATCGGTTGATCTTGGTGGGGTCCTCGGATGAAAATTGGATTCTGAGCGGTGATAACCTGCGGTGACATCAGTAAACGAAAAGAAAAAATTATGATAACTTCAGAAAAATAGAGTGTGTGTGTTTATGGGAGAGAAATTTGGTTTATTTCGTCAAATAAATTTCTAATAAAAATGTCTAATGAATTAAAATCCCACCTGGTGAGGATGTTGAGTCCAAACTTGAGGGATTTGCGACGCGTCGAATTGCCATGGCGACAATTGAACGGGGTTATTTCCTTGAATTCCGCGATTCTGGCAGGTGGTGTACTGAAAATATGATTAATATGAACTGATTTATCGTTTCAACAGACGTCATTCAAAAACAAACAAAGGTATTTTGTGGGACGTTTTCAAACGGTTTTAAAACCCAAACAAGTCAATTTTGCGTTGATTAACACGTAATTTTGGTACAAGGATTGATCCATAAGCGAATTCTTATCCAAATAAGAAACTAGGAAAGAATCATACCTGTATGGGAGAAATGAGGTGGTGTAACATTGTTGGTTGTGAGACAACACAGCCAGAAAGAGCCATCGAGCTTTGGACGTTCGCACCTTGGCCGCCTTGTTTGATCTGAGCACCAGAAACTCCTTGGATTGGTTTTATCTGAACGGAGTTTACAAAAAAACAAAGGTGCGGTGAAAGGAGGATTTACCACGCGGGCGAAAACGGATAAGAACAGGAAATGAAAGAGACAAAAGGGACAAATATTGGGTTAAATACGATATTTTGATAGACAGAAAAAAATTAAATCCCAGGGGTAGATTATTCCTCTTCAGGGTCCAAAATTTAGTGTAAAATGATACCCCACACGCCTAAATTGCCAAAAATAGCGAAAATCCATTTTCCAAAAAACACATTTTGACCCCTACTCCCCCCAAATTTGGTTCGATCAAGCTGAAAAGTTTCGAGGACAAACTAGAGCCAAAAACGCGTCCCTGACCCAAATTTCAGATTTTTAGAAAATTTTCTACTACCAAAATCGGCGCGGACGGCGGACAGGCATTTGCAAACATTAATCTAGACACCTTGAAACGCCCAAAAAATTTTTTTTTTTTTTTTTTTTGCCGAATTGGAGAGATTGACTTTTTGCATGAAAACACAGGTTAACTATTCAAAAAATAACCAACCCAAATACCGTATTTTTCGGACCATAAGACGCACTTTTTCTTCACCAAAAAGTAGGAGGAAAAGTGCCCGCGTCTTATGGTAAAAATATTGTACCATACTAGTGTACCTCATTCTACAAAGATGCTGAAGCAGAATAGAGTAGCCTATAAAATTCCATGCAAACTGGAGGTTATCAGATATGCTAAAGAGCATGGAAATAGAGCAGCGGAGAGGCATTTTGGGCCACCTCCAACTGAAAAAATGATTAGAGAGTGGAGGAAACAGGAGGATCAGCTGCAAAAACAAGACTGCTGTTCAGTTCATATGGTTCAAATATTATTCTTTACTGTTATACTTTATTAAATATTTTATTACACTGTTTGGTTCAGAATATTTTTTTTCTTATATTTCTCCTCTAAAAACCAGGTGCGTCTTATGGTCAGGTGCGTCTTATGGTCCGAAAAATACGGTAAATAACATATTGATCATGGAGTCAGACGTTCTTATATGGTATTTCTTGATATATTAGACTCGCCCCGTAAATAAACAAATAATAATTATAAATCGTAAACTCAACTTTTGGTGACCCAGGCAACATTCACCAAACTGTTGGTAATATTTGACATCCAGCCGTGAGAGTCCGGTGGTGTGTGTAGCGTATTTATATTGAATTCGACCTTTTCTAAAATGAATTCGCCCTTTGTATGATGGAGAGATTGACTTTTTGCATGAAAACAGGTTGAAAAGAAAAGAAAAAAAAGTTATTGAGGTTGACCGCAGGAAAAAATTTCCTTTTTTTCAGCCACAGGTGCCCCAGGGTTATGTTAACAACTGCCCAAATAATCGGCAGCGCAAAAAGATGGCGCTTTTGGTAGCCCACAAAGCTATTAGCCCAACACGGTAGCCATACAGGCTGGTAGCTCAAAAGTCTAGCCACTTGGGTCCTATGCAAATCACCTGTGAAAGGCCGGGTACACACATTGAGGATTCCGGAGAGGGATTCCTCTGAGGAAAACCTCTGAGGCGGCCGGAGCCGGACGGAGCATCCACACGTAGGGGAAACCTCAGAGGCGAAACGGGGCGAAAAACAAAAATCAAAAAATAAACGAGGAGCTAGACAATACTCGAGCGATACCTACGTTGAGGCCAACCGATCACCTCATCCACACGTGAGGGAAGGGGTTCAGTTCCGGGAACCGGAACCCCGGCCTCAGGTGGCCTTTCCAAAAATTGGAAAGGCCTGGCGGCCTGAAGAGTCCGCCTCAACTGAAGGCCTCGACCCGTCCACACGGTCCGTCGGCCGGAGAGGTTGGCCTCAACGGGGAATCCTCTCCGGAATCCTCAGCGTGTGTACCCGGCCAAAGTTGCAGCTTGAAATAGAGGTAAGTCGGTACAGCGGTACCGGGACTGTGTTACCGAGTCTTGGAACGGTTCCAAGCAGTGACAAGACCCCGGCCTTTACCGGTTCCAAGGATTATCAAGGGGTCGGTATCGATAAGGTCGAACTGGACCGGGAAGTAGTGATGGGCAATACAGGCCGGTGTATCAATACAGCGTATCGATACGTATCAAAATTCAATGTATCAATATGGGTGTATCGATACGGCCTGGGGCATCGATATTTCTTTGTATCGATACAATTTACGATATTTATCAGTATCGATTATTTATATCGATATATTATCGTATTGATACATTGAAACTGAAAGCTAATAGCCAAACAATAACAAATTAACAGTACCCTCTAATTTTATATTAATCGAAATAAATATATAATTTTTTGAACGTTAACTAACCTTTTTTCAATGTGGAACTCTCTTACATCTTTAAATATCCAAATTAACTGAATCATGAAACAAGCTATAGAGAGAGAGAGTTATCTATTCGATATTAGTATTGATACTGATACTACTAAATATGGGGTGTAACCGGTTGACCGACCTAGTATGTTGACCGTCTTACGGGATTAACCAACCTACGGGATTAACCAACCTATGGGTTTGACCGACCTTGTAAACAAAGCGATTTTAGCACATCCTATAGACTTTTCCCCAGCTTTTTCTCTCTACAATTCTGCTTGACTTCTATTCATCCACATTCTCAAGCAAAGGGAATCGGTATATCGATACGGGGGTCCGTGTATCGATACGGCCGTATCAATACACCCGCTTGCATCGATACGAAATATCGATATTTTTCCCCGATGTATCGATATTTGTATTGATATGTATTGATACGCACATCACTACCGGGAAGGTCCAATTCCGAGTTTTGTTGGACTTTGTATCCTTTTAGTGGAATTCCGACAAAATGTCCCCCACTCCTAGGGTTGCCAGATGGTATCCAAAAGGAGAACATGTCCTCCTTTTTTATGTTTTGTCCTCCCGTCCTCCCTTAGCTACTGTAAGTCCTCCTTTTCGCTTAACATCTGGCGGGAGGCGAAAAAGAAGGCACTACTTCAATCCGTACTTCATACTGTACCGTACTTCGTAATCGAAGAAACAACAATTTTTTGCCACTAAGCATAAGAGAACAGCTTCGTGAAAATGACGAAGTCGAGTCCATTTCCAACGAATTGTTCAGTGTTTACAAGGCTTGTGAAGATTACTTGATGGAATGGATAAAACCCTTGGAAGATTTCAAATGCTGAAAGAGAACAAAAACCTAAAATATGATTCTTTAGTTTCATGCATTGAGTTCTTGAGCATCAGAGGTGTAGAAATTTACGATGTTAAGCTACATGATCAATTTTGTAACATGATTTCATTTCTTAAATCAAAATCTGATGAAAATGAAGCATATTATGATTTGAAGTTGCACGAGCAGTTTACAATCTACTTCAAAAGTGTTAAAAACATTGAATGTTTCTCAGAACTGCTCAAGATCTGCGAGTTTTATTTTTGTGTAAGCGCACATAACGCAAATGTAGAAAGAGTTTTTTCACTGATTAATAATACTCAATGGAGCAAAGAGAGGGACAGACTAAGTGTGCAGTCAGTTAAATCTTTAATTCTTACTCAATACAACTTCAAAAAAAGATTTTCATAATTATTTTGTTAAAAAACCGAGAACTTCTTTCTAAAATTAGCAGCTCAGATAAATATGATTAAAATGAAGTAAAATAATATTAAAAATTGTTTAATTTCTTTATGTCCTCCATTTTTAAAGAAAATCCTCCTTTTTTTTACCCATCTGTCCTCCTTTATCAAATTATCATCTGGCAACCCTACCCTCTCCTCAATCATTCGATTTAGGTTCAAGTTCGAGTCATTTCCCTATTCGTTTGCAGTCTCTTCTGTGTTTCAACCTCGGATTTCAATGAATACCTTGGGAACAGACTGATTCTCTTGGGTGGGAGGGGGTAGCCACGTCAAACTCTGCTGTACCGGTAAGTTGGAACGGTTACGTCGTTGTCACTGTGACCGTTAGAACCGTTCCTGAGTATTACCTGAACCGACACACCCCTAGCTTGAAATATCACGTCAAGAAGCCCAAGCGTGGAACTGTCGCAACAATCATTGCAACAACAACAACAACTATTGTGGTACAAAGTGTTCCACTCACCTTTTGCAAGTCGGGTTTCTGCTGCCCGCCAGCGCTTGAATGTGCTGGCAAAATGTTCGGCTGAGAGCTGATGACGCCTGTGTGTATTTGACTGATGAGAAGCGCCTGATTGTTCGTTGTCGGTATTGTCGTGTAACTCGGAAACGAGGCTATAAACAAGTTTTAGTTTAGAATAAACACAAACAAAGGCGAGTCGTTTTGAGATTACTTTGTGAATAAAAATAATGGGTACTTATGTATTATACCGACCACACCAAAGTATCGATATTAAAGCATCGATTTCTGTTCACTCCTAACATAACCTTATCCAGTGAATGCTTGCTAGTGAAAGTGCAACGTGCTTTGTTTATAAATTGTCTCGTTTCGTTTCGTTTAAAATTCGTTTATTTTGGAATTCGTGTTGTGCTTTGACTGTAATAAATTAGTGATGAGTGATGTTATGAGAATTTGGGATTTGCCCAGAAGTGAGGAGGATGCGATTCGTTTTTTACAAGATCATGACTTGTTGCCTAAATTAAAAATTTGCTTGAATGGGCATGACATGACGCTGTATTCTTTTGATAATGCTCCGTTTTGGAAATGTACCACTAGACCGTGCCTGAAAAAAATTGGTTTACGAGTTAAGTATAAGTACTTTAATGTCGATACTTTGGTGTGGTCGGTATAATACATAAGTACCAAATAATGTTCACACAAATTATGGGAAAAACTCGAGGGGTCGATTATACAGCTTATTTGCAACAAACAAAATGGGGGAAACAGCGGGTGTGGCGGGTCCTAGACCCATTCTAATCGATTCAGGGTCCAAAATTTAGTGGAAAATGATACCCCACACGCCTAGGTACCAGAAATCTTGAAAAAACATATTCAAAATGGGTGATATATATACCTAATTTGACCCATAACCTCTTCCAGTGGGTGCCAATCGTTCTGGGACCCACTTCATTGGATTCAGCATCCAAAATTTAGTGGAAAATGATACCCCACTCACAAAACACATTTTGACCCCTACCCCGCCCAAATTTGGTCCGATTGGGCTAAAAGTTTTGAGGACCAACAAGAGCCGAGAATGAACCACCGAATTTCAGATTTTTAGAAAATTTTCTACTACCAAAAACGGCGCGGACGGCGGACGGACATTTTGGTTTTTTGATCTAGACTCCTTAAAACGCCCAGAAAAAAATTTTGAGCCAAATCGGAGAGGTTATTCAAGGAATAACCTACAAAAAGTGCCCCTTTAGTAGGGTTGAGGGCTAATCTTGCATCGCTGCACGCCCCCCGATAATCGATATGTCGCATCTATTTTGTGGTTGAACGAGTCAATTAAGTTAGCTTATTTTTTGGTTGGTTATTCCTTGAATAATCAACCTGTTTTCATGATAATGGTCAACCTCTCCGATTCGGCTCAAAATTTTTTTCTGGACGTTTCATGATGTCCTGATCAAAAAAGGTCAATGTCCGTCCGCCGTCCGCCGTCCGCCGTACGCCGTCCGCCGTCCATTGTCCACGCCGTTTTTGGTAGTAGAAAATGTTCTAAAAATCTGAAATTTGGGTCAGGGGTCTGTTCCCAGCCGAGATGGGCCCTCGAAACTTTTCAGCCCGATCGGACCAAATTTGGAGGGGGTAGGGGTCAAAATGTGTTTTTCGAAAAATGGATTTTCGAGATTTTGGGTGATTTAGGCGAGTGGGGTGTCATTTTCCACTAAATTTCGGACGCTGAATCCAATAAAATGGGTCCCAGAACAATTGGCACCCACTGGAAGAAGTAATGGGCCAAATTGGGAATTTATTACCCATGTGGGTGACTTCAGCCGAATAGACAAACAAAACACATCGTCATATCCTGTTGTTTATAACCAGCTGTTAAACTTAGCAACCAATTTTGAGCAGTTGCCTACAATTCTTTTTACTGTCCGAGCTTTTTATTCGTACCATTCAATTCAATTTAATACAATTATTATAGCCTTCTAAATTACCTACGTTTTCTCAATATTATATTAGTAAATTAGTGTCGTAGTGCCCCATAGATACACCCATCTTGAATATGTGTTTTCGGGATTTCTGCTACCTAGGCGTGTGGGGTATCATTTTCCACTAAATTTTGGACGCTGAATCGATTGGAATGGGTCTGAGACCCGCCACACCCACTGTTTCCCCCATTCGAGGAATAACCAACCCGTGTGTAAGAATTTGCAGCGTTTTTTATTATTTTTTTTTTTTATTTTAAACACATTTATTGAAAATTTTTTTTTACAAAATGAACAAAAGATAACACTCCTATGTTACTCCCCTCTTTAGGTAACCGCCTGTGCTGAGGGGAGGAGTCCACCCGTTAATAATTAATTATTGTTAGTGTGCTTACATTGTGCGCAACTTAAAATTTATTTTATCTTTACTTTAATTTTAATAAATAATAATACCTTGTGAACATTATAATAATCACCAATAATATTTTACAAGAAATCTACAATTTAAGTATACCTATTTTATGATTACGTACCTTCAACCGCTTTATTGGTTAATAGATCGATTGTAACGCGATCATCGATTCTCAGGGGTGCGAGCGCTGATGTCAAGACTTACCAGGGTGGGACATCGATCACTCAACATAACGTAACATTGATTTCAACGATGTATTGCAGAAAAAACATCGATGTTTTGATATATCGTTGAGAAATACTACGTTTTACATCAAACCTTTGCTTGCCAAAGAATAATGATAATAAAGGGAGGGGATGAACCATAAGGGAATGCGATTTGAATTAGGTTATAGAAAGGAAATAATTCAAATTTATGAATATTAATATGATGATTATCATACTCGTAGTATAATAAAATGAGGTTACAAAAGACTCTAAAAAAGACTAAAAAAAGATAATACATTAAAAAAAAATACCCCACTCGCCTATGTCGTCGAAAATGGGGGAAACAGTGAGTGTGGCGGGTACCAGACCCATTCCAATGGATTCAGGGTCCAAAATTTAGTGAAAAATGATACCCCAAACGCCTATAATGCCAAAAATCCCAAAAATCCATTTTTCAAAAATACATTTTGACCCCTACCCTCCTTCCCTAAATTTGGTTCGATTGGGATTTTCATATTTTTAGAAAATGTTCATGGCGGTTATGACCCCCCCCCCCCCAAACCAGGTAGAATTTTGAAAATTTTTGAAATTTTGAGATGAATTAAATTTTTTCAAACCAAAAATCTAACAAAATGAAGAAATTGACTAGAAACTTTATTGTTAAGAGATTGAAAAAGTGAGAAAATTTAGTTCATTTTGTTTGTTTGGTTATTTTTTTTATTTTATTATTTTTTTTTTTTAGCTTTTGATTTTACCCTGTGACTCCCTCCGAAAAAAAATTTCTAGATCCGCGCCTGTGCAAATGAGCAGTATAATCAACCTACCGAGTTTGTTCCATAATTTGTGCAGACTTCAGAACACTTCAGCAAAACTTCAGATTACAAATTACATCCGTAAGAGCTCTAAACATGCAAAATGGTTGCTTTGAATTTGACATGGTTGGTCAGACGTTTGCTTACTCTGTTGATTAGCAAGGACGGGTTTGCCAATGACGTGAGACGCAAGTTGATTTTGGCCAAAAGGTTTTCCAGCCGCAATCACCTGTAATGTAATAATGTAATTCGGATTAGTCAGAATAGTTTTATATTGTCCCAATGTGAATGTTGTGAACTCAGCAGTGTCAGGAAAGATCTGGGATAGTGTTGGACAATCTCAGGCTGCCTAAGATTTCTAAGAGTTCTTTCCCAGGAAAGGACACCAAATGACTGGTATACCATCTGGGACAATGAATGGAGAGGTTGATGGACAGAGAGACTAGTACCAGAAGTGAGAGGCTGGCTGGAGGGGCTTTGGAGAGGTAAGCTACTTTGTGCAAGTCCTCACAGGACAGGGACTCTTTCTAACTACACAGGATTGTGCTTGCACAGAGCCCAGGGTGTTTGCACTGCCCAGACACAGAGGACAGCGCCAAACACACCCTCTTCGACTGTAAGCAATGGTGTTTACATGGAGAACAGCTTTGGTCAGAACTTGGTCAGAACT
>CM033998.1:3227510-3247656 GCA_019603395.1 Cyrtorhinus lividipennis
GTGGTGCCTCCGTAGGATCTTTTGGGTCTCGTGGGTCCAGGTAGTCCGGAATGCAGAGATCCTGCGCCGAGCTGGTCATGATCGTGAGCTCTTCAAGGATGTGAAGAGTGAAGTGTGAAAGAGAGGGTACCTCAGTCACATCTTCAGAGAAGATCGCGTTCAGCGGTAGGTTCTGGATGAGAAAACATTTTGCGCTGTGTAGAAGAAGAGAATGAAGAAGGATTGGTCAACAACGGATGGTCTATGACTATGGCACCCACAGAAGAAGATTGTAGTGATGGATGTTGGTCCAAGGTTTGAGCCGTGAAATAATACGAACAAGATTTCAACGAGTTATCGAGTCGTCGATTTGGATGCTATGAGCCCAAAACCACCGAAACGCAGTCTCACATTTGTGGTCGGTGCATTAGCATTGATTGTCTAGTTAGATCCGGCGGTGAAGTTGTAAAGCCGTGGGATTCACGTGGAAAATGATACGTTTGAGAGGCGGGAGTGGCCTAAATGATCGCCGACCTCCACTTTTCGGGATGGACCGTGTCATTATCCGACGGAGGTGTTGGCTGGGTCCGTCGCGTTTTAAATTGAAAGGCATCGGCTATCGGGCGCTATCAATATAAATATAGATAGCGCGTAGGACAGGGCCGGTAATAAGGTGACTTCTCGTGAATCGTTTAACAAACGTCTTACGTGTTCGAGTCAAGTGATAGAAAAAAGAAAAGAACGAAAACCCGGGAAGATTCAGGTGCACGAGGTATAAAAACAGGAGATACGGCCGCCGACAAACTGGTAATTATCCGTCGATGGACGCCCTCTAGCTTCCGTCCGACGCGTTTTCCATCGGACTTGTCCCACGTCCGACCATCCTATTGATCCAGTTATCAGAGCCTCCATCGGTGGCTGTTAGATGTGGATCTCTTGATGACCGCAGAAACGAGATACACAGCGCGATGAAATGCTAAGTATCTCGTCAAGGACTGTAGATCCGAAACTGACAATATTATCGTCATTTTTAGTTTTTTCCGGTATTTTACGCTTTGTAAGTCGTATTTTCCACGCAACGAAACTTGATTTTGCCATGATAATTACGATTTTGTAGCTGAGCGGGGGAACTTCCGTACACTCCCAGGAAATCAGTTAATATGAAATTAGTTTCACCCACATACAGATGAAACTAACATACTTTTACGCACGTAAAAGCCCAAATTGTTCCCTATTGGCCCCATTCCAAATGCATTCCGTGTCTTTCACGACAGGTTTGTTGTTTTTGGAAAAACCTATCATTTCAAAAAATATCTCAACAACGTTGGGCAGCTGAAGAGGCTCAAGCTATACAAAATTACATGAATTTAATCAATTGTTCAATTAATATTCGTATACAGGACGAACTTGATTTTTCTTTTGGCCATGACAAGTTCATTCCTACTCATTATAATCGATTCAGCGTCCAACATTTAGTGAAAAATGATACTCCACACGCCTAGGTACCCAAAAATCTCAAAAGCCTACATTCAAAATAGCTAGATAGGTGCCCATTTTGACTCGTATCCATTTCTGGTGAGCGCCAATCGGTCTGGGACCCATCTGAATGGATTCAGTGCCCGAAATTGAGCGGAAAATGATACCACACACGCCCAGATAGCCGAAAATCTATTTTGAAAAGACAACATTTCCCCATGCTCTCCTCAAATTTGACCCTTTTGGGTTGAAAAGATTAGGTTACCAACAAGAGCCGAGGAGAGGTTAGTCCAAAATTTCAGGTTTTTAGAGAATATATGCTAGTACCAAAAACGGCGTACGGCGGATAAACTTCTTGCTTTTTTGATCTAGATATGAAACATATACTGTCATATTTTAACACCAACCGGAGATTGATTATTCAAGGAATTACCAACCAAAGCTTGGTGGGAAACACAATTTCTTTGATGCAGATGCGAATGCCTACATGTATTGTTTTAATGAGAGTAGGTAAAATAAGTTAGGATACGCTGTACATGTATCGTTCCTTAATGTGGATTCCAAGCTTTATATCTGTCTCAAACGCAAGAACTCCTTCCATCTCTCACTATGCCATTATATTGCAACCATCCACCGCCTGCAGAGGGACTATGGACAATGGAGAATACTAGGCAATGAACCTTCACTCTACAAAATTTGGAAGAAGTGGGAATTCGTCTGCAGTCTTTTAACAGCCATTCCTAAGAAAATTTCAAAAAATCAAACCTCTGCCTCCATTGATACTTTTGACGAAAAATTGGTCAAACCCATATTTCAATGCTCATCAATATTATTCAGCCTCGGCAGGGCAGTCACCTCTGGCGCTATCTTTCGGCAACCCCGAGTGATCAGCCTCCTTGAGATACCATATCGATCTACCTCGCCCTCCTTCCTTGCTCACACTCCATCACTTCTCCACCTCCAACGCCCCCTTTCGCCCTTATTTTTCTCCCAGCAGTTTTCTCTCCTCAGATGTTTACCACTTTCCAACTCCATTTTGTCTCTCTTTCTCACAGCTCTTTCCTTGCTCTATTCATCTCCGTCTTTCGATTTTACCTCTGCCGCCTCTATAACCGTACCGGAGTTGATCCTTGATGTGCTCACCCGATCGGCTTTTTTGTACGTGATTTCTCCTTCGTTTCTCTCTTGTATTTTCAACGATTGAATTTTCCAGACAATATTGAAGTATCATTGAGACAACACACGCAGTTTGGCGGACATTCATCTAGCACAGCGACCAAATAATGTTCAATGTACGAGCAACCAAAATACAAAATTTGAAAACCGTTAATGATGAAACTATATGTGGACTTTCCTTCTAAGTTCACCCCATCACGTCAAGAAAAAGTCACGCTACAGGTTACCTGGTCGGGCTAACATTAGCGGGATTTTCTTTTTTGACTCGAATCGAAGTGGTCCATAGTTATCATTAGGACATCGGCTTCTGTTTTCGAAATACACGTTTTCTCACCAAAACTCCCGTTCTTCAACATGCCTTCTGAGAGTGAGACGGGTTTGGACCAGGAGGAGTAGACAACATTATACAAACGACGGGATAAAGGAGGATAATTTCCCATCTGTAAATTTAACCTTACGTGGACCTCGAATTGAAATTCGGTTATTTTACCATTTATTCCCCAATTTATTACAAACTTAAAATCAATCATTCAACCATTAATATCACAAAATATAATTTAATGACTTTTCGTGGCTTCCGAATGAGCGTCGACGAGAAGCCTCTATCATTCATGGTATTCTTATGATTATCATGATTAGGTGTTACGTTGTGGTTATTTTTAAAGGTACCGGTATAAAGTCAATATATATACCATATATTAGTTACTAGGATGCTGTTAATTGATAGTTAATAATACTGAGAGATTCTAATGATTAATTAATTACTAATAAAATACGCAGTATTATTTGTACTAAATTAAATCGTCTGTTTGGTTTGCAATAAGTAATGAATAGTAGGCAACGTTGACGGCTAACGGCCAGTTACGCCACCCAGATTTGTTGAATCAGTGAAATATTCAAATACAATACAGGAGGAGAGGAGGAGGAGTTTTTTTTTAGGAGTTTTTCATCTTTGAAAAAATGTTTATCTCGCCTTGATCTTCAGAAAATCTTATTTACGGTTAAATAGGTACATTCATTGGCGTCGCTTCACCTCATTCTACGCAAAATCAGTTTATACCTAAAGGGAACCTTTTTATTCTCTTAGGACAACGATATAATAATGCAATCGGAACAACCACTATAGACACACCAACACCAGCACATTCAAGGAGACCTTTGATGTCCAACCGGATTTTGGGTATTATGCTGTTATAAGAATAGTCTTGCAAAGTGAACCAACGGCGGACAACTCTAATGACCATAAATTAAAACTACTAATAACTTGTTCAAGATGTATAAATTTGTATTATTTTCTGTTTCTGAAAAATATTGTTTTATTATTATTCTTTGAAGATTTTACCGTTAGAAACAGAACAAGTTGTTTTACAAAATGATCGACGCTATAAGGGTTGAAAATTTGTTGGAAAAAGTTCTTCTGAGTCCCAGAATGACCCGTCATGTATGTTATTTAGGCGCAAATAATATTTAAACATGATCAAAATGATTAATTTGAATAATGAAGGAACCTATCATGGACATCAACAATTTATTAAATAACAACATTGGAGAGATATCAAAAACATTTGATTATTTATGAGAAAGTAATCAACATCAAATAGAAAAAAAATTCTAATATTAAACAAAATTTGTGGTTATATACGACTCAAATTTAATGGATTTTGAAGAACATTTCTAGAATTATCAAAATTTTAGTAAATTGTCCTGCGATTTTTGACAGTATAACTCAAATTTAACCAACTTTTGGTGTAATTAGGGTTAGTTATCGGACCAATCATCACACATGTTCCCGACAATGCGACGTTTTAGCTCGATTTAGTTAGTTTTGGCGATTAATAGACCCAGTGGGGGAGTATTCGACTTTTCTCAATATTTCGCGTAGTACGGGATGTATCTGATAATTTACTTTTTATTAGTGCTAGGATTGATAAGGTCGACCTTTCCTCATTCATGTCCAGGTATTTCATCAACGTTCGGCTGATTTCAAGGCCACGAGCTTCTTCAGGGTAAATTTAAGGTTTCTCCCACCCTTTGGGTTACGCACATACATAAGTATTTTAGGCGGCAGGCCGAATCGAGACAAGAGTTATCAAATAAGTGCACACTAATTTATAGTATGTGGACCGTGTGACGTAATTCCAATCTATAAGAAAATAATTTAAAAATACAACGGTCATAGTCTTGTTGAGAAAATGGTTTCCATTATGTATCTACATTTCTTCTAACAATTATTTTACACCATTAAACATTTCTTTTGAAATGAAACGCACAGAAGCGACTATTCTTTTGCTTTAATAGTGCAATTCGTATAGAGTTAAGGTTTGACAACATTAAATTTCTGTCGTAATTGGCCAATAGAAGTGACTGATGTTTGTACTCGATTGATTTATATACTTCTACTTAACTCTACTCTTCTACATTACAAAGAGAAAAATTAATAAATCGAGGAATCATGCGTAATGTTGGTCTGCAGACCGTCAGATTGACGGAACTTTTCAGCCCGATCGGACCAAATTTGGGCGGGGCAGGGGTCAAAATGTGTATTTTGAATATTGGATTTTTGGCCATCTAGGCGTGTGGGGTATCATTTTCTACAAAATTTTGAACGCTGAATTTAATGAAATGGGTCCCGGAATGATTGGCGCTCTCTGGATGAGGTTATGGGTCAAAATGGGTGCCTATCTACCCATTACAAATGTGTGTTTTCGATATTTCTTCATACCTAAGAGTGTGGGGTATAATTTTCCACTAAATTTTGGACGCTGAATCCAATGAGACGGGTCCCGGAACGATTGGTGCCCACCGGAAGAGGTTATGGACGCTGAATCTGTTTTTAAATTAGTCTCCATGCGCCTGGTCCGAGGAATAATCAACCCTTGTGAAAGAATTTGCCGCGTTTTTGCCTATGAGCTCTTTATTTATCTCGTCCATACTTATTCCTTCGTTTTTCTGACCCCAAGCTGCCACGCTACTTTACAAAGATTTAATTATACTATTGTTTCGATGCGAAATTTTTCTCGCTCCTATCCTGATTCCAAAAGAGTGCCAAAAGGTGCTCCATCGCATCCTGAGGCATATTGGAAAGCCATCTCGCCTGTGTAAAATCTTTGCACCACTATTTCACACGAATGCGTTTTAAATGCTGCATACTGCTAATTATGCTCAAAAAGCAAAAAAAGGGTTTTAAATCGTTTTCAAAGTGACAACATGGGGTGGACTTGGAATGAATATGATTCACTCATCTATTGGATTTATCTCACACTGACCACGAACTAAGTCAACAGTGAACTGGTCGGTGACTATTGCCTGACTTGGCCTGCCGCCATATATAGTCATGTATGTGCGTAACCTATAGGGTGGGAGAGACCATAAATTTGAAGAAGCTTTGAAATCAGCCAAACGTTGATGAAATACCTGGACATGAATGAGGGGAGGTCGATCTCATCAAGCCTAGCACTGATAGAAGTTGATAGACTTACCCTAGTTCATAGTCATCAATCACGTTACTTGTTATATATCGATTATTGTTATCTTACTATAAAGTGCTCTGCACAAAAATGTATCGTTTGTTAATATTAAATAAAAAAAAAAAAAAAAACTGATAGAAGTTAAATCATCCACAACCTGCATTTAATGGGATTCGTGTAATAATTGGTACCATTTTTATTTTAATTAGCTGAAATCGTAATTAAAATTCCATTTTTTTTACGCTAAATATTGAGAAATATTCCTCCACTGGGTCTATTAATCGCCAAAATACTAAAAAGAGCTAAAACTTCGCATTGTTGGGCACATGTGAGATGATTGGTCCGATAATTAACCCTAACTACACCAAAAGTTGGTTACAGTTGATTTATACTGTGAAAACTCGCAGGGCAAATTAATCATTCTGATCATGTTTAAATATTATTTGTGTCTAAAATATATGACCAGTATTCCAAGTGACATTGAATAATGAATGTCGAGCCTTTTGCCCAGCACCTTCCCCAATGGCACTGATCAAATTAATTTAAAGACAAACCCCTGTGGTTTTAGAGAATCACCCTCCCTGATGAGGCATTGCCGGGCGAAGGGGGGACAGACAATTAGGAGGCCATACTGGCGGGATGAAGTCAAATGGGACTCAGAAGAATTTTTTCTTACAAATTTTCAACCCTTATAGCGTCGATCATTTTTGTAAAACAACATGTTCTGTTTCCTACGATAAAATCTTCAAACAATAATATTTCCATTGAAAGAAAACAACATTTTCTAGAAACAGGAAATAGTACAAATTCTTGAAATTCCAATGATTTTCAAACATATTAGTGAAACGTCAAGGTCAGTAGTCGACCAGTGATTTAATCCCCAACTATGCCAAAATTTAGTCGCGTTTAATTTTTACTGTCTCAATAAAAATTGGCCCAAATTTGGGAAAATATTAAAAACTTTTCTGTAATTTACATTGCATTTGATTAGTTACAAACCTATGATTCCCCCAGTCACAGTAGGATTTTGGGAATAGAGTAACTTCCTCTTGATTTATTCAATTAAGGAATTAATTGTTTATATCCATTCGTTCCTTGAAAATTCAAATTGATTTCGTTGGCCAAGGGAAATTTTTTTGAAAAATTTCATTTGTGTATTAAGGAAGTGTCAAGTATTCATTACGATGCATTCAATTTCGGTTGTCATGCAATGACAACCCTGTCTCACCAGAATTCTCACTTCACTCGTGTTGGTGACAGACCGCGTCAGTGGATCAGCGTGTTTGGTCTGTACGCATACTGGGGGGAAACAGAGGAACATTCCGATGAATGTTGTGAACAGCGAATGAACGAATGAATGAATGAATGTGCTCACCGGACGGGGAAGGAGAGTCGTCGTCTTTCTTTGGTCGGTGCCGCCTGTCACGACGCGCCATGATCGCCGCTATGGAGAAATCCGTAGAGCACGGCCGCAGCGCGCAATCGTCCTCGAGATCCATAAATCCACGTGTGCTGGCGGCGATCATAAAGCGGTCTGCAGCATGCGGGCGCGACAGATGGCCTGTTTGGGCTATTGACGGGAAATCGGGCCGGGTCGCGTCCTTAGAACCCGGGCTGGCAAACAACTCGGACGACGAATCGAGCACCTTCGGGAAAAATACGGCAGATTCGGATTTGATTTTCACCGCGATCCGGTCAAGGCATGTTCCACGACTGAAGGAGACCGCCCATCTAGTGGGCACTTCAGGCAGAGTGGGGATTCTCCCTGGTTGAGAGAGAAAACGTCGGATCCCGGAGGCGGCAGCGGGGAGGTCTACGAAAGCGCGGGGGTACTACGGCCCGGCGGGGAAGTTACCGCTGAAGAAAGAAAAAGAGAAAGAGTGCCGGAGCGTCGCCTCGAAACCGCGAGGGAGCGAGAGGGTCGTGCGGCGGGGAGAGGTAGGCGGCGGGGCAGTGGCTCAGATCAATTTGGGCCAAATGTCCCGCTGACAGGCACAATATCAGAAGGGTGGGACCCCTACCTGCCTTTCAGATTCCTCTAACGTGCTACATTTCCACACTGGGAGGAGCCGGGGCCTTCGGAAGGGGGACGACGAGGAAGAGGGAGGGGGCAGGGATTTTTCTCTGGCTCCGCCCCCTTTTTCTCCCCTGTTCTAAGCCGTGTCAAGAGGTGCCGGCGGAGAGGGGATACCATATCCCCCCCGCGCCTTTCTTCATCAACCGTCTACCACCCGCCGCCTTCTTCATCCGCCTTCACCCTTCTTCATCTTCTCCTTGATCCACCGGTCTTCCCTTACCTCTCATATTCACTTTGCTCCACAGCTTCTTTCGTAACTTCCCTTTCAAGGAGATGGTTTAAATTTGAGCTCAGCATTAACAATGACGAGAACTTGAGCTGCGACTTGAACTGCTCTCTCATGGCAGTACCTAAAACCACATGAATATTACAAAAAACCAAGGTAAATACTAAAATTCATCATCAATTTCTTCAAACAAATTTTAATTTACTCCAATTAAATCGTCACCCAATGTGAGTCTCATTAATTATTTTTTCGCAATCCTCTTTTAACCACGATACCAAACTGTGATACCAACATTTGACAATATCAAGAAAAGTTAGTAATCGAACCTAAAGAAGTGAGCCGTATTTGAAAAAAAAGTGGTTCTGAAACCTGAGGCCTTTATTTTGTTTTTGTATTAGTTTTTCGCTAATGCAAAAGTTCCCGGTTTTTTATTTTTTTATTTTTTAATATTATTTTATTATTATTATTAGTATTTCCCGTCTCGGGGTTTACCCTCTAGGGAACCTATATGGTATTTCGGTCCCCTGTAAGCAATATTATGTATCTTATTATGAGATATAAATGTTCACTTCATTAATTCGTTCCTCGTTCCTCCCTCTTGGAAAAAAACTATGTGATGAATGAAAAAAAATAGCGGAATTATTCAAAATTGTCTATTATTATTATTATTATTTTGTCTGGTTATTCCCTGAATAATCAACCTATGTTTTCATGCAAATAGTCAATCTCTCCGATTCGGCCCAAAAATTTTTCTGGACGTTCAATAGTGTCTAGATCAATAAAGTAGTCAATAGAAAAAATTAAATTTAGGAGGTAGAAAATTTTCTAAAAATCTGAAATATCGGTCAGGGACCCGTTTCTGGCTCTAGTTGGTCCTCGAAACTTTTCAGCCCGATCAGACCAAATTTGGGTGGGGTAGGGATCACAATGTGTATTTCGAAAAATGGATTTTCGAGATTTTTGGCGATCCAGGCGTGTGGGGTAACATTTACCACTAAATTTTAGACAATAAATCCAATGTAATGGGTCCCAGAACGATTGGCACCCATTGGAAGAGGTTATGGGTCAAAATGGGTACCTATCTACCCATTTCGTATGTGTGTTTTCGAGATTTCTGGTACCGAGGCGTGTGGGGCATCATTTTCCACTTAATTTTGGACCCTGAATCGATTGGAATGGGTCCGGGACACGTCACACCCACTGTTTTCCCCATGCGCCTGGTCCGAAGAATAACCAACCCGTGTGGAAGAATTTGCAGCGTTTTTGTAACTTTGGGAGCGATTGCATGATGCCTTTTTCGTTTTCATGAAACACTTGCAGTTCCTCCTTTCGTGGCTCTTCTCGTTTGCCATGGTCTCACCCAAACTGGTCTTTCTCCGCTGAGTACAGCCTGTTCAATTTCATCCTAAATTACTGGTATGCGTATAACACAAGTTTTTGAAAACTTTTCTCATCATTCTTTTTCTACGGGGACGATACGAAGCACTATTCACGACGGTCTCGTCCTCCGGCACACATGTAATCACCAACTTGCCCCCTCCAAGTTGTTCGGGGGGTTTAATATTGCGCCTAAGTTGGGCCTTAGGTGTCGATAACATCGCTGAACAGATATTTAGCTTTGATTTCTTCACTGCTCGGTTTCTGTCATCGTTCGAATAGAAATCACTCGACGAATTTATTTCCGAATGAGTCGACAGATTGAAGGGTCCCTTCTTCCGGCAAATTGAGGCGAGTAATAAAGAGGGGACAAGAGAGGCATCATTTCATTTCGATATCGATCTGCGGGCTTGTCGTTGGGAGTTGTGAGCTCCAGTCACTTCCTCCACATTAAAAGAGTATTAGGGTCTTTCTACAAGGGTCTTCCCTTTAAATGGGAAAACACGGGGGGTTTCGGAGAGGGGATTCGAAAAATTGACTCCGACAGAACGGAAAGGGAAACACCGAGCGTTGAAGGGTCGAGGAACCAAGTACACACAGATCTAAGGAGATATTCGTATTTTCTCCAATTGTGGCTTCATTTAAAACTTTATTTGCTAAGATCATCCAAGGATCTTCAGTCGGTTTTTAGTTATTCAGCTTCCTATGAATATCAGCTCAAGTGTTGTGTGTATAGAGGATGTCCGACAACCCGCAGCACCCCGAGCAAGTGATAAAAACATTCTTATTTTGAACGGTCACCCCAATTTTTTATTACAGGTTCGGATTATTCTAAAACTTTACCCCTCATGCAAATTTTTTTTATATGCGCGGTTTTTGGGCGCAACCGGTTCAGCGAGCACGCAAAGTTAAGCAACCCCCAAATCGCCAAACAGTGGATGATAGTGAACCTTAAATTGTGGCACATGAGTTTTCATTGTTTTTAACGCTGATTCACAACATGCTATCCGTATCTTGATTTGACTCAATTTAAGCGAAATTTGAATACAAAATTCGTTTATTTAGCGTAAAAAATCATCCTTTTCAACGCGTGTGTTTGCACATGAAATATCATAGATTTTTCGATAGAGGGAAGGAATGTGGAGTAATAACAATTAAATAAAAAAAAACCAACACACCTAGTATAATATTTTCTGTGCAAACGTGCTATAATGATGATTTATTCACGCGAAATTAAACGAATTTTGGCCATAATTCCGCAAAAAAACGAGAAAGAAAGAGAAATCAAGAAACGGATAGCATCTCGTGATTCAGCGTTAAAAACAATGAAAATTCATGTGCCACACATCGGAGTTCACCATCACTCACTATTTGAAAATTTTGGGATTGCGCAATTTTGCGTGCACGCTAAACCAGTGGCACGCAATTTAAACAAAAAAAAAAAAGTAGATTCCGAATCTGCAATAAGAAAAAAAAAAACGCTGCAAATTCTTTCACACGGTTAGTTATTCCCCAGACCAGGCGCATGGAGACTCATTTCTTCAACATGGGGAAAAGGGGGAAGCAGTGGGTGTGGCGGTTCCCGGACCCATACCAATCGATTCGGGGTCCAAAATTTAGAGGAAAATAATACCCCACAAGCCTAGGTACCAGAAATCTAGAAAACACATATACAAAATGGGTAGATACATACCCATTTTGACCCACAACTTCTTCCGGTGGGTGCCAATCGTTCTGGGACCCATTTCATTGGATTCATCGTCCAAAATTTAGTGGAAAATGATACCCCACACGGTATATTACAAATACAATATTTGAGATCTTGCAAAAAAATATGACAATTCCAGTGTTTCGAAAGCCCTTTTTTTGCGCAATATTAATGGCGACTAGATACAATTTGACTTTTTTTTTTTACTGATATCAGTATTTCGTTAAAATTGCCTAGCATGGATAAAGATAGCAGCTACAGACAATTGTCTACAATATGTCTCTACTCCGCTCCTGGGGAAGCATACTGGTGCACGTGGGGATGGATGTCAGCTCAAGTTTTCCTTTCGTTGAAAGGGACCCGAGTTCATCTCTAATGGATCACTTGAGCCGATAACCACCCCTGTGGCCACTTCACTTGAGCCGTAAAACTCGTGGTTCCTAGCGACCCAAGGAGCGGCGCCACGTGAGGACAAAAACTCATCTAGACGATGCTTGAGTCGCCCGTAAACCACGGTTTAATTCGAACAGGCTTTCTCGTCATTGATCCTCCCTGTGAAGTCTGCCAGGCTCCTGCAGGCGACCTTTCATTGAGGTAAGGGCGCAGATGCCGAGATGTTGTTTGTTAAAGCTTACTGTTGAAATATTGTTGCCCACTCCACTACCTACTCTCCTCTAGTGACGCCATGACTGGGCCTGTCAGCTGTCACTGGATGTGAGGCAGCCTAGGGATACCAAATCACGCTAAGCCATGAAATAATTGTGTTATCTAGCAATGAATATTTGTATTATACTTAATATTGATATTGCAAGTATTTTAAAGGATTATTCCACTATCAACTGAGTGAGATAGCTTGTTGTTATTCAAGGCTTCATAATTTGTGTTTCACCCTTAATTGGGAACTACATATTCTGATGGCAGTGTTCTATATGATTTTGTGTTCTGCAACCCATGATTTTCACTCATGCGCTTTTTGAGCTCCATGTTGTACCTTTTTCTCTGAATATTCTTTGTTTCTTATTAAAAAGGAATCTACCCATCTGTGTTCTTGCTTTATGAGCTTCTTAAACCCGGTGAGTTCTAGTAATCTGATGATTCAAGTGTTTACTTGTTAATAATTTGAGGTTTTGACTCAGCACGGATCCGGAAAGACAACGGCCTCATGCAATGAGTTTGTGCTCTTAGTTTGCCATTTATTTTTCAATCCTTGGAAATGGCTCAGTGAGGATTTTTCTCAGTTGACGAGTGGCGGACTTCCTTAGAATATTATTATCGCGAATCTCGCGATTACCAGTTGGTAGCCTTTCTACTCTTGAAGTATTCACTGCACAGTATTTTAGTTAGAATGTAGTTTTGTGTAGAATGTAGTTCTGTGTAGAATATAGTATTGTACAGTAGAATGGTGTTCTCGTTAATTTCGGGGTTGTGGTTTGGAGCCGGCGGCTCTGACTGCTGATGTATCGATTTTGATACTATCGACTTTGTAGGGATCGAGAATAGGGACATCGCCTTATCATCCTTATCCGTCGATTGTTTTCGGTGTCGGTATGTCGGTTTTTGGTGCTTTGGCTCTGGATTTTTACCAGCCTCGGTAGTATGTAAACAGTCCGCTACAAGGGAACGTCAAATTGATAACACGATTTTTGATCTGTGTGACGGTCGACGGGCCGTTCTTGATCTAAATCCAGAAGTTCCACCTGACATGGTAGTGCCATAACATCTAGGTTTTCAAGCAAGTTCTTCATGTCAGTTCAGAATCTGTTGCCCAGCAGATCCTGAACACAGAGTGTGCGATGACAATAGAAGTGTATCAGCCCAAGTTGGATGTAACTATCTTGCCTGGTCGACCGCAAGTTAAGGTTTAGGTAGAAAACCAGTGTTTTCCGTGCTGGTGGATACTTTCCAGCGCCTAGGGTACCCGGGTGAGTTTGTTGGCATACAGCTCACAGAGGGCCACACTCGACTTATAGCCATAGCTAGGAGAGCTTGGGTAAAGGGGCTATAGGAACCTTATAATCTGGTATGTAAAATCCTCACTGAGCAGTTTGAATTTCCTATATGGGTCCTCATGTTATCTTACGCCATAAGTGGTAGTTGGCCAGTATGACTTGTACTTTCAGTTAGTGAGTGAAAGGGTTCACCTGTCCGTTTGCATCAAGAACCCCTGAGTATTCAAGGGGTTATAAGTATTAGCCAGACGCTGCCAGGTATCTGACTAGCTCATTTTAACTCAAAGCTATCAAGATGTCCCAGTAAATGGTCTTTAAAACTAATCTTTTCAACTCCTTCCTTTTTGTAATTATTCAAAATATAAATTACCTCCATTCAAAGTAGATTATATTAGATTATACATTTAATGGGACTAAAAGTAGTTCATGGTGGGGATTTGGAGTCAGGGGCGGCGATGCTGTTTGTTGATGCATCGGTGTTGGTGGCAATTGATTGAAAGGGATCTATAACCATCCTTAGCCATCGGTTGATTGTTGTCACTGTCGGTGTGTTGAGCATTGATGTCGCTGCCCTAGATTCTAATAGTTAACCCATCTCTTTATTAAAATAGACCTGTTGATAGAACATGGGTCACAGATGACATGAGGGGGATTGACTAATATGGTGTTGTCACAACCGCTTTACCCATTGTGCAACTTAATTAACGGATAAAATGATGGCTTGGATGGAAATGATTCTGAAATAAGAATTTCGAGACTAGAAATATGCTAGCAACCTGTTGAGAACAGTTGGGGTGAACTTATCTCACTGGTGCTTAGGAATGAATGATTCACAATCTATTGGTGCTCTGAATGTCTTTGTACTTCCTGTCTAAATCACAGCTAGTGTGATCTTGTCCTATCTGTCGATACAGCTGTTTTCCTTTCAGATCTCAATGGACTTGTGTATCTGGGTATCAACAATGGCTAACCCCAGGCAAAGTGGTGACCTCAATCTGTTGGAAGTTGTCCAGAAATTGCCTCTGATACTACTGGTTCCGGTTTAAGGGAAATGGAAGTTGACAATTCTGTGGCCCCAAATACGGAGAATGGTGAAGAGTGTGACGATCAACGCCTGTCTCTGCAAAACAATGCTCATAAGAGGTTTGATAAGTTGGAGGTAACTCATAATCACAATTCCCTTGATAGAGTAGTTATTAGCAGCCGGAGGGTTGACATCCTGAAATTTCGGAATATTGAGCCTAAATTAGAAAACTCTGAGGGTTTTGGTCCCTGGAAGAGGAGAGTACTAAGCTCATTTGATGAACAGCAGTGCTCATTTGTTTTAGACTTCAATGAGCAAACCCCTGCCTGTTTTATCGATGAGGAAGTGCCCCTTGTTACCAAAAAGGTAAAATATTTTATTGAATCGTCAATGGATGATTATTTCATTGACCTCCTCCAAGATCTTGATCATCCAAAAGAGATGATGGACAAATTGTCAAAGCTGTTTGAGCCCACTTCACTATCACATGTAACAGCTTTGGTTGAACAATTCAACTCCATGTTCTTTGATCAAAAAGCAGAGAGGGCAGTTGAGTTTGTGACGCGCTTCACCAAGACTCTCAAAAACCTTTACAACTTTACAAACTCAATTCTGACATGATGAATGACTAAAACAAGTTTTTTTTTTAGTAGCCATAAGGGATACCGCTACCCATGGCTTAATTGAGTACTTCACTGAACAGCCAAGAGGTTTGGACCTTTGAGAACCTATATTTGAAGAGATTCAGGAAATGTTGATTGATGCACAGGCCACAGGGAACAAATTTTAGCCATGCTTTGTTGGTAGGTTGGGTGCCATGTTAGTGGGTGGCCCAATTAAACATGGGAATTCTTGCCTGGCTGTTAAGGGTTCAGGAGAAAGAGGTTTCCAAAGGAAGGCGCAGGGAACCACTGGGGCTAGTGGGTTAGAGAAGGGCACTCGCAAGTGCCAAGTAAATTTCTAAAGCTACTAATACTGTCCTTGCAGCCTCTGAAGGTAAATTGAGGAAAGTTGTTATGGCAGTTGACACAGGGGCAACTGAGCATTTCCCATCAAGTATAGACTGTCTTTCAAATGTCATTCATTGCAGATCCCTCAGGCTTTTGAGTGTGCTAAAGTGGGTGACACTGCCAATCTTGTTGGTTCAAAGCAGGGTGAAATTCTTCTGTGAATAACGGGCAACAGCCTTGTCTTGAGGATGTTCTGTATCCACCATGCCTTACCTCTTATTCAGTAATTTCTTCTGTTTGTTAAGTGAGTCAAGCAGGGTATGAAAGTTGTATGTTTGGATAATTCTGTGCAGTTCATAAATGAGGCAACTGGTGAGGTGATTTAAAATGGGAATTTCAAGAATAACTTTTGGTGGGTCAAGTTTGAAGTAATGAGTCCAACAAATCTACAAAAGTGTATGGAAACCCTTGGTCCAATGAGAATGAGACCTAGGTTTTTCTGTTTGGTCACAGTAAATGAGTCTGATCCTGGGGATGCCCTAGTGGGAGGGAGAGATTTATTAGAACCTCCAGCTGGTGAGTCAGTGGGAGGGAGTAATCCAGAAAAGCTTACCAAAGTAGTTGTGCAGCTTGAATCCTCCTTACAATCATATCCTACATTACACAACCTGAACTTGTTTGTAATAGATAAAATGTTTAAACCAAGTCTGAAGGATAACTTAGGGTTAATGTGGCATCTAAGGCTAAACCATCGGTCCAAGTGCTATTTAGAGCTAACTTGTAAATTTGTGCCTGAGATGAAGGGTTTGAAAATTGGCAACGAGGTTTTAGACTGTGTTGACTGTGCTGTGGCAAACTCAACAAGAAAACCTCACAATACTGTTAGGACACGAACTGACAAACTGTTTGCAGTACTACATTTGGACTTAATTGGGGCAGTTCGACCAGCAGATTTTAGAACAGGTGCTAGGTACATTGTAACCTTCATATGTGACTCATCCAGAAATACATCTGCATATGCCATAGGGGATAAATAAAAAAGTAGGTTTGCCTTGTCCTCAGCTTGAGAGGCTTAAATGTGATAGCTACAATAGTAAAAGTTAAAGAATCTGTTGTCATAATATGTACTGACGGAGGTCTTGAGTACAGAACAACCAAAATGAAACACCTTGTGCTAAAAGAAAATAATGCAATTATCCTCATCATCACCAGGAACGCCTCAATTGAATGAATGTGCAGAGTGTCTGACCAGAATCCTAATAGAGAAGATACGAGTTAATCTTCTTTTTGCTAAAATGTCCTTTTCCTTGTGCACTTTGTGTCCTTTGCACTTGATTGTGTGGTTCACGTAAACAAATCAGATGCCAAATGCATCAAATGGTTTCTTAAGTCCTTAAGAATTTGTATGGTGAGGCCCCAGTATGAAATACATTGAGCGTTTTGGATGCGTAGCAGCAGCAATTTACAGAAATCCTAAATCAAAATTCTTCTCAAATTTTAGTAAAACGTACTTACTTGAGTGTATTGAATCAGGCTGTGTATTGTTGAATGAACTACATAGAACACTGGTTCGTTCATGTGGTGACAAGTGTATGGAAACTCAAGTATATGGTGATCACATCAAGGATTACCCTAAATCACTAGATGCTCTCGAGCTTCGTAAATCTGACTGCAACGATACATGATGCTCAGAGAACTGAAGTGAGTGACTCAACTGGCGCTGCAGAAATGCCTCTATGTCGATCCCTCCTTGTATACAGAAGCTATCAGGTCTTATGAGTCTGGGTTGTTGGAACTAACTATGATTAATGAGTTACAGGTTCATGATGAAAACGGAACTTGGCGTTATGTTTTGGTAGCTGCTCTTCCCTCCCAAAACAAAAATAATTGAAGCATGATGGGCGCACAAACGTAAAAATGAATTTGATGGAATTTTAGGTATAAAAGTCGCCTTGTAGCTAAGGGCTTTGCTGACTTAAATTTTACGATGAAAGTGAAATCTTTGCACCTGTTTCTAGGCTGGTAGACGTTAGATTGGTATTGTCTACAGCAATTAAACTAAACTTGCACTTATCCCAGCTTGATGTAATGACAGCATTTCTCTAGGGTGAGCTGGAAAAAGTAGTGTATATGGAGATTCCTGAGGGCGTGATTGAACTGACTGACGTACCAGAGGGGCTCGGACAAACGCATGTTTGTGAGTTGGTACAATCCCTATAGGGATTAAAAATATCTCCATAATTTTGATACGAAGCGATTCAGCGCTTACATGAAAAATATAGGTTTTCAGGTATATTCACTTTATAAAAGAGCACTTTGCCTTTTCTGCTGGGATAATTATGACAATCTTGCAGTATTACTGATCTGTGATGATGATTGTTTGCAGCCTCTTTTGAAGCTCTGGCTTATCAAATTATGAAAACAAAAATGAACAAGGAATAATTTAAGATAAACATTTTGGGTATACCTTGTAAATATCTTGGATTTGAGATCTCTCATAATATTGAGAAGCAGACAATCTTCATAAACCTAAAGGTTATTGCATATTCTGGCTAACTATTATCTTGAAACTGTCAGTGTTCCTATCTGTTAGGTACAGGGATGTTATCGGGTCCTTACTGTATGTGCAGAATGGGACACTTCCAGGCATTCAATCTGATGTTGACTTCCTTTCCATTAAATTTTTGTTAGTCGTAAGCAGGCTAATTTGACAGTCGTGGATTAAGAATTCGGAGTCAGAATTAAGAGTTCAAAATGTTAAAATGTTTGAAGGTGCTGCCAATCTAGGGCTTGTGTTTGCTGGCACTAGTGACAACATTGTGAGCTTTACTGATGCTTCACTTGGCACAAATGCCACTAATGGTAAGTCCAACTCTGGACTTGTCATTAGGGTATTTGGGGGTGTTGTCATGTGGCAAACTAGAAAGCATAACTACGTGTCCCTGTCTACATGTGGTATATTGCCATGAGTGGCACTTGCAGGGAAATGGCAAGTATAGCAATATTTGCACCTACATACATCGAAATATCTCTTGTGCGCCACCCTTCTGTTGGCATTGTAATAGTGTCGAGATTGTAAGCGTGCAATCTCATGTCAATCTTGAATGCTTGTGTATATTGTAAAGTTGACCTGTCAAAAAAAAAAGAATTTTTACAAGAGCTATGTAAATATAAACTAGGTGAAATCTGAAGACCAGCTTGCAGATTTTTCTTTGTTGTTGTGTGTTTGATGTTAGATTCCATAAACTGTTTAAGTGAATCTGTTGATTGATCATTGCTCTAATGCAGGAATATATGAATTTGTATAGGCTTTCTCATGTATATGCATATAAATCTCAACTAGGTATGTACCATTTGTCAGTGACCAATTTAGTTGTCCAATAATATCATATGTGAAAGAAAGTACTGTGTGTTAAGGTACCCTAATTTTGTCTTGAGGACTGATAAGGCTAGATGTCGTGGTGGAGGGAGTGTTGAAATATTGTTGCCCACTCCACTACCTACTCTCCTCTAGTGACGCCATGACTGGGCCTGTCAGCTGTCACTGGATGTGAGGCAGCCTAGGGATACCAAATCACGCTAAGCCATGAAATAATTGTGTTATCTAGCAATGAATATTTGTATTATACTTAATATTGATATTGCAAGTATTTTAAAGGATTATTCCACAATCAACTGAGTGAGATAGCTTGTTGTTATTCAAGGCTTCATAATTTGTGTTTCACCCTTAATTGGGAACTACATATTCTGATGGCAGTGTTCTATATGATTTTGTGTTCTGCAACCCATGATTTTCACTCATGCGCTTTTTGAGCTCCATGTTGTACCTTTTTCTCTGAATATTCTTTGTTTCTTATTAAAAAGGAATCTACCCATCTGTGTTCTTGCTTTATGAGCTTCTTAAACCCGGTGAGTTCTAGTAATCTGATGATTCAAGTGTTTACTTGTTAATAATTTGAGGTTTTGACTCAGCACTTACATTTTTTCTGAAGGTCACTAACAGGCTCGGAGAACCAAGAACATTAGGTACTTTTTGTTTAGTTTAAATATTTCTCTCATTCGAGCAGTTCGACGTTAGAAGCCTTCACGAAAGGTTGTTACTGATCACAACATCTAATTCTGACATTATTAAGGAAATCCAGACTACAGTTTTGCTGACGTTTTGAATGACATTTAAGAAAATCTACAAGATCGCAATACTCAAGGGCCTTATGAGACAAGTAAGTTTCTAAATCACGGCCGTGCGAAAGAAAAACGCTGCAAATTCTTACACAGGGGTTGGTTATTCGTAAGACCAGGCGCATGGAAACTAATTTAAAAACATGGGCAAAATGGGGAAAACGGTGGGTGCGGCGGGTCCCAGACCCATTCCAATCGATTCAGTGTCCATGATTAGTGGAAAATGATACCCCACACGCCCAGGTACCAGAAATCTCATAAACACATATTTAAAAGAGTAATATATACCAAATTCGACCCATAGCTTCTTCCAGTGGGTACCAGTCGTCCTGGGACCCACTTCATTGGATTCAGCTTCCAAGATTTAGCGGAAAATGATACCCCACTCGCCTAGATCGCCCAAAATCTCGAAAATCCATTTTTCAAAAAAACACATTTTGACCCCTACCCCGCACAAATTTGGTCCGATCGGGCTGAAAACCTTGGAGGACCGTCCTAGGACGGGAACAGACCCCTGACCCAAATTTCAGATTTTTAGAAAATTTTCTACTACCAAAA
>CM033998.1:3247681-3426031 GCA_019603395.1 Cyrtorhinus lividipennis
ATAGCCACGGTAATAATTCTGGAGAAAACGGCCATCATTGTCCTACTTAAGTACTATCTACGTATCTTGCTGGCACTAATGGGGTCAAAATGTGCACTTTGAAAAGTAGATTTTCGGCGGTCTATGCGTGTGAGGTATCATTTTCACTTTTTGGACGCTGAATCGATTGGAATGAGTCTCCATGTTCCTTGTCCCAGGAATAACCAACCTCTGTGAAAGAATTTTTAGTAGTATTTTTAAATATTTAAATATTTTTAAAATTTCTACTACCAAAAACAGCGTGGACGGCGGACGGACATTGACCTTTTTGGTTGGTTATTCCTTGAATAATCAACCTATGTTTTCATGATAATGGTCAACCTCTCCGATTCGGCTAAAAATTTTTTTCTGGACGTTTCATGATGTCCTGATCAAAAAAGGTCAATGTCCGTCCGCCGTACGCCGTCCATTGTCCACGCCGTTTTTGGTAGTAGAAAATTTTCTAAAAATCTGAAATTTGGGTCAGGGGTCTGTTCCCAGCCGAGATGGGTCCTCGGACGGACATTGACCTTTTGGTTGGTTATTCCTTGAATAATCAACCTATGTTTTCATGATAATGGTCAACCTCTCCGATTCGGCTCAAAATTTTTTTCTGGACGTTTCATGATGTCCTGATCAAAAAAGGTCAATGTCCGTCCGCCGTACGCCGTACGCCGTCCATTGTCCACGCCGTTTTTGGTAGTAGAAAATTTTCTAAAAATCTGAACCTTGGGTCAGGGGTCTGTTCCCAGCCGAGATGGGTCCTCGGGGTTTTTTAAAAAATGGATTTTCGAGATTTTGGGTGATTTAGGCGAATGAGGTGTCATTTTCCACTAAATTTTGGACGCTGATTCCAATAAAATGGGTCCCAGAACAATTGGCACCCACTGGAAGAGGTTATGGGTCAAATTGGGTATTTATTACTCAATTTGATTATGTGTTTTCGGGATTTCTGCTACCTAGGCGTGTGGGTTATCATTTTCCACTAAATTTTGAACGCTGAATTCAAAGATGTGTGTCCCAGAACGATTGGCACCCACCGGAAGAAGTTATGGGTCAAAATGGGTATGTATCCACCCATTTTGTATGTGTCAGGATTTCTGGTGCCTAGGCGTGTGGGGTATTATATTCCACTAAATTTTGGACCCTGAATCGATTGGAATGGGTCTGGGACCCGCCACACCCAATGTGTCCCCCATTCGAGGAATAACCAACCCGTGTGTAAGAATTTGCAGATTTTTTTGATCAGAACATCATGAAACGTCCAGAAAAAAATTTTGAGCCGAATCGGAGAGGTTGACCATTATCATGAAAACATAGGTTGATTATTCGAGGAATAACCAACCAAAATGGGATGAAGAGTGTACAACGCTGTAGACACCAATGAGGCAGCTGAAGCGTTTGAGAAAACTCCAATGCGTTAACATAAAACAAGCAACTTCTGCGAGGGATTGGAGCCGATCTCATAGAAATGTGAAACTTAAGCCGTGGATGACTGAGGGCTTGCTTAATTCTGTCCGTAGAGAAGAAAAAAATCTGCAAATTCTTACACACGAGTTGGTTATTCCTCGAATGGGGAAAACAGTGGGTGTGGCGGGTCCCAGACCCATTCCAATACGCCGTCCATCGTCCGCGCCGTTTTTGGTAGGTAGTAGAAAATTTTTTAAAAATCTGAAATTTGGGTCAGGGGTCTGTTCTCAGCCGAGATGGGTCCTCGAAACTTTTCAGCCCGATCGGACCAAATTTGGAGGGGGTAGGGGTTTTTTGAAAATGGATTTTCGAGATTTTTGGTGATTTAGGCGAGTGGGGTGTCATTTTCCACTAAATTTTGGACGCTGAATCCAATTAAATGGGCCCCAGAACAATTGGTACCCACTGAAAGAAGTTATGGGTCAAATTGGGTATTTATTACCCAATTTGATTATGTGTTTTCGGGATTTCTGCTACCTAGGCGTGTGGGGTACCATTTTCCACTAAATCTTGGACGCTGAATTCAATGATGTGTGTCCCAGAACGATTGGCACCCACCGGAAGAAGTTATGGGTCAAAATGGGTATGTTTCCACCCATTTTGTGTGAGTCAGGGTTTCTGGTGCCTAGGCATGTGGGGTATCATATTCCACTAGATTTTGGACCCTGAATCGATTGGAATGGGTCTGGGACCCGCCACACCCACTGTTTCCCCCATTCGAGGAATAACCAACTCGTGTGTAAAAATTTGCAGATTTTTTGATCTAGGCACCATGAAACGTCCAGAAAAAAATTTTGAGCTGAATCGGAGAGGTCGACCATTTGCATGAAAACAGGTTGATTATTCAAGGAATAACCAACCAAAATGGACTCAATGAAGTGGGTCCCAGAACGATTGGAACCCACTGGAAGGAGTAATGGGTCAAATTGGGTATATATTACCCTTTTTGAATATGTGTTTTCGAGATTTCTAGAACCTGGGCGTGTGGGGTATCATTTTCCACTAAATTTTGGATTTTGAATCGATTGGAATGGGTCTGGGACCCACCGCACGCATTGTTTTCCCCATTTCAGTCCATGTTGAATATGCGTTTTCGAGATTTCTGGTACCTTGGCGTGTGGGGTATCATTTGCCACAAAATTTTGGATCCTGAATCGATTGGAATGGGTCTGGGACCCACCGCACGCACTGTTTTCCCCTTTTCCCCCATATTGAAGAAATGAGTCTCCATGTCCTGGTCCGAGGAATAACCAAACCGTGCGTATTTACTTTTACTTCGTGAACTTATTAGGACCGGATTAAGAGTAATCTGACCCGGCCGACCAACGGATTGCAAATCACATTTGGAGAGACAATTTACACGCCAGTACGATGTTTTCATTTTGAAAATTATTAATTCAGCAGTCGTGCGCAATAGCATTACATGGAAATGTATATAAATTAGTGAGAGTGAACTGAGGAGGAGAGTAGAAAAAACGCATAGTAGCAATAAGGGGACGGGGGTGTCTCTCTTCAGCCTCTCCTCTGAAAATTCCGAACAACCATCCTGCTTGATGGAAATATTATAGAAACAGTAGCCACACAAAGGAGCTCACGATTTTACGGTTGCAACACCCGACCAACTTGAGCGGAAGAATAAAAACTCGTTCTACGCATAAGAAATCAAACAATTGATCAAACACAAATCCATCCGCCATCTTGATAATCGCACGGTAGAAACAGCGTCCTGCAAGAGTCTTTCATTTATTTATTTATTAGAACCGAAGGGAGAATCAGAATAAATGAGCGGGACGGCAGAAATGAATTAATACCGTGTAGAATTTCAAGCCTTGCGGTGAGTCCCCGGCTTTTATAGAGCTTAGCGAACTGAGTTTTGTGATGCTAATGAGATAAGGTACGAATTGTAGAAGCGACAACATACGAGCTGGTTATTGACGGCTGACTTCCATCGCGAGCAGGCGTCCATTAGGAGGATCATGAGGGTCCATGTCTCCAAAAAATGTATTCGATGAATATTTGAGGTATGAAGATAGATACAATTTTTAAATAACAAATTTTGAACCCCCACCACCTCAACATATATGGTCCTACTAAGGCCAGAAACGGGTCCATGACCAACATTTCAATTTTTATGAAAATGTACGAGTATATTACCAAAAACGAAGTGGATGACGGACGCTGTACAGAGGTAACACTAGCTTACACGCGGGTTGGTTATTCCTCGAATGGGGGAAACAGTGGGTGCGGCGGTTTCCAGACCCATTCCAATCGATTCAGGGTCCAAAATTTAGTGGAATATGATACCCCACACGCCTAGGCACCTAAAATCCTGACACATACAAAATGGGTGGATACATACCCATTTTGACCCATAACTTCTTCCGGTGGGTGCCAATCGTTCTGGGACACACATCATTGAATTTAGCGTCCAAAATTTAGTGAAAAATGATATTCCACACGCCTGGGTAGCAGAAATCCCGAAAACACATAATCAAATTGAGTAATAAATACCCAATTTGACCCATAACTTCTTCCAGTGGGTGCCAATTGTTCTGGGTCCCATTTTATTGGATTCAGCGTCCAAAATTTAGTGGAAAATGACACCCTACTCGCCTAGGTAGCAGAAATCCCGAAAACACATATTCAAAATGGGTAATAAATACCCAATTTGACCCATTACTTCTTCCAGTGGGTGCCAATTGTTCTGGGACCCATTTTATTGGATTCAGCGTCCAAAATTTAGTGGAAAATGACACCCCACTCGCCTAAATCACCCAAAATCTCGAAAATCCATTTTTTAAAAAACCCCTACCCGGACGCTGAATTCAATGATGTGTGTCCCAGAACAATTGGCTCACACTGGAAGAAGTTATGGGTCAAAATGGGTATGTATCCACCCATTTTGTATGTGTCAGGATTTCTGGTGACTAGGCGTGTGGGGTATCATATTCCACTAAATTTTGGACCCTGAATCGATTGGAATGGGTGTGGGACCTGCCACATCCACTGTTTCCCCCATTCGAGGAACCCATTGTTTCCCCATTTTTTCCATGTTGAATATGTGTTTTCGGGATTTCCGGTAACTAGGAGTGAGGGGTATCATTTTCCATTAAATTGTGGACGCTGAATCGATTGGAATGGGTCCGGGATCCGCCACATCCACTGTTTCCCCCATTTTCCCCATGTTGAAGAAATGAGTCTCCATGCGCCTGGTACAAAGAATAACCAACCCGTGTGAAAGAGTTTGCAGTTTTTTGGTTGGTTATTCCTTGAATAATAAACCTAGTTTTCATAAAAGTCAATCTCTCCGATTCGGCCCAAAATTTTTTTCTGGACGTTTCAAGGTGTTTAGATCAAAATTAGCAAATGTCCGTCCGCCGTCCACGCCGACTTTGGCAGTAGAAATTATTCAAAAAATCTGAAATTTTGGTCAGGGGTCCGTTTATGGCTCTAGTTGGTCCTCGAAGCTTTTCAACCCGATCGGACCAAATTTGGGTGAGGTAGTGGTCAAAATTGGAATTTTGAAAAATGGATTTTTTGCAATCTAGGAGTTTGGGGTATCATTTACCACTAAATTCTGGACGCTAAATCCAATTTGATGGGTCCCAGAACGATTGAAATCCATTGGACGAGGTTATGGGTCAAAATGGGTATCTATTACCCATTTTGAATATGTGTTTTCGAGATTTCTGGTAACTAGGCGTGTGGGGTATCATTTTCCACTAAATTCTGGACCCTGGATCGATTGAAATGGGTCCGGGACCCGCCACACTCACTGTTTCTCCCACTTTCCTCATGTTTGAATATGTATTTTCGTGATTTCCGCTACCTAGGCGTGTGGGGTATCATTTTCCACTAAATTGTGGACCCTCAATCGATTGGAATGGGTCCGGGACCCGCTAAACCCACTGTTTCCATTTTCCCCATGTTGAAGAAATTAGTCTCCATGCGCCTGGTCCGAGGAATAACCAACTCATGTGTAAGAATTCGCAGCGTTTTGGTTGGTTATTCCTTGAATAATCAACCTATGTTTTCATGATAATGGTCAACCTCTCCGATTCGGCTCAAAATTTTTTTCTGGACGTTTCATGATGTCCTGATCAAAAAAGGTCAATGTCCGTCCGCCGTACGCCGTCCATTGTCCACGCCGTTTTTGGTAGTAGAAAATGTTCTAAAAATCTGAAATTTGGGTCAGGGGTCTGTTCCCAGCCGAGATGGGTCCTCGAAACTTTTCAGCCCGATTGGACCAAATTTGGAGGGGGTAGGGGTCAAAATGTGTTTTTTGAAAAATGGATTTTCGAGATTTTGGGTGATTTAGGCGAGTGGGGTGTCATTTTCCACTAAATTTTGGACGCTGAATCCAATAAAATTGGTCCTAGAACAATTGGCACCCACTGGAAGAAGTAATGGGTCAAATTGGGCATTTATTACCCATGTGGGTGACTTCAGCCGAATAGACAAACAAAACACATCGTCATATCCTGTTGTTTATAACCAGCTGTTAAACTTAGCAACCAATTTTGAGCAGTTGCCTACAATTCTTTTTACTGTCCGAGCTTTTTATTCATACCTTTCAATTCAATTTAATACAATTATTATAGCCTTCTAAATTACCTACGTTTTCTCAATATTATATTAGTAAATAAATTAGTGTCGTAGTGCCCCATAGATACACCCATTTTGAATATGTGTTTTCGGGATTTCTGCTACCTAGGCGAGTAGGGTGTCATTTTCCACTAAATTTTGGACGCTGAATCCAATAAAATGGGTCCCAGAACAATTGGCACCCACTGGAAGAAGTTATGGATCAAATTCGGTATTTATTACCCATTTTGAATATGTGTTTTCGGGATTTCTGCTACCTAGGCGTGTGGGGTATCATTTTCCACTAAATTTTGGACGCTAAATTCAATGATGTGTGTCCCAGAACGATTGGCACCCACCGGAAATAGTTATGGGTCAAAATGGGTATGTATCCACCCATTTTGTATGTGTCAGGATTTCTGGTACCTGGGCGTGTGGGATATCATATTCCACTAAATTTTGGACCCTGAATCGATTGGAATGGGTCTGGGACCCGCCACACCCACTGTTTCCCCCATTCGAGGAATAACCAACCCGTGTGTAAGAATTTGCAGATTTTTTTAATTGTTTTCGTGCATGAAATCAATCTTTCCGATTCGGCCCGACATTTTTTCTGGGTGTTATAAGGTGTCTAGATCATTATGAGCAAATGTCCGTCCACCGTATGCCGTCCATGCCAACTTCGGTAGAAGACAATTTTCTATGAATCTGAAATTCGGGTCAGGCACCCGTTTCCACATAGGCTTTAGCCCAAACAGGCAATCCATATAGGATGAGAGACTGGCCCATAGAGTACACCATTTTCATATGTTCTGGATTCAGTACTGCCTCACGTATAAAAGGATATACATTAGTTTCCTTAAAGATATGCATTAATTTTCTGCAGACTGACACAGCTAAGGTTATCCATTTCATGTTACTGTCAATAATAACGCCTAGGTATTTCGCACCATCACTTCTGTCAAGCATCGAGCATCGCTTCATCGAGAGGGTTGAATTCTTCCGGAGTTATATTTAATGATGAATCAATAATTTCCTATAACTCAGCCATATCAGTTTCCAATGTTTGTGTGAGCTGCGGGATCGGTAGAAAACATTGAGCTGAGATCTCTCACAATCGTACAGCTCACTGACAGATTTTGACGGATCCATCCTTTGGAGTTGATGAATATTGTTAATGACATTGCTTCTTGTGTCTTGCAGTTCCTCCTTCTTCATATATATATATTTCCGTTGGCGATCCATACGAAACGGTAGCCGAGCGACTTTCGGCATTTTCTTGAGAGCCGGGATAACCTGATATTGCTAGCTGTGAGCCTTCATTTGCATATATCCTCGTCTCGGGAATAGCAGAATTGAGATCCTTCGCCGTGATGTTGCTATTGTTTTCTCACAACTACTTCAGCAAGTTTGGCCTGCTTTAAATTCTAAGAAACCTCAGAATTCCGAAATTCAAGGATGTCAAAATGGGTATCTATTGATTGATTGCTTTTTATTTTATTTAAGGTAAGCTTTACAAAACAATCTGTACAGCAATACTAATTACCTACCGTTTTATTTGAACCATGAATAAAAGTATTCTGTTGGCAGTCAGAGGAATGTAAGAAATGTGCATTCTGCATCTAAGCTAAAGTCCGAAGATTGATTTTCTTGAAGGAAAATTCTAGCAGTTTGTATGAACGTACAAAGTGGGTAACAGGAGCAATTGACTATCAATCCGTCTTCAAAAAAAATTTAAATAATAATAACAAAAGAAATAAATACATAAAAATGAAAAAATTAACAAAATATATATAACTATATATGAAACTTTTCTCATTTGGGTGCCCTGTGACATTGGGTACCCCGCCGTTCATATATATAGGCGCCTGGCTACTCGCGCAATGTCACAGGGGTATCAGTGAGATCGTCAGCGATGCGCCCTGGGTGGACGAGTGGGAGAAAGGGAGTTGCGAGGGGGGTACATTCATCCCCTTGGCGTGTACCTTTTCTTTGGAAGTCCTAATTGAGTCACCGACCAGGGAACTTTGCAGTCTTGTGCCTTTCGTTTTGCTTTCTATTCCTGACATTCTTTATTTAGTTAATTCAACACTGCTTCCAATATAATTAGTAAAGTCAAGTCATCGTGTTTATTAATCGCCATGGACCCTTATCGGGAAGAAGGTGAATTAATTGATGAAGAGGAAGAGTACCGGGAAAGGGCAGTTCCCGCTACAACATCAGAAGTGGGATGCGGGATTCATCCCCCACCTCCCATTCCCGCTACAACATCAGAAGTGGGATGCAGGATTCATCCCCCACCTCCCATTCCCGCTACAACATATATATATATACTATATTTCTCATACTTGAAGAGGAAGAACACAATGGACACAAAGAATTACATGTTCACCTAAGGCGGTTACACCAACGGAATCTTTCTCACGCCTCTCAGACAAGGCGCAGGAGCCTTGACAAGTAAGCGCGGACACGGACACTTTCTACACATACTGAATAAAAACCCATTTGTATGAAAACTATTAGAAATGCAAGGAGAACCGTAGGGTGGTTCTGGCGGAGAGGGACGGTTTGGGACAAGAATTTGTTTCATTTCTATTGAGTGATTTCACCTCGGTGAAATACTCCAATACTCCAAAATTTATTCAATGTTGAAGACGAATGGACCGATTCTACGCAAAAGGCACCCACCCGCCTTTTAATGGTATCAAAAGAATTTATTTGCATTCACAAAAAGACTAACACATCTGCTTGCCTTCCTCCATTCTAGGAGGTGGAGGTGGAGGTGATGTCTGAAGATCTAAAAAGTGTATCCGTCTTAGGAATCCAGAGCAGCTTGGGATAGAACCGAGTTCTGCAACAGAAAAAAGCAGTTTGAAATCACTTTTAGACGAACGCAACTCGAATCGTGCAAAATCAATTGGTGACTCACCTGCACCTTTGTTTGTTGTCTTCCCCTCGTTATGAGGAAGGAAAAAAAACGGAAATATGTTGAAAATTGAACAAGCCAAAGTTCTTGTACTCGAACTAAAAAATCTCACTCGCGTTTTAATTCATGGCCTTAAACAACCTAATGGTTGATAGCTGTTGGAACGTGTCTAGCATTGCTCGCATTGACAGATGACCGGCTGTCTCAGTTAAAATGGGCTAATTGTTTGGAAAATAGATTTTTATTTTAATCGCGGTAGAGGAAAGACCACACCGACTGTCCATAGGTCTGTCTGAAGGGTATTTAGAAGTAGAATTAATTTTAGTTACACCGTCAGCTGCTATCGCCTAGGACGGAATGAATGAATGAACGAATAACATGTTATTTACTTGATACAAATATTACATGAATACAACTCACAGCATGGTATGCTTTGGCCCAAGGCCGTCAGCGGAGGTTCCGTCTTACTCGTATTTCATGTAAGAACTTATAATAATATTTTCTTAAGTATTGATAGTATATCCATTCTGACTAGACTTAAGAAAAAAACAAACAAATAAATAGTAAATAAAGGTGCAGAACTAAAATTACAGAGGGATCATTGGACGGGCACGGATTGAAAATGTGTCTAGCTATTATAGTTAAATTCAGAAATTCGAAAATTCCTATATCGCCAGGCCTCGCGGTAGTAGGGGCAAAGACAAGACCAGTCCGGGCCATGCAGGACCTCAATCAGCTCCTCCCAAGTCAGAGATGCTCTGCATAAACATCTGATCCGCACGTATTTCAAAATCGGACACTCCGCCAGAAAATGCTCCGTTGTTTCATCAACGCCGAGGTTGCACAGGGAGCAAAGATAGATTCTGTCCCGGACCCAAGGCTGCCAGTTGAGGTTCAAGAATTCCTCGGGGCATCTTGTAACAACCATGGTTTCGTACTGCGATGAGGTCCTGGTATAATCCACCTCCAGGTCGAGATGCTGGTACAATAGGTGGAATTGTGCGGCTCTCGCTTTCTGGCGGAGGGAGTCAAGGAAGCACTGTTTCTGACCTGTCAGGACGCTCCTTGTTCTCTCTTTGAAGCTCGATGGGTCGATTGGATTAATGGGTACGGAATCAAGAAGGCGAGTGAACATTCTTAACCACTCCGCCACCCAGCCGACTCGTATAATCTCAAGAGCAGTAATTTTACTGAACATTCCATCCGGCAGCCCGAGTACCCTGGCGAGGTAGTCTGCATTCAGCCGTAAAGTAGTCAAAAAGACTGGCTCCTGCTTCATCACGTCAAAAACTATACGATTGGGGGAGTTCATTGGTAAACGTAGGAGCTTTTTAAGGCAAAAAGTTTCACTTTCTTCACTTCCTCGTACATCGAGTACCCCCAGAATTTAGCACCATAACAAATTGTAGCCATTGTCACAGCGTTGAACACCTTGAGCTTCACTTCTGTAGGTCTTCACCTGAGAAGAGTCTGTACCAAACCGAATTGATACCCAGGCGAGCAGTCCTGGATTTTTCAGCAAGGTGCTTTTTTAATTGCAGGTTGTATGACAGTGCCACTCCCCCCTTATATGCATCAACCACACTGATCTCCTGATCAGCCAGCCTCCATTTGTCCACTCACGCCAGGCGGCCTCCTCGATTTCTGAAGACAACAATCTGAGACTTGGCTAAATTAATCTTCAGCCCCCTCATTTCTACGTAGTCCTTCAGACGGTTGATCATGGTCTGCAGTTGAACAGGCGTTTCAGCGATGAAAACTATGTCGTTCGCCTAGGACATCCCACCGTGCCACGTTCACTGTAAGCCTCTCTCGAATTAAAATGTGTTTGAATTTACTATAATTTAATTCGGGTTTCTTCGGAGAATTTGGAAGGGACCTAGCGAGAGGATACGGGATGTAAGTCCAAGACTTACGACTGAGCAACTAGGGATACCAAGGATGAGCATAAAATACATTGATACAAACTGAATTATAATTGAAAACAAGGACTTGTTGCAAAGGAGAATATGCCTCAACCTGGGCTAAAATTGATAGAAGACAAAGTAATTTGACAAAGTACATTAGACAACATGTGGAGCATAAAATACAATTAATACAAGATACATGAAATTATGATATACATGAAATACAATTTAATGAGCAAGTGCAACAATACCGGCTGACAAAAACGGCGTCGACGTCGAAGGAAAAACAGGAGGGGGCACGCTGTCCCGCAGGTACACAGCGAGGCTTATTAACTTGAGTCCTATATCTCATGGGGAACACAATATTACAGCTTCGGTCGACTTCAGCATGGCAGTAGAGTTCACTTCAGAGCGAGCACAGGACAAAGCCAGGATGGACTGAGTGAATCGCACTTGCATGACAGGATTACAAAAATATATGACTCCAACATTTTGGGCCCTCCAGTCGGAGGGGCACAACCGCTCGGTTGGGCACCTTAGCAACGAGTGAGCGCTGTGCCTCACATCCTGGCGCATCAGGAGGGAGGGAGCCTTCTGGCCTTCTGGAGGCAGCAAGCCTGGGGGCTTACATCACCATCGCCTGTACGCTCGTTCATCAATTTTGCTTTGATTAATAGATGCAGAGTGGATACCCAGTGGCTATCATGATGACGTCGGACATCTCAAGCTTAAATTTGATGACTGAGAGCCTGAAACCTGTAGATACGTTAATACTCCAACTACGTCCCGGCCAATTCATTCCTCTCACAAGGGAGTCAATTACAAGGACAATTAATTTAGAATTATAATTGACTAAGCGGATGTGAATCGACAGTGCCCATCTTTTTATGACAATTCGTTTCTCGGATTTGGATTTCGCCGACATGTTGATGGTGTTAGTCCTCAAATAAATGAAAGAGGGCGCACCAATGTGGCCAGTTGTGTCTTAAGTTCGGGCCCCTGCTTACAAATTAGCCAAAAAACTTACCTAATTCCTAGTTTAGGAAAAAGATCAATTTCAGCCAATAAATACCGTTATATATACATACTTTTTAGTCTCTAGAATTAGCGAGATCCAAGTGTCTCCAAATGCCAAACTTGCTTCTTTTGACGTTGTCAGCTTGTTTACCAGTATCGATAAGGCTAGCTGCAAAAATGGCTTATCCATGAGCCCAATCAAAATATTTTTGAAAAAGATGAACCGAGTAATTATGAGAACTGAGTCAAATTTTGATGTCTGTTTGTATGAATCAGAACTACTCTTGTATCGTTATAGGTACGTTGATGATATAATAATTATATGTACTTACAGAAACTAAAAAAACACTAAATTTCTATCATGATAAAATCAATACTTTAGATCCATTTATTGAATTCAAGCTTGAATTAAGTGGGAATATGCTAAATTTTCTCGACCTGTCCATCTCAAAAATTTATAAAAAGCATGAGTTCTCCATTTCTATACAAATGACCCTTATGGCAATATCATTACTCATTACTCATCAAACCATCCATTATTTCACAAGTATGCAGCTTTCCATAGTATGATCAATAGAGCTTTGTGAATACCAATGAGTGATCAAAATTTAGCAAAAGAAAAATAAGTTCCTGAAAGTATAGCCGCAAGTAATGGATATGAGGGCGCTCTCCTAGGTTCTATTTGGAATAAGGTGCTTGGGATAAAATGTACATTTAGATAGGGAAATTATTTTAGATTAGAAAAAATGGATGAGTATACCTTATTATGAGAAGATTTCAGATAAAATTGGGAAAATGTTACCGTCTAGAGGTTTCAATGTAGGTTTAAAAAATATAAATAATCTCAGCGCTTCGTTAGGTTTAGTTGAAGATAAAATTAATGTTTAGGATAAACTGAAATATTCTTGTGGGCTTGAGTACGTTAGTTAAACTAGTAGGCAATTTTAGGAAAGGGTAAAAGAACATGAAAAAGATTTCACGATGGCAAGGGTGATTCTGCTTTTGCAAGTTACCTAGGCGAATCCATTCCCTCATTTTCGTATTTTCATGATACCTTCAGTTCATGTTCGTTACTGATGATGACCTGACCGTCGAAATCGATTTTTTTTTTTTAATGAAATGGAGTTCCACAACTTTGTCGCGAATGATTCTATTTACACTTCCTAATTCTTACACGTTTCTTCTCTTCTCATCGCTGGTTGGAAGGAGTTTTGCTGAGATTATCATCATGTTTACTCTCGACCTGTTGTAATTACCGCCTTCAATCTAAATCATGAATATTATGTCGTGGCCCAAACGAGCCGGCTAACAAAAAAATTTCTAATCGTGACGGGAACCTTGGTCGGGACGTTTCAAGGCGGTAACAACTGCATTAATCATGCGCATAGGTGCACATCAGTAATATTCAAATCCTCAAACCGTGAATGAAAGATCATGCTCGTGAAGGGCTTTGTCCGCCTCGGAGAATCAAGACCATAAAGTAGATTATCACAAATGTATTCACTGAAAAGATTTACTTACTCGATCGGCGGCCGGACACGGAGAAACTGGTCTGCGTCGAACCGTAACTCCGCCTCGACTTATTTGGTATTAAAAAAAAAAAATAAAATAAAATAAAATAAATAAATAAAAAAATACGGTGTTGATAGGAGGGAGGTGAAAGCGTTCGATATTCTGAGTAAAAATGTATGAAGTACGAAATGAGAGCCGTCATACTGTCATTATGAATGTTTATGGATGGCCTTTCTTTGGGCTCCGTGTGCAACAAAGCACCCGCAGCACTACAATCCACGCTACCATTTCACGCCAGGGTCGTCAAGCGTACCAACATCCACGTATCTAGTTTTATTTCGATATTCCTGGGAGAGGACTGTTCTCCCTAAAAATACCATAAAAGTATGAAGGTCATTCGAAAAATTTATATTTTACATCAATTTTGACATGTTAACTCTCTCAGCGTGGTCTTCGTTTAATATTGAGTCGCTGAAATTTGAATTAATTATTTAAGGAATAACCGCTGGTTATTCCTCGAACCAGGAGCACAGAGAAAATGGAGGAAAACCGTGAGTGTGGGGTGTCCTGGACATCGACAACCAAAAGGGTTATTCATTGAATAATCAACCTATGGACGTACCTACGGAACACATCACAAGATGTGCTCGATCGATTGAGACCCTTGGTATCAATGACAATCCACGATTTCCTAGCTTTGATCAAGTCCATGGAGATTGTCGAAAAACCACAAAAACTATCGACGAGAATATTTGATTCGGGGAGACAACGCTGACAGAGAACACAAATTTCTTGAACAGGCTTTTACTGATACACAAACCGAAACGAACCGAACTATTTTAACTAGGATGAACGTAGGAAAACAGAGATCTACGAAAATTGGAACGACAGATAAATTCGCACGAAACTTAAAATGGCGGAGAGACCCGCTAGCACGTTACCAACGCGACAGAAACAGGGTTGCTCAAGTTTGCGAGAAACACCGGGAAGCTAGCAAATCTTTTCCTTACATAAATTCCCGACATTCTCCCACCTGAGGAATGAAGTGACTCACTGTCCCAAAAAGTTGACCCCAATTCACACTAAAAACCTAACAGGTAACGTGACCTTACGCCCACAACGGGTCTCGCAAGTTTTTCGCACAAGTCTTTGCTTAGGAACTCTTGATTTCTTCTCTTCTTCTAATTTGGCTGGAACATGGTGAGCGAACCCCTCCCCGGGATTATTTGGCTCTTCATCTTCTTGCTTCTGACGATCCAATACTCCCGGGAAGACCTCAGATGATCGAGATGACTTCATCACTCCAGGGGGCTGCGCAGTAATCTCTTGAGGGTTATTGTTTGAGTCAAAAACCTCAATTTCCAGCGGAAAAATGTGCTGGATAGCACGGTTGAGTCGCCCATTGGCGGTCCGTAGAACAACAGCTCTGCATTTACCATCCTTGCCAACGATGGTCTCCTCAATTATGGCCAGAGGCCAATTAACTCTCTTGTCGCCTTTAGATCCAACCAGGACAATCTCTCCCACCTTAGGACTGCGTTTTTCACGAAAACCTCCAGGTGAAGCGTTAAGTTGGCCGAGATATTCAATTCTGAAGCGACGTCTCAGTTCCTTCTTCAACAAAACTCGTCGCCGCATTTTCCTTTTCAGAGAACTGGCGTCAATAGCGTCAAGTTCAGGAACTCCATCTTGTGAAAGATCATGTAAAAACATCTGTGGTGTGAGGGCAATAGGGTCCTCAGGGTTCTCCGAAAGGTACGTAAGTGGCCGCTGGTTCACATAGTTGGTGCACTCATAGATAACGGTTGCAAGCTCTTCGTAGATCAGGGAAGCCTTCCCCAAGATCTTCCTGAGTATTACTTTGAGAACTCCGACCAATCTCTCCCAGAACCCTCCCCACCACGCCGCACGGGGGGGATTAAACCTCCACTCAATTCTGCTGACTGCTCCATTTGCGGAAACCTTGTCCCAATCAACTTCCTGCATGGCATTATTCGCACCATGGAAGTTCAGACCGTTATCCGAATAAATAATTGATGGGCGTCCTCGAATAGCCACAAACCGCCTGAAGCACATTAAAAACGCTTCCGTCGAGAGGGAAGAAACAAGTTCTAAATGTACTGCACGATAGACGGCACAAGTGAAAAGTGCAATCCACACTTTACTTCCATCAGCCAGGTACAACGGGCCAGCCAGATCTACCCCACAGATCTCAAATACATTTGCGTCGCGAACGCGATTTTCGGGGAGCGGAGGTGATTCGAGTTCCAATGACTTGGCACGGTGGCGCTGGCAAATTGAACATTTTGCCAAAATCCTTTTGATTGCCTGTCTTCCCCGAACTATCCAAAAGCGCTCACGAATGAGACTCAGTAAGTTTTGACCAACGACATGTCCATTTTCCAAGTGAATTTCCATGACCAATCTACTCACAACTTCATGGTCTGTCGGCAGTATTATTGGAGACCGAAAATCTTCAGAATCCTTCCGAGCCCAAATTTTGGTCCTCAGACGAATCAAACCATCGGCTCCAATATGAGGTTTCAATTTCCTGAGTTTAGTATCCTCCAGCCCATCAAACATTTCCCTCTGAACCATGGCCAACAAGAACTTTTCAGCACGCTGAATTTCCTTGACTTCAAGTTCTCCTCCACATTTTGGCTTATCCGATAACTTGTTGAACAGAAATCTGAGAATCCATCCAATTACCTTGACATTTCTTGAGTGTTTTGAAAATTTCCCAAAATCGGCTGAAGCGAGGGCGACTGTGTCGGTTACGATGGTGGTTATCGCTGTTTTCCTTCTTTCTTGAATGATTTCCATCTCGTTGGGCGCATCTTCGGCCGATGGCCATTCTGAAGCAGGTTCACGAAGCCAATCTGGACCCTCCCACCATGACGAAGTCAAAAGCACCTTAGGGCTGCAACCACGGCTGGCCAAGTCAGCTGGATTAATGATACCTGGAACGTGATGCCAGTCCTCTGGGAGTGTCAGGGAACGAATTTCTTTGACCCTATTGAACACAAAAACACCCCATGGTTCTTCACGTCTGATCCAGCTCAAAACTGTTGTCGAGTCACTCCAGAAATAACATTTCAGGTGACCAAGTTCTTTGCAAATATTGGAGGCGAGTCTGGCTCCAATGGTGGCTGCTAGCAACTCCAAACGTGGAATAGTTATCTTCTTCAACGGAGCTACACGTGACTTTGCAGCTATCAGGGTAACAAAAATGCCTTCTGCATTTTCCACTCGCAAGTAGGAAACGGTGGCAAAAGCCGACTGACTTGCGTCACAAAAAACGTGTAACGTGACGTCACTATCCTTCATGGAAACCTTAATCCAACGGGGTATTGCAATTTCGTCCAAGGCGCTGATTTCAGACAACCAATTGACGAACAACTTTCTGCTCTTGTCTGATAGGGGAGCGTCCCAAGTACCGCCATCTTTCCAACTATCCTGGATAATCATCCTTGGGATCAATGAAGTAGGTGCACAAGCTCCAAGAGGGTCAAAAAGCCTCTGACTCGCAGAGAGGACTGATCTTCTGGTGACCTCCTTGAAATCCTCAATTTTTGGGGTGTTTACCCTCAAATTATCTGACTTTCGATCCCACAAGATACCAAGAACCGGAGTGTTTGTAGTGTTTGTGAGCGCCGGATCAGTCCACTCCCACCCTCGTAGGTCGAAACAGGCCTCGAGAAAAACTGCTTTTGCCTGGCTCACAAATGCTTCCAAATCGTCTTGGCTATCAACCGATGTCACGCAATTATCTACATACAGGCTTCCATTGAGGTGCGAGACAGTTGAAACGTCATAGGGTGTGTCACCATGAGCTGCTTTCTCCTTACATCTAGAGAGATGGTGATGAATAACTGCAGCCAGCAGGTAGGGGCTGCTTGTGACTCCAAAAACAACCCGTCTATGACGGAAAATCCTCACTTCTCCAGAATGATCCATCCACAAAAATTTCAAGTAATCCCTGTCGGGTTCACTCACCGATATTTGCAAAAATGCCCGTCGTATGTCGGCTATTACTCCAATTTCTTTCAAACGGAATCTCAGGAGTACAGAAGGTATCTGTTCGATGAGGTTATCACCCTTTTCCAAACACTGGTTTAAGTTGGGTTTGCCTGCCGACGCGTCAAACACCGGCCTCACACGCGTAGTGCTGCCCTCCTTCACCACAGCTCTGTGGGGCAGATAGTGACCAGAATCCCAATTCTCATGGTCAACTCGTTCAATGACCCCATCCTGAAGCCACTCCTTGAATACTTCATCGTAAGCCTCAAACAATCCTCCGGCTTTCAATTTTCTCACCGTGGTTTCCAATCTGCTAGTGGCCTGCTGAAGACCCGGAGGTAGAATCGGATGGCCAATCAACCATGGCAAACTGACCTCATAACGCCCGTCCTCCAATATCTTCACGGTTCGCAAAAAATGTTCTCGTGCAGCTGTGCAGGCTTCTTCTTGAGTGCTGATGTCGGCTGGTTCATTAATGCCAATCACGTCTAGCTTCCAGAGTTCGGCAGGCGATAGGTCAATTGCACACAAGGACGTAGCATTTACCATCGTGTCAGTCTGCTTATCACGAATTCGGCCCATCAAGGTCCAGCCCAAACATGTTTCCATGGCTACCAACCCACAGCTGAGAACAGATTTTTTTCCAGTGAATAACTTACCAGCAACGTCTGATCCAATTAAAATGTCCACTGGACCTTCACACGTGTCTGAGATAACAATTTTGCTATCACGAAGCTCTGAAATCCACGGCCCTTTTGGGACAGCTGGGACAGTTTGACAGATTGTTTCAGTGTCAAGGACATCAAAATTGCAACTGTATTGGCCACTTAATGATTGCAGGCGTACTTTATACCTCTGGTGGGTTTTCACTCCGGTCTTGTCACCCCCAAACAATGAGTGGACAACTCTTTCAACTCCTTGAGACTTATAGCCCATCTTTTGTGCAAGCTGATTTGAAATATAACTTCGCTGCGACCCAGTGTCAAGTAAGACTCTGGCAGTTACTGGTGGTCTGTCTGAGGTGATGGCGTTAACCTTGAGTGTCTGCATAAGAACGGGAGTGAGCGTGGTATTACTCAAATTTTTTTCTTCTTTGGTAGTGGGGCCAGAATCCCCTCCATCTCTCAATGGTTCTGCACACATGGCTGTTGTATGGGATTTTCCACATACCAAACAACTTGGACTGTATCGACAACGCCGACCGACATGATACCTTTTCAGGCACCGAAAACAAACGTTCTTCTCTTTCAGAATATTCAGGCGAACTGCTGAATCCATCCCTCGAGCCTTTCGACAATATTCACTGAAATGCTCACCAGAACAGAATAAACAGACTTTCTTAGTCTCGGAGCTCTCCAGGCTGATTAAACCAGTTGCTGTAGGCACTCTTTTTCCAGGGGTTGGCTCCTTCTCAGCTTGGGGCAATTTCCCGACAGGAGCTCTAGTGGGCGTGAAGGTAGTACGTGCCAAGACCACCCGTTCCTCGGTAATGACGGTTTTCTTCAAGAACGCTCTCAACTGTTCCATTTGCTTGACTGAGTCCAGGGCAGCGTCCTCGTCCACCGGTCTGGCCTTTTCCCATGCACGAAGTACACTCTCAGGCAACGATGATTCCACTAACGGCATTAGTATGCATGAAAATTTGTCACTTGTCACTCCCAGGCTCTCAAGGGCCATCAGCTTTGCCTCCAATTTGTCACAATGCGGTCTCAAATCTACCGCAGCCATTTTCCCCTTTGCCTGTACAAGAACTAGGCCGAGCAATTCGCGGATGTTGTGATCAATCAATAATTCATCTCGTCCAAAACGTTGTTTCAAGTGGGTCAGGGCCTTGGGATAATTCTGTGCAGATGGAGGATAACCCTCAAGTAACTCCTTAGCAACTGTACCTTCACGTGACATCTGCAACAGAAGCTGAAACTTGTCTTCAGCATCTATGTCTTCCCGTTCATCTATCTTCTTAAAGGCCGCCCAAAAGGCAATCCAAGTTGCCGGCTTTATGTCAAACTGACGTAAATCGAGCTTGGGGAGTTTTAAGTTCAGTCCCACCGAGTGATTGGATGACGTCACACTACCTGGGGGCTCAAGTCTAACCTCTTGACGATCGAGCAATTGCTGTCTCCGGTTAACAAGCGAAACCCAAACATCGCGGTACTGCTCTGCTCCCTCAAATTCTTGGTCAAGCTCTTTCTCGTCCGAACAGAGTTTGACGTCGCTGAAGATAGCTTCCTTGACGTGACTGTCGATGGCAAACAAACGCTCGGCCTTGTCTGCTAACTTAGCAAATTCTAGGTTTACCTTTCGAACATCGACTGGATCGGTATCCAGGGCCGCTTCCACGAGTTTTGATGTAACAGTGAATAAGCGACGAATCACCGTCCTTTCCGAACGAAATTTGGTCAACTCATCAGCCATGGTTGTCGTTCCCCACAAGGGATGCCACTTGTCGAAAAACCACAAAAACTATCGACGAGAATATTTGATTCGGGGAGACAACGCTGACAGAGAACACAAATTTCTTGAACAGGCTTTTACTGATACACAAACCGAAACGAACCGAACTATTTTAACTAGGATGAACGTAGGAAAACAGAGATCTACGAAAATTGGAACGACAGATAAATTCGCACGAAACTTAAAATGGCGGAGAGACCCGCTAGCACGTTACCAACGCGACAGAAACAGGGTTGCTCAAGTTTGCGAGAAACACCGGGAAGCTAGCAAATCTTTTCCTTACATAAATTCCCGACAGAGATACGCTTTCTTCCGAACTTAGCAAGATCCACTTTCCTATGGTTCGAGGTTAGTTTTGGGGTTAAAAAATGGGAACCCAGGGTAACTACGTAACTGCTGCGATCTTGTTTCAGATATATGCACTTTATTCTCTCAATGATAATTATTGAAAAGATGAATTACAATTATTGATTGAAGATACAATATTATGAACATAAGCTGCATGCAGATCATGGGTGGGTGTAATGATGAATGTCATATTGCACCAATAAAACCTACTACTTTAATGACTCCTGATTCTTCAAGTTCGTCTAAAATAGATCGAAGCCCGTCTTTCAAGTTTTTCGCAACTCTCCGGGGTGCATGTGCGACAGGTTGAGCGTTTCAGATCAATTTTAATTCTTAGGGAGCCCCTGGAAAAGTTTCGAAACCCTGAAAAGCAGAACTGACTGTTGCGACTTTTGGTTGGTTATTCCTTGAATAATCAACCTATGTTTTCATGATAATGGTCAACCTCTCCGATTCGGAAAAAAAGGGAAAAACTAAGTGTGGAGTATTCCGGACTCAACTCAATCGATTCAGCGTCCAAAATTTCGTGCTAAATGATACCCTGAGGAATTCCCAACCTCTGTGAAAAAATTTGCAGCGTTTCGATCAAGACCTCATGAATATTATACACAAAACGCTGCAAATTCTTACACAGGGGTTGGTTATTCGTCAGACCAGGCGCATGGAAACTAATTTTAAAAAAACATGGGGGAAATGGTGAAAACGGTGGGTGCGGCGGGTCCCAGACCCATTCCAATCGATTCAGTGTCCATGATTTGGTGGAAAATGATACCCCACACACCCAGGTACCTAAATCTCATAAACACATATTCAAAATGGGTAATATATACCCAATTTGACCCATAACTTCTTCCAGTGGGTACCGATCCATTTCATTGGATTCAGCGTCCAATATTTAGTGGAAAATGATACCACACTCGCCTAGATTGCCCAAAATCTCAAAAATTCATTTTTCAAAAAACAAATTTTGACTCCTACACCGCCCAAATTTGGTCCGATCGGGCTGAAAAGTTTGGAGGACCGTCCTAGGCCGGGAACAGACCCCTGACCCAAAGATTTTTAGAAAATTTTGTACTACCAAAAACGGTGTGGACAGCGGACGGCGTACGGTGGGCGGACATTGATCTTTTGGTAGGTTATTCCTTGAATAATCAACCTATGTTTTCATGATAATGGTCAACCTCTCCGATTCGGCTCAAAATTTTTTTCTGGACGTTTCATGATGTCCTGATCAAAAAAGGTTAATGTCCGTCCGCCGTACGCCGTCCATCGTCCGCGCCGTTTTTGGTAGGTAGTAGACAATTTTCTCAAAATCTGAAATTTGGGTCAGGGGTCTGTTCCCGGCCGAGACGGGTCCTCAAAACTTTTCAGCCCGATCGGACCAAATTTGGGCGGTGTAGGGGTCAAACAGTGTTTTTTGAAAATGGATTTTCGAGATTTTGGGCGATCTATGCGAGTGGGGTATCATTTTCCGCTAAATCTTGGAAGCAGAATCCAATGCAGTGGGTCCCAGGACGACTGGCACCCACTGGAAGAAGTTATGGGTCAAATTGGGTATATATTACTCATTTTATATATGTGCTTATGAGGTTTCTGGACCAAATGAGGGGGGGGGGGGGTCAAAATGTGTTTTTTGAAAAATGGATTTTCGAGATTTTGGGTGATTTAGGCGAGTGGGGTGTCATTTTCCACTAAATTTTGGACGCTGAATCCAATGAAACGGGTCCCAGAATGATTGGTACCCACTGGAAGAAGTTATGGGTCAAATAGGGTATTTATTACCCATTTTGAATACGTGTTTTCGGGATTTCTGCTACCTAGGCGTGTGGGGTATAGTTTTCCACTAAAGCTTGGACGCTGGATCCAATAAAATGGGTCCCAGAACGATTGGCACCCACTGGAAGAAGTTATGGGTCAAATTGGGTATTTATTACCCATTTTGAATATGTGTTTTCGGGATTTCTGCTACCTAGGCGTGTGGGTTATAGTTTTCCACTAAATTTTGGACGCTGAATCCAATAAAATGGGTCCCAGAACAATTGGCACCCATTGGAAGAAGTTATAAATATAAAATAAATAACCAACAAAAGGCAGTGTATGTCCGCCAAAAGACTGTTCGCCGTTTTTGGTAAGAGAAAATTTTTTACAAATCTGAAATTGTGGTCAGGGATCTCTTTCCGGTTCTAATTAGTCCTCGGAACTTTTCATCCCGACCGGATCAAATTTTGGGAGGGTTAGTGTAAAAATAACTTTAGTATTTAATTTATTAATTTTGGTTGGTTATTCCTTGAATAATCAACCTATGTTTTCTTGCAAAAGGTCAACCTCTCCGATTCGGCTCAAACATTTTTTCTGGACGTTTCATGGTGTCTAGATCAAAAAAGGTCAATGCCCGTCCGCCGTACGCCGTCCGACGTCCGCCGTCCATTGTCCGCGCCGTTTTTGGTAGTAGAAAATTTTCTAAACATCTGAAATTTGGGTCAGGGGTCTGTTCCCGGCCAAGACGGGTCCTCGAAACTTTTCAGCCCGATCGGACCAAATTCGGGCGGGGTAGGGGTCAAAATGTTTTTTTGAAAAATGGATTTTTCGAGATTTTGGGCGATCTAGGCGAGTAAGGTATCATTTTCCACTAAATTTTGGACGCTGAATCCAATGAAATTGGTCCCAGAGCGATTGGCACCCACTGGAAGAAGTAATTGGTCAATTTATTGTTCAATTTATGGGTAAAAGAAAACTATATCAGCTAACAAATATATTCGCTACCACCACTTGGGCTCGAACTGACAACCTTTCGATTTCTGCCGAACGCGCTAGCTACTTGCGCCACGGTTTGATCTAAGCTAGAATTAATGGCGTGTGGGATATCATTTTCCACTAAATTTTGGACCCTGAATCGATTGGAATGGGTCTGGGACCCGCCACATCCACTGTTTCCCCCATTCGAGGAATAACCAACCCGTGTGTAATAATTTGCAGGGTTTTTTGATGGAGTTTGAGATGGTGTTGTCACTGGCACTTGATGATCGGCGAGACCGAAGTCCATCATCTAAATTTAGCCTAAAAGTGTCGGCTAAAACAATCGTTAGCCTTGGAATAGAGGAAGGAGTCAGTAAGGTTCTTTGACTGTTGGAGTCAAACTGATGGGATACTGATTGATTGATTATATTTATGAAAGGGCCGATTAGGGCTGTCATCATTTCCATCTAGTTTATTGACGCTGAATCACTTGTGAAGGGTCTCGGACGTTGAGAAATGTGAAACAGAACTTAGTTCAGTCTAATTTTCTGCAAAGTAGCGACTTCAAAGGCTTGCAAATTTGGGAATTAGAACTTAGCAAGCTGCCGAAAGATGAGTCAATAATTTACATCCACTTTTCATATTCTCGGACTGCTCGCATCGACTTAATTGAGCTCCTCTTATAATACGGCGCGAAAATAAAAGACGATAACATTTTAGGAAAACGATTGGCGTCTTACATCGATACTCTCTGAATCGATTGAAACTAGCGGAACGAGCCAGCCCATTGTCAGCCGCTTCAATAGCGATCTTAATCTCAAAACGTCAAGACCCTTCAGGAAGTTGACTTTCTTCAACAAACAACCGATTAGCCTGATAGAAGGAGATGAGGATGATTCCGACCCTTTCCTTGAGGCCAACCCCGTTTTTATTTTGTATTGTGTTAACCAAGAGGGGGCCGCCGTCAATCGTTACAGGAGGAGTAGAGCCTATTGATCTCGATCAGGCGGCCTATGATTTCTAGTTGGGAGATACGTTATTAAAAAAATCTCGTTACCGACCAAGTTTCTTGTCATGGGTGGTCGCATGCGTATCTTGAAGAATGATTCAATCCTAGGTTTGGTACGCGCCGGAATAATGATCTCAGTTGTTTCTCCATGTTCCTCCAATTGAAAAAAAAAAACTTTTATACGCGAGTGTTTAAAAGGGGTTTTGTTTCAAAAACTAGAACATTCTGCACGTACACTAGTACTCGTACATACTACGTACATAATAGTCATACTCGCTCTGGATCGTTTTTTTTTTTTTTTTTTTGATTGACTTTCTCCTTCGAAACGAGGATGTAGGTAAATATTGAACCAAATAATATGAACGTATATTCATTAATGACCTTCATGAAATCATGAGCCTCTACTGAGTGTTCGTTAATAGTAAGAGATCAACTCTCGGTGTAGAACAAGAAAACATTTCGTTTTCTAAAAACCAGAAAATTTTGGCCAGACCCCCGTTTCTGGCTTTTATTGGCCCTCAAAACTTTTCAGTCCGGTCGGACTAAGTTTGAGAGGGATGGGGGGGGGGGGTTTAAAAATGCGTATTTAAACAAATTGATTCTCCATGCTTGCTGAACCGGCTACGTGCAAAAAACTAAAAAAATTGTTTGAGGGTCAAACTTTCAAGAAATTTCGAAGGGTAGATGCCATTCCAGAACATTTCAAGTCGATATAATTTAGCTCGCCTGTTTACTTTCCTGAATTCAAGGCAGTAGTGTTTGCCTAGAAAATAAGACGGGAACCTACAGCCTTCTGGTGCCCACTGGGGGTGGGTAGGGGTTAAAATGGTTACCTACCTACTAATTTCGAATGTGTGTTTTCGGGCGTGTGGGGTATCCTTTTCCACTAAATGTTGGACGCTGACATTGAAATGAGCCCTGGACACTCACTGTTATTTCCAAATTCCTCTTCCATGGAATACTCATCCTTATGGAAGAATATGCCTGAGCTATGTTGAGCTAGTCATCATGAAACTCACATCAAATCCGCCGTTTTTGTGATTTTTCGAAACATTAGCGTGTGAGGTATATCATTTTCTACTAACTTTTGGACGCCGAATCGATTGAGACGTACTTCTACAGAAGTACCAGAAGCGGCTCCAATGCTCAAATAAAAATTGCCTAAAAATGTGCTGTTAAATCCCTGTCAGTGGTTTCCAATCCTTTGTGCCGTAAATGCTCAGGGTGCGTGAGGGAACCGGCTGAGTTCTTCGGAATTCAGCAGTAATTGGTCACCTAAGAAACCCCTGAGCGGATAGGCGTATTCATGTCCATAATCAAGAAAATATGGTACGAATAAGAATAAAGCATAAAACACTTACCTTTACTTTTCTATACTTTTACGCTTCAGTGAAACTGAAATTTTAAATAGTTTTACTTTCATTTCGTAAACATGCACTTTCACGCAGAACACAGAAGAACGAAGCAAATTCAAATGAGAAATCAAAAACTACTTAACTAGAATGATTAATGAAAATGTAACATTCACGAGTTTGGTTATCGGCGAAGTGACCGTTGGTGACCAGCGAGTTTTGTCGAGACCTTAATAGTTCAATGTAAACCTGACCGCGATATGTTCTTCTTCGGTTCTGCGGAAATTACTTAATTCCTAATTGTAGGGAAGTAAGAAGTGAGCTGGCTTAGCGCTTATAGTAATAATTTTACCTGGGCTTCGTATCCTGTCCAGGAAGATGTATGGTATCCCTCCCTGACTCCAGAAACACTAGCTAACCGGTTTTATTTACATGCTACTTCAAGATGCAGAGCTCATAACATCTGAACTTAATCATATTGAAAACGCTAAGAAGGCTGTAGGTACGCCGTTTTACCGTGGATATCAATCCGAATTCACTTCTGCTGAATCTATGGGTTCATTCGTAAAACGTGGTCCAGCCCGCAGTCGGCTTTTCTGGCCAAAAAGTCTAATCGCATAACACGAGACGAGTCGAAGAACTTTTTTGAGAAGACGAAAAAGTGACCGTGCTACAACGAGCGTGCAAAAAAAAGCAAGAGTTTACGCCTGCACCTTGACTGCTCCACGCACCCGGGATAACCTGCTTGTCATGAAGAACGAGGAACAGGCTTTCCTCTTCTTTTTTCCATCCATTCGGACGGTTCAGCATGTCTGGAGCAGCGCAGCTCTGATTATAATAAGTCAACCTGAGCAGCGTGGGCTGCAGTGTGGTCAAAACCGGAGCGTAGGGCTTTGTGACATATATCTACTACAGTATTATCAATCACCCTATTAAGAAATCTGGCAACAGAGTACGGTAAAACTTTTTGCCACAACTTTGGCAAATATGCACGATTTTTTTCATTGGTGTATCAAACAATTGTATTCGATCCACACAGAAGATAGAGCAGCATTGATGCTACATCTATTGATTTCCTCCCTTTCCCAATATATTACAGTTAGTTTTTTAAATTTAAATAAAAACATTTTAATCATGGAACCCCCATCCTTTCGAACTTTACTCTTCGACAATACCAATTTCGGTTTATAATCAAGTGAAAAATCACCCTATGATTTCATGCCAGAGGTCAATCTGTCCATCCTTTTATCCTTTGATAAAAACGCTCCAAATTAATTCACAGGGGTTGGTTATTCCACGGACCAGGAGCATGGGGAAAATACTAAGTGTGGAGTGCTTTGGACTCATTCCAATAGATTTGGAGTGAATTGTGTAGCGTCCAAAATTCAATGGAAAATAATACCCCACACGCCTAGGTCGCCGAAAATCACGATAATCAATTTTTTGATAGGTAAACACATCTTACGACAATCTCACTGCAAGAGATGGCTATACCTCGGACCAGGAGCATGGTGAAAATGGGGGAAACAATGGGTGTGGAGAGCCCTTGACTCGATAAAAAACACTTGAGACCACACCTGCCCGATAACCTGGCGTTGTTTATACAGGACTATTTAGTCAGACGTACATTCAGGGTCCCGATTGGCAACGCGTGTTCTTCAATCAGGTCTATATCAGCAGAAGAGTGTTTTGGGACTATATCTACACCTCCCTTACACCCGAAAATTCCCAGTAGGCGAAATCTGTATGGTGATATAGTTTGCAGATGACATCGCCATTATGCTGACGGGAGGTCGATACATATACCCTCCGCACGGCTCCCCAGCGCTCGCTGAATAAGGTCTCAGATTGGATAAATGAGGCAAACACAATGATAAACCCCATGAAATCGCCGTTTGCTACATTTTCCCTGAACGGAAGAGGGTGGTCAGGAGGTACCAGCTTGGAAATTAGTACATAACAGAACACAATAATGTCAAGTATATAGGACTAATACTTGATAAAGAACTGACTTTTTTGGACCATATCAATACTTGAAATGAAAACCACGGTCAACATATTTCCTGTTTAGGAGCAAACAAATTGGCCTAAGAACTAAAAAGCTAATTTACCTGTAATTAATCAGACCTATCTGAACCTAGCGTTGCCAAATTTGGGGCTCGGCGGCGTGAATTAATTATAATTCAGTACAGCGTAAATTATGTACAAGTTTTTTTATGCTATGAATCATAACTGACGCACCATGGTACGTCAGTAATAAAGCTTTACATAAAGACCTGCGCACTGAGCTTGTCAGTGAGGCAATCCAGCGAAAATCCGCTTTGTTGGCGGCATCGATGCGACTCCACAAAACCCATTGGTCAGAAGAGAACCGTCCACAATTGACAACAAAATTGTAAAGAGGAAATTGGCCACCGATGTGTGATTGCCAGGGCGAGACTAACCACCTCCACACTCATTACGTTGTTATTAATATTTCATATATTTTTTTTTACCATTCTTCTTCTTCTTTTTCTTATTATTATTATTACATTTGTCATAACCCTATGATTTAATTGTATTCACGTCACATTAACCGTTGGGCTAATGTTCTTTATATTTCAGGCAGGGCCGGCGACAGGGATGGGTAGGGGGGGCTACAGCCCCGGGCCCCCGGAAGGGGCCCGATCCGGGGCCCTAGGTTTGGTTAAAATACAAATCAGTGGTCTTTTTAACCGGGCAATATTTCCTTTAACAGACTTCTTATCTAAAAATAAAGTTGGGTGTAATGCATTAATCAGTAGGGCAAAACTTGTGTTTTTCTTCTATTGTAGAATAGAAGAAAATAAACGGTAAATTTGAAGGTGAGGGGTTTTATTACTGTGGTGGCTGTACTAAGTTTTACAGAACCGTGGTGAAACCTTAGATGTAGCGTCGAAGAATCTAAGTCAATTGATAGAAGATTTGAAAGTTTTGCGGAATGATGGTTGGGATAAAATCTTCAATGAAGTTTTGGTCGTTGCTGAAAACATAGGATGGCCGCAGCAACTTGAAGAGGAAGAGAAAAGAAGTAGGAAACGGAAAAGAGCAGCTGACGAGGACGACGAGGAGTGTGATGACAATACGGAACTGGAACTTGATGCAAAGACCACTTTTAAGAACGAAGTTTTTAATGTCATTTTGGACAGTGTCATTGGGGACATGACAGTGCGTTTCAAGTTAGTCAGTGATTTGTGTAACTTTTCTGTTTTGTGGTCATTCAAAGAAATGCCAGATGACCTGATCGAAACTAAATCTGCTGAACTAGTACAACGACACCAAAAGTATCTGGGAACCGATCTTCTTGAGGAACTGGTGAGTCTGAAGCAAATTATGAAGCAAACTTTGGTGGAAAAACACTTTTACCCTTTGAACTTCTCAAGAAAATTAAACTCTTCAATTTAGAATCTTTATTCCCAAATCTTACTGTTGCCTTGAGCATTGTTGCCACAATTCCAGCCACAGTCGCCAGTGCAGGACGTTCGTTTTCAGTATTAAACAGAATAAAAAACGTTCTACGCTCAACAATGTCCCAAAACAGGTTGTCAAGCCAAGGCGTTTTGGCGGTGGAAATGGACCTAGTAAAAAGAGCAAATGTAGATAGAATAATTGACGAATTTGCGTCAAGAAAAGCCAGAAGAGGAGTTTTGTTGTAATCATGGTTAGATTAAAGACTTTAATTGACGAAAAGTGTTGTTTACTTTGTATATGGAAAAAAAAATCAATTATGTATAATCATAATTTATCTACGTGAATTATACGTAATAATTATGTATATGGATTAATAAAATCAATTTCTTCAATCAAAACATTGTATTTTTCTTTTTTAAATACCATTGTCTATTCAATTAATTCAACATTTACATATCTGTGATGCTTTAATTTAAATTTTCTATTGTATACATTTTTTTTGAAAAGGTTTCAATTAAAACCATTTTGTATTTCTTCAATGAGTGCCTAAATTTGTGGTTTACTTAAATATGAAACAGCCTGAAAAGATAATTTATGAATGAATAAGTGAAAACAGGTCTAGATTACACCAAAATGAGTTATTTTATCTGTAATTCAACATTGTTCTCAGGGACTGGAGAGTATCCCTAGACCCCTGGTACCCCACACAAACAAAACGCCTTCATGCATACCATACCTAGGGGCCCGGATTAGGTCCAGCCCTGGGGCCCGCGATCGCTCAAGCCGGCCCTGATTTCAGGTCAACTGTATAATTCATTAGCTGTGTGTTTACTCAGTAAATTAAATAACCAACCGTTGCTTAATATTGTTTTGACACCATGAAACGTCCAGAAAAAATTTTCGGGTCGATCGGAGATGGTCGATTCCCCCGTGACCCCTGCAATGAATGCATAGGTTGATTATCCATGGAATAAACAACCAAAATATAAAATTCTGATCAAAGACCGCTTAGCTCTAGTTATTCTTTGGAACAACTTAGCCCGATCGGCTCAGATTTAGGGAGGTTATGGGTGGGAATGAGTTTTTCTTAATAAATCGGCGACTTAGGCGTGTGGTGTATCCTCCTGGGGTATGTTTGGACTCTGAACGCATTGGGACGGATCCCGGATATGGGGTTTGGGTATGGGTTGAAATAAGTACCTACCTACCCAGTTTAAATATTGGTTTTCTGGGAACCATCACGTATGGGTATTATTTCTCACTATTTTGTGAACATGGCATGTGGGGTATCATGTCCCACTGAATATTTAACGCTTTCGTTTGTGAAAGGTCCTGGACTGATTGGTATCAAATGAAGGCAGGGGTCGAATGGGTCAAATGGGCCCTATCTACTAATTTCAAAAGTGGATTTCAAGACATTCCAGTAGACCTGTGACGTATCCTTTTCCACACATTCATTTTGACCCATATTCATTCTCTGAAGAATAACCAACCATTGTGGAAGAAGTTATCTTTAGTTACCAAGCCATAGTAGAAAGCGCTGTTGTATCAAATACTCGTCAACCATTTATGTGTAAATATGTGTAATTTTATGTGTAATTTAAGTGTAAACCTTTGTATTTTAAGTGAGAATTGTGATAGCTTATAGATATAAAATATGAAAGAACCTGTTTTTTTTGCAGTTACTAAATTAGTAGCAGTTAATTTATTAGTATTAGGAAACGGAGGATGTTTACATTAAAAAAAAAATAAACAAATAAAAAATAAAAATTAAAACCCGTGGCAGACGGTGTAACCATTGCCACTAAGTGATGTTGTTGCATAAATTATTTTTCAAGTGTGATGCATGACTGAGCTTGAATAAACATCTTCATTCATTCATTCATTCATTCATTCCATTGTGGAAGAAGTTGCAACGTTTTCGATCTAGAAACACTGAGAAATACAAAAAATGTCAAATTGGAGAGGTATTGGTAAATTACAGGGAGTGGCTATCCCTCGGACCAGGCGCATGGAGACTCATTTCAATCGATTCTATTTCCAAAGTTTAGTGGATAATGAAACCCAAACGCCCAGCAACCAAAAATCTCAAAAACTCGCATTCAAAATAGGTGGATCGATATCCACTTTGACCCATAACCTCTTTCGGTTGGCGCCAATCGTTCGGGGACGCGTCTCATTGGATTCAGCATTCAAAATGAAGTGGAAAACGATACCACACACACCTAGGTACCAAAAATCTCGAAAACCCACATTCGAAATAGGTAGATAGGTAACCATTTTGCCCGAAACTTCCTCCGGGGGACGCCAATCGTTCCGGTACCCGTCTCATTGGATTCGGCGTCCTAAATTTAGTCAAAATTTATTTCTTGAAAAACACATTTTGACTCCCTACCCCCGCCCCCTCCTCCCCCACATTTGGACCGATTGGACTGAGAAGTTTCAAGGACAAACAAGAGCCAAAAACAGGTCCCTGCCCCGAATTTCAGATTTGCAGAAAATTTTCTACTACCTACATCTAGATACCTTGAAACGCTCAGAAAAAATTGTTGGGCCGAATCGGATAGATTGACTTTTTGTACGGAAACACAGGTTCTTCATTCTAGGAATAACCAACGAAATGTGTTTTGGTAGGCGTGTGAGGTTTCATTTTCCACTAAATTTCGAACGCTGAATCCATTCAGACGGGTTTCGGGGTGGGCATGGGTAGAAATCGGTATCTACCTATTAATGTGAGGTATCATTTCCCACTAATGTTTTGACGGTGTCACCATTGAGATGGGTCCCAGACTGATTGGAAATATACCCAGACACTCACTGTTTTCCGCATACTGATGCTCCAAGGAATCAGTGTGGAGGAATTACAGCTTGTATATATTTTCTAATTTGAGAGTCCTTCAAAAATGAACGATCAAAAATTATTTGAACGCTCTTTTTTGTTTATATATATTTTTCTTCGACTAGCTTGTTACTTACTTTATGTACTTGAATTTGGAAAATCGTTGCATCCAGGGCCCGAGTTAACTTTTTGGAGTAAGCGTCAAATGCTGTTGCTGTCCGTCAGAAGTTCCACGAACCCGACACGTTGAAAACTTGTTTGATCTTGCCTAAGTTCACTTTACTAATCCCCTTTCGGGCATATCAGAGGTCATTAATTAATAGCCGGTATTTTTCCTTCTTTTTTTTTCAAGATAAATTACACGTTTTATGAAGACAGGCTTAAGGAAGTAAAAACAGCCTGCGGAGCCTTGTGAAACCCTGGGGATACGAACTCACGTTTGGAATAGGCACGCATGCCCACTGCTGACCTGGGACGCCTATCATTAGCTTCCAACCTAGAGGGAAATACACACATTACCACATTTTGGCTCTGATACCATAATAAACTCACACAAGGAGCCGACATCAAAATGATAACTCACGAACTCACACCTGAATTCCTGATACAACACCATGAAATAATTTGAGTGGACAACCACGATGAACGTGATGGTGACTGTGCTCTATTAGGCACAGCTCCAAGGCCATTGAAATCCGCGTGAGTTGAATATAACTTAGTGAGATGGAGAAAAAATATAATACAGTAGAACCCCTCTAATCCGCCCTCGGCTGGTCCGTCACTCCGGTTAATCCGACCATCGTCGAGCCGGCCGCGAGCCTGTTACCGGTGAAATAAAAGCTCTCTTTTTGCCCCCATATGTGACTTCACTCATACAACCGATGGATCAAGGCGTAATCGAATGGCTAAAAAGGCGATATCGCCGAAAGTACATCAGCATAGCAGCAAATCATGGCGAAAGCTTTGGCCGGAAGTGATGAATGAAAATGACCAGGTAGATAACGATCAAAACAGCGACACACAGATAATTGTTAAAGAAGTACAAACTCTAGATCCGAATGTTACTTCAAACGAAATTGAAGAGTGGATAACCGAATGTGACAAAGATTGTGAAACCTATCAAGAACTAGATGATGACTAGATTGTTTCCACTATTTTGGAACACGACGGTGAGGAACATGTGAATGATGACTGTGATTGTGGAGAAGACGAACCCCCTACCCGGATTTCACACACCGATGCCAAGAACGCTTTTGACATAGCTCTGCAATACATCGAGCAGAACCAGAAATCTCGAAAACACATATTCAAAATGGGTATAAATATATACCCAATTTGACCCATAACTACTTCCAGTGGGTGCCGATCGTTCTGGGACCCATTTCATTGGATTCAGCGTCCAAAATTTAGTGGAAAATGACACCTCACTCGCCTAGATATAGTTTTTAAGAACACATTATCATTGGTATATTTTCAAATCCAAAAAGTACTTTGGATCGAGCTGGGTTTGATGCATTTCAGGTGGTTTTCCCAATAAATTTTGAGAAAAATCGGTATTATCAGCTCTATTGGTTGGTTATTCCTTGAATAATCAACCTAAGTTTTCATGCAAAAAGTCAATCTGTCCGATTCGGCCCAACATTTTTTTCTGGACGTTTCAAGGTGTCTAGATCAAAATTAGCAAATGTCCGTCCGCCGTCCACGCCGACTTTGGTAGTAGAAATTATTCTAAAAATCTGAAATTTTGGTCAGTGGTCCGCTCATGGCTCTAGTTGGTCATCGAAACTTTTCAACCCGATCGGACCAAATTTGGGTGGGGTGGGGGTCAAAATGTGTTTTTTGAAAAATGGATTTTCGAGATTTTGGGTGATTTAGGCGAGTGGAGTGTCATTTTCCACTAAATTTTGGACGCTGAATCCAATAAAATGGGTTCCAGGACAATTGGCACCCACTGGAAGAAGTTATGGGTCAAATTGGGTATTTATTACCCAATTTGATTATGTGTTTTCGGGATTTCTGTACCTAGGCGTGAGGGGTATCATTTTTCACTAAATTTTGGACGCTAAATTCAATGATGTGTGGTAAATTCATTGACCTTTTTTGATCAGGACACCATGAAACGTCCAGAAAAAAACTTTGAGCCGAATCGGAGAGGTTGACCATTATCATGAAAACACAGGTTGATTATTCAAGGAATAACCAACCAAAAGGTCAATGTCCGTCCGCCGTCCGCCGTCCATTGTCCACGCCGTTTTCGGTAGTAGAAAATGTTCTAAAACGCTGCAAGTTCCTTCGCAGGAGTTGCGGTTACTGGAGCAGGAGCATGGGGGCAAACGGGGGAAAACTAGGTTTTTAAGTGTCCCGTACTCATTCAAATCGATTCAGCGTCCAAAATTTAGTGGAAAATGACAGTCCACAAGCCTAAATCGCCAAATCTCGAAAATCCAATCTTCGGAATGCAAATTGTTAACCCCCCCCCCCCCCTCCCAATCACCCAAAGTTTGTTCCAACCGGGCTGAAAAGTTTGAAGGACCAACTGGAGCCGAAGACACTTGGAAATTTAGAAAACAATTTTGGGTCGAGTCCGAGAGATTGACTCTCTGCATGAAAACATGGATTGATTTTTCAAAGAATAACCAACCAAAATACGCTGGAAATCCTTACACAGGGGTTGGTTATTCTTCGAACCAGGCGCATGGAAACTCATTTCTTCAACATGGGGGAAACAGTGGGTGTGGCGGGTCCCGGACCCATTCCAATCGATTCAGGGTCCAAAATTCAGTGGATGATGATACCCCACACGCCTATGTACCAGAAATCTAGAAAACACACATTCGAAATGGGTGTATAGGCACCCATTTTAACCCATAGCCTCATCCAGGGGGCGCCAATAGTTCTGAGACCCTTTTCATTGGATTCAGCGTCCAGAATATTGTGGAAAATGATACCCCACACACCTAGATTGCAAAAAATCTCAAAATTCCATTTTTCGAAATACACATGTTGACCCCTACCCCACCCAAATTTGGTCCGATCGGGTTGAAATGTTTCGAGGACCAACTAGAGCCGGAAACGGGTCCCTGACCAAAATTTCAGATTTTCAGAAAATTGTCTACCACCAAACGCACGAGGACTTCCCCCTCTACCGACCAATTCAACTCGATTGACCCTGACATGCTTCTGGTGTCACCACTATGGTTACCACTGTTAACCGGGCTGTCAATACAAAAGAATTATGAGAACAGACTTATGAGCATGAAAAAAAAAAAAAATCTGCAAATTCTTACACACGGGTTGGTTATTCCTCGAATGGGGGAAACAGTGGGTGTGGCGGGTCCCAGACCCATTCCAATCGATTCAGGGTCCAAAATTTAGTGGAATATGAGACCCCACACGCCTAGGCACCAGAAATCCTGACACATACAAAATGGGTGGATACATACCCATTTTGACCCATAACTTCTTCCGGTGGGTGCCAATCGTTCTGGGACACACATCATTGAATTCAGCGTCCAAAATTTAGTGGAAAATGATACCCCACACGCCTAGGTAGCAGAAATCCCGAAAACACATAATCAAATAGGGTAATAAATACCCAATTTGACCCATAAATTCTTCCAGTGGGTGCCAATTGTTCTGGGACCCATTTTATTGGATTCAGCGTCCAAAATTCAGTGGAAAATGACACCCTACTCGCCTAGGTAGCAGAAATCCCGAAAACACATATTCAAAATGGGTAATAAATACCCAATTTGACCCATTACATCTTCAAGTGGGTGCCAATTGTTCTGGGACCCATTTTATTGGATTCAGCGTCCAAAATTTAGTGGAAAATGACACCCCACTCGCCTAAATCACCCAAAATCTCGAAAATCCATTTTTCAAAAAACCCCTACCCCCTCCAAATTTGGTCCGATCGGGCTGAAAAGTTTCGAGGACCCATCTCGGCTGGGATCAGACCCCTGACCCAAATTTCAGATTTTTAGAACATTTTCTACTACCAAAAACGGCGTGGACAATGGACGGCGTACGGCGTACGGACATCGACCTTTTGGTTGGTTATTCCTTGAATAATCAACCAATGTTTTCATGATAATGGTCAACCTCTCCGATTCGGCTCAAAATTTTTTTCTGGACGTTTCATGATGTCCTGATCAAAAAAGGTCAATGTCCGTCCGCCGTCCGCCGTCCGCCGTACGCCGTACGCCGTCCATTGTCCACGCCGTTTTTGGTAGTAGAAAATGTTCTAAAAATCTGAAATTTGGGTCAGGGGTCTGTTCCCAGCCGAGATGGGTCCTCGAAACTTTTCAGCCCGATCGGACCAAATTTGGAGGGGGTAGGGGTCAAAATGTGTTTTTTGAAAAATGGATTTTCGAGATTTTGGGTGATTTAGGCGAGTGGGGTGTCATTTTCCACTAAATTTTGGACGCTGAATCCAATAAAATGGGTCCCAGAACAATTGGCACCCACTGGAAGAAGTAATGGGTCAAATTGGGTATTTATTACCCATGTGGGTGACTTCAGCCGAATAGACAAACAAAACACATCGTCATATCCTGTTGTTTATAACCAGCTGTTAAACTTAGCAACCAATTTTGAGCAGTTGCCTACAATTCTTTTTACTGTCCGAGCTTTTTATTCGTACCATTCAATTCAATTTAATACAATTATTATAGCCTTCTAAATTACCTACATTTTTTCAATATTATATTAGTAAATTAATTAGTGTCGTAGTGCCCCATAGATACACCCATCTTGAATATGTGTTTTCGGGATTTCTGCTACCTAGGCGAGTAGGGTGTCATTTTCCACTAAATTTTGGACGCTGAATTCAATGATGTGTGTCCCAGAACGATTGGCACCCACCGGAAGAAGTTATGGGTCAAAATGGGTATGTATCCGCCCATTTTGTATGTGTCAGGGTTTCTGGTGCCTAGGCGTGTGGGGTATCATATTCCACTAAATGTTGGACCCTGAATCGATTGGAATGGGTCTGGGACCCGCCACAGCCACTGTTTCCCCCATTCGAGGAATAACCAACCCGTGTGTAAGAATTTGCAGATTTTTTTGATCAGGACATCATAAAACGTCCAGAAAAAAATTTTGAGCCGAATCGGAGAGGTTGACCATTTGCATGAAAACATAGGTTGATTATTCAAGGAATAACCAACCAAAAATGGAGGGACACTGCAGCTAAGTCTAGAATTTCATCTGCTAAACAAAAATCAGTAACTGACTTTTTTTCTAAGTAGTTTGTTTCTTTATTGTAAAAGGATTGCATAGGTAGTTAAGGTTCCTTTATTTCAATATTAAAACGTGATCTTGTGTATTATTCTGAATGTAAATTAATAAATATTGACTTCCCTCGGATAATCCGACCTTTTTTGCGTTCCGACCATGCCCCCGGTCCCGAAGGTGACGGATTAGAGGGGTTCTACCTTTCAAATCTCTTACCTTATCCTCGTCATTCTTGCCCTGCTCCCCCTCGCAGCTCCTGCGGAAAAAGACAAACTCTATACTCTTTCTGTTATACGTTGTTGTTGTAATGACAATACACTATGTGTGTGTGTGTGTGACCCGTCAACGCAGGCGCATATGGAACAAATAATGGTAAAACAAGTGACCTTGGCATGAGAGATTTTATTATCCACTAAGCTATATATTAGCTAGTTAGTTATATACTATAATAATAATATAGTACATAAATAATATAATATAGTATATAGTATATTATATAATAATACTATAATTATAAGTTATATACTATTGTCCACTTTTTCTAGAATTTTTGGTAATTTTCTATGATTTTGTTGGGTGACGCCCCTGTGCGATCATTTAGGGCAAAAATCACGAAAATGACTAATATATACTCCAAAATACTAATTTATTAATAATAAAAACGGAAATATACATACTCTGATATTTCATCAAAATTAGAATACACAAACGAAAACCCGATCAGAACATAATATCTTTTTATTTTGATGAAGTTACTGAATTAATAATAAATATTGTGATTTACCGAAAAAATGCACCTGAGATGACAACCCGAGAAATCAAATCAACTTGAACACATTCCGCACCCCAAGCAGTGCAGCTCGAACATTCAGCATAATCACGCCATCTGCACCACAATATTAAAAGTTTTTTTTTAATAGAAATTTGTTCAAGAAAAAAAAACGCTGCAAATTTACTCACAGGGGTTGGTTATTCCTCGGACCAGGAGCATGGAGACTCATTCCAATCGAATCTGCGTCCAAAATTTAGTGGGAAATTATACCCCACGCGCCTAGGTACCTAAATTCTTGAAAATTAATTTCCGACGAACACGTTTTGACCCCCCAAACCCCTTCTCACAACTTCAGTACGAATGGGCTGAGTAGTTTCGAAGACCGACTAGCACCAGAAACGGGTCCATCACCAAAATTTCAAATTTTTAGAACAATTTTTGCAACCAAAAATGGCGTGGACGGCGAACTGCGGACGGATATTTGCTTATTTTGATCGAGACATCTTGAAACTCCCAGAAAAACATTTTAGAGCAAATTGGAGAAGTTGAACTCTTGCATGAAAACATAGTGTTGATTATTCAAGGAATAACCAACCAAAATCAGGTTAGAGGAAGGTATAATTCAGTATATCAATAATTGTTAAGTCAAATAATGTACCTAAATCAACAGAATAATTCATTGCTCATCCGGAACAATCCAGCTGTCGAGTGATCATAAGTCTGCTTAAGCGAATAAAAATGTAATATTATTAAAAACTGAGCTTACATTAAAAAAAAACTACCTAATTGTTTTTTATTGTGTTTAATCAAAGTGATATAACGTAATACCATGCATGATCGAGCATATGAAGATAAGTAAAAAAGAAATAAATATTGTCATCAGAATGGCAGATGCTTGAAATGATTCTTCCTTCGACTGGCCCAGAAATCACTATTATCGCCCAGTAAGTTGATATTCATCGAATCAAGTCCAATAGGTTCCACGAATAAGTGATTGACATTTTGAAATGGATGTCCAGCTCTAGATGTTGAGAAAAACTGGCCACAGCGATGAATTCCTCTACCAGTACCAGTAAACTGTACGCCGGTTAAAAACCAAATTTATAACCCATATGTCAACAACTATCATGCACCTCCGCTCCCATAATCGCTGGAACAGGCGTACAATTAATTTCCAATAGGGTTCCCGGACAAGCTAATCTGCCTACGACTAAAAGTTTTTGAGAACGATCAGACCGCCATGTCTCATTAAAGTTATAGAGAGTGCGTCCTTCTCGACGCACGGCTGGAGAATGCCACGGTGAACGAGTCACTCAAATAAAATACACGCTCGTTTTTCTTTTGAGTGGAGGACGACTGAGTTTTTTTGATTTTCCTCTTTTATAAAGACCGGTTTTGGAAATCGAAGCGCGCTCGTCGTTTTCGGTCAATTAGACTGTTCAAGCTGAATTCCCATAAATTTCATTCACTGTGCAACCGACGACGTTTTATCTTTGTTACCACTGTTCTCGCCACTCATCTTTTTTTTAAGAACCCAATTTCCCATTAAGATGATCATCCTCAGTTATGATAAGTGAAGGTAGACATATGGGTACATTCATCAAGTGTACGGTGTGTTTACCGGGATTTACACGTTATATATGTTTTAAACACTTGAGTCCAGTTTGAACACCAAACATGTTTGGTAAGACTGACCATTCATCTCTCTAATTTAGCCCAACGTGACTAACCCTTTACAAATACTTCCACGTTTATTTTAATTTCAGTCATTTGGTTTACTTGTAACGGAGCTCCATAAGCAACCAAGCAACCAACCTTTTTTCAAACGAATTTCAACCAATCCGTTTTCAGTTTTGTTTCAAGCGAATATAGGCAATTTAATCCATTATTGTGAATGACAGTGAGCCAAGATATGAGTGGCATCACACCGCGACCGTATTCAAACCGAGCTTTGCAACTTGACGATTCATAAAACAAGCTTTCTCAGATTCAACTAGGGAGTTGAAATAGAGATAAACCATACTAACTGATATGACTTAATATACTCGTAGTATGTGCATTCAATTTCAATATGTGTCAATTTCTTCATTATTCGATTTCCATCTTTCAGCTTTTGAGACTCTACCTCCGTTTTTCCAAAAAAAATCTTAATAATTTGAATTATATAATTTGTAGGTAAACGAAGTCTAACTCACAGCACAATCAGTCACAGTCACAGTCGAGTCAATTTATGATGGATTGCAAAAGCACTGGATCATTAGGTAACAAAATGATGTCTGCAAGAACCTAATTCAATCAATAATTACTCCACCTCCTTATTCCTGAGCTAATGTACACAAAAACAATGTAAACAGACATGGTAATAATTTGTCACCCTTTCTTATGAGCATCTATATGACCGCCCGGTGCCCCCCACAAACGTCCAAGACTCTTATCGATGATATACTCTGAGGTACAGGGCAGGCATGAGTTTCAGATGACTTGGAGTCCACTAAAAAGGGAACTATAGAAGTTCCGTTGCTCATTATTAAAATATTACAGATATGCAATGCAATGCAAAATTACCACATCATAGTTAAAATACGATACTACTTTACCCAATACTGGTACTGTGAGTTATTAGCAAGTTCATGAGAGAAGTGCATTTCGATAAGACCGTTGTTTCCGGCCTTACCTGGAGCGAGCAATTTCGGTAGGTAACCAATAATGCCGTGGTCGATGAGGCCTCCTCAAAAAGGAACGCCATATTCTCAAGGCCTGTTTTCCTAGCGACAGGTTTTTTGCGCAGCAGGAACCGAATAAGCCTGAAAAACGTCGGCAAGAGCGTGAAATATATTACGCTGCGTAAAAAGTGTTTTCCTAGCGTTTTCCGTGTTTTATCTCTTCAGTTGGCGTTGAATTGTGTTGAAGGTTGCACGTGTTTGTGTGTGAGTGGAAAAATTGCCTACTGCTGAAATGGAGAACAAGATGATAAAGAGAAATGTAATTGCTGCTTTGATAATCAAAGAAATGATGGATAATGACAAAGAAGAAGAATTCATATTAACGAAATTTGTCGGAGTAAGGAAACGTGAGAGTGATGTATTCTCAAACGCTTCTTGAATTCAGGATGTTTCATGTCAAATAATATATCTTCCTTTTGGACGAACTCTACTAACAATTCGTCCTTGTCGGCCGAAAACCTCACGAATGGGACTTTTTCGCTTTGAGACATATTGAAATTGAAAATCGATTGATTAGAAAATAAAAAAATCTGCAAATTCATACACACGGGTTGGTTATTCCTCGAATGGGGGAAACGGTGGATGTGGCGGGTCCCGGACCCATTCCAATCGATTCAGGGTCCAAAATTTAGTGGCAATGATATCCCACACGCTATTCGCCGTAGTCTAGGTTACACCATGGCGCAAGTGGCTAGCGCGTTCGACAGTAACCGGAAGGTACTCAGTTCGAACCCAGGTGGTGATTTAGTTTTTTTTTTACCCATAAATTGACCAATTACTTCTTCCAGTGGGTGCCAATCATTCTGGGACCAATTTATTTGGATTCAGCGTCCAAAATTTAGTGGAAAATGACACCCTACTCGCCTGGATCGCCCAAAATCTCGAAAATCCTTTTTTCAAAAAACACATTTTGACCCCTACCCCCGCCAAATTTGGTCCGATCGGGCTGAAAAATTTCGAGGACCCGTCTCGGCAGGGAACAGACCCCTGACCAAAATTTCAGATTTTTAGAAAATTTTCTACTACCAAAAAGGGCGCGGACGATGGACGGCGTACGGCGGACGGACATCGACCTTTTGGTTGGTTATTCCTTGAATAATCAACCTATGTTTTCATGATAATGGTCAACCTCTCCGATTCGGCTCAAAATTTTTTTCTGGACGTTTCATGATGTCCTGATCAAAAAAGGTCAATATCCGTCCGCCGTACGCCGTCCATTGTCCACGCCGTTTTTGGTAGTAGAAAATGTTCTAAAAATCTGAAATTTGGGTCAGAGGTCTGTTCCAAGCCGAGATGGGTCCTCGAAACTTTTCAGCCCGATCGGACCAAATTTGGAGGGGGTAGGGGTCAAAATGTGTTTTTTGAAAAATGGATTTTCGAGATTTTGGGTGATTTAGGCGAGTGGGGTGTCATTTTCCACTAAATTTTGGACGCTGAATCCAATAAAATGGGTCCCAGAACAATTGGCACCCACTTGAAGAAGTAATGGGTCAAATTGGGTATTTATTACCCATTTTGGTTGGTTATTCCTTGAATAATCAACCTATGTTTTCAAGCAAATGGTCAACCTCTCCGATTCGGCTCAAAATTTTTTTCTGGACGTTTCATGATGTCCTGATCAAAAAAGGTCGATGTCCGTCCGCCGTACGCCGTCCGCCTTCCACGCTGTTTTTGGTAGTAGAAAATTTTCTAAAAATCTGAAATTTGGGTCAGGGGTCTGTTCCCTGCCCAGGACGGTCCTCCAAGCTCTTCAGCCCGATCGGACCAAATTTGGGCGGGGTGGGGGTCAAAATGTGTTTTTTGAAAAATGAATTTTCGGGATTTCTGCTACCTAGGCCAGTAGGGTGTCATTTTCCACTAAATTTTGGACGCTGAATCCAATAAAATGGGTCCCAAAACAATTGGCACCCACTGGAAGAAGTTATGGGTCAAATTGGGTATTTATTACCCAATTTGATTATGTGTTTTCGGGATTTCTGCTACCTATGCGTGTGGGGTATCATTTTCCACCAAATTTTGGACGCTGAATTCAATGATGTGTGTCCCAGAACGATTGGCACCCACCGGAAGAAGTAATGGGTCAAAATGGGTATGTACCCACCCATTTTGTATGTGTCAGGATTTCTGGTGCCTTGGCGTGAGGGGTATCATATTCCACTAAATGTTGGACCCTGAATCGATTGGAATGGGTCTGGGACCCGCCACACCCACTGTTTCCCCCATTCGAGGAATAACCAACCCGTGTGTAAGAATTTGCAGATTTTTAAATATGTGTTTTCGAGATTTCTGGAACCTGGGCGTGTGGGTATCATTTTCCACTAAATTTTGGATCCTGAATCGATTGGAATGGGTCTGGGACCCGCCGCACCCACTTTTTTCCCCGTTTCCCCCATGTTGAAGAAATGAGTCTCCATGCGCCTAGTCCAAGGAATAACCAACCCCTGTGCAAGAATTTGCAGCGTTTTTTATTTCTGCTGCTATTTGCAATTAAATCCAAAACATGAGTAGAAAAACAGAATAAACAAGGAGACCACGGAAATCGCCCCAGCGTACTGCGCTGTTGACTCCTCTTCGAGCAGTCGGGCCAACCGCGTCAGCGTAACACGCTCTGCTCTGACGTAATGCGCTCTCTAGGAAAACACTCTAAAGCCGCTTACACACTTGTAACAAACTCCCGCTCCGCTCCGATTCCAGAATCGGGGCGGCAAAACATCAAAGGAAAGACGATCGGAGGATCGGAGCGGAGCTCGATCGGCCTGATGGCGGTTTTTCCCTCCGCATCAAAGGAATGTTCGGAGCGGGCTGAACCTAGTGTGGACGGGGTGTAGTTGAGCCGCTCCGCTCCCCCGAACGTTCTCCCGCTCCTATACCTATACCTATACATTTTACTTAGAAGCCATGACTCAAATGAGGAGCGTTTGATTCTCCCGATCGCCCTCCAGTCCCCGATTTGGAGCGGAACGACGTTTTAAGCGCTGTGATGTTACGATGAAAAGTTCGTTGAAATGTTCGGAACGGATGAGCGGAGCGGGAGTTTGTTACAAGTGTGTACGCGACTTAAGGCCCGTTTCACAGGGGGAGCTTTACGGCTCTTGCTCCTATTAATATGGGAGCGTTTTTCGCTCCTACTACCGCGCCTTTCACACGAGGAGCCTTACGGCTCTCGCTCCTACCTACCACCCTACACAGGAAGCCATTTTAGTCACTAAGCTCAGTCGTAGAATGGATCGCACGCTCATAGTTTTGCACGTTTGAGCGAGAACGAATTGAGTTCCAATAGTTCGATTTCCTTACTTTTTTTTCAATTCAATTTAAAAAATAAAAATAAACAAATTAAATAAAAATAAAAAATTACTTTTAAGTATTGTAGGAACGTTTGATATGTTACATTTTGCATTAGAATCAGATGACACATTTATTTCCTTTGTCCATAGCTGCAAGCGGGGGAGGAGACTATGGCCTAAGAGCCCACTAGAAATATCGCGGTAAATTGCATTGACTGAATTCATCGTCTTCCTCTCCGAATGGGCAACGGGAATTTTGGCGCGGTTATGGCACTGTTCGCCCTCTTTTCCCTCGTCAAATGTCAACTGGGGAAGAGAGCGAGAGCCTTTTTCGCTCCTCGTGTGAAAGCCCCCGCTCTTCTTTTGCATTTCGAAGAGGAGCCGTGGCTCCCCGGCTCGAGGTGCAGTAGCCGTGACGGCTCTCGTCTCTAGAGCCGTGAAGGCTCCCGCTCCTCGTCTGAAAGCTACATTGGCCTCAATGCATTCTGGTGATGAGAGCCGTCCTCTCTCTCAGGAGCGAGAGCCGTAAGGGTCCCCGTGTGAAACGGGCCTAACTAAATTCAAGGGAATCAGTGGGCGACGTTGTACGCCCAGCGCATCACGTCGCCCTCGGCGTAAAAATCCGGTCGCTAGGAAAACAGGCCTTTAGCGCAACTCGAAATCTGTTACGTCCGCCGAGTTTCTGAACTCCCGACATTTTTTTTTTTTTTTTTTTTCCAACGTGTATTCTGTGTACCGGTTATAATTTGATTTACACGTTGTCAGTCTCATTCCGTGCACAGTGTTATGTTATAAGCCTTTATCCAACTTTTATTTGTAGGTAACTAAAGAAAAGGTGGGCAAAACCATTGACAGTTTTAGAGGAGGGTCAAGCCCTGGTTTTGACGGCCTAAGCACCCAACTATTGAAAACGTGTAAAGAGCAAGTGATCGAACCCCTGACATTCATAGTGAATCGTTCTTTCAAGGAGAATGTCTTCCCGAACACGTACCAAAAGGCGTTAGTAATCCCACTATACAAAAAGGGGGAACCAACTGACCCAGGAAACTACCGGCCCATCTCCCTGCTCTCGGTCGTCGGGAAAATAATTGAGAAGATTGCCAAGGAATATCTCGTGGACTTCGTTGAATCAAATGACATCTTGAGCGATCGTCAATTTGGATTCAGGAAGGGAAGAAGTACGGATGACGCCATCGCCGAGCAGACGAAAATAATTTCAAAAGCCTTAGACTCCGGAAAAAGGGTGATCGCAGTGTACATGGACCTTGTCAAGGCGTTTGATACCGTCTCTCACGGAAGACTCATTCGAGCAATAGAAGGAACGGGTATAAATAAAGGTTTCGTGAAATGGACAGCAAGTTACCTGGAGGGGAGACATCAGTTAGTTAAAGTGGGAAAGGAAATCAGCGAAGGACAAGCTTGTTCTTTTGGACCGGTGTACTTTATATTGTACATCGACAAACTGTTAAAAATCGGAGTGGAGGGGGACATCATTTCCTTCGCAGATGACACATCACTCATCATCACGGCCGAGGATTGGGTATCGGCCAGAAATAAAGCAGAAAGAAGTCTAACATCGGTGCAGGGATGCCTCGACGAATTGAGGATGAGGCTCAACTACGACAAGACCCACTTCATCGCCTTTGGGTTGATGAACAACCGTATTCCCACCATGGGAACGTTGAAAAGTCACTCTCCTGGCTGTGATTCACGAGAATGTTGTCCTTGTCATGCCATCACGCAGGTGGACAGAATGCGCTATCTAGGGATCGAAATCGACCAGCGACTAAGGTGGGACATCCATGTGAACACCTTATTGAGTAGGATGAGGAAGTTATTGTTCGTCTGCCGAGAAGTCAGGAATTATTTAACTACGAGTACACAACGAATGCTATACTTCGCACTGGTGCAATCCATCCTCACCTACGGCATCGGAGGATGGGGGGGCTGTGGGATAACTCTGATTGATCAGCTCTTTACGATACAAAAAAAAAGTGATCAAGGTTTTGATGAAAAAGGTATTAAGATTTCCCACGGATGACCTTATTCGGGAATTCAAGGTGCTCACAATCAGCGAGTTAATAGAACGGTCAACGATTATCCAGCTTTTTCGAGATAGGGAAGAAGGAAAATGCGAAGAAGCAGCTGGCGGCATTACAAGATCAACAGGGCAGTCACTCCTTCAAGTGCCTTTTTGGCTTACATCCTGCGGACAAAGAGCTCATGACTACCGTGGTATACAATTATTTAACGGTCTACCCAGAGAACTACGCTCAATTTCAGAGTTAAAAACTTTTAAAGCCCGTCTTGAAGCTCACTACAATAATAAATATTTATAAGAGGTTCGACAATTTATTTTCGTTGAAGCCAGTAGCATACTATATATATTTTTTTTTTGTTTTGCAATAATTTCCTACCTACCTAACCATATTATTATTGTTCCTGTACAACACATCTGGGTAATTATGTACATAGCAACCTGAAATAGTAATTATTTCATTTTTCATAATAGGTACCTGGGTAACCTCAGTACCGTTTACTAAAAACAATACAAAAGATATAAAATAGGTATTGAAGTACAACAACGATATAAATTAGTAATGATACATATTATACGACTAGGAATAATTTGATCGTACTTACTATCAACTCCTCCCCTCAGCTCAAGCATTCCTTATAGAGGGGAGTAGCGTTATAAAATATTGCTGTAATCATTGATGATTGTAAATAAATGCAATTAAAAAAAAAAAAAAAAAAAAAAAAAGTTATCGCAGTCGATATTGAAGACTGATTTTTGTGAGCGGTATTGAAGAAGTAAAGAAGTTTGCATGATCGTAGAAGTTGAATTGTATTGATAATCATTGTACCTATTGAAATCTACTAGATTTTGTGGTTGGTTATTCCTTGAATAATCAATCTATGTTTTTATGAAAAAGTCAGTCTCTCAGATTTAGCCCCAAATTTTGGTTGGTTATTCCTTGAATAATCAACCTTTGTTTTCATGCAAATGGTCAACCTCTCCGATTCGGCTCAAAATTTTTTTCCGGACGTTTCATGATGTCTAGATCAAAAACGCTGCAAATTCTTACACAGGGGTTGGTTATTCCTCGGACCAGGCGCATGGAGACTCATTTCTTCAACATGGGGGAAATGGGGAAACAGTGGGTGCGGCGGCTCCCAGACCCATTCCAATCGATTCAGGATCCAAAATTTAGTAGAAAATGATACCCCACACGCCCAGGTACCGGAAATCTCGAAAACGCATATTCAAAATGAGTAATATATACCCAATATGACCCATAACTTCTTCCAGTGGGTGCCAATCGTTCCGGGACCCACTTCATTGGAATTAGCGTCCAAGATTTAGCGGAAAATGATACCCCACACGCCTAGGTTCCAGAAATCTCAAAAACACATAATCAAAATGGGTAATATATACACAATTTGACCCATAACTTCTTTCAGAGGGTGCCGATCGTTTTGGGACCCATTTCATTGGATTCAGCGTCCAAAATTTAGGGGAAAATGATACCTCACTCGCCCAGATCGCCCAAAATCATGAAAATTCATTATTCAAAAAACACATTTTGACCCCTACCCCGCCCAAATTTGGTCCAATCGGGCTGAAAAGTTTGGAGGACCGTCCTAGGCCGGGAACAGACCCCTGACCCAAATTTCAGATTTTTAGAAAATTTTCTACTATCAAAAATGGCGTGGACGGCGGACGGCGTACGGCGGACGGACATTGACCTTTTGGTTGGTTATTCCTTGAATAATCAACCTATGTTTTCATTCAAATGGTCAACCTCTCCGATTCGGCTCAAAATTTTTTTCTGGACGTTTCATGGTGTCTAGATCAGAAAAGGTCGATGTCCGTCCGCCGTCCGCCGTACGCCGTCCGCCGTCCACGCCGTTTTTGGTAGTAGAAAATTTTCTAAAAATCTGAAATTTGGGTCAGGGGTCTGTAACCGGCCTGGGACGGTCCTCCAAGCTTTTCAGCTCGATCGGACCAAATTTGGGCGGGGTAGGGGTCAAAATGTGTTTTTTGAAAAATGGATTTTCGAGATTTTGGGCGATCTAGGCGAGTGGGGTATCATTTTCCACTAAATTTTGGACGCTGAATCAAATGAAATGGGTCTCAGGACGATTGGCACTCACTGGAAGAAGTTATGGGTCAAATTGGGTATATACTACCCATTTTCAATATGTGTTTTTGAGATTTCTGGAACCTAGGCGTGTGGGGTATCATTTTCCGCTAAATCTTGGAAGCTGAATCCAATAAAGTGGGTCTCAGGACGATTGGCACCCACTGGAAGAAGTTATGGGTCAAATTGGGTATACATCACCCATTTTGAATATGTGTTTATGAGATTTCTGGAACCTAGGCGTGTGGGGTATCATTTTCCACTAAATCATGGACACTGAATCGACTGGAATGGGTCTGGGACCCGCCGCACCCACCGTTTCCCCCATTTCCCCCATGTTTTTAAATAAGTTTCCTTGCGCCTGGTCTGACGAATAACCAACCCCTGTGTAAGAATTTGCAGCGTTTGAATATGTGTTTTCGAGATTTCTGGAACCTGGTCATGTGGGGTATCATTTTCCACTAAATTTTGGATCCTGAATCGATTGGAATGGGTCAGGGACCCGCCGCACCCACTGTTTTCCCCATTTCCCCCATGTTGAAGAAATGAGTCTCCATGCGCCTGGTCCAAGGAATAACCAACCCCTGTGTAAGAGTTTACAGCGTTTTTTGATCTAGACACCATAAAACGTCCAGAAAAAAAATTTGAGCCGAATCGGAGAGGTTGACCATCTGCATGAAAACACAGGTTGATTATTCAAGGAATAACCAACCAAAACGCTGCAAATTCTTACACAGGGGTTGGTTATTCCTCGGACCAGGCGCATGGAGACTCATTTCTTCAACATGGGGGTAATGGGGAAACAGTGGGTGCGGCGGGTCCTAGACTCATTCCAATCGATTCAGGATTCAGAATTTAGTGGAAGATGATACCCCACACGCCTAGGTACCAGAAATCTCGAAAACGCATATTCAAAATGGGTAGTATATACCCATATTGACCCATGACTTCTTCCAGTGGGTGCTGAGCGTTCTGGGACCCATTTCATTGGATTCCGCGTCCAAAATTTAGTGGAAAATGATACCCCACTCGCCAAGATCGCCCAAAATCTCGAAAATCCATTTTTCAAAAAACACATTTTGACCCCTACCTCGCCCAAACTTGGTCCGAACGGGCTGAAAAGCTTGGAGGACCGTCCTAGACCGGGAACAGACCCCCGACCCAAATTTCGGATTTTTAGAAAATTTTCTACCACCAAAAACGGCCAAAGGACGGCGTACGGTGGACGGACATTGACCTTTTGGTTGGTTATTCCTTGAATAATCAACCTATGTTTTCATTCAAATGGTCAACCTCTCCGATTCGGCTCAAAATTTTTTTCTGGACGTTTCATGGTGTCTAGATCAGAAAAGGTCGATGTCCGTCCGCCGTCCGCCGTACGCCGTCCGCCGTCCACGCCGTTTTTGGTAGTAGAAAATTTTCTAAAAATCTGAAATTTGGGTCAGGGGTCCGTTCCCGGCCTAGGACGGTCCTCCAAGCTTTTCAGCCCGATCGGACCAAATTTGGGCAAAATAGGGGTCAAAATATGTTTTTTGAAAAATGAATTTTTGAGATTTCGGGCGATCTAGGCTAGTGGGGTATCATGTTCCACTAAATTTTGGACGCTGAATCCAATGAAATGGGTCCCAGAACGATCAGCAGCCACTGGAAGAAGTTATGGGTCAAATTGGGTATTTATTACCCAATTTGATTATGTGTTTTTGGGATTTCCGCTACCCTGGCGTGTGGGGTATCATTTTCCACTAAATTTTGAACGCTGAATTCAATGATGTGTGTCCCAGAACGATTGGCACCTACCGGAAGAAGTTATGGGTCAAAATGGGTATTTATCCACCCATTTTGTATGTGTCAGGATTTCTGGTGGCAAGGCGTGTGGGGTATCATATTCCACTAAATTTTGGACCCTGAATCGATTGGAATGGGTCTGGGACCCGCCACACCCACTGTTTCCCCATTCGAGGAATAACCAACCCGTGTGTAAGAATTTGCAGATTTTTTCTTGATGTTCCGGTTCAAAATTTGCCAATGTCCGTCCGCCGTACGCCGTCCACGCCGATTTTGGTAGTAGAAAATGTTCTGGCTTCAGTTGGTCTTCGACAATTTTGTTCTTCGAGAACGCCCAGTGGAAGAGGTTATGGGTCAAAATGGGTATGAGTCTCCATGCGCCTGGTCTGAGAAATAACCAACCCCTGCGATTTCCATGGACACCGAAGCAGCATTGGCAGCATCCATTCTAGATCTTTCATGAATTTATACTGTATCTCCCTCTTGGAAGATGGACAAATTGACCCATCTACTAACTTTTGAATTAGTGGTCCAGGGGAACTGAAACAAATTTATTCAAATCTCATTCATCTCCGCTCACCACCATTCCATCATCAACATGGAGCGTCACTATCAATGTTTTCTTTGAATTGATGAAATGGCAGGGATCATTTTCACTTTGAACTAGATCACTCTTACTCAAGTATTTTAATGCCTTGCTCCAGCATCTCTGAGCTTTCAGTGTCCATAAATACTATTCCCTTAGACGACACAACTTGCTTGTTCCATCAGTGAAACCTTCTGGCTGATTCATAAAAAGCTCAACGTCCAAATCACCATAGAGAGAGGCACACATTTAATATCGTGCAGCAACATTACTAGTCCTTCACGTGCACCAAGCCTCAACAAAGTGCGCAACGTGTCCCATCTAGCGGTAAAACAATGTTTCATTAAAGTCAATACCTTCACTTTGCAAATATCCCTTAGCTACACGCCTAGCCTTTTTATGCAAATTTTTACCCACTTGAGGAACAATCCGAACATCATCAAGACAACAACAGACAACAGGCAATTCTCTGGTTAAGCCTCGACGAGCATTTCAATCTTGACAATGCCTATGCCAAGTGCCTGTACATACTTCTCCACGGAAAACTTATCATACTCTTTAAAAAATCTCTACTCCTGGTCCGAGGATTTGCCGATTATTTAAGGAGTAACCAACCAAAAATTAAAATCCATTTGTGAGAGTATTCATTTAAAAACGCTGCCAATTCTTACACACGGGTTGGTTGTTCCACGAACCAGGCGCATGGCGATTCATTTCTTTAACATGGAAAAAATGGGGGAAACAGTGTGTGACGGGTCCCGAACCCATTCCAATCGATTCAGGGTACAACGTGTAGTGGAAAATGATACCCCACACGCCTAGGTACCAGAAATCTCGAAGACACACATTCAAAATAGGTAGATAGATACCCATTTTGACCCATAACCTCTTCCGGTGAGCGTCAATCAACCCCGTCTCATTGGATTCAGCGTCCAAGGTTAGTGGAAAATCATACTCCACACGCCTAGGTACCAGATACCTCGAAAACACATATTAAAAAATGGGATAAATGGGGGAAACAGTGGGTGTGGCGGGTCCCAGACCCATTACAATCGATTCGGGGTCCAAAATTTCGTGGAAAATGATACCCCACACGCCTAGGTACCAGAAATCTCGAAGACACGCATTCAAAATAGGTAGATAGATACCCATTTTGACCCATAACCTCTTCCGGTGAGCGTCAATCAACCCCGTCTCATTGGATTCAGCGTCCAAGGTTAGTGGAAAATCATACTCCACACGCCTAGGTACCAGATACCTCGAAAACACATATTAAAAAATCTGCAAATTCTTACACACGGGTTGGTTATTCCTCGAATGGGGGAAACGGTGTATGTGGCGGGTCCCGGACCCATTCCAATCGATTCAGGGTCCAAAATTTAGTGGCAATGATATCCCACACGCTATTCGCCCTAGTCTAGGTTACACCATGGTGCAAGTGGCTAGCGCGTTCGGCAGTAACCGGAAGGTACTCAGTTCGAACCCAGGTGGTGATTTTTGGTTGGTTATTTTTTTTTTTTTACCCATAAATTGACCAATTACCTCTTCCAGTGGGTGCCAATCGTTCTGGGACCAATTTATTTGGATTCAGCGTCCAAAATTGGCTGGGAACAGACCCCTGACCCAAATTTCAGATTTTTAGAAAATTTTCTACTACCAAAAAGGGCGCGGACGATGGACGGCGTACGGCGTACGGGGTACGGCATACGGCGTACGGCGGACGGACATCGACCTTTTTTGATCAGGACATCATGAAACGTCCAGAAAAAAATTTTGAGCCAAATCGGAGAGGTTGACCATTATCATGAAAACATAGGTTGATTATTCGAGGAATAACCAACCAAAAAATCTGCAAATTCTTACACACGGGTTGGTTATTCCTCGAATGGGGGAAACAGTGGGTGTGGCGGGTCCCAGACCCATTCCAATCGATTCAGGGTCCAAAATTTAGTGGAATATGATACCCCACACGCCTAGGCACCAGAAATCCTGACCCATTACTTCTTCCAGTGGGTGCCAATTGTTCTGGGACCCATTTTATTGGATTCAGCGTCCAAAATTTAGTGGAAAATAACACCCCACTCGCCTAAATCACCCAAAATCTCGAAAATCCATTTTTCAAAAAACCCCTACCCCCTCCAAATTTGGTCCGATCGGGCTGAAAAGTTTCAGACCCATCTCGGCTGGGAACAGACCCCTGACCCAAATTTCAGATTTTTAGAAAATTTTCTACTACCAAAAACGGCGTGGACAATGGACGGCGGACGGCGTACGGCGTACGGACCTTGACCTTTTTTGATCAGGACATCATGAAACGTCCAGAAAAAAATTTTGAGCCGAATCGGAGAGGTTGACCATTATCATGAAAACATAGGTTGATTATTCAAGGAATAACCAACCAAAATGGGATAAATGGGGGAAACAGTGGGTGTGGCGGGTCCCAGACCCATTACAATCGATTCAGGGTACAACGTGTAGTGGAAAATGATACCCCACACGCCTAGGTACCAGAAATCTCGAAGACACGCATTCAAAATAGGTAGATAGATACCCATTTTGACCCATAACCTCTTCCGGTGAGCCTCAATCAACCCCGTCTCATTGGATTCAGCGTCCAAGGTTAGTGGAAAATCATACTCCACACGCCTAGGTACCAGATACCTCAAAAACACATATTAAAAAATGGGATAAATGGGGGAAACAGTGGGTGTGGCGGGTCCCAGACCCATTACAATCGATTCGGGGTCCAAAATTTCGTGGAAAATGATACCCCACACGCCTAGGTACCAAAAATCTCAAAAACACATTCAAAATGAGTGATAGATTGCCATTTTGACCCATAACCTCTTCCAGTGAGTGCCAATCGTTCTGGGACCCTTTTCATTGGATTCAGCGTCCAGAATTTAGTGGAAAATGATACCCCACACACCTAGATTGCAAAAAATCTCAAAAATCCATTTTTCGAAATTCAGTTTGATCCCTACACCCAAATTGGGTTGAAAAGTTTCGAGGACCAACTAGAGCCGTGAACGGACCCCTTACCGAAATTTCAGATTTTTAGAACAATTTCTACTACGGCCGGACGGCGTACGGCTGACGCACATTTGTTAATAATGATCTAGACACCTTGAAACGTCCAGAAAACATTTTTTGGGGCGAATCGGAGAGATTGACTTTTTGCATGAAAACATAGGTTGATTATTCAAGGAATAACCAACCAAAACGGGCTATGAAAAAAAAATTCATTACACGGCGCTATCACTCTTCAGGCTGAGGATGATTCCGTTGAAATATGAACTGTACTGAACGAATTTGAATGAAAATCTCGAGTCTGTTCCAGCTGAAAATTATTTGGACATTTTATGAGTAACGTAATCGGGGTCGAGCTTAACTATGTTATGAGATATTTGTGTTCGCAGAAGCCTCGGCGGCTTTTCGCCAACATTCATGGAATAGCAAATGAGAGAGGAATATGAGTTATTTTGGGAACTGTTGCTAATTTCACCCAACGTGCATTTGGCCTACGCCCATCTCATCTCTAGCAACTGTCGGTGTTGGCCCCCTTCCCACTAGAATGAGTGAAAGATATAACTCTTCCGCTATCACTCAACAACCACTTATACCGCTCCCGTTGGCTACAGGTTTGGAAAACAGCTGCAGTTACCTACGTAACTTATCAGTGTAGATATGGAAGCCGGGGTCTTACGCGAAAGTAAACGCCCCCTTTGAACGAAAAAAGATCGGGAGGGGCAGGCTTTCAAACTCGTCTCCCAGTCTAAACATAGGGAGTGTGTTTGCACTATTTCCATCCGTCCTACGCCCGTCCGCGTCTCCCCACAGTCTGCCACCCAAGGTTAGGGTACGGGGATGTTTCTCATTGAGAAGATCTAACCTCGGTCCGGAGCAGCGACATGAGAGGCCTTCAAGGACATCCAGCAGCGACGTAATTTTCAGCACCCGCAAGCCTACACTTAGGCAGGCCTACATTTAGGCGGGCAACTAAAACGAACACATTCCCCTGCAGTTCCAACGATTCAGTCATTTTCCCACCTCACTTTCTTCAAGACCGACCATAAATTGCTAGAAATTTAAAGGGTTAATAAAATCAGTAAGCTCCATGGAAGAAGAAGGAAAAAAAATTGCTCAACTTTTCCGTTTACACAGAATATATCAGTAGAACTTTAGACGTGGTCTTGCCCAGTACTTCATCTTTCTGCTATTCGTCTAGTGGGCTTGTTTCCTGCCAACCGAGTGGAAAAAAGAATTCGGTGCTGGCTGGCTGCATCATATTCGGGAAGGAAGATAAATATTTGGCATGAAGAATACTAGACACAGCGGGATGTGCCCTTTAATAACGAAAACCGAGTTCCACAACGTTAGTTAGGGCATTGGTCGATTCAGTGAAAGTTGCGATAGCAATGTACGTATATAAACAATGCAATAAAAACTATTCGTTTCATTAAAAAAAAAAAAAAAAAGGCTTTAACAGAGATATTACCTACCTCATTGGTGATGGGGTTTCAAATGGTGATTTGGAGGATTGTCGCCAAAATATAGGAGGACTGAAGGATTCATTTTCACCATCTTATCCCTAATCGAGGAACGCGGGTCGGTCGATGTAGACAAATAGAGACCAATTTCCATTCTCAAAGATACCGTTAGTCTTTTCAGTTTCCTCGTTGGAAACCCATCACATACAGCGACCCAAGCAATAAAACCTCAGACAGTTGACACTGAAGAGATAATTTATCTTGAACGTGTCAATGAGGAATCATGACTCAACCAGATATGTACATATAAACCGAGGCGCGCACGGCACTCATTCATCAGCATATAAAATCACTATGAAAACGGTTTGTTAGGTAATTGCCAACGACTGGCGTGTGGGGTATCATCTCCCACAAAATGTTCAACGCTGAATCGCTTAAAATGTGTACCTCGATGAATGAATAAATGTTGGACGCTGAATACAACGAGACGGGTTCTGGAACGATTGTTCCACACTGGAAGAGGATATGGGTCAAAATGGGTATCTATCCACCACGGTATATTTCCACTATTTTGGACGCTTCATCGATTAGAATGAGTTGCTCCTGGTCCGAGGAATAACCTTTTAATAAATTTTATTTCCAAAAAAATTTAGAACTGAGAATGGGATACAAAAAAATGCAGCACAGACCATTTAATGGCCTTTCACAAACATGGAAATTAATCCCCTATATGGGCAAATGCCCGAGGCAGGGGATGAGCATCCAATTTAACTCCCACCGAGCCAGATGAACTTAACTTCTACGATTACAATATAATACAAGTAACTTCAAGATTGCCAAATTATCCAACAAATATAAATAAATGTATACAATAAATATATAAAACAAGTATTGAATGTAAGTAGTAATAATAAAAATATATATGAGTAACTTTCTTTTCTAATGAGTAACAGATCACAGCAGATAGAGGAACAATATTATGCACGTAAAATTCAAAAATAATAAATAAATTACAAAATTTTTGTTACAAAGCTAACCGGCCTTTATAATATGACTTTAGTTTTTCTGAAACCTGCTTGAATGTATTTTCACCAGAATAAATAAATATCTTTAAATCCGTCGGAAAACTGTTGATGATCCTAACCGAACAAGACTCATAGAAATTCTTAGCAAGAGTTTTGGTATTTAGAGGGTCTACAATAGTACTGTTAGCTTTAAACCTAGTGGTAATTTCATGAGACGGATGAACAAATCGTTTACTTTTTACAAGATGCCTTACAAATGCAAGCTTTTTTAGCATGGAGAATGGCAAAATATTCAATTTTTTAAAAAGAGGCATTGTGTGCTCACGGGAATTTTTCCTTGAGATGATTCTCACAATGGCTTTCTGGGCTGAGATTAATGGGGCGACTGTAGTTTGATACACTCCGCCCCAACAAGGAAGACAGTACGTCAGCACTGACTGGACTAGCGCAAAATATACAGCTCTAAGCAGTCCATCAGAGAGGAAGGACCTTAAACGGGCAAACAAATACATGTTCTTCCTTAGGATCTGGGACACTTGGTTTATTTGCTTTTCCCATTTCATATGCTGGTCAAACCAGACGCCAAGGTAGCGAAAGCAGTCTGTCATGTCTACCGTCTTACATGTTACATTACAATTTTCAAGTGAGCATTTATCATTGTGTAACTTAAGGTTACAGTTATTTGGGATACCCACCGAATTCAACGCAAATGCCATATATTGTGACTTTTTAACGTTTAGACTAAGCTTATTAGCATTTAGCCACAAAAAAACTTTACGGAACCCATCATTAGCCTTAGAAAAAGTTTCATCCCATGTGTTACCATTAAAATACAGCACCGTATCATCCGCAAACAATATCTGATTTCCCGGAAAGCTCATCCCTCCTAAACCATTTATATAGATTAAGAAGAGCACCCCCCCCCCCCCCCAGGATTGTTCCCTCCGGCACGCCCCACCCACCTAGTTCCATTTTGTCGCTATTTGTGCCATTTACTTTCACAATTTGCTGACGATCGCTTAAGTAGCTTTTGAACCATGCCAGTGCATCCGATCCTAATCCCATCCTGGCCATTTTCTTATAAAGAAGGTCATGTGAAATGCTATAAAAAGGTTTTGCTAAGTCAAGGAAAACTGATAATGGCTTAACACCTTTATTCAAATCCTTGATTACGTGAGAGCTTAAGCGACAAACTGCATCCTGTGTGCTAAAAGTCCTTCGGAATCCGTATTGGTTGTTACTCAACAACTTATTTCCCTCACGAAAAGCAAGTAGGTGTAACTTGGCGCACCTCTCTATTATTTTAGATAAGCTACTTAGCAAAGAGATTGGACGGTAGTTGGTACACTGGATTTTTGTTCCCGCCTTGTACAGAGGAACAACCACGGCCAATTTCATGTTGGACGGAAAAATACCTGACCCGAAACTAAGGTTGATTAAGTGTGCCAACGGTTTACTCAGCGAATGTCTACAAGTTTTTAAAATTTTAGAGTCAATTTCGTCCCACCCTGGGCTAGATCCACCCTTAAGCGAATCAATCGCACGAAGAACATCATTCTCACTGACATTTGCCAAGATCATCTTCTCAGCGGGAACACACATAACATTCTCCCCCGAACCACTCGACTCACTCTGATTCACTAAAAGAACCGTCGCCGCTAGATTACTTCCTACACTAGCGAAAAATTCATTAAATATATTGGCACACTTTTTAGGGTCCTCAACGGCGTCAACTATCTTATTATCCACTGCCAATTTTGGTTGGTTATTCCTTGAATAATCAACCTATGTTTTCATGATAATGGTCAACCTCTCCGATTCGGCTCAACATTTTTTTCTGGACGTTTCATGGTGTCTAGATCAAAAAATGTCAATGTCCGTCCGCCGTACGCCGTCCACGCCGTTTTTGGTAGTAGAAAATTTTCTAAGAATCTGAAATTTGGGTCAGGGGTCTGTTCCCGGCCTAGGACGGTCCTCCAAGCTTTTCAGCTCGATCGGACCAAATTTGGGCGGGGTAGGGGTCAAAATGTGTTTTTTGAAAAATGAATTTTGAGATTTTGGGCGATCTAGGCGATTTCCCCCACTCCTAGGGCCGGCCCTGGCGTGGGGGAAGGCTCGGGCAGAAGGTTAGTTTCAGCACGAACAGCTAACCAGTAATGAGTAAAGTTTACTCACGATATCCTTCTAGGGTTAAATAATGTGCCTGAAAACTCATTTCCTCAGAACTGTCCGAATCTAGAAGTTGGCGTTTACGCCAACCAATCAACCCGGGGTCCGGAACTAAATTTGAACGTCGCTGGAAGTTGAACATGAATCTTCGCCATAAATGAGCGCTCAACATCAGACATCAAGCCGCTGATAGCAGTAAAATGCCAACCAAACCGTCGTTCCCAGTGTATCCCCAGGACGGACCATTTCCCTTCAAGAAAGAAAACCGTAAATTGACGAGTCGGGAATCATTTGAATGAGTGAAATATTCCTTCGGAGCTTATCTCTTCCTTATGTCGACGGCCGGCTCGCCCACGCGGAGGTGACGTTCGGTGATGCTCGAGCAACACCCACCGTTGAGGGACTAATAGTATAGCCCTTCTGCCCTAACCCGATGGAAGCATTCAATCAGTTCGTTTTATGAGTTAGGAATAATTTCAAACTAAAATTCGCCACAGGAGGGACGAATAAATGTCATCATAAAGAAAAGGCATTGTAAATACGCAGTTTTTATAGTGATCAAATTATGCCGCATAAAGGAAAATGGATTTTATTGCAAAATGCAGTTTATTGCTTTAAACCTCGTTTGCTCATTCAGTTATACAACCCCCATCCCGTTGAAGTAAGGAGCATTTACAGTGGGTAACTCGTGAAAATCAGTCACTGTTCGCTCAATAAGTCAATGTTCGACCACCAAGCGTTCCCTATTCACGTCTACAATTAAATATATGACTCGGGCGGGAGGCACTTGAAGCAAGTGAGGGTTGCAAGCAGCACAAAAAATGCTCGTTCAATAAAAGGATGCAGAGGGAAGGCTATTATTAAAAATTTGTTGGGAGACAATTTGGTTCTTAAGTCATTCATTCGCTCATCTACTCAATTTTGTTCCCTCTCCTGACTCGTGAGCATCCAAAAAACTACCACTACCGATTTGGGTAAACGGTAGAGAACTCAGGGATCTGACGAGTATGCTTTTTTTTTTTTGTAGAAGTTACCGACTAACTTTGTAAACCGTAACATTGAAAATAGACGAATAAAATTCCTCGGCATTTTAAAAATATTTTCTGCAAAACCGCTGCCTAGGCTTTTCTACTGCGGCAACCGTTATAAACGCACATCCACCGAGAGGCGTCCAGTAAAAAAGTATTCTTTAATTAAGTCGTTACAAACTTATCTGCCCATCATCTAGTTTATAGTCAGTTTTGAATACCTTGCGCAACAACGCTCTTGTCCTCCTTCAATGGCTTACTGATGACATGGTACTTTTCTCTTGCCACTCGACGGGACAAGAAGTGGAGATTAACCAACGAGGCTAGGTAGTCACCCAAATGTGCACCTACATCCGCTGGCATTGTTTGATAATTTGTAGTCAATCAAATAAATTCTCTCAGTTGCAATTTCGTTGGTACTTTTCCGTTAGATCCCCCACTCCAATGTGAGTGCCTCTTGCCCGCCCGATGGCCCCAGGCGACGAGAATATTCTTCGTTAAATTAAAATTAATATACGCACAATTGATATACGCAGTCGAACAACGACAACGCCAATTAATAGCCAGTTTTGCAACCAACAGTTGACTAACTAAGAGCAGCCCGTGACGCTACTTGGGGCGAGCCAGAAGTAACGTTTTCTTTAAATTTTGACAAAGCTGCTGCAAAGTGTTTTGCATTCTCGCTGTAATAGTTTGCCCTATTTGATGGAGTCAGTCCATACTTTCATTAAATTGACATAACGTCGTACCATTCTCAAACTACCTACCGCACACAGAAAACATCTTTCGTATGCGTGATATAATGTACGTCTAGCCTTCGCACCTTCAGCTTTCTCAAGTTACAACTGATCCTTTCAAGATAATTTGTTCCAAGTGTTTGTTCCAAATAATGAGTTATTTTGACTGGCGAGTGGTGAATCGTCTTGAAAGTATAAGAAGGAAAAGTTCAAACGTTCAATTCGTTCAAGGTAACTTCAATCATTTGCAGTGCGTTAAACATCAGTTAGGTTATTACGACTCTGCTTGAATAAAATGATGATGAGTAATTGAAATCGATTGGAATTGATTTGAGGCGCTAAAGGCGTCCGCGAACCCAGAATTCATGACGACGGACCCCTTTATTGGCGGCGATCGGTGAAGAAAAACACTAATGCTTTTCAGAAAAAATCAGCGTGCCGATAACACTTTACTTATCAGGTTACCTGAGAATGAGCGGCCTCTAAACTTGAGACACGGTGTACAGAAATCACTTCGTCCCGAGGATTTGATCCGGGAAAACGGCTTATCGGTGAGAGTGCTTTATCAGAGATTTATTGCATTGAGTGAGCAAGTCGAGAGGGATCCAAGTGGTTAACTTTTTTTCTTGTTCATAAACGGTTAACGCTATTACAAATGATCTACTCGAACCAAGTGGCCGGCCCGAAGGAACGTAGCTCATAATTTTTAATGTTAAGCGTTTCATCAAACTTGCGCATTTCATAAATGATACAATTAACCACCATTTTCAGGACATCTTTTGCTACTTATGTGAGCCAAAACCTCATATTTTCCACCTTCCCTTTTGGTTGGTTATTCCTTGAATAATCAACCTATGTTTTCATAATAATGGTCAACCTCTCCGATTCGGCTCAAAATTTTTTTCTGGACGTTTCATGATGTCCTGATCAAAAAAGGTCAATGTCCGTCCGCCGTACGCCATACGCCGTCCGCCGTCCATTGTCCACGCCGTTTTTGGTAGTAGAAAATTTTCTAAAAATCTGAAATTTGGGTCAGGGGTCTGTTCCCAGCCGAGATGGGTCCTCGAAACTTTTCAGCCCGATCGGACCAAATTTGGAGGGGGTAGGGGTTTTTTGAAAAATGGATTTTCGAGATTTTGGGTGATTTAGGCGAGTGGGGTGTCATTTTCCACTAAATTTTGGACGCTGAATCCAATAAAATGGGTCCCAGAACGATTGGCACCCACTTGAAGAAGTAATGGGTCAAATTGGGTATTTATTACCCATTTTGAATATGTGTTTTCGGGATTTCTGCTACCTAGGCGAGTAGGGTGTCATTTTCCACTAAATTTTGGACGCTGAATCCAATAAAATGGGTCCCAGAACAATTGGCACCCACTGGAAGAAGTAATGGGTCAAATTGGGTATTTATTACCCAATTTGATTATGTTTTCGGGATTTCTGCTACCTAGGCGTGTGGGGTATCATTTTCCACTAAATTTTGGACGTTGAATTCAATGATGTGTGTCCCAGAACAATTGGCACCCACCGGAAGAAGTTATGGGTCAAAATGGATTAGTATCCACCCATTTTGTATGTGTCAGGATTTCTGGTGCCTAGGCGTGTGGGGTATCATATTCACTAAATTTTGGACCCTGAATCGATTGGAATGGGTCTGGGACCCGCCACACCCACTGTTTCCCCCATTCGAGGAATAACCAACCCGTGTGTAAGAATTTGCAGATTTTTTCATCTTGTAATTGCAACAGATATGATAGTAGGTAACTGCACTGTCAGTGAAGTAAGAGAGGTAACTACAACAAAATCAGTCCTACTTGGTGATTATTTTAGTCAAAAACTACAAAATAACAATAAACAAATAAAACAAACAAAAATGATCAAATAAATAACAATTATAAACATATAAATTTATTACCGGGCGGTATTTCTTGGCAACTCTTTACCAAATGCGATTCCCACCACAAAAGTCTCGGCAACACGTTCAGCTGTTTTTTCCAGAACAATAAGTATGCACCATGCCAGGACCGGACATTTTTATTCCGAAAATCAAAATTTCAAATATTGACGATAGCAATTTCTAGCCTGAGCATCTATGGCGCAGATAACTAGGTGCCGCGTCAATAATGCACTATGCCTCAGACTGTCATCATGTGTTAGGGGATCATAGCTGAGTGGCTAGACAGTATTAACCTACCATATGCCTCTCTTTACACATCATAAATATCACTCAGCACCATGTCGTTAGCTTTCAAGAGTGTTGATGAGTGAAAAAATGGAATGATTAAACAAGGCTAGTGAAGACGATTTGTTGAGATGACAAACTTGTGTACATATTATGTAAACTTGCACTCTCGCACTTCGCTTGACTCCCGAAGGTTGTCAATCTAATGCATCCGCCGAGAAATACGTCGGGTAGAGCCAGTGGAGAAAACGGACTTGAGACGAACGCATGATGATAGGAATTATTAAACCATGCGATTATATGAATTATTATGTGACTATGTGAATTATTAAACCATGCGAGTACCTACCTCAAATTTAAACACTTAATTTTCGATTCTTTAAAATATAAAGCATCGATGTTGACTTTATATATCACTTGGCGCTACAGTCTCACACATATGTGAAGAAATCCATACATTTATCAGATGTGCACCGAGGAGTAGAGTCAACACTTCACGTTTATTCAGCCAGTTAAGGTGCCAAAGACCTTTTAAACCAACTAAAAAAAAAAAAAAAAAAAAAAAAAAATCTCAATCGCCACATGGTTTGAATTTACTGTTTTGCGATGGCGTTTTTCTCTTCTCCCTCGTAAAACCGTTTTTATTGGATTGGGCGGGCATGCTGCTCAAAGACGTTTGCTTTGAATGCTCCAGGAATGAATGTTACTGTATATTTATGAGTTACTTGGTTCGTTTCTTTTGTTAGTAGCAATCATAGAACCGACATTCCCCGTTTAGTAAAAAGAAAGCTTTTTGAATATACGTCATTTTCAACAACTCCAACATAGTGAGAGGAAATGAAAAATCTCACAAGTTGATTTATCCTCACTCGAATCAACCTAAACTTGTAATAATTACTCGGTCATGATTGCAATGACTCAGTAACTTGCAAGCTCTCATTATTTGGTCAACAATATACCCGTCTGGACAAAAACACGAATTTAGAAGTTTTATTGTATTATCAGTAGGGAGAGACTGCAAAATGCAAACAAATTGTGAGAATGATTCTCGAGAAAGATCAGTATGCCTCTGGCACTCGTCGAGTGAGTATCGAGATAGTGTTGCGATACTCCGGGTAAGAAGGCATTTTGACATTGGTTTACTCTCTTACGCAGGAATTGGCTGCAAACCTCTGCGTACTAGCTGCGACAAAGAGGTCAAGGCCATCTGAGTTTTTTTTAATTCTTTTGGCGATTTTGCTTAATTTTTCGATTGTGCAAAGGTATTCACGTCAGCGAGTTCCTCAACGTCGGTGTCTGGGCCAACGTGGCCCCATCACGTAACCACATCCACGGAATGTTGGTTTAATAAAACAGCCCGCTGTGCTGAACACCTTTCCTTGTCGGAGATGGTTTGGAAAAACGCTGCAAATTCTTTCACAGGGGTTGGTTATTCCTTGGACCAGGTGGATTGAAACTCATTTCAATCGATTCAGCGTCCAAAGTTTAGTGGAAAATGATACTTCCACCACCGCCGGTTTAAAGTGAATTTTTCATTTTAATTATCCTGGGCCCAGTAGATAGGTGATCGGTATTTTTATCGAAATAAAACATCATAGATCGAAATTCGTGTCACACTTGAAGTTCAGGATTGCCTTTTGATTTCTCTACCACTCTGCTCCTGGTTGGTTTAATTTGATTCTAAGTTAAAATTACTCTGCACTCGTACTGTACAGACTGCAAAAAGCAACTGAAAAGGGGAAGGGTAGTTGCGCTCTCTGCCAAACCCTATAGCCGTGGAGCCTACCCGCCATTCGTCTTGTAGAGAGCTACTACAGTTCGCCTTGGTGGAATCGCCCGGACACCACCAAGGGCCAACGAGCCGATCACTGGGATCCTCAGCGCCCCCGATAGTCGCGAGAATTTACAGTGTACTCGAGAGGTTATTGAAGTAAGCTCCTGCTTCATCAAAGGTATCAGAGGTGGGTGTGACGTGTACTGGACCATTTCCGATAGATTCAGCGTCCAAAATTTAGTAGAAAATTATACTCTACTCGCCTAAAACGCCAAAAATCTCGAAAATACATCTTTCAAAAAACACATTTTGACCCCTACCTTTGTCCCACTACCAATTTGGTCACAGTTGACGTAATAATCATGTTGAATGGTTTCTGAAAATATTGTAAAATTTACGCATATCATGTTCAAAATATGAAAAACACTGCCAATTCATTCACAGGAGATGGTTAATTCTCGGACCGGGGAGCATGGAGACTCATTTCAATCAATTCCGCGTTCAAAAACTAGTGGAAATGATACCCCACACGCCTAGGTATCATACATTTCAAAACATACATTCGAAATAAGTAGATAGATACCAATTTTACAAATAATGTCAAATTGGAGAGGTATTGGTAAATTACAGGGAGTGGCTATTCCTCGGACCAGGCGCATGGAGACTCATTTCAATCGATTCTATTTCCAAAGTTTAGTGGATAATGAAACCCAAACGCCCAGCAAAAATCTCAAAAACTCGCATTCAAAATAGGTGGATCGATATCCACATTGACCCATAACCTCTTCCGGTGGGCGCCAATCGTTCGGGAACGCGTCTCATTGGATTCAGCATCCAAAATGAAGTGGAAAAAGATACCACACACGCCTAGGTACCACAAATCTCGAAAACCCACATTCGAAATAGGTAGATAGGTAACCATTTTGACCTGAAACCTCTTCCGGTGAGAACCAATCGTTCTGGGACCCGTCTCATTGGATTCAACGTCACAAATTTAGTCGAAAATGATGCCCCACTCGACATGTTTTTTTTTTTTTTTTTTTTTTAAATTGCCGAAAACGGCATGGATGCGGCGCGGTGGACTGACTGCTTTGCATATTTTAAAACACATTACGACTCTTACCCCCCGAATTTCTCCGATCAGCCTGAAAAGTTTCGAGAACTGTGAATGAATGAATGAAGATGTTTATTTCAACTTAATCATGCATCACATTTGAAAATAATTTATGCAACAACTTCACTTCGTGGTAATGGTTACACCGTCCGCCACGGGTTTCAAATTTTGTGTGCAGTTTCGAGGACTAACTAAAGCCAGAAACGGGTATCTGACCAAGATTTAGGATTTTTAGAAAATTTTCCACTACCGAAACCGGCGTGGACAGCGTACGACGGACGGTGGACTGACATTTGCTTACTTTAATCTAGACACCTGGAAACGCCTAGAAAACATTTTTGGGCCGAGTCGGAGAAATTGGCTTTTTGCATGAAAACATAGATTGATCATTCAAGGAATGACCTACCAAAAAGGAAACCGGAGACAGGAATAGGAATGTAATTACATTAAAAGCCCCCTTAGTTAAAACTGCAGCCGCATAGAGATTTTATGTGTATAGCGGGGCCATGTTATTCAATAATCTTCCGACCCACTTGTCGTGAATAGAGGTCCCTCATTACCTCTCCAGTGGGGTCGTTCTGAGTACCGCCCCATTGGATTCAGCATCCAAAATTTAGTCGAAAATGATACCAAACACGCCTAAGTACCAGATATCTCGAAAACCCGCTTCTGAAATAGGTAGATAGATACCAATTTTGACCCATAATCTCTTCCTATGGGCGTCAATCGTTCTGGGACCCGTCTCAGTGGACTCATCGTCCAGAATGTAGTTGAAAATGATACTCCACGCCATAAGTCTCGAAAATTCATTTTTCGCAAACTCATTACAACCCCTACTCCTCTCAAAATTGCCCGATCCTCGTGGAAAGTTTAGAGGACTAACTACACCCGGAAACGGGTTTCAGACTGAGATTTAGGATTTATAGAAATTTTTCTAAAAAGAAACTGGCGTGAACAGCGTACGGCGTACAGACATTTGCTAACTTTGATCTAGACACCTTGCAACTCCCACAGGTTGATTATACAAGGAATTACCAAACAAAACTTTTTGATTTTTCACATTAACATTAACATAACATTTTTTAACATTAATAAAACATTCAAGGTTTTTTCGAAAAATGAATTTTGAGATTTTCGGCGATCAAGGCGTGTAGTATTGTTTACCACTAAATTTGACGCTGAATCCAATGAGACTGGGTCACTGGGACGTTTGCGGCTACCGGAAGAGGTTATGGGTCAAAATGGGTAACTATATACCTATTTCGAATGTGGATTAATATGAAGGGGGAGGGGGTTTATGGGTAAAAAAGGGTTTCTATCCCCCTTTTTCAAATGTGGATTTTGGAGATTTCTGGTACCTAGGCGTGTGAGGTATCATTTTCCACTAAATGTTGGTCGCTGAATCGATTGATCCTGGTCCGAGAAATAACCAACCCCTGAGAAAGAATTTGCAGAAATTTTGGTTGGTTATCCTTGGAGTAGTCAACCTACGTTTTCATGCAGTAAGTCAATCTCTCCGATTCGGCCCAGAACTTTTTTTCCACCATTTCGGGGTATTGTTTCCACTAAATTTTAGACGCTGAATCGATTAGAGTGTGCCCTTCTATGGTCCTGGTCAGAGGAATCATCAACCGTGAATGAATTGCAGCGTTTTTTATTACATTAGTCGATATTTATGAGCTCTGTTAATATAATTATATATTTCCATTCACGGAGGTCCACTGTACGACGAATATCACCTGAGCCGTGCGATGCAGCCAGGTTAGGATTATATTACTAACCGTTCTCGATCTAGGTATGGGAAGATACTCGCGCCGCTGAAATGCTACCATAAAGGCATTGAGTGACGAAGCTGCGAGCCAGGGTATAAAACAGGTGGTTTATTGTTCGTATGAATCAACCTCAAGATATGATCACCCGTCCTTGTAGCAAGGGAACCCCGCGTAATCACGTCGTGTATCTCTCGGTGAAACAGCTCATTAAAATGGGTTATGCTTGTTGATGATTCTAACACTTGCTCCGGGAATCCATCTGACACCCATCTGGACTAATGGTTGCTATTTTTTTTGTTCTTGCATTAACTCGTTAGTTATATCGTTAGGCACCGCACTGTGCATGCGAATGAATTATTTAAAATGGTATCGATCCAAGGGTAATTTTTTTAATTTTAAATAATTTTTAATGATCAAATACTCTCGCCTCAAATAGGCTCGCCCAACCGTAGGCTGCCAATACGAAAGTGAAAAGCTTGAGACTGGCGTGTGTTTGCGAATAATCTTCATCCATTTGAGATGCCAAACGGGAGTCCAGGCAGCGGGCCGCGAATATATCGCTAATGACAGTGCAAACAACATGTTTTCCCTAAACGGTGGCGTGTTGGATCATCGCCGATGGCCGTTCAACTATTGTTGAAGCACGCGTTATATTTATCAATGAGCAAGGCACATTCTCTTCCACGGTACGCCCTTGCTCAAAATGTTAGAAAAAACCAATAATTAAATAATAAGTCACAGCTAGCACGAGGTGGTTCCTCACGCTACGCACGGTTAGCAGATACCGCAGGTAATTAATTACAACTTATCAACGGTATTTTATAAAACTGTATATATTTCTACAATGGTTTATTTTATTTGGGTTCTACTCATGTGAAAGAAATGTACGTTGGGGTCTTCGGAATTAGCTCCTACCTACCAGGTATGCAGTAGAAAAATTACTAAAAATTGGAAGTTTTGGTAAGGGACCAGTTTTTTGTTCTAGTTGGCCGCCAGAACTTTTTAGCCCGATCTGGCCGAAATTCGGCGATCATTGCGTGTAGGGTATCATCTTCTACTAAATTTTGGATACTGATCTATTGGAATAATGTAATGAATCCAAGACACTCCACACTCACTGTTTTCCTCCATTTCTTCCATGCTCCTGGTTCGAGTGATAACCAACTACAAGAATTAACAGCGTTTTGGTTGATTATTCCTTGAATAATCATTGTTCTATATACTGATTATTCGAATAATCATTATTCTATATGCTGATTATTATTACTTGAATAATCAATCTATGTATTCTTGCAAGAGGCTAAACTGTCCAATTCACCCCGAAATTTGACAGTTTGCGTTTCAAGGTGCGTTTCAGAAGATTAAACCCATATCTCCGTCCGGCGTCCGCCGCCCACGCAGAATTGTTTCTAAATAAATTGAAAAAAATATAGAGAATATGTGCAAAAAACCCTGCAAATTATTACACACGGGTTGGTTATTCCTAGAATGGGGGAAACAGTGGATGTGGCGGGTCCCGGACCCATTCCAATCGATTCAGGGTCCAAAATTTAGTGGAAAATGATATCCCACACGACATTCGCTCTACCCTAGATCAAACCGTGGCGCAAGTGGCTAGCACGTTCGGCAAAAATCGAAAGGCTGTTGGTTCGAGCCCAGGTGGGAGTGAATATTTTTGTTTGATTCAGTTTTTTTTTTACCCATAAATTGAACAATAAATTGACCAATAACTTCTTCCAGTGGGTTCCAACCGTTCTGGGACAAATTTTATTGGATTCAGCGTCCAAAATTTAGTGGAAAATGATACCCTACTCGCCCAAAATCTCGAAAATCCATTTTCAAAAAACACATTTTTACCCCTACCCCACCCAAATTTTCTACTACCGAAAACGGCGCGGTCCCCTTATCGAATGATCACTGGTTTGAAATTGGTTGCTCTGGAAAATTTGGGGTTTTGAGTCCTCGGTATGCCGCCAGACAGCTGTGTAATTAACGTGAGGTCGCAAAAACGACACGAACGGACAGCAACAGGTAGTCGAGTGGTCCTTATAAATCAGCGAGAGTAGTTCGCAGATTGGTTTTCATACATATTAATAGCAGTTGCATTGGATTGTGGACATGAAAAACCGCGGCGACACAGTTCTTTATTCAAGCTGGGAGTTATAGATGCCCGGAATAATTAATACAGAAAGAAATCCTTTCCTAATGGATTGAATCATTCTATTCGCGTGTCGGACGTCTTTCAGCTTTTGCAGTTTGTGAAGACCTAAGCGTTCTTGTCACGTTGTAGCCGTCGTAGATTTTAATTGCTGAGTATCGTACGATTGGCACCCACTGGAAGAAGTTATGGGTCAAATTGGGAATTTATTACCCATTTTGGGTATTTATTACCCATTTTGAATACGTGTTTTCGCGATTTCTGCTACCTAGGCGTGTGGGGTATAGTTTTCCACTAAATTTTGGACGCTGAATCCAATTAAATGGGTCCCAGAACGATTGGCACCCACTGGAAGAAGTTATGGGTCAACTTGGGTATATATTACCCATTTTGTATATGTGTTTTGGGGATTTCTGCTACCTAGGCGTGTGGGGTATCATATTCCACTAAATTTTGGACCCTGAATCGATTGGAATGGGTCTGGGACCCGCCACACCCAATGTTTCCCCCATTCTAGGAATAACCAACCCGTGTGTAAGAATTTGCAGATTTTTTTTTTTTGTTGTTGTTGTGAAATTACTTATTTTACACAACGAAATATAGGGTACTTAACTAAGTCTCTATCAGTTTTTGGAGTTGGAAGTGACATTTGCTGCGCCTGGACTTTCACTGATTTTTCACAGAGCTCTGAGCTTTCACTTCACTGAGATTCTGTTATCGCGAGCTTCACACGCTTATCTCACATGCACACTTCATGAGGCTTCTTTTTCTTGAGACGTCTGAGTAGGTCATCAACGTCAAGGAACTAGATAGCTTCTTCGTGTACGTTCTCTTGTAGCCGCATGTGATGTACTATTGCGTACATTTTGATGACTTCTTTACCGTTGTTGGTATTTGTTGTTCTTTGTGTAGTCGGTCATTTCCGGTGTACCGGTATGCGTTAACATCACACCTAACCACATTGTTTTGGAACCCCGAAAATGTTTTCTGGGCGTTTCAAGGTGTCTAGATCAAAATAGGCAAATGTCCGTCCGTCGTCCACGCCGATTTCGGAAGTAGTCAATTTTCTAAAAACCTGAAATTCTGGGTCCCTGACCCAGTTGCATATCATTAACAAATTTCAGTTTCATGTCAATTAGCTTTTACTCGGCGAAAGCAAGGACACAATTTTGTACTCTGTTCACCAGGGTACTAGGGTACTAGGTCCCCCAACTACCACCGAGTGGTGCTCTAAAACTTGTAGGGAGGGGAATTGATTATATGGTTACATGCAAAGGCAAACACTACCAATCCTAAATACAATTTATTCGCTGGTTATTCCTTGAATAGTCAACCTATGTTCTGATACTGAATGTCGATCTCTCCGATTCGGCCCAAAAATGTTTCCTGGGCGTTTCCAGGTGACTAGATCAAAATAAGCTGATGTCCGTCAGCCGTCCACGTCGATTTTGGAAGTAGACAGTTTTCTAAAAATATGAAATTCGGGTCAGGGACCCGTTTCCGGCTCTGGTTGGTCCTCAAAACTTCAGCCCGATCAAATCAAATTGGGTGGGGGGTGGTGTCAAGATGTGTATGATGTTATATTACATTGTATTATTATGTTATTTGGTAAAATGTTTTATAAATCTGAGTGTCGGGTCAGAGACTCCTTTTCGGCTCTAGTTGGTCCTCAAAACTTTTCAGCCGAATCAAACCAAATTGGGAGGGGGAGGGGGGTGTCGAAATGTGTATTTTGAAACATTTATTTGGACGCACAATCCAATGAGGTGGATCCCGGAACGATTGGCGCCCACTGAAAGAAGTTATGGTTCAAGATGGGTATCTATCTACCTATTTCGAATGTTTTTTTCGAGATTTCTGGTACCTAGGATTATCATTCTCCTGAATCGATTAGAATGGGTCCGGGATACGACACACCCACTGTTTCCCCCATTCTCCGCATGTTTGATATTTCCGGCGGTTTAGACGTGTGAAAAATAGTTTTTCATTCATTTCTGGACGCTGATTCGATTGGAATGAGTCTTCATGCTCCATGTCCGAGCATGAATCCGGCCCCTATGAATCAATTTGCTGCGTTTTTTAGACCGGATCAAATTATTTCGATCCCTATGCTATGAATGCCAATTTAGCAACTATGTTGAGCAATTCCGTGGATGGATACGCAGTCCAGACTGCGTAGGTACTTCTGTAAAGTCGAACTTATTTCCCAGTCCAATGAGCTTCAAAAAGACTGAGATTCCAAGAATCCCGGACAATCACGCGATACAATTACAATTTCAAGTTCCCCACGATAGTTCCACACGACGACGCAAGTTGATCATTCTCTTCCTCGAGTGCCGGTGGTTGTCGACACCCAAAGAGCACTTGAAACCACTCGACTTTATTGCGGCCTATCGGTTCAGATCAAACGCACTCGAAAAATCAGCTCAGTAGGTGGCTGCACCATGTGGCTGCACGCTAGATGTGTGCGTTATCTGTAGAACCACAGCTGATGGCCATGTAGTTAACGTGCCTGTGAAATCTGGTTGGCTAGTGTTACGCCATTGCGGGAAATAACCGTGGATTAGACAATTTTCACCCTCTCCCAGAAAAATTGTGCAGTATTGGCTCATTTTGTCTAAATTTCTCAACTTTAAGACCTTAAAACCATAATTCAGCCTTCACAATTCAGCCCCTTCCGTCCATACATAAGACATCATGTGTCTTATTTCCTAAATTCAAAATTTATCTGAAAAGTCATAGAAAATCTTGTGAATTGAATCTCACGGTTGGTTCAGTTTCTATGAGTTGTGCATAAATGAAAATACTCGGACCAGCAGTATGGAGACACATTCCAATCGATTCAGCATTCAAAATTTAGTGGAAAATAATACTCTGCACGCCTAGGTACCTAGCAAAAAAAAAAAAAAACCCACACTTCTAGGTACCAGAAATCTCGGAAACCCTCATGAAGTAGGTAGATAGATACTCATTATGATTCATAACTTCGTCCAATTGCCTTAGCCTTCACGGCTACCCCGACTTGATTATACTACCTGTAATGCAGTGTAATGCAGTTGCATCTTGATCAAAACTAGAGTGTATATTTAAATAAATACAATAAAGTTGACTTGTTAAAAAAAAAAAAAAAAAAAAAAAAAAAAAAAAAAAAAAAAACTTCGTCCGATGGGCCCTAATCTTCCTGGGACTCATCCATCGTGTCCGAAAGTCCGTTCGGAAATAATACATGACTAAATCGTCGAAAATATCAAACATGGGGAAAATTGGGAAAACAGTGGGTGTGGCGCGTCCTGGACCCGTTCAAATCGATTCAGGGTCCAAAAAGTGGAAAATGATCCCCCACACGCCTAGTTCCTGGAAATCTCGCAAAACACACATTCGAAATGTGTAGATAGATACCCATTATGACTCATAACCTCTTTCAGTGGGCACCAATCGTTCTGGGACCCGTATCATTGGATTTAGCGTCCGAATTTAGTCAAAAATGAAGGCGTGTGGCCTAGATTGCCAAAAATCTCGAAAATTCATTTTTCAAAATACACATATGAAGGGTAAGGGGAAAAAAGCAGGTAAGTCAAGTCACTCTTGATTCGAGAAAATCGGACTTTTAGTTTCAAAACGTTATTACCAACACTGAACGTAGGTTTAAAAAACAAACAACTATTAACAGAGCTCGATGTACAAATATTTAATCAGAATCACAAGTTTTTTTAAAATTTAAAAATACTTGAGGACTTGAACAATAAAAAATCAGGGCTGACTCCCTTTCAGAAGTAGTAAGAAGCAGGTAAGTCATCTGAAACATGACACCAAGATTATTAAAAAGGAAGTATAGTTCGTTAATAACGTTAATAATAGCATTAGCTCTGTTGGACTTACTATAAATTTCATTCATGATGCAGTCTTGTGAAGAATCGTACTGCTTCAGGTCTGCAGAACCTCAACAGACTCTGAATGTCACGGTATTTGGCTCCGGGGATTGGGATAGGGCCTGGAAGCGGACATGATTATCATCAGAAGTGATTTGGCGTCCTATAAGATAAACGTCGCTGTACCTACACCGAATGTGAGACTTGGGGAATTACCTTTGTACGCCGGTTTTGGAAGTTCGAATTCTCCCGGCCGCATTCCTGGGCTACGGGTTACTTTTTTGAGAGCCGCAGTGAGGAACATTCCGTTGAATGTAGCGCGATGCAGAACCAACCGACGTTCGTTTGTTTTTAATTCTCTGATGGGCTGGGTTTTGAAAGGGCATTTTCGCCCATATTTTTCGTCTAGCAGAGTTTTCCAGTCAAGCACCATTCGATTATTAGGACTGACAACAACAAAAGGAGTGGGCTTTCTTCTGGAGGATCTGATCATTTCTTTAAAATCCGTGGGAGTTTCCATCGGGGATTTCAAACTCCACAGTCCTACATTCTTGTTACACTCCATGTAGGAGTGTCCCCTAATGGGGAATGTCATTTTAATTTCCTTGAGGCCGTGGATATTGTTGCTTGTTCTGCGTAAAATATCTGCGTAATATTTCCCGTCTGTCATCCTCAGAAACAGATGTGAAACAATTGAAACGTTTGCAGCCGCAAGGAGTCCCTGTTTCGTGACAACTAATTCGCAATTTCTTACCGTTTTCTTTCGTTTTCTTGGATTCTCCTCCATTGAATTATTATCCTCATCCGAGCATTCAGACATAATCATTCACAACAGATTTCCAAGAGAAAAAAACGACGCGCACAATAAATAGTGTAAACAAAAAAACTGCTTCTAGTTTGTGTGAAGAACGGGAAAAACAGGTGATAAGGGAGTGACTGTGCTGCCACTATTCTATCAGCAGTCCAGTTGTGCCCAACTTACCTGGTTCTTTCCCCTGACCGCTTGACTAACCCTGTTTCTTCCCAGCACGGCCAAACTTCTCGAGGCCATTACGCTTTGACAAACCTGGTTTTTTCCCCTATTGAGCACGTCAAAAGATGCTCCAATCGAAAATCTATCGATTGCAAACTAAAAATCGATTTTCTCGAAAAAGTGACTTACCTGCTTTTTTCCCCTTACCCTTCATATTGTCTTTACCTGGATTATTCAAGGAATATCCAACCAAGACGCTGTAAATTCTTTTACGAGGGTTTTCGATTCCTCAAAACAGGAACATTGAAAGAATATAGAGAAACAGTGAGTGTGGAGTGTCACATTCCAATCGATTCAACGTCCAACGTTTTAGTGGAAAATGCTACCCCATACGCCAATGCACCCAAAAATCACTCGCATTAGGAAAGTAGGTACCGTATTTGACCCATACCCACCCCCATTGTTACATTTCGTTTGGTTATTCTTCAAATAACTAACCGTTGTTTTCATGCCCAGAAAGTATCTACCTCTGATTGGCCCAAAAAGAAAAAACAAATTCTGGACGTTTCATGATGTCTAAAACAAAACGGACCAGGAACATGGGAAAGACAATGGACTGTGTCCCAGACCGATTCCGATCGATTCAGCGTCCATAATTTAGAGAGAAAAATACCCCTACGTGCCAAGATCGGCAAAAATTTGAATCTTACGTTCTAGAGGCTTTTAATGTAGAAGGACAATATTTTACTGCGCCACATTACAAACGCAACCACAGTTACTCGAGATGCGGGGAACCTCCATCATTAATGAAAAAAAGGGCCGTAAAGTCGAATACCACTGCCTCAAGTACCGTGTAGTGAGGAAAATTTACACCGGTTAATAATGACGTTTTTATTATTTTTTAGCAGTCACGAACAAAACGGAGGTTTGGAACGCACAATCCTCAAAAGTAGTCGTACGAGTTCTCCACATCTCATCCGTTAATATTATAATTGTTTAAATTTCTTCTTATTGGCCAGAGTTGGTCATCTCGAAAGTACAATGCTCAAACCTGTAATATCGGCGTCCAAAAATGAAACAGCGTGGGAGCCCCGCTAGCAGTGGTCAACCGGTTACGAGGTATGTAGGAGTATGAATGACGCGGGTCGAATTTTGGAATAGATGTCCCAAAACTATTCGCAGATAAGAATTTGCATACATCTTAATACGCTCATTGATTAATTTTAATGATATCCTAAGTGAATATATCATGAGAAGACGATTTATCATCTATGAGCAGGTATTACAACCGATTGACCGGGACAAAAACTAAAACAACTAAGCGCAAATGAAAATAATTCGCTTTCGAAAAAGCTTAAGCACCAATCAAGAAATGAATCATAAGTGGACTTGTTTTGTTTATTCTGGTTTGATGCCAATGATGAGGAAGAAGATTTAGGAGGCTCAAGAGAGCTTGTCGAGGAGTTCTAGAGAAAAGTCGGCACCTCTGTGTAAATAGGTTGGTATTGATCTTATCGCGTCACCGAGAAAAAGTAAAAGGGCTTTTGAAAAACCGGAGCTATTAAATGCGTACAAGCCGAATAACCTACTTTGAGAGGGTCATTATTTTAATTAGCTGTTAATGGAAAGGGTTTGCTCCTTTTAGTGGGGAGTGAAAGAGACCAGTATCGTCCAAGTGGCATGGGCCCTATTTGTACCTATTATCCGGCAACATGGGTGAGCTACATGAGTTAATTTCCTCTCTGGGCCAAAAATTTCTCCTAGGAGGAGACTTCAACGCGAAGCATCCCCGCTGGAATTCGGCTGTCTCACGCCCTAGAGGAAACCTACTCTATGATGAAGTAATCCGGCATGGATAGTGTCGTCCACCCGATTGAGCCGACTCATTACCCTGATAATACTCATATGCTCGATATTCTTGATCTCTTCCATACGAAAAACTTACCCATTGGAAGCCCTCATGCAAATGTCCTTCATGAACTTTCATCAGACCACTATCCAGTTGAACTGTACGTCAGAGTGAGTACACCATTTGTTCAAGCCGTGCCATCCTTGATTCAATACCCCCTTAACTGGAAACACTTCAAAATTACACTCGAGCGGATCACCAATTTGCAATGTCCTTTAAAAACTCCACATGATGTGAACAGGGCTGTTAGTCATTTGACTCAAACCATTCAGTTAGCTGCCATAACCCACAGAGAGTCAGAACAGTAATAAGACACCGGACCCCACTGCACATACATCAACTCCTCCGCGCAAAAAAGGACGCACGGGCCCTTTACGAAAGCACGAAATCTCCACCTCACAAGGCCAACTACAACCGCGCAACAAGAGAGCTGAAAATTGCACTGAAAAAAAAAAAAAAACGCTGCAAATTCTTAACACACGGGTTGGTTATTCCTCGGACCAGGCGCATGGAGACTCATTTCTTCAACATGGGGGATAATGGGGAAAACAGTGCGTGCGGCGGGTTCCAGACCCATTCCAATCGATTCAGGATCCAAAATTAAGTGGAAAATGATACCCCACACGCCCAGGTACCAGAAATCTCGAAAACACATATTCAAAATCTGCAAATTCTTACACACGGGTTGGTTATTCCTCGAATGGGGGAAACAGTGGGAGTGGCGGGTCCCAGACCCATTCCAATCGATTCAGGGTCCAAAATTTAGTGGAATATGATACCCCACACGCCTAGGCACCAGAAATCCTGACACATACAAAATGGGTGAATACATACCCATTTTGCCCCGTAACTTCTTCCGGTGGGTGCCAATCGTTCTGGGACCCATTTTATTGGATTCAGCGTCCAAAATTTAGTGGAAAATGACACCCTACTCGCCTAGGTAGCAAAAATCCCGAAAACACATATTCAATATGGGTAATAAATACCCAATTTGACCCATTACTTCTTCAAGTGGGTGCCAATTGTTTTGGGACCCATTTTATTGGATTCAGCGTCCAAAATTTAGTGGAAAATGACACCCCACTCGCCTAAATCACCCAAAATCCCGAAAATCCATTTTTCAAAAAACCCCTACCCCCTCCAAATTTGGTCCGATCGGGCTGAAAAGTTTCGAGGACCCATCTCGGCTGGGAACAGACCCCTGACCCAAATTTCAGATTTTTAGAAAATTTTCTACTACCAAAAACGGCGTGGACAATGGACGGCGGACGGCGTACTTGGTTGGACCTTTTGGTTGGTTATTCCTTGAATAATCAACCTATGTTTTCATGCAAAAGGTCAACCTCTCCGATTCGGCTCAAAATTTTTTTCTGGACGTTTCATGGTGTCTAGATCAAAAAAGGTCAATGTCCGTCCGCCGTCCATCCAACACAATGGTGATGTACGCCGACGATCTAGCTGTCCTTAGTAGAGATCACGATGGGCACCTGGTGAGCTCCAACCTGCAGGAACATGTGAACCGTATCCATGAGTGGAATAAGAATACCCCAAAATCAGCCCACATCACTTTCACATACAGGCAGCGCTTCGAAATCAGTCCCATAGCAATAGATTCAACCCCTGTGCCAATGCGCGAATCAACTCGGTACCTTGGAGTCACCCTAGACAGAAGAAGAATGACCTTTTCCAAACACATAGGCAAAATAGTAAAACGGCTGAGAGGCCGCATCCGCGACCTGAAACCGCTCTTGGGGAACCGATCACCGCTCTCTCTCTCTCTCGACAAGCGGTTACTCTATCTCTCCCTCGTCTGGCCAATTCGGCAATATGCCTCAGGCTTCTATGGCTCAGCAAGTGAAACTCAAATTAAGAGAATTCAAGTCCAACAAAACAAAGCCTTGAGAATGATCACGTCAGCTCCTTGGTATGTACGAAATTCAGTGCTGCACCGTGATTTGGACATCCCTGAAGTAAAGGAAGTGATAGAAGACACCTACAAAACCTCTACAACACAACTGCTCGACACAGAAACCCACTCTTCAGTGACTTCGCCCAAAACCATCCCCCTCCACGTCCTCTTCGACGATTCTAAGAACCTGGGCAAAAGAGATAAGGGGGATAGAAGGGAGGTAGTCATTGGTTGGGCTGAGGCAACAGGAGATGTGTTTTTCAGACATAGGTTGGCAATAAGTGATTCTTGTAGCGTTGTACGTCAATAAGAACGAGGCGCGCAAGTGCCAACTTGAAGTGATTTCAGTTTTGAGGTTATGACTTAAATAAAAACCAACATCTTGATTCCAATCAACCAACCCACATATCACCAACTTCAGGGTACGCCCAAAAACCCTGAAGAAGTATTCGTTGGAGCACTGACAACTTTTCTACACCAGTAGCAAATATTACGAACGTCACCATCACAAAGGTCAGATCTACCACATTTCGTTCGTTTGGCCGCCCCCACTACAGCACATTCAGCGTTTCCCTAGTTACATTGATGATTTCAGAGAAAAGTAGACTGTCAAATACTAATGTGTATGCTACTTACAAAACCTAAGCCCCGATTGCGTTTGCCGAAAAATCGAGGCCCCGAGCAGCACTAAATGTCGCAGAGTAACCATTGACGATAACCTTGAGTGGAAGAAGCAAATTGATTCGATCATACGGAAAATTATGCTTGTCCTTGGTCTCCACAATATACTGAGCAGAGACTTCATTATGGGGGGTATATTTTGCTCTAACCTAGCAATGTGTTGTTGGTTGGGGTGGAGCAATGGCAACCATTACAAAGTGTGAAAAATCAATAGTACATCACTTAATTGAGATGAGCTGTAATTACCGTAGCCGGTCAGAGAAGTATTTTAGTGACCTACGACTTCTTAAATTCAGTAAACTCAGGCTAAGATCGTTAATACCGTTTTTGGACTCTCATCACCGCAGATTTCCTTCGACTCTTCACGGAAAGTGAGCGAGGGGTGAGACGGTCGAAATGATTTCCAATCCCCATGATGAACACATCAGCCAGTCAGCGTAGGTGGGTACACCTCAGTGACATACATTCAGACTTGCAGGATTCGCGGGGTGTGCATTGGCGGGGATGAGAGAATGGGAAGGGCAAGGACTCACCTGGAAATGCTAGCTGGATGACTGAGGAGAAAGGCATCCTCCAATAACACTCGGCCCAATGCAGAAACAGAAAACTAAACGCTGCAAATTCTTTCACATGGGTTGGTTATTCCACGGACCAGGCGCATGGAGACTCACTTCAATCAATTTAGCATCCATAACCTCTTCTGGTGGGCGCCAATCATTCCCGTCTCGTTCAATTAAGCATCCGAAATCTAGTGGAAAATGATACCTCACACGCCTAGGTACCAGAAATCTCTAAAACACATTCAAAATGGGTGGATAGATACTCATTTTGACCAATAACCTCTGGCCGTAGGTGCCAACCGTTCCGAGACACATCTGAATGGATCCTGCGTTCAAAATTTAGTCAAAAATAATACCGCGTAGATCGCCAAAAGTCTCGAAAATCTATTTTTCAAAGTACACATTTTAACGCCTACCCCGCCCAAATTTTGTACGATCGGGCTGAAAAGTTTTGAGGACCAACTAGTGCCGGATACGGGTCTCTGACCCGAATTTCAGATTTTTATAAAAATTTCTAATACCAAAATTGGCGTGGACGGCATAAGGTGGAAGGACATTTGCTTACTTTTATTTATTTGAAAAGAAACGGGACAAGCCCAATTAGAATAATGAATACAGGTAGTAACAAATGTATAGCGACAAAGGAAATGACAATCACTGAAAAGGGAAAAGAGCAGAATCTAAACTGAAAGCAAACAGTAACGTAGCACTGCACTGATCACGCGAATTGGTTAGGTAACGAAGATCATGGTAGGTTCAGAGTTCAGAAGAGAATAGACCTAATACGTGGAAGTGGCGAAGGAATTACGATGAAGAGTGGAGGGGGGCGTGGAGAGGGGGTTCACCTGTCAAGGAAGACGACACATTGGGCGGTTGTGTAACGGGGCGGCAGATTCCAAGCGCCCCGTCAAGAAACTTCGGCGGCGGGGGACGGATCGACCCCTCCCCCCCTCCAAGCGCCTGACCCCAGCTGGGCGGAAGGCGTGTCCTCATTGGATTGGTTAGGCGATGGGCGGCGCAAGACACCCAGGGAGGAGTAGAAGGGGAAGGCGACTTGACGAGCGGACTGGGAGAAGGAACATCAAGCAGTCGTGTCCGAACTCAAGTGAAGGAAAGTTGGGATCTCCGAAACGAGGTTGGCCCCCCCTGCTCGCGAGGACGAGGCGAGGCAGGGGCGGGGCGGAACAACCTGTTTCGGGGCGGAACAACCTGTTCCGGGGCGGAACAACCTGTTCCGGGGCGGGACATCGAAGCGAAGTGAACCGGGACATCGAAGCGAAGTGAACCGGGACATCGAAGCGAAGTGAACCGGGACATCGAAGCGAAGTGAACCGGGACATCGAAGCGAAGTGAACCGGAACATCGAAGCGGAACAACCGACGCGTAGCAAGTCAACCCCTTGTGACCCGGTGTTGTGAAAGTGACCTGAAGGAACGAGTGTATCGTGGTTCCTTCAGGGTGAGAACTCGGGAATTGGGAGATCAGCCAATTCCTATCCCGTAACAGTGGACCCCTATTACGAACTGAAAATCCCCCGTCGGACCCGAGTGTTGATCCGTTCGCGCCCGACCGACGGCCAATAGTCTGGGTTCTCCACGCACCGCCAGTCGTCGGACCTCCGTCGGAAAGAGCCTCGCCTCCTCCGGCTTGGACGGCGTTCCCCTGACCGTAGCCGAGCAGCGAAGAGAACATCACCCTGTTGTCTCCATCCGAAGGAGTTGATACACGTAAGTGGCGAAATACCTCTATCTCGTGAAGAGGACATCACCCTGTTGTCTCCATCCGAAGGAGTTGATGCACGTAAGTGGCGAAATAACTCTGTCTCGTACCCTCGCAACGCGAAAGTCAAATCTTTAAATCTGGCCCAAGCCCCTGACGTTGAGTCACCAGAAAGCTGATCATGGAGTTGTAGATTGTGACCGTAGTATTTAGCATGTCGTCTGTCGTGCGTTAGGAAAAGAGAAAGGAATTAGGGGAGGACGCTAACAAATCACTTCAACTTTTACCGTTATTCAAATCAAACACTCCTGAGCCTTCAGCTACCTCGTAAATTCATTGGCCCTCAGCCCTTCACTTCTACCTACTCATTAATTAGATTAAGTAATAATCAGTATCCTTCTCGGCCGAGACATTCCATATTTCATATTTCTGACAACTGCGTTATTATAAGCCAATATTGAACTCTTGTCTTTCACTCACGAAACCCCATTCCTCAGAGCTTGGTAAATTCAGGTGCACTTGGCGTCTACGACCGACCATCTCCGACATTCCGGACGGTAAGAGAAAGTCTTTAGTCTCCCACTAATTTATTCGCCTAGGTCTATTTCTGGATCCCTAGCCCGTTAGGTGAAACGGCGGGTTACAGTTGTACAAGTATTTCGTAGCTGAGAAAGGGATGGCAAAGGGCATAACAGAACGAGAAGCGGCGCGGGGTGCGTGGAAGCCAATACAGGCGAGAAGATCCGGAGCGTCATGGCGACTTTGATCTTGACATCTTGAAACGCCGAGAAAAAAAAAAAAAAATGTTGGGCCAAATCTGAGAGATTGACTTTTTGCATGAAAACATGGGTTCAAGGAATAACCAAACAGAATCTTATACGCAACTCCCTCATGCCGCACAATTTATGTTATCCTAAAATCCAGGATAGAAGAAGGCCTCTTTGCTGGTTAGTGCACTTATCTGAGTTACCGAGCGCCACGTTTGTTTCCCGAGTTTTTGTTTACCGTTCACTCAAATGTGCCACAGCTCAATCGGAGATTAAAAGTGGACCTAGTATCTTCAGGGGGTAATCCGGTATTTGTTCTGTCCCAAGGGTCACCGGCGCAGTGAGCTGGTATTAACACGTCGGAGGACAACTTGCGGCCAACAATCGAGCTTTATTTATTGAATTCAATGTGGGATCCAGTGAATTTTCGTCGTGCAAAGCGGGGAACTCGCATCCAGGTGCCAAACTTTATTGGATAGATGACCTATGGCCAAGTTCCCTAAGCGAGCATTCATTTGACGTTTGCGCTGAAGCGTGCCCTTGTTAAGGACGTAAGAGCTTACAGAACCACCGCTGAGGTGGGTTTACCTGTCCTAGCGGGAGTCCTCCCTGTGCAATAAGAAGCGTGCAGGAGATGGGCTGCGTATCGTGCACGTGAAGGACAGAAGTTTGTGATCCCGGGAGTGATGAACTGCGTACGGGATCAACAATGTGCGCAGTGCAGGACAAACTACTAAATGCATGGCAGGAAGATTATGAGAGTATCGAGTTCGGGAAAGTGGTACTCTCATTCCTACCAAGTGTAAGGGATAGACTTGAAAGAAAGTTGTTTGTGCCAAACTTTAAGGCGATACAATTTGTGACCGGGCATGGTGAATTTGCGGGACACTTGAGCAGGTTCCAACTGGCACCTGCACAACCACGTGTGTCTGGTGAACTGACAGACCATATATGAGCGAACTCAGAAGAGCAATCCGCTCCCTGGTCAGTTCGGGCGTAATAACTGACCCACTCTCTGGTCAGCAGGGTGTCATAAATGTTGGCCTAAACTCTGGGGACCGCATCCAGTGGCGTAATACCCTCTGAGCGGGAGAGAAAACTGGACTACTCAGGGGGGAAGGACGAAACCCCTGGTACTCTATAAAACGGTAGTGACAGGCACAATGTCTCTGCCACGGAGCTATTAGCCAGTTAGCCCTTATAGGAAGTCACAGACGTCAGTATGCAAACAATCCTGTATCTTCCCAAACTGGTACCGCGGATGGGGGGAGCCCCTGGCCACTGATATCGATTCGGCGGCAGATAATTTTGAAGTCAGTCTAACTTCCATTCTGGCGGAGTCTCGAACAAAACTGGAAAACCCTTCGCACAAAAAAACAAAGCTGAAACCATGGACATGAAACATGACATCCGGTTTGCTCAATTCAGTTAGGAAGAAGGAAAAATTATGCCAGAACGTGTACAATCAGCCTTTCAATATTCACCTCCGAAATTATTTAGCCCGTTTTAGAAATTAACCACAGCAGTTTGTCGGAACATTCTTCTTTTTTATAAAATAACAAACGTATAATTAAAATATCATATAAATATTCCTTAATAAAAAATTAAACCACAAATCTAGAAAAATAGATAAGTGGAATATTTTATCTCAGTGTTTCATCTCAGTATTTCATCTCTGATCTTTTGGCTAGTGGTTTTATTTATAAAAATTGGTTATTTATAAATGAGTTTTTGATTATAAATATGTTTTTGCTTTTTTTTTCTTTTTTTTTTCTTTTTCTACTTATAATTTATTTATATATTATTTTTACTTTGAGTGTAGTTTAATTCCAACGGTTTTTTTGATTTTTGGTTGAGGATCTCAACCGGAACGTTTAATTTCTGGGTATCAGAGAGGCTAAAAATCGTTACTATAAAGAACAAATTGAAAAATAACCAACCAAAAGCGGGGAGAGATATGAAAACTTTATGGAAAGTCATAAATAGTGTTGATGGAGTTAGAGGGACAAATGAAATTGCAGTGATTAATATTGAAGGAACGTTAGTAGAGACAGAGGACCAACCTAAGGATGTCGCCAATGCTTTCAACCATTTTTTCTCTACTATTTGGGAAAATAGTACTCAATCAGTAGCGGATGGTGAAACTATAACGGCCAACCCCAAACAAAATCATCCGATAGTAGAATTTCTTTAGGTGTCAGAGGGCGAAGTGAAACGAGTGATAGGCACGCTGCGAGGAGGCACGGGTCCAGGCATTGACCGTTTCAGCACTGAACTAATAAAAAAGTACAAAGACCTTTTGGTTATTTCCCTAACAGCGATTGCGAATTGCAGTTTTCGTGAGAACCGCTTTTCCTCAGCCTACAAAAAAGCGCTATTAATTCCTCCATATAAAAAAGGTGACCCCACGGAAATGACCAACTACCGCCCAATAGCTCTCCTCTCAGTTGTGGCCAAGATCATCGAAAGGCTAGCAAAGAATTATCTGGTGCAGTTTCTGGAAGACCAGAACTTTCTCAGCGACAAACAGTCCGGTTTTCTGAAGGGTCGGAGTACAGAGGATCCAGTCTGCTTCATGGCTAAGAGTATACTGAAATCGCTAGACAGGGGGCAAAAGGTCATTTACATATACCAAGATCTTACTAAAGCCTTTGACACAGTATCTCACAGTAAACTGGTGAAGGCAGTTGAGGAAACTGGAATCAGTCGAGGATTCGTTAAATGGACAGCAAGCTACCTGGAGGACAGGAGTCATTATACAAAAACGCTGCAAATTCTTACACAGGGGTTGGTTATTCGTCAGACCAGGCGCAAGTAGACTCATTTCTTCAACATGGGGGAAATGGGAATAACGGTGGGTGCGGCGGGTCCCAGACCCATTCCAATCGATTCAGTGTCCATGATTTAGTGGAAAATGATACCCTACACGCCCAGGTACCAGAAATCTCATAAACACATATTTAAAATGGGTAATATATACCCAATTTGACCCATGACTTCTTCCAGTGGGTGCCAATCGTCCTAAGACCCACTTCATTGGATTCAGCTTCCAAAATTTAGCGGAAAATGGTACCCCACACGCCTAGGTTCCAGAAATCTCAAAAACACATATTCAAAATGGGTACCAATATATACCCAATTTGACCCATAACTTCTTCCAGTGGGTGCCGATCGTTCTGGGACCCATTTCATTGGATTCAGCGTCCAAAGTTTAGTGGAAAATGATACCCCACTCGCCTAGATCGCCCAAAATCTCGAAAATCCATTTTTCAAAAAACACATTTTCCCCCCTACCCCGCCCAAATTTGGTCCGATCGGGCTGAAAAGCTTGGAGGACCGTCCTAGGCCGGGAACAGACCCCTGACCCAAATTTCAGATTTTTAGAAAATTTTCTACTACCAAAAACGGCGTACGGCGGACGGACATTGACCTTTTTTGATCTAGACATCATGAAACGTCCAGAAAAAAATTTTGAGCCGAATCGGAGAGGTTGACCTTTTGCATGAAAACATAGGTTGATTATTCAAGGAATAACCAACCAAAATTCGATGTGTAATCAGCGATAGGGAACCCAGTAGATGTGGAGTCCCTCAAGGAACCGTCTTGGGGCCGGTATACTTCCTCGTGCTCTTGGATAGGCTGCTAAAACTTTCATTAGAAGGAGAGGCTGTGTCGTTTGCGGATTTTTTTTTTTTTTTTTTTTTTTTTTTTTCTCTGTTTATTATAATTGCACCAAGTTATAAACTTATTAGCAATATTTTTGTGACTTAAGTTAACTAGGTTACATCTTCAGCCAAGGTACATTGCTTAGCTTTTAATTATTCTAACAACTGATTTTATTGTCATTGCATTAGCGAACTAGTTCATGTGGTTTCGTGCGTTTAAGCCTTCTGACGAGATCATTGACGTCAAGAAGTCGAACAGCCTCTTCGTTGACATGATCTTGTAGCCTTTGGAGATGGGCAGCTGCTTGAAGCCTGATGGTTTCGTTTACTGTCTCGACTTGTAGGTCATGGTGTAACCGGTCGTTTCTGAAGTACCACGGAGCGTTCGTGATGCACCTAAGTACCATATTTTGGAATCTCTGTATCATGTCTCGATTGGTTTGAGCGGTGCAGCCCCACAACTGCGCTCCATAAGTCCAGACTGGCTTTAGGACTTGCTTGTAAAGGATCATCTTGTTGTGGACGGACAAATTTGATTGTCGCCCCATTATCCAGTACATTTTTCTGAATTTGAGTGTCAGTTCATCCTTTTTCTTTTTCACGTGGGCTCTCCATCTGAGCCTCGCGTCGAGCGTCATACCGAGGTACTTAGCTTCATTGGCGTATGGAACCACTTTGTTGTTGAGATGAGTTGGAATGTGGCTAACCTTTTTGTTGGTAAAGTCTACGTGCACCGACTTGGCCTCATTTAATTTAATTCTCCACCTTGCTGTCCATTCTTCAATTTGGGAGATTGAGAGGTTAAGTTTTGTCATTGACTCTTCATTGTTGTTTCCCACAGCCAAAATTGCCGTGTCATCGGCGAAGGTCGCTGTTGTGTTTTCTTCATTTTCAGGTAGATCACTGGTGTAGAGGAGATACAAGAGTGGGCCAAGTACACTCCCCTGTGGCACTCCAGCATTGATCATTTTGGGTTCCGAATAGGCATCTTCGTGTTTTACGCGGAAATATCGATCTGATAAATAAGATCTTAAAAGCTGTGCATATTTTTGTGGTAGCATCTTTTGAAGTTTATGATTGAGCCCTTCGTGCCAAACTTTGTCAAACGCTTGCCTAACGTCGAGGAAGATGGCAGAGCATACTTTCTGCTCTTCAAGAGCTTTTTCAATGATAGAGGTTATTCGGTGAACTTGATCTATGGTCGAATGTTTGCTTCTGAAGCCGAATTGGTGTTTCGGTATCAGGTTCCGTTCGGAGACAACCTGAATCAATCTCTTATAAAGGAGCTTTTCGAATAATTTTGATAACACAGGCAAGAGGGAGATGGGCCTGTATGACGCAGGTTCTTCCTGGGGCTTCCCTGGTTTAGAAATCATAATTACCTCTGCTATTTTCCACAGTTGTGGCACATAAGAGAGCCTGATGGATGCATTTATAATTTTTGTAAGCCTGGCAATGACCTTCCTCGGCAGATTTTTCAGAACTTGGCCTGTGATGAGGTCGTATCCTGGTGCTTTCTTGGGATTGATCTCAGCCTGACTCGTCTTCTGAACTTCATTGATTGTGACTGGAGGGATTATTATCTCTGTTTCAAGGGGTAGGGGCTCCTCGAGAGGTGGCTCACCTGGGGTTCCTGGATTAGATGTGAAAAGGATTTCAAGATGGTTTGCAAAAGTGTCTGCCTTACTCTGATTGTTCTTTGCCCAATTACCGTCAGGCTGCTGTATGGGTGGGGTTTGAGAAGTTGGTCTTTTCAAATGCTTTGTGGCCTTCCACAGCGAGTAATCGGTACTTTGGTCGTTAGTCAGATTGGTAATAAACTGCTCGTTAGTTTCATCCCTGATCTCTTCCATTATTTTCTTAACTGCATTGGCTGCTTTGTACCACTCAGCTTTGTGAGCAGGTAACCTTGTGGCTTGCCATTTTTTGCGGGCTTTTCGCTTCAGTTTTATGGCAAAAACTATTTCCCGGGGGTAGTTGATACCCTTCAAAGTTTTCTTGAGCTCGGGTGTATTCTGCCAGGCAGCTGTCTGTATACTGCAGACAAGATGTTCTAATGAGTGGTCCAGCTCTCCAGTTGTGTTTATTTCATCTCTGAGACTGATTTTTCGGTTGATTTCCAATTTGAACTTGTCCCAGTCTGTTTTTTTGTTAATCAGTACCGGACGGTACGGTTTCTTGATGATATTCTCACTGAGAGTAAGTACAATAGGCGAATGATCTGAGGTTAGGTCGTAACTTTCACTCACCAATAGATAGTTTGTTGATATGTTTTTTGTAACGAAGAAATCTATCAGGTCCGGCTTCTTTTTTTTGTCTGTTGGCCAGTATGTAGGTCTTCCTGAGGAATGTGTTTCCCAGTTATTATCTTTTACTGCCTGAAAGAGCTCTCGTCCCCTTCCTGTTGTGATTCGAGACCCCCAATAGGTATGCTTTGCATTGTAGTCCCCTCCAACAATGAACCGCTCACCAAGTTGTTTGAAGGTTTGAGCAAACTCTGTACACTTGATATTGTGTCTTGGTGGGCAATAAATACTTGCCACTGTGGTTGAGTAAGATTTGGTTTTGATCTCAATTGCACATATTTGAAACTGTTCAGTTTCAATTTTTTGGTGTAAATGGTGGTATAATCCATCTCTAATTAGCACTGCACTACCCCCTCGCGCTTTATTACTCGGGTGCAGCGCATGATAGCATTTAAACCCCCTTACTGAGAAATGGGATTCTCTTGTGAAGTGTGTTTCGGAGATGAGGCACACATCTAAGTTATTATATTGTAAGGCTAACTGGAGCTCAAGTTTGCGAGGGAGGAGCCCATTAGCATTCCAAGCCATAATTTTGAGACTCGTCATTAACGAGTTTTTGATTTTTGCGAGGACTGCCTCTTTTCTAAGGCTCCTATCCTTGGGTTGAGTTCTTTGAACATTTTTGTTTGATTTTTTTCTAATTTATCAAACTTTTCATCAATTATATCCATGAGCCTTTGCAATGGGTCTGCCTCCCTTGCTGTCGGTTCTGGTTTGTGAAGAGCTTTCAGATTTTTTAGTACGTTAGCATAAGATGAGAGGTTTTCTACAACTGACGACTTCCTGCTTGAGCTTTGGCACATGATCGGTTTTTTGGGAATAAATTGAGTTTTTTGTTGTTTGGTTACATTATTGCGAGTTTCTTGCGCACTGATTGCCACTGGGCATCCTCTGTAGTTAGCTGTATGCCCATGAGACTTGCAGTTGGCACATCTAGGCTCAACTTCATATGGCTTCTTACAGTCCTTGCTGAGGTGAGGTTTCCCACATTTCACACATTTAGGAGGCTTGGAGCAATAATTTTTGGTATGTGAGAACTCCTGGCAATTTGTACACTGGGGAACTAGCTTGATACCCTTGATAGGTTCCACTGAGACCTTACAGTGCATAATTTTTTTGATGTTGTAGATTTGGGTGATATTTTCGTCCTGCTGGAAATCCACAAGGCACATGTCAAGAGGTACTTTGGATTTCCATGTTAGCTTCCTGGTCACCTTGAGTACCTTGAGCTTTTGATTAAGTAACTCATTATGAATTTCTTGTTCTGATAGTGACTTGTGGAGCCCTTTGATCATCACTTTTATTGGCCTATCTTGCTTATTTTGATAGGTGTGATGGGAGTAGTTTCCTTCACCAAGAGCTTTAGTGAGGCTTCGGAAATTATCTGAATTGTCAGTATTTATTTTTGCTGTATTATTCCCCAGCATTTTAATTGTCGGATCTCCGGCTGCTCGTTTGGATAAATTAATTAATTGAGTGATTGACTCAATTCCTTCCACATAAATTGGCGGAGGTTTCTGTTCTTTCTTATCTTCTGACTTATTTTTTGTTTTTACATCTTTGTTTGGCTTTTGAGGGAGTTGGCTTCCTCCCTTTTTTCTTTTTCGGTCTTGGACCATTTGCCATTCCCCTGTTTCCATAGCCAAGTCTTCCTCATCAGTGTAATATGCTATTTCTTCGGATGAAATGGGCGTTGGACGATCACTTGGACCGTCGGCTTTCGATTGTAGCTCTTCACTTTTTAATACCAGCTCATCAATTCTTTTTTTATCCTCCTTCATTTGGGAGATTGCGTCAAGTACGGTCTGGCTAAGAATGCCTATATAATTTTTGCATTGATTTAATTCCTGCCGGAGGTATTGGCTGTAAGCCTCTACGGACTGACCTGGAACTGGCTGCGACAAGGGGGTCATTGCCATCCGAAGTCCTTTCTCGGCGATTTCGCTTGAATCTTCCATCGTTGAATCTTCGTACGTCAGCGAGTTCGTCAGCGGCGAGGTCTCGGCCAACACAGCACCATTACGTAACCGCGGAGCTTCCGCGCAATGTTTTGTTTTTTTTTTCTTAAATAAAACGGTTCGGAACACCTTTCCTCGACGGAGGTTGAGGAGCGACTGTTTGCGGATGACACTGCGTACGTGGTGGCTGGTAGTAGTTGGGACGTCGCTATTAAAAAGGCTGAAAGATGCATAACGAAGTCACAAAGATGTCAAGGAGTTGGGCATGAAAATCAACGTTGGGAAAACGAATTTTATGCCTTTTCCATGAGAGAAGTGGACATCCCCAAGATTGGCCGCATAAAATGCCACAATACCGACTGCAATGATCAAGAATGCTGTCTCTGCCCAGAAATCGAGCAAGTGTCTTCAGTTTGCTACCTGGGAATCGAAATAGATCAACGCCTTCGTTGGGATCAATAGGTAAACACCTTGACGTCGAGAATGAGGAAATTAGTGTACGTCTGTCGGGAGGTTAGGAATTTCCTCTCAAAAGAGAACTGTAGAATGCTGTACTTCGCACTTGTTCAAGCATTGATGATATACGGCGTATCCGGGTGGGGTGGCTGCGGATCAGGGCTCATTGATTCCGTGTATTTGGCTCAGAAACTTTTAATTAAAGTGCTTCTGAAGAAGAGGATCCGATGGGGACATCAGAGGTGCTCTTTAGAGAATTTAAAGTGCTTAAATTTAATGATAGGAGCAGTATTATAAAAACTTACAGAGATACAACGAAAGGCGCACACATTTTTAGAGGATGGAAGCACGAGAAGGAGAGGGAAATACATAGTGAAAGTCCCTTTCCGAAAAATGCAACACGGGCAACAGGCGTATGATTATAGAGGAACGAAATGGTTCAACGCTCTGCCTCTCAACTTACGAGATATAGCCAAGCTTGAAGCCTTTAAGAGAGAATTGAAGCCCTACGTAATGAGCTGGTCGCTGAAGTCGCTCTAACTAATAGTGCGTTTTTTGTGCACAGTGGCTCTGTCTAGGTGAATAGTGTAGTGTGCTCCTAAGAGGCGGGACCAAGCATAATTTTTGTAATTGTTGCTGTGGCGCTGGAACTGGTCTGAAGGTTATACATCTACATGTTTAGTTGTAGTTTTTAGTTTTTTTGTTCGTCAGAAGAAACATTGTAGAAGAAGCAATTCCTTCCCCACAGCACAAGCCTCGGCTTACGGTGGGTAGTAGCGTTTGTTAATGTCCAAATTGTGAAAAATTTACTTAATATCCAAATAAATGCAATGAAAAAAAAATTAAAAACAATAAAAAACTGAAGCAGCGCCTAGGCAAAGCTTCCCAGGCCAGCCCCCTAATTGAGGTAGGAAACTAAGGCTTTACCCTATAATGGTGCCAAGAAAGAGGAGGCCTGCGCTGCATGCATTCGTGTAGAATGTACATACCGGCTCTGGGAGTTGAGATGGAATACTCGGGTACCACTCTGCTTATGTGGTAGTGCAAGCTAGAATGCACGAACTACCGAAATTAGGTACTAAGGGGGAGCAGTTTACTACTCCCTTTCTAAGCCCTGCTGAATGAAGGGGCAATCATTCCGGTCTAATGACTGTCTCCATGCTGCTTGCAGCAAGCGGGAGTAGCATAACCCGTGGGGTGAGCTCTCCACATAAATTGTGACTCATACTCTTGAATTGGGGTGAGAAACACATTGGACACTGACGTTTGCGCTGTAGTGTGGATACTCTGTTTCGCACAAATTATTACGACTTATCCTGGGGATCAAACGCTAATCACACATTTGAAGATTATCCGCAATTTAGGTATTAACAGTCCTAAGAAGGAGCACGTGTCTGCTGCGATAGATTAGGATGCATTAAATAATTACTTTTGTCAGCACGCCAACGCCACCTGAAACTATTCAGTGGTACTCAGTGGTGGTGGTTTTCTGAGGGGGGCTGTCAGAAAAGATGTTTTTGGTGAAGTCCAAGTCGGTGCGTGTGAACCAGATGTCTAAGTCCTCCATCTAGGTACTTGCTGAGACAATTCAATTGTACCAACCCCCACCCATTTATCGATTTACTGCTGAGTATAACCCTTACCGTGGAAAAGGGCTATTCTTTCAATGATGTTGTTGTGGCGAATAGCAAAGTGAGATATTTCATAAACGAGCCGTTGGCTCCCTACTTTCCAGATTTGATTGCGGGCTTAAACCTATTTTGGAAATTTTGTTGTTGTTTGTTGAGAGCTCCGCCAGTTAGGAGCAAAAGTTTCGAGGACCAACTAGATTAGGGAACGAATCCCTGGCTCTGGCTTTCATATTCTTAGAAAATTTCCTATTATCGAAATCGACGTGGACGGGGGACGGCGGACCTCGGACAGCACACGGACATTTCCTTATTTCGATCTAGACACCTTGAAATGCCCAGAAAAAAACTTTTGGGCCGAATCGGAGAGATTGGCTTTTTACATCAAAACATAGGTCGATTGTTCAAGGAATAACCAACCAAAATGACCAGAGGACTGGTACCCACCACACCACACCGCACCACACGCTCTGCTTACACTGGGGCTAAGTAGGTTGAATTCAAATGATTATTCTTATTAAAAATTATTCTTATTCACATTAAACTACATTCATATACTCTTTGTTCATATAATATGTATTATACCGTAAAACGTATTAAAATGTTGTAAATATAAATCTAAAAAATGATACGCATTCGCTTCTATGTCTTAATATAACCCAAGTTACTGTTATTACGTATTATAACAAGTTAAGTCGGTTCAACATGAGTTCACTTACTCACCTTAAATTGATTGCACTTGTTTCTAACGTGCGTCAACGTTACCATGTTCTGCAACCAAAAAATGTACACCAATTAATTGATCACCAACTGATTAACGTGCTGTATAATTAAGGAAAATGAAACAACACTTTCTAGTTAGTGGGAGCAATGATCATGTACCTAATAGCTTCACCTGTATAGATAGACTGATTGGTCATATACTTCGATGTGGGGTTGTGGATGAGCAAATTAATGAACTAATTTTGAATTGACTAAATTGATGGTGATCATAACTAGGGTTAAATTATGAAATGGAAGTGTGAGGGAAAAACTAGGGAAACTCTGAATGTGTTGCAGTGGGGCGGCCGCGAGGAGAACGAAAAGTAGATCTGATCTTACTTATTGTTATGTTCGGGATATTTGCTGCTCAGATAGAGAATAGCTGCTTCAACAAACATTTCAGGCTTCTCGGACATATCCAGAAGTTAGTGTATGTAACCTCAGAACAAATACCGATACCACCGCTGGCACATGCATGCCCGAGAACTTTGATAAGTGAGGGGGGCCTCCGGTACCGTACTCGATCGTTTGCAGACTTACGAATCATGTCATGGAGCGGTAGCAATAGCCCGAAACACAATAGTATGAATAGTGGGGTAGTATGAATAGTGCTGTCTTTTGCTTGTTGTTGGTCTCTAATCTCGGGGGCGCCAATCAGAGTCGAGAATCACAGGGGCGTCCGCACGCATTGAACTAGCTAGTATCTCCCAGTAATAAACAATTTAATAACAAACTGAAACAAATTAACCTACTAATACCAAACATTTAGCTAATGTATTATAGCAGAGTTTACTGAATGATCGTACGAAGAACGCGCATGTTCGGCGGAGTGAGTCGCTACAAAGTCTGTTGGCGACTAAATAAACAAAAATCTCCAAATGCGCGAATGTAATTTTTTTCCATATCTTCACGTTGGACAGAGCCCTGAAAGGGGAGGGGGGGGGGGGGTTGCTCATTCGATTTGACAGTTGTACGCAACGTTGAACGGAGCCAAGACATTCAAAAATGATTCCCACGATACGAAATGAGTAAGCCACTCGTACATGCTTTTTCTCATGATTCGGAGGGGAGGCACATCAGAGCCGTGTAGATTGTAGCAGGCGAGCTGTAGCGAAGATATGTGGAACAGCATTACGGAGGATGAGGTATGTTGGGAGTTCACAACGAGTTTGAATAATAATCTAGTTCTCCTGAAAAACCTTTGAGGCTCTTCCAAGTGTTCTAGAGAGTGCGTGACAACAGCTCAAAACGGTTCCGATTCCACGGCAGCTCTGACCGGTCAGGCCAACCAAGCGAGAGATGAGGGGAGAAAAACGTGCACTCCTTTTCTCCGAACAACTCCTAAATAAACCATCCTGAATAAAAATACAATGGACCAATCAACTTCATTCAATAAATGACTGATCACATTGTAAAGCTTTTTCGCATACCAAAGCAGTACATGAGCTATGTATGTTGATATCTGGAACTGGAACTCCTGATGTGCAACCCCCCCCCCCCCCCCACAATAAACACACACCCAACCTGTTTACTCGGAGCACGTCTGTGAGCAAAATCATGAATCTCAATAATAAAAATGAAAAACCAAAATTATTTAGGGCGTACTTACCAGGTTTACAGAAACGCTGCTTCTTCATCCAGAAATTACTTAGTTCATTACTTAGTAACGAGAGCTTTATACCTGAAACAAAACGTGGAAATGAGTTCAGAAAAGATACGTAACCATTTTTCAAGATAAGTACAGGGAAAGTAGATGGGCGGTAAGCAAAACAGTTTCTGGATTTTGTTTTGAAATGCATTTTTAAGATTTTGTCATTTCTCACATTTTTTAAAGATTATTCTTTTATTTGCGCCAAGTAATAAGTCATATTCATGTACTACGTACTATATATATTATGTGTTATGTAATCTACTTATAAGCAACTCCCCAAAAGGATGAATAACTGCTAAGTGGGAATCATAAGATGAAGAATACGGAGCGAACCAGGCAGGATAACGTAATCTTACACAACTTTCATCAACACAAAATGGAGGTTTTGACCAAACTTAATAATATAATAAGTTAAAGATTAAAATTAACAGGTTTAACAGTTAAATTTACAGGTTTAAAGATAATAAATGAAATTACCTACAGGAAATTAAGAAAAGATTATAAAAAAATACGATTATAAATGACTTGGGAAAAGACAGCTCCAAAGAGTTTGTCCAGAAAGCAGTAAATATTTTGTGACCTATTTACACTATTTATGAAATCTGCAGAAACAATCTTTTCATTGGGGTTGTTCATATTGGTGAAGAGTTAGTGTTCAGAATATTACAATTTTGAACACTTAACAGATTTAATGTTTCCATGGGCAAGTTTATCAACCAAAGTAATTGATGAGATAGGTCCCTACACCTACCGCCGTTATGGGCCCGATCATAATGAGTGCACGTCATTGGAGCAACGAGGTCGCGAAGGAGTGGATAAACTCAGCAGGCGTGGTATTTGGCGTTGAAGCAATCGCCCTCTTAAGTGTTGGTATGGGAGTGGGGGAGGCGCGTAAACCCATTAAATGGTGGGTGTTGGATGGTATTGCTGAGAAAGAGCCCGTTGGAGCCGAATTAAAATAGAGTGTTGGTGGTCTTACGGGGCCCACGTCAAGGACCCCTGACACATGGCTATCACTTTGATTTGACGAGCCTAATGTATTCGGTCAGCGTGCCAGAATTGGTGGAGGGGTTGTCACGCACTCGGATCCCATTCCTCTCTGTCCACCTTTGAGTATTAACACCTATGTTTTTTTCATACGACTTTATCACCTTCTACTTCTCATCTTCATTTGAATAATTACACGGCCGGCCCCGACGTTTTCTCTCACTTATATCAGAAACCGTCTCTCCCCCTTCACTTCCTTCGTCTCAAATGACAATTCACTCAACCTTCTCGGCGCCTGTCAGATGAATCCAAATCGTCAATTTTCTCAGAGGTGTGGGAGTGCTGCCGGAAAAGTCCGACTGAATGGAGCAACTCTCGCTCATCTCTTCAACTTATATGCTATGAGGTTCAAGGAAACGTCGCGGTGCCCATAAGTGGAATGAGAAGAGGAAAGAATCATGATAGTGAGTTCTCCGCTTATCTGGATTTGAAATTGTGTTGAAATGTAGATGTTATAAGTCCAGGAGACAACAAAACTGACAAGGAGACTCAAAACGGACGACAAGATATTATACCAACAAGGGCACAACTGTGATGATGTAGGGTGGTTACACCAAGCCAAATTTTAAGGTTCAACCTCACTCTCTGCTGATTCTCGTCTTGACAAATGTCGCAATATTTGAAATATCATTAGATTTTTTCGGCTACTTTCACTTTGGGCAGCGCCCACCACCATTTAAGGTGTCTTGTTAAAAATGATTTACTCCTTTTTGGTTGGTTATTCCTTGAATAATCAACCTATGTTTTCATGCAAAAGGTCAACCTCTCCGATTCGGCCCAAAAGTTATATTCTGAGCGTTTCAGGGTTTCTGAATAAAAAAAAAGTCAGAAAAAATGTCCGTCCAACGTACGCCGTCCGCTGTTCGTGCCGTTTTAGGTATTCGAAAAATTTCTAAAAACCTGAAATTTTGGTCTGGACCCATTTCTGGCTCTAGTTGGTCCTTGAAACTTTTTAGACCAAATTTGGGCGGGGTCAGCGTCAAAATGCGTACTTCAAAAAATGGATTTTCGAGATTTTTGGCGATCTAGACGTGTGGAGTATGATTTTCCACTAAATTTTGGACGCTGAATACAATTAAATGGGCCCCAGAACGATTGGCACTCACCGGAAGAAGTTATGGGTCAAAATGAGTATCTATCTACCCATTTTGAATAAGTGTTTCCGAGATATATGGTACCTAGGCGTATGGGGTTTTTGGTTGGTTATTCCTTGAATAATCAACCTATGTTTTCATGCAAAAGGTCAACCTCTCCGATTCGGCTCAAAATTCTTTTCTGGACGTTTCATGATGTCTAGATCAAAACGCTGCGAATTCTTACACAGGGGTTGGTTATTCGTCAGACCTGGCTCATGGAAACTAATTTAAAAACGATCGGCACCCACAGGAAGAAGTTATGGATCAAATTGGGTATATATTACCCATTTTGAATATACGTTATCGAGATTTCTGGAACCTAGGCGTGTGTGGTATCATTTTCCACTAAATCTTGGACGCTAATTCCAATGAAGTGGGTCCCGGAACGATTGGCACCAACTGGAAGAAGTTATGGGTCAAATTGGGTATATATTACCCATTTTGAATAAGCGTTTTCGAGATTTCCGGTACCTGGGCGTGTGGGGTATCATTTTCCACTAAATTTTGGATCCTGAATCGATTGGAATGGCTCTGGGACCCGCCGCACCCACTGTTTCCCCATTTCCCCTATCTTGAAGAAATAAGTCTTCATGCGCTTGGTCCGAGGAATAACCAACCCCTGTGTAAGAATTTGCAGCGTTTTTGGTTGGGTATTCCTTGAATAATCAACCTATGTTTTCATGCAAATTTGGGCGGGGTAGGGGTAAAATGTGTTTTTTGAAAAATGGATTTTCGAGATTTTGGGCGATCAAGGCGAGTGGAGTATCATTTTCCACTAAATTTTGGACGCTGAATCCAATGAAATGGGTCCCAGAACGATCGGCACCCACAGGAAGAAGTTATGGGTCAAATTGGGTATATATTACCCATTTTGAATATGTGTTTTTGAGATTTCTGGAACCTAGGCGTGTGGGGTATCATTTTCCACTAAATCATGGACACTGAATCGATTGGAATGGGTCTGGGACCCGCCGCACCCACCGTTTTCCCCATTTCCCACATGTTTTTAAATAAGTTTCCATGCGCCTGGTCTGACGAATAACCAACCCCTGTGTAAGAATTTGCAGCGTTTTTTGATCTAGACACCTTGAAACGTCCAGAAAAAAATTTTGAGCCGAATCAGAGAGGTTGACCTTTTGCATGAAAACATAACCAACCAAAAGGTCAATGTCCGTCCGCCGTCCACGCCGGCTTTGGTAGTAGAAATTATTCAAGAAATCTGAAATTTTGGTGAGGGGTGCGTTCATGGCTCTAGTTGGTCCTCGAAGCTTTTCAACCCGATCGGACCAAATTTGGGTGGAGTAGGGGTCAAAATGTGAATTTTGAAAAATGGAATTTTGAGATATTTTGCAATTTAGGAGTGTGGGGTATCATTTTCCACTAAATTCTGGACGCTAAATTAATGTGATGGGTCCCAGAACGATTGGAACCCATTGGATGAGGTTATGGGTCCTAATGGGTATCTATTACCCATTCTGAATATGTGTTTTCGAGATTTCTGTAACCTAGGCGTGTGGGGGTATCATTTTCCACTAAATTGTGGACCCTCAATCGATTGGAATGGATCCGGGACCCGCTTCACCCACTGTTTCCATTTTCCCCATGTTTTTGATCTACACACCTGGAAACATCCAGAAATAAAAATTTGCGCCGAATCGGATAGGTTGGCCATTTGCATTAAAACAGGTTGATTATTCAAGAAATAACCAACCAAAAGTCAAACGTCTGTCCGCCATCCATGCCGTGGTAGAAGAAAATTTTATAAAAATTTGAAATTTGGTTTTAGGAGTCCGTTTCCGGTATTATTTGATCCTCGAAAATTCTTAGATCGATCGGACCAAATTTGGTGGGGGTAGGGATCTAGGCGAGTGGGGTATCATTTTCCACTAATTTTTGGACCCTAAATCGATTGGAATGCGTTTGGGACCCGCCAACCCACTGTTTCCCCCATTTTCCCCACGTTGAAGAAATGAGTCTCCAAGCGCTTGGTCCGAGGAATAACCAACTCGTGTGAAAGAATTTGCTGCGTTTTGATCTAGACACCTTTAAAGGTTCAGTAAAAATTGGTTATTCAAGAAATAATCAACCAAAATTCCAAATCAAAGTTCGAATTCAAACATCTGTTGATTCATTTGTCCGTAGGTGAACAGAAAGCCTTATTGAACACAACATTGACCAACTCCATATACCAGATGGTGTACCAAATAAATAATGTTACAAACAAGATAACTCAACGTAGTAGGGATTGCTTCCTTGAAACACAACCGCGCGTTTTTAACTGATATAGTCTTTAATATTTTTGCTGTCTGGTGACGAAATTTGAGGATGCTTGACCTTTGCTGTTATAAGTATAGTTTTGTAGAAATTTATCTTTTAATAAATCTAATTATAATAAATCTTACAATAAATCTCATTCACCTACATTGGTACAATAAGTAAATTATAAAAATTAATTTTACTTCAGAGGGAAAAGACAACAAAACCTACATTTATAAAGAATATCCCAGGAACAATTTAAGGCCGTTTCCCCAGAATTTACCGACCTATCAGTTCAGTCCTCATTTCTAGGGACAAAAGTTTTTTATTCGATTGCTGTTTACACCACCATTACCACTGATAAACCGCCCTTTCACTCACTGATCGACGATTATCGATGATAGAACACTAAAATCAACCTCCAATTGCACTTGATAAACCAGACACAAGAATAATGCATTACGAATAAACATTGGAATTTCACAGGATAATAAAATGACATCGAAGATGTTAAGATATCATTTTACAGCCTCTAAACTTCCTCTTGAGAATTGAAAATACATTATGTAGGTGAACAATAAACTATCAACCTAGATAGTTTGACTATTTTTGTGACATGAATACATGTGCAGGCGATAAGGGCACCAGACACCTCATCGTCTCCTCGCTTCGATATCAGCCATTAAACTAAGATAAACTAATAAATACGTTGGTAATATAAAGCCACGATAAAAAGCTGCTAACCTCTACAATGGAAACATCGTAAAAAACTGTTTGGTTTTCAAGTGCTGGCTCTTTTAGCGTTCTTTTGGAAGAGTATCTTGTACACTGATCTCCAAAAATCCTTTATTGAGGGTCTCTCCGCCCACGTTATACCGGAAACTGTCGTCACCTTGATGAACTTAAACGAAGTACGTAATAATATTACCTCCATATTATAAGGGGTCATTGATGGGAAACGCTTCGAGTGTTGTAACTCGTAAACTGAACTTGAATGGTCGGTAAAAAATCGCACTTCGAAATTATTTCCAGTTTATACAGGAGCTCAGAAAAATTCTGGGAATCGAAGTCTGTTGGCTGGCTATGTCATTAGCTGTTGAGGTCTCACTGTCTACAGGTGTGAAATGCGACTGAAGTTTGGAATCTGAGGTCTTTCAGTGGGGGGCATGTCCTTCCGCCGTCCACGCCGATTTTGGTAATAGAAAATAGTTTAAAAATCTGAAATTTGGATCAGATTTTTAATCAGTTCCCGTCTCCATTTGGTCCTCGAAACTTAATAGCCCGATCGGAGGTTGTTCAAGATTCATTCCAATCGATTCAACATCGAATACTTAGTGAAATTGTTACGAAACATGCCTGTTCCCAAGGAATCCCAAAAATCCCTAGCTTTAATAAACGCATTTTTGTCATTACCCTCCCCGGATTTGGGTCGGTAGGGCTGAAAAGATTCGAGGACCAACAAGAGCCGAGAAGAAGTCCCTGACCAAATTTCAATTCTTTAGGAAAGTTTCTTCACGCGTTGTGATTCCATAACTGGATTGCGAATTATTCCACATTGCTTCATTACTCTGAATGGAACTAAGCTCTTTGGGCAATCAGTTCCAAAACCCATTTCAATCGACTCAGCGACCAAAATTTTAAAAATGTACTCCATGCGCCGAGGAATGTACACCAAAACTCGGAATCCATTTTCGGAATACCCATTCCCAGCCAAACATTGCCTCGATTTGCGGCAATCAACAAAAATCCATCTCCCATGTCCACAATTCAGAAGAAAATTACACACCTAAATCCCCTAAGCTCTCAAAAACCCATTTTTTTTAACACCCATTTTTACTTATAACTTGTCATTGCACCCTCTAACGTCCCGTTTAGGGGCATAAGTCTTGTACTCGACTAGGAAGTCGACGATTTCTCAGAAAACTTTAAGGGGCCCGGACCGCGTATGGATAAAATCACCAATTAAACACACCCTAGAACGGGAAGTGTGAGGTTTAGATGGAGTCATACTAATTGATACCATAACAAGTTTCGGTTTAGGAAGATGTTGATATAATGAACGAGACTGGAGATTGCTAAGTCTGCAAAATTAACCTGTCTAAAATGGTACTCGCCCCGGAGTACTCTATTCCCTCCGCAGTCGAGCCAGAGCAACGCACTTTAGAAAAAGATCTCCCTCTTCAAATAATTTGAATGAAAATCACATTTATCTTAAACCCCATCAAGTGGGCGTAGGACATAATGATGTACCTACATTCCATCGGCTCTCTGGTCGAATCTGAGAAAAAAATAACCACTTTCCGCGACCATTTTTGCTATCAAATAACAACTAAGTGGTTTAATGAACAACTTGCGGGACATACAAATTATAGGCTCTCCCTGAGTAAGAGCATTTTTTCCTCGTCTTTACCTTGAAGCAGTATAGTAACTTTGCCGTTACAGCATCATCAGGTCGGAAAATTAGGTTTTCCACATTATTAATTAATAACTGATGCAACTACTTTTTTCCTGATCCTTAATAATATTCATTCAAAAGTCACTTGTACATGTCGGTAATTACTGCAATCTGTCAGCTTGAAAAAGAAATCGACTGGGTAGACTGGTAACAGTATGTCCGGTAATATTCAATGAGTCGACAAATGGATAAATCTCTTCTACATAGGCGCGGTGGTCATATTTTTGTACTACGCAAAACTGGGTCGCACAGAAATAACGTCAACGTTGTATCGTCAGGATGTGTCCAGAAGATAAAGAGGTCATCTACTGTAGGGCGAATATTAGCAAAGTGTACTGCTAAAGGGACACGACGATGAATCGGTTGACATGTCATTGGTCACACACTTGGACCAAGGCACATCAGAGAGTTTCGCGGCCTGGCAGATGTGGCTTGCGTGGCTTTCCCAGCGTGGCTGCTTGCTGTGTCATCCACTACAAAACTGTGTGGACGTTGGACGACGGACATTTCGGCTATCTGATCCAGAAATCATGAAACACAAACTGCCCAATTTTGGGGCCATTCGGATAATTTGACCACAAAAATGATCACATATTAAGTGACCATATGTACCTAATCATGAACCTAAGTATTATGAAGGTTCGTGGACTAACTAACGAAAAACATAATATATGTCCGTCCGCAGTTTGGGTAATAGAAAAATTTCTAGAACTGATATATGTAGGTTAGGGACATTTTCCACGCTCAAGTTGGTGCCCAAAACATTTCAGGGCAATCAGCCAGAAACGGTGAGAGGGAAGGTGAGAGGGGGATTAGGTAAAATTGTGTATTGATTGGATTATTCTATCAATAATCAATCCTTTGTAATTATGCCCAAGGTATGAGGTCGACTATCTCCCCCAAAATTTTTTGTAGACTTTCATGATGTCTAGATCAATAATGCTGCATTTTCTTTCACAGGGGCTGGTTATTCCTTGGACCAGGAGCATGCGGAAAATGAAAAAAAGAAGTGCGTCCAAAATGGATCGACTCTCAAAGCTATTATTCAAGGAACATTTTTTTACCCCTCCCCCCCTCTCGAATTTGTTCCGGTCAAGCTCGAGGACTAACTACAGGAAACGGGTCTCTGACTACCAAAAACAGCGTGGAAAACGGACAGCTGAGAGAGAGAGAGAGAGAAAGTTTATTCATGTACAGCTGTTGCATATCAGAAATTATAAATAATGAATAATAACCCCCAGCTGTAGGCAGAGCCTGAGTTGCTGAGGGGAGTCACTCAGAACATCTCACAAAAATTACAATTCTGTGCAGAACATACCCGATATTAAATATTTAGTATGCATCTCACAAAATATCATAAAAAACAATGCCAGTATCATAATAACATTAAATGCTATTATGGTAAAGTTTTTACCATCAATATAATCATTAATCTCTTATAAATAATATATATCATTAATAACATCATATCGCCGTATCATACGCCTATTTCCTTTAGGGAGTCCATAAGCATAACTCTGTCAATCGAGTCAAATGCTTTGGCGATATCGAGGTACGCAATTATCAGGTTTTCCCGTCATCCCTTATACGATGAATGTCCTGGACTACTCTATACAAAGCATCCTCTACATTCCTTCCCTTACGGAAACCAAACTGGCAGCTGGACAGAAGTTGAAATTCTCCCAGGTATCCCGAAAAGCACTGCTTCACCCATCTCTCCAAAACCTTTGACAGAATGCTGAGCATGGCAATCGGGCGATAATTACCAGGGTCATTACGTGAACCGCCCTTGTACAGCGGAACAATTTTGGCAACCTTAAATTGGTCAGGGAAGGTGCTATTAGTTATGCTGAGGTTGCAGAGAAAGAGGAGGGGTTGCGCTATCTCGGGAGCTATTTCCTTGACTAACTTTGGTGAGAGATCATCGATACCAGGGGCAGAGTTACCTTTCATACTGGACACCATCGTAAGCATTTCCTGCTCAGTCATCCGCGGAATTTCAAACTTACTATCCACTATTTGCCTCGTAGTGCGGCTTTGTGCTCGACAAGCATCAGGAAGCCGTGCTTTACACTCCTCAGCCAATCGTTTCCCCACACCACAAAAGTACTCATTCAACTCACCACACGCCTTCACAACTGCTTGATCTCTCGATGATCGGCTTTTCTTCATCACTTCATCGACGTAGGGACTCCCCGGAGCCCCGCGCTCGCCCCTACAGAAGGTACTGTCAATGACTGACCAAACCTTCCTCGGGTCATTTCCGGCTTGCTCCAATTTTCCTTTATAATAGCCGTGCCTAGCTTTCCTAACAACTTCTACGATCAAATTTCGATATCGTGTAAATTTTTGCTTTAGAGCAAGGTTGAAAGGCTGCTTCCATAACAACCTCCCCAACCTATCCCGCTTCCTCATAGCCACGACCAAGCCACTCGTAATCCATGGCGTGAGCTTTTTAACTAGCTGACGGACATTTTGGTTTTAGGTTGGTTATTCCATGAACAATCAACCTATCTGATCATATCATTGGTTAACTTTTACCATTGTCACCAATGGGTATCATGAAACCTAGAAAAACAGTGGGACAATAGAGAATGTGGGGTGTTCCGGACTCATTCAATCGATTCAGCATCCAATATTTTTTATTAGAAAACAATACCCCAATCACCAAAAAATGTTTAAATCCATTTTTCAAAAAAATATTTGAAAATATATTTTTGAACGGTGAATCTATTGGGATTCAGGCTCTCAGACCAATAGGTGCCCATTGGAGGGGGCACTCCACAATCACTGTTTTACCCCATTTTTTCCATGCTTCTGGTCCAAGAAATAACCAACCTCTGTAATATGAGCATCTTGAGTCTTGAGCATGGAAAAGTAGATTTATTATAAATTTGGCAAATCAGATGGGTTGGCGTCTTAAATGAAAACAGGTTGATTATTCAAAGAATAACAAACAAAATTACAATACTAAACCATGATTATTACGAATGCGCTCAATTACTGCACCAAATATGTTAGCTAAGACGTATTTTTTCTTCGATGTACTCTCTGCCAACTCCTCTCACAAGAAAATAAACTGATAGAAAATTAAATATTTAAATATTAAATTTTATTCATATCACAGTATTCAGATTACAACCAGGGATCTAAATGAAAAAAAAAAAAAAAAAAAAAAAAAAAAAAAAAAAAAAAAAAGCGACCTACGCCGATGACACGGCAATTTAGGCTGTGGGAAACAACAATGAAGGGTCAATGTCAAAACTCAACCTCTCCCAACAATCTACAAAATTGAAGAATGGACAGCCAAATGAAGAATTCAAATGAATGGGGCCAAGTCGGAGCACTTAGACTTTACCAACAAAAAGGTTGGCCTCATTCCAACTCATCTCAACAAGGTGGTTCCGTACGCCAATGATGCTAAGTACCTCGGTATGACGCTCGACGCGAGGCTCAGATGGAAAGCCCACGTGAAAAAGAAAAAGGAAGAACTGACAATCAAATTCAGAAAAATGTACTGGATAATGGAGCGAGAATCAAATTTGTCCGTCCACAACAAGATGATTCTTTTCAAGCAACCCCTGTACTTACAGAGCGCAGTTGTGGGGCTGCACCGCACAAAGTCGAGAATCATGATACAGAGATTCCAGAATACGGTAATTAGGTGCATCACGAAAGCTCCGTGGTACTTCAAAAACGACTGGTTACACCATGACCTACAAGTCGAGACAGTAAACGAAACCATCAGATCTCCAAAGACTACAAGATCAGGTTAACGAAGAGGCTGTTCGACTTTTTGACTCCAATGATCTCCTCAGAAGACTTAAGCGCACGAAACCACATGAATTAGTTCGCTAATGCAAATACAATAAAATCAGTTATTAGATTAATTATAAGCTAAGCAATGTACCTTAGCTGAAGATGTAACCTAGTTAACTTAAGTCACAAAAATATTGCTAATAAGTTTTTAACTTGGTGCAATTATAATAAACAAAGGGGAAAAAAAAGGTTACAGTAAACAGTAAACTTGACAATTTACTCGCAGAGTCTGTTAGAAAATGATTATGCCTCGTGGAAGACGGTTTGGCAGATTTTGACGCTCGAAAATATCCCCTGAACATTGTCCGATGAAAATCCCTGAAATGTCAAGGTATAGCCCATTAGGCGTGTAGAATGGCTTCCTTCGAGCGTGTTCAAAAAGGGTGCGCGAGTCGCGTTCAAGATTAATCTTTTCTACTTTATTATGATTAATTAATGTTCGCTCTTAAAAAATTCAGTTTCGTGTATATTTCTATTTCATTTCATCTCACACCGGTGGTGGACATTACGGTGATGTACGAATATAATTTACGACAAATAGGGAGGGTTTGGTATCAAAAGAACTCATTAGTCACGAAGAGAACTGAAGTAGAAGACATTCCTATGGAAAAAAAGTCTTAGTGGAGTTTATTTTGTCTTAGCGAGAAGCAACCACCAGCACCTCCAGCATGGGAAACTTTGAAGAATTGGTTTCTGACACACGATATTTTAGGCAACATAAATAACACGAGTCTATAATAACCCCGAAGTAAATATGCAGGAGAAATAATAACGCTGATAGTTCTTCGAGCTTATACTCGTGGCATATTATTATTCTTGCGAGTACCTATCGATAAATAGATGATAGAGAGCGTGCCAATCGGTCCAAGATCGATCATAATACAGGCAATAGACATAATAAATCAGTCATGCAATTTCCCTTGATTTTAGCTGTTTATACCTATAATATAAGAAGAAAATAACGTTTAAACAATGTTCTATACATTTTTGTTGTTAGCCTGTTTGTTTTCTGCAGGGAAGAAAATCGATGGGGGTGGATGCTTTGGAAGAGAGTTTTGCCACACAATTCTACGATAAAATGGCTTTTATTCATCATTTTCATACGAACGTCTTTATGCGTCTCTAAGTACCGCAGGACGAGAGAAACTATGGGCCAATTTATCGTTGAGAACATAAAAATCTAATCGCCCCGGGACCCCATTTGAATGGATTCATCTTCCAAAATATAGTGAAAAATGATTCCCCTCTCCCATGCCTAGTTACTAAAATATACCGAAAATCGATTATTATCAAAACACACATTTTCACTCACACACTCCCCAAATGTTGTCCAATCGGGCTAATTTTTAGAGGGCCAATTAAAGGCCGAGAGAGGTCTCTAACAGAAATTTTAAATATTTGCCCGCCCTGTGGGTCGGACAGGAATTGCCACGTCTTGCCAGTCTCATAAGAACTGCATGCAAGAGGAATACATGTAGTTCCCTTTTCATAGCTACACCCCAGACAGGAAGGACGCCTCTCGCATTTTAATCCTCCGCCACATCTCTTTGGATCTTTCTTTAGGCGATTGTCCATCGAATCGTGGAATTTATCATTGTTTGCTCAAGAAATTTACTGCTTCCTGGCTGGCATGTAATTTTTCACAAATGCCGTGTCATTTTACTTTATAAGAATTCATAAATCAGCTGCATTTTGCAGTTTGACAAGGCACACTAGACTTCCCTTCTCCCCAGAACAGAGCTCTTGAACTCTGGAGACAGACTAGCAATTTCTCAATGATCATTTTCTCGGTCTGATACTCGTTCCAGACAAGTTTTTCTTCGATGTATGATTTAGAGGAACGTGTCATTCCTTTATAAAATAGTTGAATATTCGGACCTGCAGAGGCTCATCCGGAGACCGGTCAAATGACCGAAACCACCGTCCCAAGTTCACGCATATTTCCCAGGCTTATGCTCCTACCCTATTAACTAATCAGCTATATTGTCGAGCTTCCTGTCCGTTCGTCGGTTTAGTGGCTTATCCTTCATTCCGTAGTATTCCCAGTCTCGCAACTCGAATGAGAAAACTTACGTCATTAAGACAAATTCTAATTGATAGAAGTTGAACCGGTGCCGTCACATTCCCCGACCGCCGATTTCTACTGCCTGAACATGAAGGCTGTTCATCATTGGCACTGTTCCCCCCATTTATCTCGACTCCCTTTCGTTCCTCATTATGTTGGATAAAAGCCGAGACGATCGTCTCTTAGGTACACAGATCGTTTCCCTCTCAAATGATCTATTTCGAGAGGACGTTGGACCGCGATGAGAGGCTTTTTAAAGAACATTAATCCTATCTATTCAAATCGACTTCAACAGTTTCCCCTTTCTCTTTTAAAAATTGAATCTCTTCGTTTACAAGCCGCTTATCGCAATCTCGTAACATACTTGTTATTATCGCTGACTGCATTTGAGTTAATCAATGTTGAATAGAATGTTTCCGTGCGCCGTGGGTGATTTGGTAAACTTCGAGGGCAATTAGAGCATTACTATCAGTAAATTGCATTGGGCACTAAAATGTGGCTATTTTACCCACACCCTCGTCCGGTGGGTAGGCAGCGTTCAGTACATAGATATCATTTCAATCGTTTTACCATCACCGGACACGGGCTTAAGTCAGCCGTTTATTAAATCATAGCTTTTCGGTCTATCAAGATTTTATCTCTCTCAACGCTATATCGAAAAATCAAAATCCCAAAATCAATCCGAATTCCTAATTATTTGGCACTATACCTAAACGTTTCTCTCACCGTTTTGAATTAATGTTCTTGGGCACACACTTCTTCCAAGGGATACTGGTCGGCGAGTAAAACTGTCTGAGGACTGTCAAGATGATATCGTCCAGACTAAATCGCCGAGGAGTGAAACAGAAGTGGCGGCATGAATGCTTCATGAGGAGGACGAACAATAAGCAATGGAAGATGCCTCATTGTCCTCTTAAATGGAGTTTTCGGTGAAGGAAAAATGGGGCGGAGAAGTGTCAAATATCTCGCCAGACTGATTGTTATGAGAGTGGATATACCAAGCCGAACAAAAAAAGAAGAGAGTGATGGAGGGGGGGGGGGGGGTCTGATGAATCATTCCGAAGGGTAATCGTTCAGGGCGGGGCTTCTACTGACGAAGACCACCAATTTGTCTCCACACATTGATAATGGTAACTCCCTAGACTTTTAGCGTCTCGAGCACAAGTGCTAGCTGAAATTAACTGAACAAGATACTACTAATTTGACCTGGCAGTCACAGTATAAATAAAGTCTCAGGTTTCTAGACATGTTGAAACTACCCATTTTATGACAAGACTAAGGGCTATCAGCATCCCATTTTTGGTCATTTTTAAGTTTTTCAAAATGTCAATTTTTTTCATCAGCACTTGAATCTGATGAAACGAGAGGTACAATTTTGTCGTCAGAAGTGGCTATTATGCATAATGTAATAAGTAGGACATTTTACAAACTGGTATCAATGAATGACAAATTGAATTTGACAATACCGCAGTCCATACCCTTCGCACGACTTGCCTCAGATGCCTCCTACAATATATTGGTCCTCATTCGTTAATTTCTTTTCTTCAAGTCCTCCAGGGTGGATTCGTGGTTTTCAAACGCAGGTGGGACGTGGTTAGTTTGTCTAGACCCTTAACCCTTTTAACCCTTCAACCTTTTAGATCAACTCACGGAGTTTCTCTAACTGTTCTTTTGTCTCTCAATTTTGCATTCTTGGAATCCCACCAGGAACATGGAAAAATGCTTAGCACCCAAATGGTTTGTGGCCAGTCCATACGTCTATGGGGGTCCTTTTATTACCTCATATACACATGTTCCTTACATAGCATAATATGGTGTTCGGATCAAAGTTTTTGTTTATGAATACTCCCGCCAATTTTTACTCTTCAAACACTTCATAGTTTTTCCAGTTTGGTTCTCAGCCATCCCCATGAGTTCCTTAACGCATTCCAAAACATTGTTCTTTGTCCTCATGAAGTATTCCATAGTTCGTCTTGGAAAATGGTCAATGAATCACTGATTCGAATGATCACACCACATGAAGTATCTGTACTTAGACCTTGATTCGACAGGGAAGTAACACATCTGAAAGCACCTCGTCCAGCTGCTGAGAAGTTACCACTCTGCCTGGCTGTGGGAATGGCATATGGCTGTTTTTGTCTTTCTCACACGCCTCACAGATCCTGTCATGTTCTTTGAAAACACCACCATCATGGTTTTACAGACTTCTTACATGGTTTTACAGATTTCTTACATGGTTCTGATCAAATCCAAATTGATATGGCCCAGCCTTCGATCCCAGCTTCCTATCTCATAATACGATACGCAGACTGGGGTTTTGCCAAACATCATGATGATGAGAGAACACGTGTTTTCTTTATTTCGTAGGGCATCCATTATCGCCTTACTTCCTCTTAATTTTTGAAAAGCACCATCACTTAGTACCCCTTTTTCTCAATCGTAGCAATGGGTAGTCTGAAGTTGAACTCAGAAGCAAACATGTACGTATACCTCGTCAGCACTGATTTCGAATTCCCCATGGCGAGTTTTGGAGGTTATGATCCCCTACGATCGTGCAAATGAAAAGGCTTAAGGTGCTCAACTGTGGGGATGCTGGGTAAGATACTTATGGTAATTGCGACATTATCCAGAGATGAGGAACTTAAGGTTGAACGCAAGACTTCTCCATCTGAACCCTCGTTCTCAATAAAGGAACGGAGTGGATAAAGCTGCATGCCTGCGGGCTTCCCTCTAATGGCTCACAATTTGTCTAGACCCTAATTTGACATCATATCTTCCTTGTTTACGGCCTTAATGCATTGCCCTACATAATACGCTCAACTCATACCCTATAATTACCCGACCAAATATTATAAATACCTTCATCAGTCCCAACCCCTCCCTTTGTGTTTCCTTCTCATACCTCTTTTTTTCCTTCCACTAGGTACAACAATGGTTGGATTTTGAACCTCGGCAACCACGAATCTGTCTTGCAATGACAGGTTGAAGACTTCTCGCATGAAGCCAATCATCTTATAAAATCGCAACTGCGTGCGCAATCATGCGCGAGTGACACTAAATTTCTTGTTTTCAATAGGATTCTAATGTATTATTGTAGATTTGGATTCTACCAAAAATTTCATGAAATTTTAATCCCCCAACCAATCTTCTTGATTACGCGCAACCGGTCTTGCGAGCACGCAAAGTTGTCACATGAGTTGTTGTTGTTTTTGAACGCCGATTCTCGCGCATCTATCCGTTTCTTGATTTCTCTCAATTTTTGCGGAATAATGACCAACCATTCTTCAATTCTTCTTCAAAACTCTGACAAGGCCTCCTCTGCCTGGACAAAGGCAGTCAGGCGATTTGACAAGAGGCACGCGAATAACTTTCCGATACAGTTGATAACGGATAGCCCTCTGTAACAGCCTGCATCACCTGGATCACCCTTCTTGAATAACGGGAATAACAGAGATTCCAGAAAGGAATCAGGTACCTCACCAGTCTCGTAGATTGAGTTGAAGAAGCCCAACATATACTCCAGAAGTTCCGATGTGGCGAACTAGTAAAATTCAAACGGGACCCCATCCTTTCCTGGCGCCTTGTTCATCTTCGTTTTATCCATCACGCGCTGCAATTCAGCCGCTGTGAATGGCTCATCCAGGATTGAGGAACGAAAATCAGGTTCAGCATAAAGAATGGCTCCATGATGCTCCACTGGATTCAAGAGGGAGGCGAAGTGCCCCACCCAATCAGACGACGATATATGCGCGCGCGGGGTTGATCTTGTCTTCATGAAGGATCTAGCTAGCTCCCAAAACCCCTTACCATCTTTGACCATTCTGAATTCTGCATCCATACTTTGAAAATATTCCTCTTTCTTTCTTATAATGAGGTGTTTGTATTCTGTGTTTGTCACCAGATATTTATTCTTTACCTGCGTTGAGTCAGTTTCCCGATACAGATTCAGCAGTTTCATATATTTGGCTCTCGCCTGGACACAATCCCAGTCAAACCACATGCACCTTCTCCGGATGATGGCTTTCGGGCTGTGCGGCGCACATGTTCTAATAACATCGACGATTCCTTGGGATGCGAGGTTCGGGGTGACCCAGCTATTAATCGCACTTGGTGGCTTTGCATTGCGATTTTTATTGAATTTGTCTTTTTGGCTTGGTGTCCATTTGAGACGAGGGGGAAGCGAAGAAAGAGGTTCAGCCTTGATGTAAGGCATCAACATAACAATAGGCTGGTGATCCGAAAATACTTCTACTTCCACCCAAAAGTCTTCTACGCAGCTTAACACCTCCAGAGGAACATACACCAAATCCCCGAATTTCTCAACACTAGAGGCAATCGTGCAGTGCGGCTATACTCTCCTAGACAAAATGGAAAGTTATGAGAGGGAGCAAATTGCTGAGCGAGCGAGGAACTCGGCCCATCACTATCTCTACGCAGCCCTTGACCATGACCAAACAAGTTACCTGGATTTAGGCGATCAGGTGGTGGTAGGCAACATCATGAGGGTGGTTGGGGTATAATTTTCCACTATATGTTGGACGCTTAATTGATTGAAATGGGTCCGAGACACTTTCCATACACTTTTTGATTGGCTATTCCTTGAATAATCAACCTACGTTTTCATACTCAAGGTCACGGGGGGTCGACCATCTCCGATCACATTTTTCGTTTAGATCAAAACGCTGATATTTCTTCCACAATGGTTACTTATTCCTTGGGACAGGAGTATGGGGAAACAGTGAGTATAGAGTGCCCCGGACTCATTCTAATCGATTTCGCACTTGGTGGAATATACCCCCTCTAGGTGTTCAGTTTAGGTTGTTTATTCATATTGAGCCTCGTTTGATATCTACTGACCCTTGGCCTGCAAGGCTCTGATTGGCTATCTCCTCCCATCTCACTCCTACCAAGCAAGCCCCTCTACCTGAAGAAGGGGGGGAGCTCAGGACATGTCGGCGACGCCTGTAATGAGCCAGTGCACAATTATTAATCCTCCACTGCGGAATTTATATTCCTCCGCCATCTATAACCCGACGACAGAGTCCAGTGTGTTTCTCACCCCAATGCAAGGAAGTGAGCCACAATTATAAGGAGAGCTCACCCCACGGGTTATGCTTCTCCCCCCCCCCCCCCCCCCACTGCATGCAGTGAGGATACAGTCTGAACAGACTGGAATGATTGTCCCTTCATTCAGCAGGGCTTGGATAGAGAGTAGTAAACTACTCCCCCCAAGTACCGACTTGCGGTGTAACCCGCCGTTTCACCTAACGGGCTAGGGATCCAGAAATAGACCTAGGCGAATAAATTAGTGGGAGACTAAAGACTTTCACTTACCGTTCGGAATGTCGGAGACGGTCGGTCATAGACTCCAAGTACACCTGAATTGACTAAGCTCTGAGGAATGGGGTTTCGTGAGTGAAAGGCAAGAGTTCAATATTGGTTTATAATAACGCAATTGTCAGAAATATGAAATATGGAATGTCTCGGCCGAGAAGGATACTGACTATGACTTAATCCAATTAGTGAGTAGGTAGAAGTGAAGGGCTGAAGGCCAATGAATTTACGAGGTAGCTGAAGGCTCAGGAGTGTTTGATTTGGAATAACGGAAAAATACAAATGATTCACTAATGTCCTCCCCTAATTCCCTTTGCTTTTTCTACGACAGACAAAATACTAAATACTACGGTTACAAGTTACAATTCTCTGATCAGCTTTCTGGTGACTACACGTCAGGGCTTGGGCCAGATTTAAGGAGTCGACTTTCGCGTTGCTAGGGTACGAGACAGAGGTATTTCGCCACTTACGTGCACCAACTCCTTCGGATGGAGACAACAGGGTGATGTGCTCTTCGCTGCTCGGCTTCGGTCAGGGGAACGCCGTCCAGGTCGGAGGAGGCGAGGCTCTTTCCGACGGAGGTTCGACGACTGGCGGTGCGTGGAAAACCTGGACTATTGGCCGTCGAATCGGGCGCGAACGAATCAACACTCGGGTTCGACGGGGGATTTTCAGTTCGTATAAGGGTCCACTGTTACGGGATAGGAATTGGCTGATCTCCCAATTCCCGAGTTCTCACCCTGAAGGAACCACGATACAATCGTTCCTTCAGGTCACTTTCACTTCACTTCGATGTTCCGGTTCACTTCGCTTCGATGTCCCGGTTCACTTCGCTTCGATGTCCCGGTTCACTTCGCTTCGATGTTCCGGTTCACTTCGATGTCCCGGTTCACTTCGCTTCGATGTCCCGGTTCACTTCGCTTCGATGTCCCGGTTCACTTCGCTTCGATGTTCCGGTTCACTTCGATGTCCCGGTTCACTTCGATGTCCCGGTTCACTTTACTTCGATGTCCCGGTTCACTTCACTCCGTTCCGCGAACGGAGATTTCAACTTTCCTTCTCTTGAGTTCGGATACGACCGCTTGATGTTAGTTCTCTCAGTCCGCTCGTCACGTCGCCTTCCCCTTCTACTCCTCCCTGGGTGTCTTGCGCCGCCCATCGCCTACCCAATCCAAAGAGGGCACGCCTTCCGCCCAGCTGGGGTTAGGCGTTTGGAGGGGAGAGGGGTCGTTCCGTCCCCCGCCGCCGAAATTTCTTGACGGGGCGCTTGAAATCTGCCGCCCCGTTACACCCCTCCGATCTTCGGAGGCCGAGGTCTACCTCGGCAATTTTCCTTCCGGTGGGGGTGACTGGTGCGATGGGCATTGCGTCAGGTCGTTTGGCTGCTATCCACGCTTGCTCGTACCGCCAGCGTCTGCAAGCGGCACAGGTTGGTGGACGGTCCTTCTCGTGTTCGGCGATGGAGCAGGGCTTCGGGTAGGCGGGATCCGTGGGTCGTAGGTTCCGGCACTTTCTCACCAGCCGATTCCACATCACTTTGCAGCCACCGCAGCGGTAGGTTGTCGGCGGGTGTTGTCGCTTCGTGCAGATGCAGCACAGGACGCTCCCATTCGTCGAAGGTACGCTGGCGCGGATGTTCCAAGGTGGTATGTTGGATGGGTCGGCAGGGGCCACGGGTGAACTAGCGCCAGCATCCCCATCAGCTAGGACGACCTTCACCGGCCGAGGGGTGGAGGCCCGGGAGGAGCCGGAACGCGGTTGCCCTGGGATGGTGTCTGATCCCCGTGCGGTTTCTTCAGATGACGAGGAGTCCGAGGACGACGTCGACGAGTCGGCAATACTCGGCTCGGCCGCGGCGGGCGCTGTGAATGCAGGGGCGGGGTATCCTTCCACGTTGCTGTCAGGTCGTGGTGTCGACGATCCTCGAGGGGTGGCGCGGTGCGTGCTCGACCCGAATGAGTCGTTGAGGTGGGTCATGGCTTGCAGCCGTTGTTCCATCATGATCACTCGGCAACGCAGGGACTCGACCTCCACCGACCCACCACTCGATCTTGATCTCATGTCCACCCCCGAGTCGCCAACGTTCAAGCTTTCCCCAAGCTCGTCTAGGCAGCGCAGCAGAATCCGCCTCTGTGTTGGCATCCTGTCGCAGGACGCGACCAGCTTGCCCAGCCCCATGATGACCGTGGAGGTGACGGCCAGCCACTCCGTACTTCCGGGCTCCAAGTCCGTGCTGCTCACCGACGACGGTACCCGCGGCCGAGGTAGCGCCATAGTCTTCTGGTGTCGTTCGCTGATCTCCTATTTTCCCACTATACCCTGAAACATACAAACCGGCCCTTCTGTTAGTCTCCTCTCACGCTCCGACTCACCCGTTGTACGTCAGTCAATGGCTCATGTATCATGCAGACAACCTCCCTCTCTGCACAGAGCCAGACGCTGAACAACAATCCTAGATTTTAGCTACCATTACAAGGGAAAAACAAAGGAAAAGAGGGGAGTGGCAAGGCAGTCCTGTCCCGACCCATGAGGCACGGTCATTAATCAAACAAGGTGAGTACTGGTGTTGTGCGTTTTATTCTACAGGTAAGACATTCCCTATTCTATTTCACAAACTACGAGTATACCACAAAACTTGAAAAATTATTTTTTTTTTTTTTTTTTTTTTTTTCATTTTTTTTTTTTCAATTGCTTCATCCCGTTCGAGGTGTTGACATCTTCCCCGCGTGGAGCTGCGCGTAGTCGATCGTTTTGCGCCTTGGTCTTAGCCCGTATGGACTGGACGCCGTCCTAATCGGAATCGGGATTCGGCTGGAGGATCTTCCAGGGCCCTGGGCCCCAGGTTCAGGATTTTCTTCGGTCCGTACTGGTTCCGGCCATTCCAGAGGGTCTGACAACCACGTCCCTCCACTATCTTCGCTAGGTGGAGGGGCAGGGCTCTCGGGTGGGCGCGACTCCTCCGCTACGTCGGGGGTGACGGCGTCGTCTGGCACGCTGTTGAGAAACGCTGGCTTGAGCCTGCTGAGGTGGTAACGCGTGGTCTTCCCCAGGACATCCTGGACCTCGTAATTGACATCGGTCAATTTGCGGGTCACACGGAGCGGTCCTTTCCAGGGGCTCCAGAACTTCTTCACTGTACCTGGTGGGGCGACGAGCTGCTGGGCATACACTTGTTGGCCTATCTGGAACTCCCGAGAGTGGCGTCGCTTGTTGATTGCCTGCTCGCGGGTGTGCCAAGCGCGCCTCAACTGTCGCTCGGCTTCCAAACGGACCCGCACCATTTCCTGGTGTTGATCTTTCAAGGGCGATGTTGCTTCCCGTTTCATGCTGATTTCGGCTAGGTGCGGCATTCTCAGCTCTCGTCCGAAAACCAGGTGATTTGGCGAATAGCCCGTACTACAGTGGGGAAGGCTGCGGTAGGCAGCTAGTGCCAAAGGCAAGGCGGCTTCCCAGTCCCGGGTTTTTCGTCTCAGTTTCGCCACCAGGTTTGCCAGAGTGCGATGGAATCGCTCACATACCCCGTTGGCCTGTGGGTGGTAAGCGGAGGTGTGGACGTGGCGTATCTCCCAGGTATCGCAGAGCTCCTTGACGACCCCAGAGATGAAGGCGGCGCCTCGGTCGGAGACGAGCCTCTCAGGTGCACCATGGGTTGGTAGGTACTTCGTGGTCAATACGCGAGCGGTTGTTACTGCTGTGCAATCTGTGGTGACATAAGCCTCTGCGTACTTGGAGAACTGATCGATTACCGTCAGGATGTATTTGGTACCCCCTCGACCAGGTAGAGGCCCAACAAAGTCAATACCGACGATTTGACCAATTCGGGTCGGTATATCGGGTTTCTGGATTGGTGGTGTCAAATTTGGGGGAGTGTTCCTCTCCTGGCACTCCTGGCATTTCTGGACGAACTCTCGGATGTCACGTACCATCTTCTTCCAGTACCCGTACCGCCTTGCGACACGGGTAGTTGTTTCTATGCCAGGGTGCCCGGCCCACTGATGTTGATGACAATTGGTCAGGAACCAGCGCCGCATGGTGGATGGGATCAGTGGCACCGTGATCCGCTGGCCATCCACATCGACCTCCTTCCTCCAGACTCCTTCCTCCTCCTTTAGTTGATACTTCTCTGGATCAGCCGTCAGGGTGGAGATCCAGGTGTCCAAGGATTGGGCTGCCATCAGAAGTTCCTTCGGCATGCTTAGTGTGATGGCGCCAACGGGAACACGACTCAGGCCGTCGACATGAGCCATCTGCGATCCGGGGCGGTACTGCGCCTCATACTCGTACTCCGTCAGCCGGAGGATCCATCGTCCGATGCGCGAAGTTGGATCGCGTAGATTCATGGCTGCCGTGAGTGCTGCGTGGTCGGTCCTCAGGACGAACTTCTTCCCGAGCAGGAATTGCTGGAAATGCGTCACGCCCCAGACTACAGCAAGGAGCTCACGCTCGGTGGTGGAGTAACGTGTCTCAGCATCGTTGAGGGCGCGACTCGCGTAAGCGACCGGTCGCTCCTGCCCCTGATGTTCCTGGGCTAGTACTGCTCCCATAGCGGTTCCTGAGGCGTCCGTGGACAGGATGAATGGCTTGTCAAAGTCCGGATAGGCGAGCACGGGTTGGGTCATGAGCGCTTGCTTGAGTTGGTCGAACGCGCTCTGCTGCTCTTCACCCCAGCTGTACTCCCGGTTTTTCCTCAAGAGTTTGGTGAGAGGGGCGCTCATTGCCGAGTAGTGCTCGATGAAACGGCGGTAAAACCCGGCCAGTCCCAAGAAGGATCGGAGCTCGCGAACGCTCGTCGGCGGAGGGTATTCTCCTATGGCTTTGACCTTTTCCGACTCCATCTCGATTCCCTCTGACGTAATAACATGGCCTAGGAAGTTGACGCGAGACCTCAGGAACGAGCACTTCTTGAGATTAAGGCGGAATCCAGTCTCTTCAAATCTCTCCAGAACGGCTCGCAAGATGTTAACATGTGACTGCAGATCCTCAGTGAAGATGATGACATCGTCGAGGTATATTAGACAACCGTCACCCAGCAGTCCGTCGAGTACGTCATTCATGGCGGCTTGGAAGGTTGCCGGGGCATTTTTAAGCCCGAAGGGCATGCGCACATACTCGAAATGACGATTGAGTGCCGTGAACGCGGTCTTTTCCCTTGATTCGGGACTGACGGGTATCTGGTGATATCCCATAGTCAGGTCCAGGGTTGTGAAGATCTTACTACGCCCCATCATGGCCAGGGTTTCCTGCAAACGAGGGATAGGGTACTTGTTACCCTTGGTTTTGGCGTTTATTTCCCGATAGTCAATGCAGAATCGGTACTGCTGTGGCTCACCGGGAGGGGTCTTCTTCTTGGCGATGACTACTGGAGCGTTCCAGGGGCTTTTGGATGGCACAATAACACCGTCGGCCAGCAAGGAGTAGACTTGGTCTTCCACGAAGCCCCTCAGGGCATGCGCTACTGGATAGGGCTTTCTGGCCGTGGGGCTCGCGCTTCCGGTGTCAATTTCGTGAGCCACCTGCAGGGAACAACCCTCCTTCCCGGGCTTCTCGAAGAGATGCAGCTTCTGCGTCAGGCAGTCCTTGACCAAATGGTAGTCGGGTCCCGCCAGATGAGTCAGATGCTGATGCACCTGGCACTCCAATTCAGAGGTTGAAGGAGGATTGTCCCAGATCTCGGTTGGGAATTCTGCTACCTCGGACATCGGAGGGTGTACCACCGGCTGCTTTCTGGGTGGTGCTGTCTCGGTGGTCAATTGGCCTTGGTGGTTGTCGTCGACGCTAGGTTCGGGGGCCTCGGCAGATGTTGGAGCGGCTGTGGACCCGCCCTGGCGATTGTTGTCGGTGTCGGGTTTCGTGGCTCGGGCGGTTTCCTGGGCTTTTTGCGCCCTCCTGTCGTCCTTTAGTTGACGGATGTGCCTGAGGAGGTCCGGGTCAGGGGCGACCACGCCAATGGAGATCATCCTCCCCGTGGCGGGTTCTTTCATCTCCACTACGCCGATATCCGGGCGTATGCCAAGGGGTAATTTCCTCAGGAGGTCCAGTCCGATCAGATCCAAGCCGGAGTCAGGTCGTTGGAAGACACAGAACGCGTGCGTGATCGTAACCGGACCGATGGTGATACGTACATCCTGGATCCCCATCACGGGCAGTGGTTGTCCGTCGGCACCCCATAGCTCCATTGCTGTTGGGCGGATGTCAATGCCAGGCACAGGTCTTGATAGGACAGACACTGCAGCACCAGTATCCACGACCATTCGCCGGGATTCCCTCCCCAAGCCGGCGGTGATCAGTATCATGGGCATCATGACACCATTCACTGCGGTCTGGTAGGACACCAGCTCGTCTCCGCGGACTTCGACGATTGGTTCGTCCTCGTTATTTGTTGTGAGACTGGCTTGGGTTTCCTGGGTCGTGCTGATGTTTCTGACCTGGTGCATTCGCGGGTTTGAGATGGGCAGGGTCTTCTTCTTCTTCAGGCAATCAGCCTCCAGATGGTCACGGGATCCACAGAAATTGCAGAACAAGGCCGCGTAGAGTCCGTGGGGGCAACTCACTGGAAAGTGGGACATATCACCACAGTACATACAGGGCAGCACTGGGACGGTCGGTGGTAACTTCGTCGGCACCGGTATCAACTGGTGATCGCCGAACGTGGCCGGTTTGTTTGGGTAACGGAGCGGGCTTCTGGGTTTTTGCAGGCAGTTTGCTGCAAAATGCCCTGGTTCTCCGCAAGAGTAGCATTTCTTGGGCTCCGAAGGTCTTGATCCGCTGACAGCGGTTATGTCCCATCGAGCATCGTAGTCCTGCTTCGCTCTCATTACGTCCTCCCATCCCTCAGCCCGCTCCACTGCATCCTCCAAGGTGTCCGGAGGGTTACCCTGCAAGTAGAGATGGAGTTCTTTCGGTTGCCCGCGGACAAAAGCGCTGAGTGCCTTTCGTCTTGTCCATTCCCGACGTTGGGCATCGTTCAGGTTGGGTTCAGTTCGGACAGCCGATCGTGCCGTGGCCAGAAGTCGTTCTGCGAACCGTCGGATGGACTCGTCGGGGTCTCTCTGGGCTGTCCAGAGTCGTATGGTCGCCTTCTCGGGACTTTCCTCGCCATACCATGCCAGTATGGCCTTCTTCACGGTCGTGTATGGGGTTTCGCCAAGACCATCCTGGAGGAATCGCTTGGCTCCACCTTTTAGGCGGGTGCGAAGGAATCGCAGTCTCTTGTGTTCGTCAAGCTCTTGGGTTGCTTGCTCCACTTCCTGGAAGAACACGGATGCCGTGATAGCATCCGGCTCATCAGGGTTCCATGTGTCGACTTCCATGAACAACGACCGCGGAATGCCGGAGGCCGCAGGCTCGCGGAAGAAGGCGCCCAGTTTGTTCATCGCTTCCGTCACGGCGTTCATCATGGCTTCGCCCTCGACTGATGGGCTGCTGTTTCGTTGCATGGTCGCGAACTCACTTGTTGCACAAAAGAACTAAATAAAAGAATTACAGAACTGATAGATCACTTTCTTGCGCACCAAGGACCGATAATTTCCCCACGAATCGAGAAAGGACTTCCCAGTTGGTAAGAGCTATGACGGGTCTGGAATCGGGATGTCAATTGGAGCTGAAGGCTCGTCGGAACAGTCCCGGAACAGAGGGCCTCGGGACAAGTGTCGGAACAGTCCCGGAACAGAGGGCCTCGGGACAAGTGTCGGAACAGTCCCGGAACAGAGGGCCTCGGGACAAGTGTCGGAACAGTCCCGGAACAGAGGGCCTCGGGACAAGTGTCGGAACAGACCCGGAACAGAGGCCTCGGAACAAGCCTCGGAACAGTCCCGGAACAGACCCGGGACAAGTGTCGGAACAGTCCCGGAACAGAGGCCTCGGAACAAGCCTCGGAACAGTCTCGGAACAGACCCGGGACAAGTGTCGGAACAGTCCCGGAACAGAGGGCCTCGGGACAAGTGTCGGAACAGTCCCGGAACAGAGGGCCTCGGGACAAGTGTCGGAACAGTCCCGGAACAGAGGCCTCGGAACAAGCCTCGGAACAGAGGGCTACAGCGAGAGTGATGCTACTAGATAAATGAGCCAGTATTTAAATTTCGATTTATGGAAAGAAAGAAAAATGATACGGATTTGAAGTTAATTGACTCCTCACTCGCTTCCTCACACTCGGGCCGATTTGTTTGTTTCTTACAATTTTAAATTTCGGAATCTACAACTAGCACAATTTAAATTTCAAGATTATAAAACGCGACCCAATTCCTTCAGAGCTTTTTCTCACCAATATTCGCCTGGTCAAGATCACTTGTTGTGGATACGACAGAAATCGAGATTTCTGAAATATCCCACCGCTTGCCACCAAAAGATGTAACCCGCCGTTTCACCTAACGGGCTAGGGATCCAGAAATAGACCTAGGCGAATAAATTAGTGGGAGACTAAAGACTTTCACTTACCGTTCGGAATGTCGGAGACGGTCGGTCATAGACTCCAAGTACACCTGAATTGACTAAGCTCTGAGGAATGGGGTTTCGTGAGTGAAAGGCAAGAGTTCAATATTGGTTTATAATAACGCAATTGTCAGAAATATGAAATATGGAATGTCTCGGCCGAGAAGGATACTGACTATGACTTAATCTAATTAGTGAGTAGGTAGAAGTGAAGGGCTGAAGGCCAATGAATTTACGAGGTAGCTGAAGGCTCAGGAGTGTTTGATTTGGAATAACGGAAAAATACAAGTGATTCACTAATGTCCTCCCCTAATTCCCTTTGCTTTTTCTACGACAGACAAAATACTAAATACTACGGTTACAAGTTACAATTCTCTGATCAGCTTTCTGGTGACTACACGTCAGGGCTTGGGCCAGATTTAAGGAGTCGACTTTCGCGTTGCTAGGGTACGAGACAGAGGTATTTCGCCACTTACGTGCACCAACTCCTTCGGATGGAGACAACAGGGTGATGTGCTCTTCGCTGCTCGGCTTCGGTCAGGGGAACGCCGTCCAGGTCGGAGGAGGCGAGGCTCTTTCCGACGGAGGTCCGACGACTGGCGGTGCGTGGAAAACCTGGACTATTGGCCGTCGAATCGGGCGCGAACGAATCAACACTCGGGTTCGACGGGGGATTTTCAGTTCGTATAAGGGTCCACTGTTACGGGATAGGAATTGGCTGATCTCCCAATTCCCGAGTTCTCACCCTGAAGGAACCACGATACAATCGTTCCTTCAGGTCACTTTCACTTCACTTCGATGTTCCGGTTCACTTCGCTTCGATGTCCCGGTTCACTTCGCTTCGATGTCCCGGTTCACTTCGCTTCGATGTTCCGGTTCACTTTGATGTCCCGGTTCACTTCGCTTCGATGTCCCGGTTCACTTCGCTTCGATGTCCCGGTTCACTTCGCTTCGATGTTCCGGTTCACTTCGATGTCCCGGTTCACTTCGATGTCCCGGTTCACTTTACTTCGATGTCCCGGTTCACTTCACTCCGTTCCGCGAACGGAGATTTCAACTTTCCTTCTCTTGAGTTCGGATACGACCGCTTGATGTTAGTTCTCTCAGTCCGCTCGTCACGTCGCCTTCCCCTTCTACTCCTCCCTGGGTGTCTTGCGCCGCCCATCGCCTACCCAATCCAAAGAGGGCACGCCTTCCGCCCAGCTGGGGTTAGGCGTTTGGAGGGGAGAGGGGTCGTTCCGTCCCCCGCCGCCGAAATTTCTTGACGGGGCGCTTGAAATCTGCCGCCCCGTTACAGCGGTAGTTCGTGCATTCTAGCTTGCACTACCACTTAAGCAGAGTGGTTCCCGAGTGTTGCATCTCAACTCCCAGAGCCGGTCTGTATTTGTACATCCTGCACGGATGTATGCATAACCCGACGACAACGGTCGCAGCGTCCCGTCCTAGCTCACGGCACCGTATGAGACTGTTGACAGACGTCGGCAACGAGTTTTATGAACAGGCTCCGCCGTACCGTTTCACCTACATCGTTGTCCCACGACCGGCCGCCATCGCCGCCCCGTTGACTTTTCAACGTATCGTCGCCCCACAAGTAACTTTATTTTCGCGAGTTAATTTATCTAACGCAAGAAGAAAAAGAATTGTATTTTACCTATTTACATTTTATTTTGTTTTGTATTGATTCAAGTAGGGTTGATAAAATTTATTTTAAAGTTTGTGGTCTACCCTTATTCTTTAATTTCTTGCTACCCCACCCGCATACTAGGTACCCAAAAAACTTGAAAAACTACTTTTGAAATAGGTAGATAGGTTCTTATAGCCGCCTCCAGTGGCCACAAATCCATCCGGGACCCGTTCTCCAGGGTAGGGAAGTTGAACATTCTCATTGACAGATGTAGAGTTGAGAACTATATCGATGTGTTGAGGAGTTTCTAGTGCCAGGCATGGGGCATACTAAATATTCCTCCATCGCACGAGTTTAAACTAAAACAAACACTTGATAACTATTCTGATAAATCGTCAATCCTTTTATTGTTAACCCCTCAATGTTATAGGATAGTATGTTTAAAGTTTCCGTTGTACGCGCATTTTCGAAACCGACTCTTGCCTGATCCCGGCTGACCTCGAAATCTCGGAAAGAAGGGTTGGGAGTCCGCTGAATTTGCGGGGCCCCGTATGTTGACTTATCGGCTAGGAACCCAACTACAAGATCAGACAGATCAAATCTCGGCAGCTCCTTCACAGGTCGAGTAGATCCGTTAAACTCTACAACGCTGCAAATTCTTACACACGGGTTGGTTATTCCTCGACCCAGGCGCATGGAGACTAATTTAAACCTCGGACCAGGCCATGGAGATTCAATTCTTCAACAGGGGGAAAATAGTGGGTGTGGCGGGTCCCGGACTTATTCCAATCAATTCAGGGTCCAACATTCTGTTGAAAATGATACCCCACACGCCTAGACCCATATCCTCATCCAGAGAGCACCAATCGTTCCGGGACCCGTCTCATTGGATTCAGCGTCCAAAAGTTAGCGAAAAATCATAACCCACACGCCAAGGTACCAGAAATCTCGAAAACACGTATTCAGAATAGGTAATAGATACCCATTTTGACCCATTTCCTCTTCCACTGGTTGCCAATCGTTCTGGGACCCTTTTCATTAAATTCAGCGACCAGAATTTAGTGGAAAATGATACCCCACACACCTAGATTGCAAAAAATATCAAAAATCAATTTTGCCAAATTTACATTTTGACCCCTACCCCACTCAAATTTGGTCCGATCTGGTTGAAAAGTTTCGAGGACAAACTAGAGTCATGAACGGACCCCTGACCAAAATTTCAGATATTTAGAAAATTGTATACTACAAATGTCGGCGTGGACGGCGTACGGTGGACGTACATTTGTTAATTTTTATCTAGACACCTTGAAACGTCCAGAAAAAATTTATGGACTGAATCGAAGAGACTTTTTGCATGAAAAAAAAGGCTGATTATTCAAGGAATAACCAACCAAAAACACTGAGAATTTTTTCACAGGGGTTGGTTATTCCTAGGACCAGGAGCATGAAGACCCATTTCAATGGATTCAGCGTCCATAATTTCATCCGGTGGGCGCAAATCATTCCGGGACCCATTGAGTCAAAAATGATACCCTACACGCCTATATCGCCGAAACTAAAGCCGGAAACGGGTTCCAGACCCAAATTTGTGAGTTTTAGACAATAATTGTTGTAGACAATTATTGTCTACTACCAAAATTGGCGTGGACGGCGGATGACGTATGGCGGTCGGTCATTTGCTAATTTTGATCCAGACACCTTGAAATGCCAGAAAAAATGTTCGAATCGGAGAGATTAGCGTTTTTCATGAGAACATAGGTCGATTATTCAAGACATTTGACAAGATCGACGTGGGAATGAGCAGATGGACGAGAGCTTGGGGCGAAGAGAGTTGACAGACGTATAAGATGAGATTCCCAGTCATGCGAAGGGCGTTTGTGGCGTAAGAAATTTAGTGGAAAATGATACCCCACACGCCTAAACCGCCAAAAAAATCCATTTTCCAAAATGCACATTTTGACCCCTTCCCCGCCCAAATTTGGCCCAATTAGGCTGCAATGTTTAGAGTATTACCCATTTTGAATGTGTTTTCGGGATTGTACTAGGCGTGTGGGGTACAATTTTCCACTGAATTTTGGACGCTGAATCCAATGACGAGGGTCCCAGAACGATTTACACCCACCGGAAGAAGTTGTGGGTCAAAATGGGTATGTATTTACCCATTTTGTATATATGTGTTCTCATGATCTTGAAAATCGGATACCTACTGATTTCACAAGAAGAAATGAGACATCGATAACCCTGAAACAGTGGCAAAATGCTTTCCCTTATATTTTACACGCGGAACAGGGATGCCAACATGCTGAATGTTCTTAGAGAGGGCGGAATCTAACTATGTTCAAATCTCACAATGCCTAGAGCTGCAGCTACCCATTGCGTTCATAAATTTGACAAAACCCATTCAAATAATTAGCACAAACCACCTTATCTAGTACATTGCAGCCTTCCGGAATATTTTAATGAGTTCCAGAATGCCCAGAGTAGGCAGCATTGTTTCAATGCTAACTAATAAGAAACAACTAAGTTATAGGATTTAGAAGTTATTTCTCATAGCCAGCTTAAAATATCTACCAACCAGAAGAACATTGTACACCAGATTGTTCAGAATGCGTGAACATGAGCTCAAAAGTAGTCGGTTCTCTGATGTGTCTCTTAGAACAATTGAAAGGGGGCAGAATTTATTTTATTAGGAGGTGGTTGTATAAATTTAGTGTTTGGGTGGGCGTGCTTCACGAAGGAAGTTTGTGTTGCTAATGTTATCCGTCCACTTTTGTTTAGACGCATGAAAAAGTTTAACTAGGGAACCCCCTGTTAGAATTAACTCGTCAGGCATGTACGTTCTACTTTGTTAAAGCATCATTTTTTTCTGCTGCAACGGTGCTATCATTACCAAGCGTCTTGAGCATAATCCATTTTATTTGTTCATACAACTTTATATTATTTTATTACTGCATGCTACTTTATTGGAAATAAATTAAACTTTAAAAAATTATAAAACGACTCATATTTGATTTGTCCTTGAGTTGAACATCACAACGAGGAAGGTTTCGACTCAAATTTTAGAATAAGAACATAAATTTCAAGGCGTCAACTTTTAATCCGAAACGATTACGTAAGAACGGGCGAGTTCTGAAGGAAGACAACCTGAGCTTCCAATATACATTTGTCGGCGTGCGTCATACATTAGGAAATAACTTGTAGGCCACGTTCACTCGTGATTGATAACCCAAAATCGCTTGATACGAGGGTGGAACCCAATTTTGAGACGCGGTATTTACTGGAAGATGGCCTTGGGATTAATTGTGGTGGTTCAAGATCCAGAAGAATATCATTTGATTACCAGGAACCGGTATAGTAGATATCGCGAGTGCGTCCACCTTGAGTGCTTGCCTGCCTCGAAGGAGCTACTGAAATTCAACCAAGTTTTGACCAATCGATTTCATTACCAATTACTATCGAATCGTTAAGGCAATAGATCCTTTTTAAAAGCTTTTATTCGAGTTCACCCCAATAGGAAGAAAAATTATCTAGCGTCAATAAGTAACAAATCATCTTAATAAATCGGTTGAGTTTAATCAAGATTACTCGCACCGAGGACTCTAAAATCGTCAAAAAATCAATTTTGAGGGGACGCATTTGGTGGAAATCAATAGGTTACAACAGAAAATTTCATTATGATCATAATTACCCTCATAATTTTTAGAGACGACTGGTAAACAGGAAGCAAAGGCCGAAAGAGGGCATTCGGCTATGGAGGCTTGCCTCAATGAGTTGGGTATGAAACTTAACTTCGGAAAACGCACTTTGTAGCATTTGCTCTTCGTAAATTAAGCGTCCCGACGCTAAGAAAGATTAAGTGCCATGAGTTTAGCTGTTCGACTCGTGAGAGGTGTAACTGTCCAATTATATCGCAAGCCGCTAAGCAGTCATTTTTCGTTGAAACGGACCATCGCCTTCGGTGAGCCCTGGATTCGCGACTGAGAAGAACTATTTATATACGCCAGGGAGTGCGAAATTCCATGTCTCCAGAGTGCAAGCGCATGTTGTACTTTGCCTTAGTGCAGTCGGAATAGATATGCTTCCTAATCACCCACTTTGACAATAAATAAGGTTCGCTCAGAGAACGTTTTCCAAATCTCCAAAAAAGGTAACACCCAAAACAAGGTTAATTATTGTTGGACAACAAAACAACAACAACGACAACAACTTTCTTTTTCTATTATCAGTTGATAAGACTCCTTCTATGTATTCTGTCGTTCCTTATATTTTCCGCTAATAAAGGCGTATTGGAATCAGTTCTAATATTATTTAACAGGTGATGGGCACCAGACACGCGAATTTCCGCGAGTGTTAGTTGGGGTAGTAGGTAGGTATTGGTCGTTTGTTGACAAAGTGACGAGTCAGTGTAAGTTTTACAAGAACAAAACAAAACAACATGACGTCTTCGTCGGCAGATGCGTTAAACCTAACCGCTACGGCCGTAAAACGCTTCAACGGACAAAATTTCGCCGATTGGAAATTGAGAGTTGAACTAATTCTAGATGAAAAAGATTTATTAGCGTGTGTCACTGAGGAGCCGAATCCAGATAACGCCAAATGGAAGAAGAACAATAAAAAATGTAAGTCACTCATTGCTGCTTATCTGGAAGATCCTTACTTGGAACACGTGAGGGAAAATCAATATGCTTATCGAGTTTGGGAATCTTTATGTTCAACATATGAAAAAAAAGGTCCAGCTAGTAAGCGCCTTCTATTGAAACAAATAAGCGAACTCAAGTTCGATTCCAAGAAACCCTTTGAAACGCACTTCGCAACGTTCGACAAAATTATGCGTCAACTAAAGGACGTTGGTTCTAAGCTGGACGAATCAGACTACTGTTGCATGCTATTGAATAGTCTGCCTAAACAATTCGAAACCGTTGTTACCTCTTTGGAGACTTATTACCAAGACAAAGAAATGAAGATGGAACAAATTACACGCAGATTACTTGACCAAGGCGACAAACTGAAAGAAAAAAATGGTGAAGATTCATCTAAGGAAGCAGGAACTAAATCAAGTGAACACCATGCATTTTCGGCAAAAAAACAGCCTCAGAAGAATACAAACCGAGATAGAAATTTGGCCGATTCAAACCTAAAATGTGAGTTTTGCGGACGCAGAAATCACGAAATGAAGGATTGTATTTTCCACAAAAAGTACACTGAGAAACATGCAAACGTGGTTCAGAAAAATTCTGAAGGTGACTGTGATAGCGACGGGTCCGAATTTGCCTTCCTCTCGCACGAATGTCTTGAAGCAAGTACCGATGTTGGTGTAAGTTGGTACCTTGATTCGGGGGCTTCAAATCACTACATAACTTCTGACGAGTATTTCACCGAACAGATCACCTTGAAAAAGCCTGTAAAAATAAAAATTGCCAATGCCGACTCACTACAAGGCACAAAAATAGGCAAATTCAAAGGCGTTAGTAAGACTTCAGGACTGCTCATGCTCATTCAACAACGTTTACTACGTTCCAGGTCTCCGACATAATTTGCTGTCAGTGAGGGCTATAACAGCCAGGGGTTATGATATAATATTCCAAAAATCCGTGGTTCAAATAGAGAAAAACTTAAATCAAGACACTGCCACTGCAATAAAGAAAACTTCCTTAGTTAATTGCAAGGTATTCCCTTCTCTGATGACCATAGCGACTAGTCAGGAATATTAGGTTTACATAAGATGTCTAAGCCACGTCCACAGTCGTGGAAAACATCATTGAATTTGCGCAGATGACATTGAAAAATGGTTAATATCAAAATTAAATCTTGTTCGTTAGACGAAAGGTCGCGAATTACGTACAATAAGAATGCGGTCATCGATTAAGTTTGTGGACATTATTGTTCGAGGAAAACTAGCAAGTTTTCTATAAATAGGTAAGTTAGGTTACTCATTAGACTCTCATAGAAAGTTGAGAGGAGCTCGCATTTTTATTACAGATTTGGATTGTCCACACAGATTTGGAGCTTAAAAAGCCTTGTACTTTGACCAAGTCTTCACTTTTTCGGCTGGTGTTTTGTTAAAATTAAATTTAAAAATAAATAAATAAATAAATAAAAACGTGGTTTTTGAAATGATAAGAATTTGGTTCCTTGGGTAGGATACTCAGAAGCATTATGATTGTGTCGTCAAATTCATGATGATTTTAGGCACTGGAGGCAAACAACTTGATCCAATTATTCATCATAGATCTACCAACGATATTCACTACATTATTTGATGTAACCTAGGTTCAACACAATTACTGTACTCTTGACACAAACGTATCTCAATGGATTCATCGTTGGAAATTATGTGAAATGGATATTCTTCGGACCAGGCGCGTGGAGACTAATTTCAATAAATAGCGTCCACAACCTCTTCCGGTGGGCACCAATCGTTCCAGGACCCAACTATTTGGATTCGGCGTCAAAAACTTAGTGGAAAATAATACCCCACACACCTAAATTGCTGAAAATTTCGAAAATCCATTATTCAAAAAACATATATGTTTTACCCCAACCCCTTCAAATTCGATCTGATTTGGCTGAAAACATTTGAGGACCAACTAGGTAGACTAACCCTGACCAAGATTTCAGATTTTTAGAAAAACTAATAAAGTCTGGACAGTCCGTGGACAGCGGACGGACATTTGACTTATTTGATCTGGACAACTTGTAACGTCCAGAAAAAATTTTAGGGCCGAATCGGAGAGATTGAGTTTTTGCATGAAAACATAGGCATAAAAGAAGGCCAGTTGAAGAAGGAGAAGAAGAAGATATGGGGGTTTTAACAGGAGATTGCTTGTGTTCTATGTGATTATTATGTCGTGTTTGTTATGTGATTAATGGTACTGTGAAAATGTTGGTGGATGAGGTCCCACGTCGCCAAGAAGTCTTTGATTCGCAAACCCACTCCACTGGAGCCGGACCACAGGAAAAAAGTGTGGGGAATTAAGCCACTCTTGAAGTAAGTATGTAGTTGATGGATGGGAAGGGTTACATTGAAAACAGCAGGTTGAAAACATCAGAATAATTTATTCGCCATCTATAAATTGTAGAAGCTAAGTGAAAATAAAGGTCCCAGAGGGAGCGGTATATTGCCGGGAAAAGAGGGGAGATGGGGCCAAAAAATAGACTGAATTGAATTGAATTTTTTGGCCCCATCTCCCATCTTTTCCCGGCAATATACCGCTCCCTCTGGGACCTTTATTTTCACTTAGCTTCTACAATTTATAGATGGCGAATAAATGTCCTCAAATGTTTTCAGCCAAATCAGATCGAATTTGAAGGGGTTGGGGTAAAACATATATGTTTTTTGAATAATGGATTTTCGAAATTTTCAGCAATTTAGGTGTGTGGGGTATTATTTTCCACTAAGTTTTTGACGCCGAATCCAAATAGTTGGGTCCTGGAACGATTGGTGCCCACCGGAAGAGGTTGTGGACGCTATTTATTGAAATTAGTCTCCACGCGCCTGGTCCGAGGAGTATCCATTTCACATAATTTCCAACGATGAATCCATTGAGATACGTTTGTGTCAAGAGTACAGTAATTGTGTTGAACCTAGGTTACATCAAATAATGTAGTGAATATCGTTGGTAGATCTATGATGAATAATTGGATCAAGTTGTTTGCCTCCAGTGCCTAAAATCATCATGAATTTGACGACACAATCATAATGCTTCTGAGTATCCTACCCAAGGAACCAAATTCTTATCATTTCAAAAACCACGTTTTTATTTATTTATTTATTTATTTTTAAATTTAATTTTAACAAAACACCAGCCGAAAAAGTGAAGACTTGGTCAAAGTACAAGGCTTTTTAAGCTCCAAATCTGTGTGGACAATCCAAATCTGTAATAAAAATGCGAGCTCCTCTCAACTTTCTATGAAAGTCTAATGAGTAACCTAACTTACCTATTTATAGAAAACTTGCTAGTTTTCCTCGAACAATAATGTCCACAAACTTAATCGATGACCGCATTCTTATTGTACGTAATTCGCGACCTTTCGTCTAACGAACAAGATTTAATTTTGATATTAACCATTTTTCAATGTCATCTGCGCAAATTCAATGATGTTTTCCACGACTGTGGACGTGGCTTAGACATCTTATGTAAACCTATATTCCTGACTAGTCGCTATGGTCATCAGAGAAGGGAATACCTTACAATTAACTAAGGAAGTTTTCTTTATTGCAGTGGCAGTGTCTTGATTTAATTATTCCGATTTTTGCGATACATACATCGATTATGCTAGGAATCGATATGCGTGTGATAACGCGTCGATAGTGTACCAATCGACTCTGACGGATAACCTTTTCGCACGTCCTATGTATTTTTCCTACCGCGTTGCTCTCGCTTATTTTCATTGTTTTTCGTGATAAAAAATATTATCCTGCACCGGCCTTGTTACTCGAGTTCACCCGTCACCAGTACGAGTTAAAGTGGTGACCCCGACGTGATATAGTCGTGTTTCTCGTCGATTTTTCGGTCATTGGGGAACTCCTCGTGGTCGCAGCCCGGGCAACTCGCGTTTCGCGTTACCTTTTTTCGCTCGCGCGTTCATTTCCGTTCACTCCGGTCATCCCGTCGAAGTTTCTCGGGAATAATTAGCGACCGGCACCATGTCTAGTGACTATGGAAACCCGCCGGGGCCCAGTAATCCCGAGAATAAGGATCTCGTGCAACTTTGCGCCGTCCACAGCGTTTCAGAACGTCTCCCTAAATTCTGGAAGAAGGACCCGGAAATGTGGTTCATCCAAGCCAACGCGATCTTTGCTTCCGCTCGAATCACAACGTCAAAACGCAAGTTTGATGACACCGTTGCCAAGTTAGACTACGAAATTTTAAGGCAAGTAGCAGATATTGTAAAAAATCCCACAGAAACGCCTAATGAAGACCTACAGCGGCGTTTGGTTGCTACTTATTCTGAGACAGAAAATGAAAGGATTAAACGCCTATTGGAAGACAAACAGCTTGGGGATCAAAAACCGTCGCAATTCTTGAGAGAGATGCGTCTACTTGCTGGCGACCGGGTTAATGGTGAGCTATCAAAAACCTTATGGCTTCATGGTCTACCCCGCCGCTGCACGACATTTTAATTTTAATCCTGCACCGGCCTTCTTACTTGAGTTCACCCGTCACCAGTACGAGTTAAAAAGTTTTTACACGTAGTTGTATATTTTATTGTGGATGACAGACGATGAATGAGCCTACTACCTGAAGCCATTTAGTCAAGGCGGCGGCCATCGTAGGCCATACCAACCAGGTATTTTAGTTAGTAGAGTACAGCGTACGCTAACGTTTGGGCTAACTGCTCAAGGTACAGATGGTTAGGAAGAGGCGCCAAAAGCGGCTCAGCTCAGAAGAGATAGTGAATATTGCAGTCAGAGAGGACGTAACATCCCGGGTTGATAATCGTACACCACAATCGGACAGCGACGCCACACACGCCCTTCTCATGACTGGGAATCCCATCTTATACGTCTGTCAACTCTTTTCGCCCCAAGCTCTCGTCCATCTCCTCATTCCAACGTCGATATTTTCAAATGTCTTGAATAATCAACCTATGCTTTCATGCAAAAAGCCAATCTCTCCAATTCGGCCCAAAATTATTGTCTGGTATTTCATGGTGTCTGGATCAAAATTATCAAATGTCCAACCGCCGTACGTCGTCCGCTGTCCACGCCGATTTCAGTAGTACACAATTGTCTAAACCAGCGGTTCCCAAACTTTTTTGATGGCGTACCACCTAATATGAAGTCCTCCTTTCATGTACCACCAGTATAAAAATGATTAATCATCATTCCATTGCCAACATAGTAAAGTTTGTAAATAACAATTAAAAAATAACATTTAGCCTTTTAAGTACTTTACTTTAAAACAATGTTTATTTAGTTCTTTGCAGTTAATTGTAAATAAATTAGTTAAAATTAAACTTTTCATAGTTATAACCAATGCTTATTTTGAAATAAAAATTAGGATGAAAGAATATAAATAAACTTTAAGGTGTAGAACAAAACTGTATTTGGAAAACAATACAACAAATTCAAACATAAGTACACACAAGTTAATGAGAAGGATGAGCTTGTAGCGATTTGCTTAAAGTTGCAATGTCTGGTTTTATTGGGCTTAGCTTCAAACGCAAGTCATTTTCAACACAAGCCAGCCTATTTCTGTATTTGTTTTTAAGGTAACAAAGAGAAGAAAACGCAGCTTCACATAAGTAGGATGTTGAAAATGGGAGTAAAAACTTGACTGCTCGGTTGGCGATTTCACCGTAGTCTTGGCGTCGTTGAATCCAAAAGTCAATCAGGGTAGCTTTATCAAAAACTTCCTTCAAATCTGAGTCACAATTTAAGTCGAACAGTTGATATTTTTCGGCTAATGAGAGATTCTCTGGGATTGTCATTTTCCTAATGTCACTAAACGGGGTTTTCATCCACAAATGTTCTTTATAGTTTTCTGGGAAGTAAATGCTCAAGTTTTCCTTCAAAATGTTACAATGGTCACTGATATCACTAAGAACTGTCTTACTAAGTGTAAGCTCATTTTCTTCAACAAAAGTGCTGAGAGAAGGAAAAAACGAAACCTTCCTTTTCTTGGCTTCATCATCTGCAAAGGTGATTTTTTGTTTCAAGGCATTAATTTTGTCCATACCAATTTTCGAACTTCACTCGCGTACCACCAGCAACGTTCCCGCGTACCACCAGTGGTACGCGTACCACAGTTTGGGAACCGCTGGTCTAAACCATTGAAATTTGGGTCTGGAACCCGTTTTTAGCTTTAGTTTCGGCGATCTAAACATGTAGGGTAACATTATCTTACTCAATTTCGGACGCTGGATCCAATGAGACAGGTCCTAGAAAGATTGGCGCCCACTGGAAGAGCTAGTGGGTCAAAATTCGTATATATCTACAAATTTTGAATGTGTGCTTTCGAGAATGTTGGGTATCATTTTTCCACTAAATTTGACACTGAATCGATTGGAATGTGTCTCCATGCTCCTGGTCCGAGGATTAACCAACCCATGTGAAAAAAATTGCAGCGTTCCTAAATGGAAAAGCACTGACGACAACGATTATGTTTTTTTCTGGTCCCAGAAGTCTCAGTAACAATGGGGAAGTGAGATTTATTTATAATTCACATCAGTCACATATTTCCTAATTTAACATTTAGTGATTATATTAGCTACTTATTTTGATAGTGATATAATAGCTTCTTTTTCTGGTCCCAAAACTCTCAGTAACAGTGGGGATGTGAGATTTATTTATACTTCTCATCAGCCGCATGGTTTATAATTTTACATTCAGCGAGATATTAGCTACTTATATTATGCAGGGTAGTGCAGAAAAAATGCACGTTTTTGTTTATTTCAATATTGAATTACTGGGACACAAAGGTTTGAAAATAACAAAAAAGTATCAACTGATAGGTCTTTTAACGGAGTCTTTAAAATTACATGTCTTCGAGATGACGTCCGTCTTGCTGGATACAAATTAGGATCCTCTTCTAAAAATCACAGACAATTCTCTCCAACATTTCATTCTGCACAGCTCGATTTTGCTAGCCCCCTCGCTCACCCTATCTGTCGATATATGACTTCTGTTTGTGGGGATATATGAAACCAACTGGGTACATCAACAAGCCTCGTACACTCAATGACCTTAGGAATTTTATTTGTTAGGAAATTGAAGCCGTGCCGAATGAAATTTCGGAGTGAGCCGTCTGTAATTTTTGGAAGAGGATCCAAATTTCAGCCAGAAGGACTTATTTTCAAATACAATAAGACAATTTCAAAATGTGTATTTCGAAAAATTGATTTTCGTGATTTTCGGCGAACTAGGCGTAGGGGTATCATTTTCCACTACATTTTGGATGCTGAATCGATTCGACTGAGTCTCCTTGCTGCTTTTCCGAGGAATTACCAACCCCTGTGAATGAATTGGCAACGTTTTATTATTTTCAACCATTTGTGTCCCAGTAATTCAGTATTTAAAAAAAAAAAACAAAAAAAAAAATGCGTTTCGTCTGCACCACCTGAAATCTGAGTCGCCACAGAGGGCTGAACAGAGGAAGGTGGGTCTCATTTATCATGTTGCCACAAATAGGCGCTACTCATATCCACTCCCACGTACCTACCTGATTTGTTCCTACCCCTATGGAAGGTATACCTGCTGTGGGTTGTGCTTAGAAAGTTCAATGACTTGCTTACGTTTACAGTACGAGTTTTTTGCCACCTCAAGCTTGTCGCTCTCAAACTCAGGAAAATTATTTGGTTGCTGGGATAATGGTCAAAACTGTCCATCCAATGTAAACTGACTCTGTACAACCAAGTCCTTACAGGAAACTTCAACGAAGAAGCCCCCAAGCTACTCGACGTTGACCACCCTGTGAGAAGACTGAAAAGGACGAAGGCTGTATGGAGCAGTTCACACGACCGACGGCTCCCGACAGTCGGGGGTTTAACGAGTGCCGGGACGAGGGCTACCCGCTAGCCCGGCATCGGTCGTTTCCCGTCCATCGGCCTAGCAGTCCATGTTTGCTTATGGAGGAGTACACACGTACGGTAAGTTACCGTCACTTAAATCAAAGTAAATGCGAGTGAGGGAAAAACCCCACTCCTTCGATTTCTAGGAATACGGGAAAATTCCCAGCCTACGTGTGTACTGCAATGACCGTGAAACTGTCGTTCACGGCTCACGATATTTGTCGATCGTGTGTACCAAGCCTAAGCCTAAGGCTTGGTACAAAGCCTAATGTGGTGCCTAAGGGTGGAATCCATAGTCAAGTCGAGGAACCCCTCCGCTCGAGATGAGCTGTCCTATTCAAGACGAGCAGACCACGATTGGAGGCAGACCTCGACTCACTCCTCGATTGAAGGAAGCCATGACGCCTGAGGTCTCCTCGAGGAAGAATTAGCAGCACTGCTAATGTACCAGTTCAATAAAGGTTTCGCCATTTTTTATGTATATTTACATTTACATACTTGTTGCATTGTGTTGGTGCATAGTATCATGGAAAAAGGAGGGTCTCCTTCTTCCATGGTAATACTCTCAAAAACTCTTGGCATGTCTGGCTAGAACGATTTTTGTCCGGTGTGTAGCAAAAAACGTCGGTGTTTAGTGAGGAGGAGAAGTGTATAATAATGAAGGTGGCGATTGAAAACAAGAAGACTAACACGATGGCTGTGGTGGAGAAAAGGAGGTGTTAAGAGAAGGTTAAAGCGGAGTTTGTCTGCGGCGGAAAGTACCTTGTAGTAAGTGCAGGTTAAAAGTAGGTACTCAGAGACCATCCAAAACACATTAAGCGGCTCAGTTGATACAGATTTGGAATTATTTTCTTTCCGCGATAATTTTACAACGGTTATTATGCCGAAATGGGGCATTCGACATCCTCATGTCGCCTCACCGAATCAACCGCTACCGCCACTTCGTCTCACGCCCTTCCTCGGCCGAAAATAACCCTTAAGGGGATAACACGTCAGGTTGGTTCAAAGGGTATGTACTATTTGAAACCACTTTGACATTGGAAGTCTAAAAACCATTGCAAATTATCCCTTGATTATTATAAATTATTATTATTATTATTATAAATTATCCGGTTGATTATTCCTTGGACAAAAAATAAGGTAGAAAAAATACGTTTCATGATGTAAACAATGTAATGAAAATGAATAAAATAAACGATGATTAACAAAACTTCGGACCAGGCGCAATGAGATTCATTCCTTAAACCTGGGGAAAATGAAGGAAACAGTGGGTATGGCGGGACCCGGACCCATTCCAATCGATTCAGGATCCAAAATTTAGTGGAAAATGATACCCCACATGCCTAGGTACCGGAAATCTCGAAAACATATTCGAAATGGGTGGATAAATAACCATTTTGACCCATAACCTCTTCCAGGGGGTGCCAATAGTTCTGAGACCCATTTCATTGAAATGAGAGTCCATAATTTATTCAAAAATTTTACCCCTCACGCCTAGGTACCAGAAATCTGGAAAACACACATTCGAAATGGGTACATAGGCACCCATTTTGACCCATAGCCTCATACAGAGGGCACCAATCGTTCCGGGACCCGTCTCATTGGATTCAGCGTCCAAAAGTTAGTGAAAAATTATAACCCACACGCCAAGGTACCAGAAATCTCGAAAACACGTATTCAGAATGGGTAATAGATACCCATTTTGACCCATATCCTCTTCCACTGGTTGCCAATCGTTCTGGGACCCTTTTCATTAAATTCAGCGTCCAGAATTTAGTGGGAAATGATACCCCACACACCTAGATGGCAAAAAAACCATTTCTCGAAATTCGCATTTTGACCCCTAGCACACCCAAATTTGGTTCGATCGGGTTGAAAAGTTTCGAGGACCGATTGACTTTTTGCATGAAAATCTAAACGTAGTGATAATACCCAGGACGCACATATTTATACGCCCGCAGGTAGCTATTATAGGATGTAGTTCTTATATGATGGCGCTATTGAATGCACGTGAATGTGGAATATTTCACTTAAAAAAGTCAAATAAGCGAAGAGACCTGTAACACCACCTCTCACATAATATGTTACTTATATTACAGATCACTTCGCAGATTTGTGTGATCCTCTCCGATTATTAGACTCAGTGAAATGTTTTTTTGTGGATCATTCGATTTATTCAACACGAATGACGGCTTCGCCAGTGCTCGTGTCCATAGACTGATAGGCCGATAACCGTCCGCCGGCGTCCGTCTGTTTGTCACGGCTTAATCTTTCCATCGGGGAGTGGAGACGAACTCCACCTCATAAAATAACGTTTGTGTTTCACGAAACGATCGTCAGACTTTTTTACCGACTCAAAACTAATCCTCTTTCTTTGAAAAATCCCTACAATCCTAGTCATTTGCATCGCGCATCATTTGTGAGAGTTCTCCATCTTTTATTATCCTCTTTCGACACCGATATACTAAACTGATAAAAATAAGTCGCGCGGGAACACAATAATGTAAAGAATTCCGAAAAACATTTACGGCCAGTTCATTCGTAGGGCAACAACATCCCGCCGGATATTATTGGGCAATTACATATGTGGCAGGGTGACAAGGCCATCAACAGTGGTAGGTAATGTCGGTCATTTGGAGCCATCAATTTGAATCGAAGAAGGATAGGATAGTGTTAGAAAATTCATATGGTGCTGTAGACCGTAAATGAGAGACTGACTTTAAGTCTCTTGAATTGGTCAATTTTCGCCACCCTTCATGAGCTGTCGGTGAGACTATAACTTGTCTGCACCGGGAAGATCGCCGCCTTGATAGGTGTTAACCCTTGACTTGCGGCGCAACTGGGCAAAGCCCTCTCGTCCCCGTTAATTACCCTCTACCGAGGCTTCCATCAGTCGTATGGCTCAACTTGTCCCCGATCGACTGAAGGTCCTCCAACCCGCGAGTACGACTCGTCCCCGTGCTGAAATAATGAGTTACTCCAGGAACTGGAAACAAGTATGAAAACAGCGCACGATAGTGATTTTTCATGCAAAAAGTCAATCTCTGCTATTCGGCCCAAAAAAATTTTCTGGATGTTTCAAGGTGTCTAGATCAAAATTAGCAGGTGTCCGTCCGCCGTCCACGCCGACTTTTGTAGTAGAAATTATTCAAAAACCTGAAATTTTGGTCAGGGGTCCATTCATGGCTCTAGTTGGTCCTGGAAACTTTTCAACCCGATCGGACCAAATTTGGGTGGGGTGGCTATTAAAATCGTAACAAGGTCGGCGGCAATTAAGTCCGCATACATTTAAACGACTAGCATGACCCTCGTTATTAGTGATTTGGAAGTGAGAATATCTGTAAAACCAACCCTCACAATGCGCGCCCGCCCATGTAATGGGTATTTACACCTCTTACGGCAATGACAGACTGACATCATCCCCTTAGCCACCCTGCACTCCCTTTTACAGCATCCTAAATTATTTTTCAATGGGTTTTAAAAATTACATCCCTCAAATGATGGCCACATTGTTCAAGCACTCATTTTGGCGATGTTCAAAGTTCTTCTCCTCTCTGAGTAGCATACGGTACACGTCTTACGTGTTACCTACGGCATCGAGTTGCCTACCACTGGCAATCGGTGGTATCGTGTGTTACCTACTTACTCAAAATGTACGGCTCACCTTTTTATGTCTTCTGAACTGGAGACAGTCGTTCATAAGCATATTTTTCTCTTCTCATGTGAAGTTTGTCATTGTAAGGATAGGTGGATCAAAGAAACGTTGATTTCATGTCGTTGAAAAAAGCTTCAAAGACATTTGACTGGAGTGGTCTTCACCATTCTTCTATAAGTTGTCGTTCAAGAAGTTGACGTGCTCCAGTGCGTTTCATTTTATATTTTTGCTTGACGTGGTTCCACAGACATTCAATTCCCACCAGTGGTGGGATCGACGAAATGTTCAGAATGGTTAACTTTTTCGTGCTCGTAGTCGTGATCTCCTAAAGTGCAGTATGCTCTCCACATGTCTGAAACGATTGTCGTACCCGGTGCAATTTCATTTTGAATAATTGGGAGCAGAGCGGCATGGTCCCTCTTTTCTACGATGAAAAATCGTAGTATCGGAGGCCGTAGGTAACACACGCCACTTCCAATCTTTGCAAAAGTAACACATAAGACGTGTACCCAGCATACTAATTGTAACGATTTATATTCTTTGTTAATAATTTATTACAATCATTCACTTGAATACACTGTTCACATTTGCGCACTTACACAATGACACAATCACAATACACGGTTGTAGCAGTTGTAACGCAGTTGTCGCACTATTTATAAGACGGCACGGCACAATGTATAACCCAAAGCGGCTATATTCAGACTCCAAACTGAACTGAACTGCGCGGCGTTCCCGGGTCACTTTTATACTGGCTGCCTTGGCCAAGAACCTTCTCAAACCTTCCCTGGTTCTGGGAACTCAACCTGTTGTCTCGAGCGAACGGGAAGGGTCCAGCCAATTCGATAGGAAGCACAAATGTTCAAGCCCTCCACAGGTCGTTGACCATTTTACCGGCGCAGGTGCCAGCTCGCAACATAATGATTATTTTGACAATGTCGGCGTGAAAGTTGGTTTTGAGGTACAGAGTTTGTGAGCAGTCGGCGTACATAATGGATTTCAAGTATCAAAAAAACAAGATAAAAAGTTAAAAAAAAAATTAAAAAAAAAAAAAAAAAGAAGAAGAAAAACGTGTCTGGGGAGCGCGTTTCACGAGTCTGAACGAGAGGAGGCGGTTGGGGAAATTTTCCACCAACAAATCCATGGATGCTCGTGTAGTGTGAGCGGTGGCAAGCCTGCCCTTTTCCTGGGCAAGCTTGTCTTCCAGGATATTTTGGAAGTTCACTGCCACGGCATTCAATTTTGAATCATTTTCGAGTATCCTAGCCATCATCTCTAGGGGAGTGGGAGAGCAGGTAATTTCTGATTCAATTCTCTCTCCTACCCACCTTTGAAAAATATGTGTTGAGCGCTACCTCATCTTTGCCCTGTGAGCATTCGTTTTCAGTGGCATAGCATAGCGTTTAGAGCGTTTGCCCATACCCCATAGATGGAGCAGGGTGGAGTGTACAGTGCCACCTGTGTCCTAGCAATAACTAGCAAAATGCTGCGTCCGTCCATTCATGCTCCCATTCTTCACATGGTCACGTTCAGCTTCGCATGCTCCATTGGGTTGGCGAAGATTACAGCTACCACATCATCAGCATATCCAACCAGGAAAGTTTCCTCTGCGAGAGCCACCTGTAATGTGCTGTTGTAGGTTATGTTCCGTAGGGTAGGTCCAAGTATTGACCCCTGGGTTGCCCTTGATGTTATCAGTACTTCTCAGGGTCCCAAGTATTGTGGTGTGTTTTCAGTGTTCTGTCTCTGACGTAATTGTCCAACACCTTCAGGAGGTACTCTGGGAGATGAAAAGTAGGTCTCCAGCGTCACCAGGGGTCTATTTGAGTATGCCGAGTACCTTCTTGTATTTTCCTCAGTGCTCTGAGTAACTCAGATACTCTATGATGGTTGAATGCCCTTTTCTGATGGGGAGTGGTCTTCTCCTTCCTCCAATTCTGGCAGCAGACAACAGTCTGTCCAGGCCGTTTGCTTCCAGCTCCTCATAAAACCTAGACCTACACCTGTGTTATATATAAACCTAGACTATGGTGTGACTAGCATGGATCGCCTTAACCTTTGACTAGGAAGACAAGCTGGGGGCCCTTCCAAAGCTTGCTAAAAGCTCCTGCTGTGAGGCAGGTGTTATACATTCCTAGCAAAAGATCTGGACAGTTCTCGGCAGTAATTTTAATAATTTCTGTTGGCACACCCGGGGCCATTCTGAGTTCTTCTGAATATGATGGGAGGTCAGCGATCTGGCTGAATTGCCTCTCACTCCGTACGGGATACTACGGGGAAATTATGACTATGCTTTCCCTTCCCGGGGCGTTGCCTTTGGAACCTGTTCGAAGGACTCGGAGGAATATCCTTCATTAAAAAGATTGCACGTATTTTTAATAAAGTTAACTAACCACCAATGGTTCCGGGACCCGTCTCATTGGAATCAGCGTCCAAAATTTAGTGAAAAATGATACCCCACACGCCTAGGTAGCAGAAATCTCGAAAACACTTATTCAAACATGGGGAAAATGGGGAAAACAGTGGGTGTGGCGGGTCCCGGACCCATTCCAATCGATCCAGGGTAGAATTTAGTGGAAATAATTTACCCCGCGCGGACGGCGGACGGTCATTTGATAATTTTGATCTAGACACCTTGCAACTTATTATGATTATTCAAGGAATAACCAACCAAAAATTTGGTTAATGTGGGTTTTACACATAAAAATCCTAAATGGTGTACAGTTTTAAATATTTCCAGCATTTCAAAGGTGGACTGACATTTTGGATTGAGAATCTACACTTGACGTGGGCATGATTTTGAGGAAGAAATTTCTTATTAGGCGAACATTGTTCCAAAAAGAATAAACCGAAACAAGCCCTCAAAGACCTATCCAATTTTATCAGTTCCAAAGAGACTGCAAGGCTAAAAATGTTGAATGAATTCTCCATGAATTCCTCATGATGAATTCTTCATTTCACTTTATTTCACCATTTTATGTACAACGTTTCCGTTACATTGTTTTTCCGTTTCCATACATCCTTTGACGAGTTCCATAAATACAGAAATCAAGCTCTGAATTATTCACCACTGCATACGTGAATAATGGATTTGTTTGAGTACAATAAATACTTCAACTTCTCCAACAGAATTACTCATCGAGAATTGACGCACTATCTTGAAAATTGTTGAGAACCACACATTTAAAAGACGAGGGCCTCAACCAGCCATTCTGTATTCGTCTTGGACCGGATTCTCCGAAGGAGCTTGTTGTTCCTTAAATGATCTTAAATTCAAATTAATGCATGGCTATAGGTGACAACCAGCTCCTACCGACTCGTGGAACATGTGAAACCGTTCCAGTCATCTATTTTTTAACGTCAGCTGGGTGGTCCACAATATTATACTATAAAATGGAGGTGACACGGCTCGCTTCTAGCGGGCACAAACCAGTAAAGAGAAATTTCAAAGAGAAAAAGTTGTCACGTTTCAATAAAATTGTAATTCGAGCATGGAATCTGGAATGCCATCCCACCGCAACACGCCCTTTAAAGGAATCTCGCCAGTCGTAAGACGAAGATGTGCTGTGAGGACGAGCCGTTACGGCCACCTTAAAACCACGGCACTTATCAGTTTAGCCAATGGGTAAATCCTGTGACTCGGTTGAAAACCGACGTGAATATTGAAAAAATTACTTTGAGTTATTACAACTTTGAGGTTGAACTGAACTGTGTGAACTTTTTCTTCTAAACTATGTAAGATTTTATTATAACAGGATCGCCCGTAAACTTCGGCATAATTCGCCAAATCGGTACATTTAGAGAAGCACACTACAGCAAAATATCCTAATTTATCTCATTGTGGAGTGATGAGCTGGAATATCGCAATGATTAGAGGGCTTCGGTGCCCGAATGAAGATATTTATTAGGTTCACCTTTGATCACGGAACTCGGATAATTGTTTGCGTAGGCCTCTGGGAGTAGCTCATGATTCAAAGCGGTGTAATTGTAAGTGCTTAAGGATTCCTTTGAGACAGATAATAATCACTAAATCACTAATTCATCAACTAAATCATCACTAATAATCACGAAACTTTGACGAACCGGACGTGAGAAGAAGAGAAAAGAGCCTGCTAAGGATATTATCCGCGCATCGGCATCAACCACTTATATGGATCACGGGAAACCCTCATACAAATGCGATGAAGTCCCAATGCGGAGACACATCAAGTGCCACTAACCAGAAACAACGAGAATGGCTCAGAAGGGGGAGAATTCATTAGCAACATTCTTACATGATTTACCCTTCAGAAACTCTATAAAAGTTGGTGGGGGGAGGGGGAGGCCATGACGTCTGAACAATCGATGGCATCGATGAATCTTTTCAACCAAGCGCTTTTCATTTTGGTTGGTTATTCCTTGAATAATTAACCTATGTTTCCATGCTCGAAAGGGTCAACCATCTCTGATCGGCCCCAAAACATTTTTCTGCGCACTTTCATGATGTGTAGGACAAGATACGCTGCAAATCCCTTCACAGGAGTTGGTTATTCCTAAGACCAGAAGCATAGAGACTCATTTTAATCGATCCAGCGTCCACAATTTAGTGGTAAATGATACCCCACACGCCTAGGTACCAGAAATCTTAAAAATACGTATACAAAATGGGTAGATTGATACCCATTTTGACACATAACTTCTTCCAGTGGGTGCCAATCGTTCTGGGACCCATTTCATTGGATTCAGCGTCCAAAAATTAGTGGTAAATGATACCTTACACACCTTGATTGCCAAAAATCTCAAAAATCCATTTTTCGAAATAGAAGGAAAGAGAGAAAGAAATGTTTATATGTCGTTTTGAGGCAACTATGGTCTATACAACAAGGAAGGTTCGCACATGCTCACTAAGCAAAATAAAAATAATTTTTCGAAATATACATTTTGACCCCTACCCCTTCCAAATTTGGTCCGATCGGGCTGAAAACTTTCAAAGACCGACCTAGGCCGGGAACTGACCCCTGACCCAAATTTCAGATTTTTAGAAATTTTTCTATTACAAAAAAAAAATTGGACGGCGTATGTGGTATAATTTTCCACTAAATTTTGAACGCTGAATCCAATAAAATGAGTCCCAGATCGATTGGCACCCACCAGAAGAAGTTATGGGTATTTCAAATTTGTGAATTCGAGATTTCAGGTACCTAGGCGTGTGAGGTATCATTTTCCACTAAATTTTGAACGGTGAATCGATTGGAATGGGTGCAGCAGGACCCACCACACCCACTGTTTCCATTATTTTCTCTATGTTGAAGAGATGAGTCTCCATGCCACTGGTCCGAGGAATAACCAACTCGTGTGAAAGAATTTTTTTACAGTGTTTTTGGTTGGTTATTCCTTGAATAATCAACAGATGTTTTCATGCAATAGGTCAACCTCTCCGATTCGGCTCAGAATTTTTTTGACGTTTTATGGTGTCTACAAACGCTGCAAATTCTTACACACGGGTTGGTTATTCCTCGGAACGGCGCATGGAGACTCATTTCTTCAACAAAGAGAAAATGGGGGAAACAGTGGGTAGAACGGAAACCTTACAATTTCCATGTGCCTACCCTGTACAAATTCATTCGTAGAGGGAGTTTCATTACTAGGAGAAAATCACCTTGTGACAATTACGTGTCTCAAATTGGCTGACGCCGAAGTCAAATTGACTGGGTTGTCTCACAGGAAACACAGATTAAGGACGCACTAGAATATATATTTTGTTACCTCCGAGAGCTACAAAGAGAAAAAACTCATTGAGATAAAACTCATTTGAAATGGCGACCCACGGATGGGATTTGAAGATTCAGTGAATGGAACTGAATGAAATTTGAGCCGAAGAACCAGTGGAGATAACGTGAAGGACGCGTCGATTGACGAGTATAAGTAGCTCTTAGTATTCGTAGAAACAGGATGACCACCTTCGGAAGGATCAGATAAAACATTGTCGAATAATATGTGAGAATGAGGTGGAGAGACTCGATGCGAGAGGACTCGTGGCTGATTGAAAAAGGACATTCTGATCTTGTCTGAAACAGGAGTTGCAAACTAGATGGTGCGTGAAAAGGTTGTGTCCCGTGAGAATGCATTTGTCGTACCGATTCAAAGTAGTCATCTCCTACCCAGTGGTACTTGTGGATAACATATGCGCTAAGGACAGCAGTTCCATCCCTAGTCCCATTTTGGTTGGTTATTCCCCTGGAATAATCAACCTATGTTTTCATGCAAAAAGTCAATCTCTCCGATTCGGCCCAAATTTTTCGTCTAGGCGTTCCAATGTGTCTAGATCAAAATAAGTAAATCTCCGCTGTCCACGCCGATTTTGGTTGTGGAAAGTTTCCTAAAAACCTAAAAATTTGTTCAGGGACCCTTTCCTGGCTCTAGTTGGTCCTCGAAATTTATCAGCCTGGTTGGACCATTTTTTAAAGGAGGGTGGGAGTCATGATGTGTATTTCGAAAAATAGATTATCGAGATTATTGTGATCCTGGCGTGTAGGGTATCATTTTCGTCTAAATTTTAGATGCCGAATTCAATGAGATGGGTCCGGAAAGAATAGCGCCCACCGGAAGTAATCGGTCGAAATGGGTATCTATCTCCCCATTTCAAACATGAGTTTTCGAGATTTCTGATGCCTAGGGAGTGTGTGGTATCATTTTCCACCAAATCATGTACGCTATTTCGAATGGAACGAGTCTCCATGCTGCTGGTCCGAGGAATAATCAACCCATGTGAATGAATTGGCAGCGTTTATTCTGAATTGTATGCAATCTGCAAAACATTCCTTCCTGAAAGATCATATGTCTCTGGGTCTTCCCATTATTGAAAAATATAAACTCCCGCCAACGTCGTCCATGTACTAAAAATGACGAATGCGAACAAACATCTTTGTTTCAATTCCACATAGCATGCAAGTTATCTGAAGAGTGTCAGAGTTCTTCATTAGCCACAGCCAAAATTATCAAGGGCCAAACAGAACCACTTGTTCAAGTCTCAGACCCATTTTCCTCACCGATCATAAGACATTGTCTTCCTGTTACTCTTTTAGGGGGTATTGGTCCACCTGTTTGAGTTCGGGTTCTCCCAAATTCATGTAAAAAAAGAAATGGTCTTTTTCTAGGTATTTGTAGATCTCGAAATAATAACCATGAGATTCCTCGCATTCTGACCCATGTTCGAATCATACAATTGTATGTTTGAATCAGAGTAGATGGAAAGAGAATTTACGTCATCTAGCAACGCAGTAACATATCACAACGCAACCCACAACCTTCGTTCTTCGTCCTGAGCATCTGCAATTCAGCGCACTTTAAACTAGCAATCTTTGAATAAAACAGAATATTTACAGGAATTAACATCAGAAAATCATTTAAAAATTCATTAAGACTTCGAACGACTACGTGAAATATTAAGTCTTGGTAAATCAGTTGAAAATTAGGTAGTTAGTATTGAATGGTCGTGTGCTGAATAAAATTTTTCTGTGCGCTTCCACATCTTATTACAATTGTCAACGGAAACAACGATGAAGGTAAAATAGTTTTGTACCGGTATGCTAAAACCTTGACAGCAGGTGAGCCCGTGAACTTCTAGTGAATGTACGTAACACCGAAATCGTCACATAATCAGTATATCGATTTGTTCTTCCATTGTGAAGAAAAGTATGGTCAAAATGTGTTTCCCAAAAAAATGAATTTTCGAGAATTTTGGCGATTTAGGCGTGTGGGGTATCATTTTCTACCAAATTTTGGACGTTGGATCAATTGGAATGGGTCCGGGACACTTCAAACCCACTGTTGGTTCAATGTTTTCATGCAATAAGTCAATCTCTTCGATTCGGCCCACAATTTTTTTTTTTTTTTTTTTTTTTTTTTTTTTGACGTTTTAAGGTGTCTAGAATTGGAGATATTGACTTTTGCATGAAAACATTGAACCAACAACAGTGGGTGTGGAGTGTCTCGGACCCATTCCAATCGATTCAGTCTCCATAATTTAGTGGGAAATGATACCCCACACGTCTAGGTCATCAAAAATCTCGAAAATTAATTTTTCAGAAAACACCTTTTGACCCCCTCTTCGCCAATATCGGTCCGACGATCGGGCCGTAAAGTTTCGAGGACCAAGTGATGCCGGAAACGGGTCCCTGACACTTAATTAGTGTAGTAAGTGTCAGGGACCCGTAGTAAAGTATTCGAGGCAAAAAACTATAGAGGCTCGATTTAAAACCAATAATGCTTCACGAATAGATAATAAAATCTCGTAAATCTCGAGATCCAATTGCTTTTTTCATTGTGGATGGCGATGACTCTATAGAACAACCGCCTGGCATCGCGCAGGGGGGGGGGGGGGGGAGTGAAGAAAGGCTAGGCGTCAGCTGGGGGATTCCAAGCGAATTTATGCGCGCATGATGCAGGGAGCGAGGTTTTTTGGGGAGATATGGACGGGGACCCCTACTTTGTTAGATGAACGAAGAGAGCGTATTGTTGGGGACATTAACGGTTGCGTTACGGCTCGGGGTGGCGAGGCCCTTAATGCAAAAATCAACTCAATACATACCGGCTACGTTCCTATCTTTATTAAATAAGGCCTTCTCTTATATAAATGGTCCAGACTTTGGAGAAAATTACTTTTGTAAGACAATGCTCTGATTCAAAAACAGTTTAACTGAGTTTGGCACACATGGTTTCCACAATATTAGGTTGCCCCGCTTCTCAATCATTGGTGTTGTAACGATTTATAATTCTTCGTAAATAATTTATTACAATTGTTCACTTGAATACACTGTTCACATTTGCGCACTTACACAATGACACAATCACAATACAAGGTTGTGGCAGTTGTCGCACTATTTATAACACGGCACGGCACAATTTATAACACGAAGCGTCTATATTCAGACTCTGAACTGAACTGAACTGCGCGGCGTTCCTGGGTCACTTTTATACTGGCTGCCTTGGCCAAGAACCTTCTCGAACCTTCCCTGGTTCTGGGAACTCGACGTGTTGTCTCGAGCGAACAGGAAGGTTCCAGCCAATTTATATGTTTGAGAGCAACCCTTACCCCTCCACAGGTCGTTGACCCTGCGACGCCGGCAGCCCATTTGATGGGCGCAGGTGCAATCTCGCAACAGTATTAACCAATGTAATAGATGGATGGAGAGTGGACTTTTCACCTTTTTTATCTGGACATCATGTTTATTTATTTATTCATTTGTACAGTTATACAATAGTACACACAAAAAATTGCAGGGCCAATTGGAGATGGTCGATCCTACATGACCTTGGGCTTGATTACATAGGTCGATTATCCAAGGAATAACCACCGGAGGTGGGTTTGGGTCAAGATGGATGAAATTTGAGGTATTATTTTCCAATAAGTGTTGGATGCTGAATAGGACGTTGGCCACACTGGCCATTACAGCTGTTGTAAAATACAAGTTAGTTCCGTTTTGCGTAAAGGCTGCGTTTATTCTTTTCCACCTTTATCCAATTGTATCCGTTATTATTTCATCCATCTTTAGTTTAGAGGAATTTTTTTTTTTTTTTTTTACATAAGTTTTGCATTTACGGAAGGCCCGAGGTGTTTATTTCTTCATTTTATTTTTATGTTTTTATTTTCTTTTTCTAACCGTCCGTGAAAATGGCCCAACCAGCCGCGAATAACACGCCATCGATCGCAACTACCTAGGCGACAATCACCGGTGTCCCGACGGGCGAGTTCCTAAGGTGCCTTTCTACAGGACCAGCAGTTGGCGAGTTAACATCTTTTTATGCGGGAGATAAACGGTTAACATTTATTTAGCGCCTGGAGCAATATTTAACGGAAGACTTTCTCCAAGGAACCTGTGCCCTACGCATTCAAGCAAGGAATATTTTCGGAACTAGATAAATTAGAAAAGTTGAGGGTTATTTCAAAAATTGATAGTTCAGAATGCGGAACTTTTCAAGTTCCACTACTAAAACCAAATTGTACGAATTTGTGCCAATTATAAAGTCACGCTAAATGAATTTTTAGAAAACATTGAGTATCCTATGCCAAGAATAGAGGAGATCTTTTCTAAGTTACAAGGTGGAAAATTTTTTACAAAGTTAGACTTCTCCAGCGCCTACAATCAGCGCAGAGCAATAGAACAATTAGGGAAGCTCCTCCTCCAAAATCGGTGACGCAGGTGAGGCATTTGTTGGAATGATTGCATATCATGGTAGATTTATTCCCCATTATGGAGCATTTAGCTACCTCTTTATAAATTACTTAAAAAAGGAGTAAATTTTATTTTGATTCGCAATGTTTGGAAGCATTTAACATAGCTGAAGAAGCCACTCATATTTCGACAGCACAATTTTTAGTACATTTCAATCCAGACTTACCGTTGATTCTGGAATGCAACACATCCAACTATGGTGTCGGAGTAATATTGCTTCATAAATTTCCCAACGGTGAAGAGAAACCTGTTGGTTTGCCTCTAGAGTCATTAATACAGCAGAATCGATTTACGCTGTCCTTCACAAGGAAGCGTTAGCTACCCATTTTGATTCAAACAAGTTTTAATAATATTTCACGGGACGGTCGTTCACAATTCGCACGGATTTACAAGCCTTAATTAGGTTTATTAGGCGAAAGGAATGGAATACCACAAATGCGGTATTCCAGCGGATGGATGATGCGCAATAAATTAACATTGAATATCACAAAAACTGCATATGTCCCATTCAGTCTGGACAACCGAAACCCACCTGTGCTGTCACCACTTATCATCCACGATTTAAACTGCAGGGTATCACAATGTACAACCTGCCAATCCGTACATCCAAGTCATTGTGCCAGATACCCAGGAGTAATTTTTGACACCAAAATGAAGTTCGAATAGCAAATACGAAACACCAACTTGAAGCTCAGGAAACTCCTATATGTATTTTCAAAACTCGCGCCGATCCTGGACCGAGATTTGTTGAAGCGAGTGTACGTTGCTATGGTCGAATCCGTGCTTAATTACTGCCTCCCCGTTTGGAGTAGTACTTACAGCACATTGCTGGAGCCAATCAGGAAAACGCAGAAAGCTCTCATTAAAAAAATCGCCAAGCTCTCATTAGAAAAATCGCCAAGGAACGCAGGCTCGAACGTACTGCGCAACTTTTCCCTGAACTGCAGATTTTACCTATTAATAAATTAATCGCTCTTAACAATATTAAGCAAATAATAAAGACAAAACACTACAACCTCCCCTCTCACACAGCAAACACTAGATTCAGTAACAACCATAAAATTGAGTACCCATTCTTCCGCACTACCTTCGCTCAGAAATCATACAAATTTAGGGACCTTCACGTTTTCAACGATCTACCTAGCCAATTAAGGGAAAAATTACTGGACAATAAACTGACTGGACCATTAAAAAAACAGTTAATGATGTACTTACATAACTGTTAAATACAAAAAATGTAACCTATGTACTACATAACTATAGCTATAGCTAAATTAAATTTATTTGCCTGGCACTGCATGCTAGCGTACCGCCAGAACCCTGCTCATCCCCCACCACGAGCCCTTGCTCATATGGGGTATTAATTTCGTAGGATATATGATCGCGGCGGATCATGCCGGTTGTGTCAAACACAAATGTGTGCATCCGCTGTATTTTGTCATGTTTTTCATGTGCTTAAATTGAAATAAATTTATTTAAAAAAAAAAAAAAAATGGCAGCAGGAAGACTTTAACGTTGGGCTACATTTTTGTCTTATAAATTAGAATATATTAAGGGTGAAATGGAATGGGGCGGACGTTCTATCCCGCCTGCCAGTGAAAGACTCATTGAAATTAGAAAATGAGACTCAAACATACTTGCATTTTGTAGAAGAATTTATCCCCAATCCGGTTGGAAACAAGTACGGATGAACACCTCAGTAGAGTTCATCACTTTATTCGAGATGGTTGGCCAGAGTCTACGGAAGATGATGAGCTAAGACTTATTTAAAAAAAAAAAAAAAAAAAAAAAAAAAAAAAAAAAAAAAACGCTGCAATTCTTTTACACGGGTTGGTTATTCCTCAGACCAGGCGCATGGAGACTCATTTCTTCAACATGGGGACAATGGGGAAACAGAGGGTGTGGCGGGCCCCAAACCCATTTCAATCGATTGAGGGTCCACAATTTAGTGGAAAATGATACCCCACACGCCTAGGTTACAGAAATCGCGAAAACAGACATTTGAAATGGGTAGATAGGAGGTACCCATTTTTACCCATAACCTCGCCCATAGGGCGCCAATTGTCCCGGGATTCATTTAATTGGATTCAGCGTTCAAAATTTAGTGGAAAATGATACCCCACATTCCCGGATCGCCACAAATTTCAATAATCCATTTTTGATAAACACATTTTGACTCCTACCCCGCCCATATTTGGTCTGATCGGACCGAAAAGATTTGAGGACCAACTAGAGCCGGAAGCAGGTCCCTGAACCAAATTACAGATTTTTAGAAAATTTTCTAGGAACCTACTACCAAAGTCGGTGTGGACGGCGTACGGCGGACAGACATTTAACTTTCTTGATCTAGACACTTTGGAACGTCCAGAAAAAAAATTGTGAGCCGAATCGGAGAGATTGACTTTTTGTATGAAAACATAGGTTGATATTTAAGGAATAACCAACCAAAAGAGCAATGGATAGAGTAAGGAATAATTATGTAGGGATACAAAATTATTACCTACCTCCTAATTACCATTCGCAAATTTTGAAGAAGCTCCATGGTTCCCATTTAGGCATATCAAAAATTAAGGCCATGTCTCGTTCTTATTTTTGGTGGTCTCATTCAGATCAAGACATGACAAATATGTGCAAAAATTGTATGTTTTGTATAGAATTACGACCTGAGTCCCCTAAAACATTAATTGGTAAATGGCCTAAAACTTAATTCATTAAACACTGATATAATCTCCCAAACAACGGTGGGTTTTGGAGAAATAAACGAGAAGTTGCCAGTCTGCCAATTCGACAAAGGCCTAGCGGCGGTCCTAAGGCGATCCAAATTAATTGATTGATTGAAATTTTTTATTTCACGATCAGGGAAGATTAGGGCAATAGGGCCCTCTCCCTTCCCTGACAAAGGTCATCGTGTACATCTTCCTACAGTCACTTCAAATTTAATCGCAGCTTCTCGTAATAAATAAAATTAAAATGCAACTTCTTAAAATAAATCGTTCAACATAAATTGATCACTTGTCATCTGTTAAATCTTTCTAATCAAATGTTTATGCTTCATGTAATGAATCGTTCAAAATACATTCTTCACTATACATGGCAATAGTGCGCCAGACACTAGTGCAACCTGACAAATCGCCGGATATCTCTTTTACCAGCCCACGTGCCTTGTAAGGTTTCTCCTTAATTAAAACAACATTAATTCTCACCGTAAAGAAAAAAAAATTGGGTTGCGATCTCATTCACACACCTGCTCATCCTCTCAAAAGGCACTTTTCCTTGTTACAAAATCTCAAACATCGGTGCAAAATACTCTCGTTTCCGCCTAAAAACGTCTTCATGTGTTCTAAAAATAACCACGATCCCGCTGATGCGCGGATCAGCGGCGAGGGAGTTGATGTTTGAGTTGGCCCAGAAAATCTGTATAGGGATATTAGCTTCCAAGGCGGAGTTCTGAAAAAGTGCAGCTGCAGTATTAACGACGGTTGAAAAAATAATCCATTCTTTCTCGCAGTTGCGCAATTTGGAGTTCTTAGGGTCGATCTGTTTCCTTAGGCTGAATGTCAAACACTCCGAATGGCTCCAACTATGACAGTATATCTACGTTTCGTGATGTTTAGATCAAAACGCTGCAACCTAGGCATCATTACATAAGTTGGTTATTGAAGGAATAACCAACCTAAAGGTAAAATGTCTGTTTGCCGTGCGCTGCCCACGTTGTTTTTGGGAGTAGTTTTCTAAAATCTGATATTTCGGGTCAGGGACCTCACTTAGGCTATTAATTAGTCCTCTAATCATCGGCAGCCCGATCGAACCAATTGGTTTGGGCATGGCAAATGTATGCCTCCATTTCGGGATTTTTTGGAAACCATGCATGTTTGGTATCACGTTTGACGCTGAATCCATTATACAGGTACCAGACCGATCGGCGCCCAGAGGTGGTTATGGGGTGAGAGGAGGTAAGTCCCTACCTACTTATTTCAAAAGCTGGTTTGCGATATATTTGGATACTACCTATACGTATACGATATCATTTTCCCCCAATATTGGACGTTGAATTGATTGGAATGAGTCCGGGACGCCACATTCACTGTACTCCCCACAATCTCACTCCATGGAATAATTAACCATTGTGGACGAATCCTCTGCTTAAAATGAGAAGGGTTCATGGTATAAATATTATTACCTTACAAATGCATGACGAATTATAAAGAGCATTCGGATAGAACGTAATGCGTTGACGTTCGCAGATAAGGAAGGTGAGTTTCTAGCATATTCATCATTTGAATCAATGAAATACCCATGGGTGAATCTCCTCGGAACTCCTGAAGTTCCATGAATACAACGGAGAAGCAAAAATGTTCTCTAGGCTGGCGGTATCCATGCAATGTGTAATTCTGAGTCCTTGAATAATCAACCTATGTTTTCATACAAAAAGTCAATCTCTCCCATTCGGCCCAAAATGTTTTTCTGGACGTTTCAAGTTCTAGATCAAGATTAGCAAATGTCCGTCCGCCGTACGCCGTCCACGCTGATTTTGGTAGTCGAAAAATGTCTAAAAATCTGAAATCTTGGTCAGGGATCTATTTCCCGCTTTAGTTGGTCCTCGAAACTTGTCAGCCCGATCGGACCAAATTTGGGCGGGGTAGGGATCAAAATGTGTACTTCGAAAAATGGATTTTCGAGATTGGCGATCTAGGCATGTGGGGTATTATATTCGGCTAAATTTTGGACGCTGAATCCAATGAAAAGGGTCCCGGAACGATTGGCGCCCACTGAAGAAGTTATGGGTTAAAATGGGTAATCCCTCTACCCATTTCAAAGGTGGGTTTTCGAGATTTCTGGTAACTGGGCGTGTGGGGTAACGTTTTCCACTAATTTTTTACGCTGAATCGATTGGAATGAGTCTCCATGCTCTTAGTTTGAGGAATAACCAACCCCTGTGAAAGCATTTGCAGCGTTTTTCATCTAGACGTCATGCAACGCAAACTGCAAATTTCGGGGCCAATCGGAGAGGCAGACCTCTGGTGTTATTCAAGGAATAATAAACCGAAACTGACTAAACGAAGAAAAATCGAGGCCCGGCGAATAACTAGAGAACACAGTATTTGAATTTGACTTTGACAGGATAGTTCAGAACCGACTCGAGATAAAAACCACTCGAACCAACCTCAGAACTATGAGAATGGACTATGAGAATCTGGAGTTTTGGCGACACCCTTAGGCCGCTGATCACCAATGTGGACTACTTAAGTTTAAACTTCGTATTTCAAATGCGAAATATAGAGTCCTCGTCAACCTATGCTCGAAACGGAAAATTCCAAGACATCTCCATCTCCACTACCTTCATCTTCCTGATCAATCTTTACCGGTCACTTCAGATCTAACAATAACACACACCTATTATGATGACGATAGTAGCTAACTATATAATTACAGATAATTGATTCCCGGCTCAGGGTCAGATGCGGAAAACTAGCGATGAGCATGAAAAGGGCATCATTAGCGCATGTCTCGAACTACGAGTTCTGGGAGAAATCTCAGAACCACTTGAACGAATCGAATCATTGGACTCGCAGTTCCAGTTTTTTTCAGAACCAGTTATGATGTTGTCCGAACAGCCAAATAGGGGCGTGGTTAGTTCAGAACGGTTCTGAACTGCAGACAGCCTATAGTCTTAGCGCTGATGGCTGACAGCTACAATACAGTCATGGGAGTTCTGGGAAAACATATTTTATAAAAACCACAAATCTCTTCTCGCACTTTCCTGAAGAGTTCTTAATGTTCTCGATGACAAATTACGAGAGCCATAAACCAACGTAATGTCGTCATCAATGGGCGGCCTGAACAACTGAAATGTCGGAGATATTTCCAGACTCGGCTTTTAGGTATTATTCCGACGACTTATATAACGCGGACAAACACGAGCCGGTACCTACACGCTACATGAGAAAGCGCGTAATCTCTTGAACCCCATCGGAAGCACAAACCACCTGTGTGAAACATGACACAAGGGGTATGGTTATTCGTTTCGTGGGAGTATGGGAACGTTGCAGGGCAGCTTCGGTCCTTCTGTCAAAAAAACGTGGAAGATTGGCGTTTTCTGTTACTACATGAGGTTATTTACTGAGCTGATAGAACTGTCTCCGAAATCTGTTAGCTGTCCACACTGTTTCGTGGTAGTAGGAATGAAATTTTAGTCAGTGATTCTTCTCAGGTTCTAGTTAGTCCCCGAAACTACAGTCAGCCCAACTTCAAAAAAATGGGGGAAACAGTGGATGTGGCGGGTCCCGGACCCATTCCAACCGATTCAGGGTCCAAAATTTAGTGGAAAATGATATCCCACACGCCATTCGTTCTAGGCTAGATCAAACCGTGGCGTATTACAACTTATTAAAATCCCGTGCCCTCAGCACACAACTGAAACTCCTCATTTATACCACCATCATCAGGCCTACTATGAACTACGCTGCCCCTGTATGGCACACTGCTGCTCAGACCCACCTACAAAAACTGCAGGTGACCCAAAATAAGTGCCTTCGGATAGCCACAGAGAGCCCCCTCCGAACAAACACTGCTGCCCTACATGACTCAGTAGCCATAGAATACTTTGATTCTCACCTCACCAGACTTACGCAAAATTTCATTTCAAAACTGTCATCCCATCCCAACCCGCTGGTCCAGAACCTCAACATCCTCCGTAAACCCCCTTGGGCGACCACAAGGCGAAGGCGGCAGGTTTAAGCCACTCATTTGTAAATAGTGTAAATTTTGTATCTTGTGTATATAATGTAAATAGTTAGTTTTTAAGTTATTTCTTTATTGTTCCCTGCTCAAAGGTTTTTTAAAGTGGAATTTTGCCTTTTACATTTTACTCAACAAAGACCCTCGTGAATTGTCACCCTCCTCAACCCTCATGCGTAAAAATCACCTAAGGCAGCTACTATGCCGGTACTGATGGACTAACCTTAAGCAATAAATGAATGCTATTGTCATGTAACTGATTTATGTCAATAAAGTATTTCGTATTTCGTATTTCGTAAACCGTGGCGCAAGTGGCTAGCGCGTTCGGCAGTAATCAAAAAGTTTTGGGTTCGAGCCTTGGTGGGGGCGAATATTTTTGTTTTCTGATTTAGTTTTTTTTACCCATAAATTGACCAATTACCTCTTCCAGTGGGTGCCAATCGTTCTGGGACCAATTTCAATGGATTCAGCGTCCAACATTTAGTGGAAAATGATACCCTACTCGCCTAGATCGCCCAAAATCTCGAAAAATCCAATTTTCAAAAAACATATTTTGACCCCTACCCCCCCCAAATTTGGTCCGATTGGGCTGAAACGTTTCGAGGACCCGTCTCGGCCGGGAACAGACCCCTGAACCTAATTTCAGATGTTTACAAAATTTTCTACTACCGAAAACGGCGCGGACAATGGACGGCGGACGGCGGACGGACATTGACCTTTTGGTTGGTTATTCCTTGAATAATCAACCTATGTTTTCATGATAATGGTCAACCTCTCCGATTCGGCTCAAAAATTTTTTCTGGATGTTTCATGATGTCCTGATCAAAAAAGGTCAATGTCCGTCCGCCGTACGCCGTCCTCCGTCCATTGTCCACGCCGTTTTCGGTAGTAGAAAATGTTCTAAAAATCTGAAATTTGGGTCAGGGGTCTGTTCCCAGCCGAGATGGGTCCTCGAGACTTTTCAGCCCGATCGGACCAAATTTGGAGGGGGTAGGGGTCAAAATGTGTTTTTTGAAAAATGGATTTTCGAGATCTTGGGTGATTTAGGCGAGTGAGGTGTCATTTTCCACTAAATTTTGGACGCTGAATCCAATAAAATGGGTCCCAGAACAATTGGCACCCACTGGCACCCCAAGAAGTTATGGGTCAAATTGGGTATTTATTACCCAATTTGATTATGTGTTTTCGGGATTTCTGCTACCTAGGCGTGTGGGGTATCATTTTCCACTAAACTGTGGACGCTGAATTCAATTATGTGTGTCCCAGAACGATTGGCACCCACCGGAAGAAGTTATGGGTCAAAATGGGTATGTATCCACCCATTTTGTATGTGTCAGGATTTCTGGTGCCTAGGCGTGTGGGGTATCATATTCCACTAAATTTTGGACCCTGAATCGATTGGTAATGGGTCTGAGACCCGCCACACCCACTGTTTGCCCCATTCGAGGAATAACCAACCCGTGTGTAAGAATTTGCAGATTTTTTTGATCTAGACACCATGAAACGTCCAGAAAAAAATTTTGAGCCGAATCGGAGAGGTCGACCTTTTGCATGAAAACATAGGTTGATTATTCAAGGGGTCAACTTCAAAATGGGTTTTCACGCATTTTAGAACGCTGAATCGATTCAAATGGGTCTCGAACCGATTGTGGTGCATCAGAAGTGGGTAAGGAAATAAAAATTGATAATTATTATGTTCCTTTGGATTACACGCATAACCCGTGCATTGTACGGTCTCACGTTTATTGGGAGGTTAGAAATAACCATATCCGTACCATGTTATTGGGATGGAAATGCTGATCGGTCATCCTTCCAATGGTCATGTTTCAAATGTCTGCAGTATGCTCTACTGTATAAGCTGGATATTGCAAACACCACAATATTATGAAATGAAAGAAAACCGACAGCGCAGGCAACGCTGAAGGTACGAGTCAAAACCCGTCTAAACAATCGAACCTTAGGTTGGCATCAATTACGTATAAATAAATATGAATGAATGCAGATTGGATCAACTGACCATCATCGTTTTGTATCGTTGAATTTGCAATCGAAAGTACGCGTGATCCCACTCCATCCGAATGGGAACAAGAAAAGTTGGACGCATGTCAGGTGTTTTTTTAGGTACAAAGTTGTTTACTCCGGCGGCGTCGTTAAAAGAGACCGCGTTCTCGATGATGGAGTAACCGTAGAGGATTTTAATATAACCTATAACCACCCGCATAAATGTCAATGCTGCCGTTCGGCCGTGACGTTGGTACAAACACATATTCGATTTTATTATATCAATAAGACAAGATCATATCGACCGAAAAAAAATTCTCCCCAAACATTGCTTGTAGATTCCAAATCCGAAATTCCAGCCCGAGTAGTCTAGGACTAAGGCCGAAAGCTGGTGACCCTTCCTGGTTATTCCTTGAATAATCAACCTATGTTTTCATGCAAAAGGTCAACCTCTCCGATTCGGCTCAAAAAATTTTCTGGACGTTTCAAGGTGTCTAGATCAAAAAAAAAAAATATGTCAATGTCCATCCGCCGTACGCCGTCCGCCGTCCGCGCCGTTTTAGGTAGTAGAAAATTTTCAAAAAATCTGAAATTTGGGTCAGGGGTTTGTTCCCGGCCTAGGACGGTCCTCCAAAATTTCAGCCCGATCGGACCAAGTTTGGGCGGGGCAGGCGTCAAAATGTGTTTTTTGAAAAATGGATATTCGAGAATTATGGGCGATTTAGGCGAGTAGGGTATCATTTTCCACTAAATTTTGGACGCTGAATCCAATGAAATGGGTCGCAGAACGAATGGCACCGACTAGAAGAAGTAATGGGTCAAATTAGGTATTTATTACCCATTTTGAATATGTGTTTTCGGGATTTCTGCTACCTAGGCGTGTGGGGTATAGTTTTCCACTAAATTTTGGACGCTGAATCCAATGAAGTGGGTCCCAGAACGATTGGCACCCACTGGAAGAAGTCATGGGTCAAATTGGGTATATATTACCCATTTAGAATATGTTTTCGAGATTTCTGGTACCTAGACGTGTGGGGTATCATCTTCCACTAAATCTTGCACGCTGAATCCAATGAAGTGGGTCCCAGAACGATTGGCACCGACTGGAAGAGGTTATGGGTGAAAATGGGTATCTATTAGGTACCCATATTGAATATGTGTTTTCGGGATTTCTGGTACCTGAGCGTGTGGGGTATCATTTTCCACAAAATTTTGGATTCTGAATCGATTGGAATGGGTCCGGGACCCGCCGCATCCACTGTTTCCCCATTTCTCCCATGTTGAAGAAATGAGTCTCCTTGCGCCTGCTCCGAGGAATAACTAACCCGTGTGTAAGAATTTGCAGCGTTTTGAATATGCGTTCTCGAGATTTCCGGTAGCTGGGCGTGTGGGGTATCATTTTCCAACTAAATTTTGGATCCTGAATCGATTGGAATGGGTCTGGGACCCGCCGCACCCACTGTTTCCCCGTTTCCCCCATGTTGAAGAAATAAGTCTCCATGCGCCTGGTCCGAGGAATAACCAACCCGTGTATGAATTTGGGCTGCATGTCATAAGCGCAAAAGTATATCAATCAAAAGCGCAAGCCCGGGATCGGACACGTCAAAAGCGCAAATCTGTGGTAAATGTCCATTGCGCAAAAGTGCACCAAGTGGCAACGTCGCAGAGAAAGAATGAAGCCTGAAACTATTATTTTTTTTTGACATTATTCAAGTCCTCGAAGTCTACGTCCGTCTCTTGTACTTGCTGCAATTCCCTTCGTACGATCTTGTTTGGTCGTTCAAACATCAGTTCATCAGCTTTCCGTTTACATGCCGTTACAAAAATAGTGCGTTGCGGAGCATTCTCCTTACATGGGCTGTGGTCATGGGAATCTCCTTGTTTTGTCACTCGCGATATGGAGTCGTCAGTGTGTATGGTTGTCGAACACTGCTTCCTGTAACACCGCCACGATATGTCGCCACTCGAAAGAACTCGCTGCTTTCTATATTTAAAATTTTCAAAAAATACGCACTCGTTCCCTTTGTTTGTTTCGCTACGAACGAGAGACATGTCGAGGCGGAAAACCCATTGAAACTGAACTGTGCGGAGATGCGACTCAATAACATTTCTATGTCAACAGAACTAACAGAGCTCAACATTACCCGGCGTTGCCGGAGTTCTCATCCAGCGAGACTTAGCGCTTCTGATGGCATCAAAAGCGCAAACTCAGATGATCCCTCATTAGGATGGAATTTGCGCTTTCGATAGTCACCGAGAATTTGCAGCGTTTTTCTCTTTAGATTTATAGGATTAAAGTTATTGTTTTACCAGGAGTGTGATGACCACATGGTAAACTTACCTGGACTTCATAGTAATTGGAGATAATTGTGACGTCTGAATAAACAAATTAATGCTCCATGGGAGGGATCTAAGTGAATGTACGGCAAGATTTTGATAGAAACGTTGATGCTGACATCCGAAAATTCATTCATTAATTTCTTTCCCGGCTTCTCACGGTTGTATTACCTATGTGTGTTTGGATCTCAATTGGAAAATCTGACGAACGTAAATATTTTTTCAGTTGGAATAAACCTCCCGGGCAGAAAAATACACTTGAAAAATAAATAAATATTCGTAGGCTAGTTTTAAAACATATTCAGTTTTTAAGGAGATAAATCGCGATTCCAGTTTCCTTCAATGACACATACGCACCCCCCCTCCCTCCCCACCGTAGCCAACTTCCAGCTGTTACGTAATTCGAAAACAGGTAAAGTAATACGTGTATTACTTTACCTGTGTACCCATAAGTTTATTTGTATTCTCTTGGGCTATTGGGCCGTACTTTTCTGTTAGAGCGAGGATAAGGAGGATAAGGTTGTGGGTTTGGAGAATTCTATTTTGACAAACAGAATTATTTTTCCCCATGCCAAAAAATTGGACTATCAAAAACGGTTGAAAAATAAATAGGCGATGAAGCAGTAGCAGAAAGTAATATATAAATAAGCCTGTCTAGAATTTTTTTTTTTTTTTTTTTCAATTGCCTTGATCATAAAATTCACTGACCTGACACAGGTAGTCGGACGAAAATCCATGGTGCAAGTCCTTGCTTTCTTTACTTTTTTTTTTAGTTTTTAAATTCACTGATTTATTTGCAATCTTCAGGCGTTCCGAACGAATCATTGAAAGGATAGAGAAAACTAGCTACCAACTGGGATGAAACGTTGTTGTAGATTTAAAAGTAATTCAATCAGACCTGATGCGGGGAGTATCTAAAACTAAGAATTGAGCTGAAAAATTTATCGATCTGCGGAACGATGACCGATACTGCCAAGAAAGAGGATATTAAGGAGTGTGTAATTTTTCTAAAAAATTGGGTATAAGAAAAAGTCAAATATAATAAAAAGCTTGCTCACTCAGTCAACTAAATTGTAGCAAGTTTTCAATGTAATACAAAAAATTACATTAAATTAGCATCTGTAAATAAAGATGAGTCAATGCGGGAACCACAGGTGTGACGTAACGTTGAAGCTCGTGTGTGAAAATGATGTATTTTAAGAATAGTTGAGAATTGTTTATGATTGATGTCAGGTGAATTAATCAATATTAAAGATAATTATGACTCTTTTACGGGCCTGAGGGGTGTACGGATAAGAATTATAAAATTATACATAAAATTTACCTGATTTCGTGCTAAAACGTCAAAGGCCTTCAGAGGGATCTTCTTTGGGACACTAATTATGCGCACTTTTTTCACAATTCAAACGATCCGTTCACTGATATCTGTTTGCACTACCACCGAACGACGAAGACGTGGCCAGATGACGAGTTTTCCAAAGAAACCGGTCGCCCCGAAACAGACGCACAAAACACAAGAAACGCGGAAAATTGGCGCCTCGGTCGCAATAGTCCAATTTGGGTTAAAAAAGAGGATTTTAGATGAGTTTCAGCTGGGTGACTCTATTGAGTGTCAATTTGGCTTTCAGTTAGCTATACGTTGAGGAACATATTGAAACGTTGTTGAAACATCCTGGAAAATCACTATCGAGATTTTGAATTTGGGGATTCAAAAGCGTGGGACGAAATCAGTGAGAAGGGTGGGGAGGTGGGTGAGGGAGGGTGTGTTTCCGATCGGCAAGGACGCAAGGGTGGCCGGACTCAAGTCAAGTGACCATGTCGTGCAGAGGCGCGTGAGGGCCGAGTGCCGGCGGGTGGGCCCCCACCACGGAGGAACCACCACTCTGAGCTTTTCAGCCCCTCTTCCCCCTGTTTTCAAAAACGCGGGCCCCCGCTTTTGATCAGTTTCCTTTTCACCTCTTACCCCGTTTTTACGATCGTCGGGCTAATTGGCCGGAAAAACGGCTGTCGAGTGTAAAAATGGACCAGGGCCACCTCCGGGTCCTCGGAGTAGGGCAGCGGACCCCGTGTTGTTTCCGCATATCAGACATCATCTGGTAGAAAGACTCCTCTCTGAGCCCTCAGCTTAGTATTCCTCCGTTCGTGTTTCGTACCTAGTTGTTTAGCAACTAATGTAGTGTTGCGGTATCTATGGTGGTATGTGGGGGATGAAAACGAATTGACCGAGTTCTGCCTGGCAGCCTCCTAGTGCCGATCAAGCAGCATGTGGAAAGGAAAAAGATGAAACGTCAGGAAATGTTGAACGATTTTCTTTACCTGCCCTTTCATTCATTTCAACCCGTTCTCGTCGTGAGAGCATGTTGGTTGGTTATTCCTTGAATAATCAACCTATGTTTTCATGCAAATAGTCTATCTCTCCGATTAGGCCCAAACATTTTTTCTGGGCGTTTCAAGGTGTCTAGATAAAATTAGCAAATGTCCGTCCGCCGTCCACGCCGACTTTAGTAATAGAAAATCTGATTTTGGTTCGGGACCCGTATCCAGCTTTAGTTGGTCCTCAAAACTTTTCAGCCCGATCGGACCAAATTTGGGCGGGGTAGGGGTCAACATGTGTATTTCGAAAAATAGATTTTCGAGATTTTTGGCGATCTAGGCGTGTGGGTTATCATTTTCCACCAAACATTGGACCCTAAATCGATTGGAATTGGTCTGGAACCCACCACACTCACTGTTTTCCCCATGTTGAAGAAATGTCTCCACGCGCCTGGTCCGAGGAATAACAAACCCGTGAGTAAGAATTTGGAGCATTTTCCTAAGAAGGTCGTATATTCATATCCCTTATTTCAATTTTTCATCATCTCCAGGCCTGGTATCATCAGATAACATATCGGCAACCAGTCTGAATCCCTACAGTATGATATTTATACTGATCATCAGTAACATTGTGGTGTACGGTGGAACAATATGTTGATGGGAAAAATAGTCAGGAAATAGCATTTTTGAATTTAAAAATTATTAGAACGGCATCATTCTATTAAATGGCATACTAAGCAAATATTCTCTGGAAGATGATAAATTTTCACTCCAACCACTCAAAAATATTTTAAATCAAATTTGATTTATAACTTAGCACTAACTGCTAACATCACCTCAATTTGAAAACAAAATTTACCAATAAGTGGAGATATGCTTAATAACGTACCCATTTAAGAGAGCAATTAAACAATTACATGAAAAAACAAGGCCCCCATGAACCAGATAAACCAAAGTTTATAATAAAAACCCTTTCCATTATGTTAAAAAATGAAAATACGTTGATCGACTATAAAATTGAATACTCAACTACACAACGCCTTCATAAAACCATAGAAAAAATTGCCCGTCCTAGCCCTAGGAAGTGTGTGGCATTTACATACAACCCTGTAGTGGCAGGAAGCATACAAACTTTTTTCAAGAAATATGACGCTAAAATTGCATGGAAATATGACAACAAAATTGAACGTAACCTGCGTAGACTAAAACATAAAACTAGTAGCAGCCATCGGAGGCATTGCATATATATAGGATTAAATGTACTAGTGGTGATTGTAAAGAAAAAAACATAGGTTGATTATTCAAGGAATAACCAACTAATATTATTTTATTTTGGCGGAATTTACAAGAAGATAAAAAATAGAATTTAAGAACTCGCCAAAGATGCACTGGGATAATCCGTCAACAACTGCTCTGGGAATTTCCAGACATTGTGTTAAACATGGATATAAAGTAAACACAGACAATTTTGAAATTATAACCAAAAACATTAATAAACAAAAAAGAAAAAAATTAGAAAATGTAAACATTATTAAGATGGTGCAAAAGTTTTCAATATCCTAAAGAATTATATTAAAATGTGAAACAATACGTTTTTTTCACGAAAGAATAATCATAAGGTCGCTTGCCCAACTTCATCTTCCTTTTCCACAAACCTGCCGCCCGCCTAAAATGCTGTGATAATAGATAATACAACTAGCCCCACATTAACAAAATGATATAAATTTGACATCTGATCCCCTACCTGTTCCTCTTTTATAATATATATAGTTACTTAATATTTATTTTGTGCATCGAACTGTTGAATTATTATACAGGGTCCGCCAACGAAGTAGGATGGATTTAAAAAAATCATAACTCGGTTATTTCTCAAGATAGAATACATATATATTTTTTTTAACTGTTCACAAGAAGTGGAATTTTCTGGTAATGTTCAATTTTTGAAGACGACGTCGAGCATGTGATGCCCATCAGCTTGAATGCATTTATCGAGTCTTTTGGTGAAGCTCCTCGAAACGCTGTCCAGCATTTCTCGTGGGATGCGGCTGATTTCCGTGGTGATAGCCTCCTTCAAATCGTTCAGGGTCCTCGGCTTATCTTTGTAGACTCTTTCCTTTAGGTATCCCCACAAAAAAAATCACAGGGGGATAGGTCAGGGGACCGGGGGGGCCAGGGAACGTCACCGCGCCGAGAAATGAGTCGACCGTTAAATTTTTGGCGAAGGAAGGTCATCGTGGCATTTGCCGTATGGCAAGTTGCTCCATCTTGCTGAAACCAAACATGCCTTAATGGGATACGTCTACGTCGGAGTTGTGGAAGAAAAAAATTGTTCAACATGGCCAGATAACGCTCAGAGTTCACAGTTACAGTCACTCCATTTTCCTTGAAGAAGTAAGGTCCGATGACAGCTCTCTTCCCAACAGCACACCACACTGTAACACAAAGGCTGTGTAGAGGTCTTTCGTGAGTCTCTCTTGGATTTTCAGGCCCCCAATACCTTTAGTTTTGTTTGTTGACAAACCCATCCAAGTGGAAATGTGCCTCTAGTGAAAAGAATGACATTTTCGTTGTCGCCAAACACAGACATCATCCTCTCACAAAACATCTCGCTCGTTATAATCCGCCGGCAATAATTGCTGACAAATCACCAACTTATATGGATGAAAGTGTAAATCGACTTTCAATATTTGACGAACAGTTGATTGTGAGAGGTTCAGATTTGCTGCACGAAGTCGGAGGGAACAGTGTGGGCTCTGGAGGGCAGCAACTCTCACGCACTCAACGTTCTCTGGAGTTTGCGCTGTTTGATCTCCTCCCCTCCTTTTTTCGTAACTCTGCCCGTTTCCCTGAAGTTTTCAACCCACCTTATGATTACATTACGAGTTGGGATAGCTCCGCAGGGAGAAATCGCGTACTCTCGACGGAAATCTCTCTGTGTTTGAATTATCGACTCACCATTCACTAAAAACCGACTTACCGCGAAAACACGTTGTGGCATTGTCCAAACCATCTTTGCAATTAACCTAAAAAAACTTCCCTTCATTGTGAACACGATGGTCCCAACCCCACCCCTCACAGAGTTCCCCACGCTGAGTACTACCCATTTCAAAAACGTCCTACTTCGTTGGCGGACCCTGTAAACACCTGTAAATATTAGGTGATGCCCAACAGAAAACCTAATGTTATAGTGTTAGATTTATATGTCCCAATGCATATGTGACTCGCCCAGATGTGAGGTTAGTAATACCATGCGGTAACGTCTTCTTAGGATTTAATTTAAACTTGTTACGACAAATCTTGAAAATTAAGATTTAAACAATTATAATAAATATAAGTATGACTAATTATTCGAGCATGGTCATCAGACCATTGTTCAACCATACACCACATGTTACTGATGATCTGTATTATCATACTTTAGGGATTCAGAGACTGATTGCCTGAAAATGTTCCCAGATGATGCCCCATACAAAATGGGGAGATACATACCCATCCATTGTGACCCATAACCTCGTCCGGTGGGTGCCAATCGTTCTGGGACCCATTCCCGAAAATGTTCCCTGATGATGCCAGGTTTGGACCTGGCAAAACGTCTGAATAATGGATATGCATTGAGACGAAACTACGACCTTTATAAGAAACGCTGCAAATTCTTTCACACGGGTTGGTTATTCCTCTGACCAGGCGCATGGAGACTCATTTCTTCAACATGGGGAAAAAGGAAACAGTGGGTGTGGTGGATCCCGGAACAATTCCAATCGATTCAGCGTTCAACATTTAGTCGAAAATGATACCCCCCACACGCAGTGGTAGCGGAAATCTCGAAAACACACATTCGAAATGGGTAATAGGTACCCATTTTGACCCATACCCTCATCCAGAGAGCACCAATCGTACCGGGACCAATTTCATTGGATTCAGCGTACAAAATTTAGTGGAAAATGATACCCCACTCGCCTAAAATCTCAAAAATCCATTTTTCAAAAAACACATTTTGACCCCTACTCCGCCCAAATTTGGTCCGACCGGGCTGAAACGTTTCGAGGAACGACCTAGGCCGGGAACAGACCCCTCTCCAAATTTCAGATTTTTAGTAAATTTTCTACTACCGAAAACGGCGCGGACGGTGTTGGACATTGGACTTTTTGATCTAGACACCATGAAACGTCCAAAAAAAAATTTTTAAACCGAATCGGAGAGGTTGGCCTTTTGCATGAAAACATAGGTTGATTATTCTAGGAATAACCAACCAAAACGCTGCCAATTCTTACACACGGGTTGGTTATTCCTCGAACCAGGCGCATGGAGATTCATGTCTCCAACATGGGGAATACAGTTGGTGCGGCGGGTCCCGGACCCATTCCAATCGATTCAGGATTCAAAATTTAGTGGAAAATGATACCACACACGCCTAGGTACCAGAGATCTCGAAAACTAATATTCGAAATGGGTAAACAGGCACCCATTTTGACCCCCATGGCCTCATCTAGAGGGCACCAATCGTTCTGGGACCTGGGATCTTGCAATGTCTGCTTCAAATTCCTGTAGCGTCTCGGTGGTCCTCTGGTTCCTGTTCTTTATCTGCGCATGGTATGTAACCCGTCGTTTTCACTCAACGGGCTAGGGATCCTAAAATTGACCTAGGCGAATAATTAGTGGGAAATTAAAGGCTTTTACTTACCGTCAGAAATGCCTGCAAACGGTAGGTCAAGGACGTCAAGTACACCTGAAGAGTATTCTAGGTTGTCCAAATATGTACACCAGAATTTACCAAGCTCTGAGGAATGGGGTTTCGTGATTGAAAAGACAAGGATTCAATATTGACTTATAATAAACGCAATTGACAGAATTATAAAATACGGAATGTCTCGGCCGAGAAGGATATTGACTATTACGTAACCTAATTATTGAGTAGGCAAAAGTGAAGGGCTGAGGGCCAAATGAATTTACGGGGTAGCTGAAGGCTCAAGAATGTTTGATTTAACAGAACGGTAAAATGAAAGTGATGTGTTAGTGTCCTCCCCTAATTCCTTTCTCTTTTCCTAACGTACGACAGACAAAATGCTAAATAATACGGTCACAATATACAACTCTATGATCAGCTTTCTGGTGACTAAACGTCAGGGCTTGGGCCAGATTTAGAAGATTCGACTTTCGCATTGCGAGGGTACGAGACAGAGGTATTTCACCACTTACGTGTACCAACTTCTTAGGGTGGAGACCACAGGGTGATGTTCTCTTCACGAGATAGAGGTATTTCGCCACTTACGTGTACCAACTCCTTAGGATGGAGACAACAGGGTGATGTTCTCTTCACGAGATGGAGGTATTTCGCCACTTACGTGTACCAACTCCTTGGTATGGAGACAACAGGGTGATATTCTGCTCGGCTTCAGTCAGGGGAACGCCGTCCAGGCCGGAGGAGGCGAGGCTCTTTCCGACGGAGGTCCGACGACTGGCGGTGCGTGGGGAACCTGGTCTATTTGCCGTCGATCGGGCGCGAACGAATCAACACTCGTGTCCGACGGGGGATTTTCAGTTCATATAAGGGCCCACTGTTACGGGAGAGGAATTGGCTGATCTCCCAATTCCCGAGTTCTCACCCTGAAGGAACGACGATACACTGTTCCCTTCAGGTCACGTCCACAACACTGGCTTCACAAGGGGGTTGATTTGCTTCGCTTCGGTTGTTTCGCTTCGCTTCGCTTCGGTTGTTTCGCTTCGCTTTGGTTGTTTCGCTTTGCTTCGGTTGTTTCGCTTCGCTTCGGTTGTTTCGCTTTGCTTTGCTTCGGTTGTTTCGCTTCGCTTTGCTTCGGTTGTTTCGCTTCGCTTTGCTTTGGTTGTTTCGCTTTGCTTCGGTTGTTTCGCTTCGCTTCAGTTGTTTTGCTCCGGTTGCTCCGCCCCGCCCCTGCCTTGCCTCGTCCTCTCGAGATTATGGCGAGCAGGGGGGGCACAACCTCCTTTCACTTGAGTTCGTACACGACTGACTCCCGCAGCCTTTCACCAGTCTACTCGTCCAGTCGCCTTCCCCTCCTCCTACTCCCCGGGTGCCTCTCGCCACCCGTCGCCCAACCAATCCGATGAGGTCACGCCTTTCGCCCAGCTGGGTCAGGCGCTTGGAGGGGAGAGGGCTCGACCCGTACCCCGTCGCCGAGGTTTCTTGACGGGGCGCTTGGACTCTGCCGCCCCCTTACACTTAGACTTGTTTTAGATGAGCATCTCCGTATCTCATATCCAACCTGGCAGTGAACAATTCATAATTGTTCTGATGGCCAGCCGGTATAGTCTGGAGGATGTTCAAGGCTTCTCCATGCAATGCAACTATTAAAGCTGTTGCTTTATCATATTCGAGCCATCCATTTGCGACAGCTGCAGCTTCAAACTGTCTCTTGTATGTTGACCATGGCACCTTCCCGTCAAATGAAGGCGTTAAAAGGACAGTTTGAGGCCACCTCGCAGGATCAGTTATTCATGTTTTGTGCTGATTTTATTGCGTTTATTTGGACCTTGTGTGATGATGTCTCTACTCATTTGCCCAAGCTGAGGAACCTGTGGAACGATCTAAATATTGGTTTGAAGGCTAAAAACCAAAATGCACTCCCAGATCTGATTTTGGTTTGTAAAGTATTACATATTTTACCAAGCACTTTCAAGAATTTCAAATCTAGTTGGATGCTGCTCTCTGCTAGCTGGATGAAACTAGGACCTTTGATGAGCTATGCACACAGCTCATAGTTTACGAAAGAAATAGAAGGTTCGTTCCAAGCAAGCCGAGTTCAGTGTAGGTGCGGGTGCGGGTACAAGTGCGAGTTCAGGAAAGTTCACTGAGGAGTGGGGGAAGGTGTAAGGAAGGTGCAGAAAGTTCTGAGTTCGTGAACTCATCGCTTGGAACGCGAAAAGTTCAAGTAGTTGAGAAGTTCGTCGGCACGATCGCTACTGTCACATCAACTACTTATAACACTTTTACGGTATAGCCTCCCTTCTACCTCATACAAAATTTTTGTCAAACCTCTCAGCTTTTTCATTGTGTTTGGAGTTGAAATTCATTAGAGTTTCAAAATAAATATATTGTTCAAAAGTAGGTCAGTAGTGAGGAGAAGGAGACTGCGATGAGTGAGAACGGATCCCCTCAAACAGGTGACTTCGAAATGGGTAAGTGCTATGTTGTTGACCCAAACCTACTATCAAGTATACCTATGCAATCATCAGCAGTTAGGATTAGGTGTGCTAACAATAGTCACATACGAAAACGAAGGAAGTAGGTTGTACATTACGATGAGGCCTTGATTATTTCAGAGGATCATCTCATTCTGAACCAACGGCGAACAGCCGTGCAGTCGTTCAATTGGACCATGGATGACGACTTTCTTGCTGACCAAGAAAACTCTCCTGGGGGATACAGTCCTCCTGTTACCGTCGGCTCCTCAGCCATGAACAGGAGCAACGACAGCGTCAACCAAAGAAGAAGGATCAGAAACAAGAAGGCCACCCGAGTGGATGTTCTACAAGAAATAAGAAAGGACCGTCTCAAGGCAATGGAGAAGAAGGCAGCTATGGACGAAAGGATAGCTGCTGCGCTTGAACAAAAAAACGCTGCAAATTCTTACACAGGGGTTGGTTATTCGTCAGACCAGGCGCATGGAAACTTATTTAAAAACATGGGGGAAATGGGGAAAACGGTGGGTGCGGCGGGTCCCAGACCCATTCCAATCGATTCAGTGTCCATGATTAGTGGAAAATGATACCCCACACGCCCAGGTACCAGAAATCTCATAAACACATATTCAAAATGAGTAATATATACCCTATTTGACCCATAACTTCTTCCAGTTGGTGCCAATCGTCCTGGAACCCGTTTCATTGGATTCAGCGTCCAAGATTTAGCGGAAAATGATACCCCACACGCCTAGGTTCCAGAAATCTCAAAAACACATATTCAAAATGGGTAATTTATACTCAATTTGACCCATAACTTCTTCCAGTGGATGCCGATCATTCCGGGACCCATTTCATTGGATTCAGCGTCCAAAATTTAGTGGAAAATAATACCTCACTCGCCTAGATCGCCCAAAATCTCGAAAATTCATTTTTCAAAAAACACATTTTGACCCCTACCCCGCCCAAATTTGGTCCGATCGGGCTGAAAAGCTTGGAGGACCGTCCTAGGCCGGGAACAGACCCCTGACCCAAATTTCAGATTTTTAGAAAATTTTCTACTACCAAAAACAGCGTGGACGGACATTGACCTTTTTGATTTAGACACCATGAAACGTCCAGAAAAAAATTTTGAGCCGAATCGGAGAGGTTGACCATTTGCATGAAAACATAGGTTGATTATTCAAGGAATAACCAACCAACACGAGGAAGAAAGAGCCCGGCAACAAGCCACACGGGCAGAAAACTGAGACTGGCCCCAGGTCCAACCCAAAGTCATATGGTAAATAGTACCAGATTGGGCAATTGGGACGGTGAGGTTTTAGTGGATTGGACTTCCACATAACTGGAGGAGACCGACCCCAGTATCTAACCACGAGGCATTACACCTAGCCTCAAAAGATTTCCTCATCTTTGGACTTGCAGGTTTGGACTTTGGAGGTTGCATTCAGACTGGCCGATCAACAACAGGAGTTCTGGTGACCTATGCAGGAGCTGCTGTTTCTTGGTTGAGTCAGCGCGTAATAAAAACCCTCTCCATTATGTTAAAAAATGAAAATACGTTGATCGACTATAAAATTGAATACTCAACTACACAACGCCTTCATAAAACCATAGAAAAAATTGCCCGTCCTAGCCCTAGGAAGTGTGTGGCATTTACATACAACCCTGTAGTGGCAGGAAGCATACAAACTTTTTTCAAGAAATATGACGCTAAAATTGCATGGAAATATGACAACAAAATTGAACGTAACCTGCGTAGACTAAAACATAAAACTAGTAGCAGCCATCGGAGGCATTGCATATATATAGGATTAAATGTACTAGTGGTGATTGTAAAGAAAAAAACATAGGTTGATTATTCAAGGAATAACCAACTAATATTATTTTATTTTGGTGGAATTTACAAGAAGATAAAAAATAGAATTTAAGAACTCGCCAAAGATGCACTGGGATAATCCGTCAACAACTGCTCTGAAATTTCCAGACATTGTGTTAAACATGGATATAAAGTAAACACAGACAATTTTGAAATTATAACCAAAAACATTAATAAACAAAAAAGAAAAAAATTAGAAAATGTAAACATTATTAAGATGGTGCAAAAGTTTTCAATATCCTAAAGAATTATATTAAAATGTGAAACAATACGTTTTTTTCACGAAAGAATAATCATAAGGTCGCTTGCCCAACTTCATCTTCCTTTTCCACAAACCTGCCGCCCGCCTAAAATGCTGTGATAATAGATAATACAACTAGCCCCACATTAACAAAATGATATAAATTTGACATCTGATCCCCTACCTGTTCCTCTTTTATAATATATATAGTTACTTAATATTTATTTTGTGCATCGAACTGTTGAATTATTATACAGGGTCCGCCAACGAAGTAGGATGGATTTAAAAAAATCATAACTCGGTTATTTCTCAAGATAGAATACATATATATTTTTTTTAACTGTTCACAAGAAGTGGAATTTTCTGGTAATGTTCAATTTTTGAAGACGACGTCGAGCACGTGATGCCCATCAGCTTGAATGCATTTATCGAGTCTTTCGGTGAAGCTCCTCAAAACGCTGTCCAGCATTTCTCGTGGGATGCGGCTGATTTCCGTGATGATAGCCTCCTTCAAATCGTTCAGGGTCCTCGGCTTATCTTTGTAGACTCTTTCCTTTAGGTATCCCCACAAAAAAAATCACAGGGGGATAGGTCAGGGGACCGGGGGGGCCAGGGAACGTCACCGCGCCGAGAAATGAGTCGACCGTTAAATTTTTGGCGAAGGAAGGTCATCGTGGCATTTGCCGTATGGCAAGTTGCTCCATCTTGCTGAAACCAAACATGCCTTAATGGGATACGTCTACGTCGGAGTTGTGGAAGAAAAAAATTGTTCAACATGGCCAGATAACGCTCAGAGTTCACAGTTACAGTCACTCCATTTTCCTTGAAGAAGTAAGGTCCGATGACAGCTCTCTTCCCAACAGCACACCACACTGTAACACAAAGGCTGTGTAGAGGTCTTTCGTGAGTCTCTCTTGGATTTTCAGGCCCCCAATACCTTTAGTTTTGTTTGTTGACAAACCCATCCAAGTGGAAATGTGCCTCTAGTGAAAAGAATGACATTTTCGTTGTCGCCAAACACAGACATCATCCTCTCACAAAACATCTCGCTCGTTATAATCCGCCGGCAATAATTGCTGACAAATCACCAACTTATATGGATGAAAGTGTAAATCGACTTTCAATATTTGACGAACAGTTGATTGTGAGAGGTTCAGATTTGCTGCACGAAGTCGGAGGGAACAGTGTGGGCTCTGGAGGGCAGCAACTCTCACGCACTCAACGTTCTCTGGAGTTTGCGCTGTTTGATCTCCTCCCCTCCTTTTTTTCGTAACTCTGCCCGTTTCCCTGAAGTTTTCAACCCACCTTATGATTACATTACGAGTTGGGATAGCTCCGCAGGGAGAAATCGCGTACTCTCGACGGAAATCTCTCTGTGTTTGAATTATCGACTCACCATTCACTAAAAACCGACTTACCGCGAAAACACGTTGTGGCATTGTCCAAACCATCTTTGCAATTAACCTAAAAAAACTTCCCTTCATTGTGAACACGATGGTCCCAACCCCACCCCTCACAGAGTTCCCCACGCTGAGTACTACCCATTTCAAAAACGTCCTACTTCGTTGGCGGACCCTGTAAACACCTGTAAATATTAGGTGATGCCCAACAGAAAACCTAATGTTATAGTGTTAGATTTATATGTCCCAATGCATATGTGACTCGCCCAGATGTGAGGTTAGTAATACCATGCGGTAACGTCTTCTTAGGATTTAATTTAAACTTGTTACGACAAATCTTGAAAATTAAGATTTAAACAATTATAATAAATATAAGTATGACTAATTATTCGAGCATGGTCATCAGACCATTGTTCAACCATACACCACATGTTACTGATGATCTGTATTATCATACTTTAGGGATTCAGAGACTGATTGCTGAAAATGTTCCCAGATGATGCCCCATACAAAATGGGGAGATACATACCCATCCATTGTGACCCATAACCTCGTCCGGTGGGTGCCAATCGTTCTGGGACCCATTCCCGAAAATGTTCCCTGATGATGCCAGGTTTGGACCTGGCAAAACGTCTGAATAATGGATATGCATTGAGACGAAACTACGACCTTTATAAGAAACGCTGCAAATTCTTTCACACGGGTTGGTTATTCCTCTGACCAGGCGCATGGAGACTCATTTCTTCAACATGGGGAAAAAGGAAACAGTGGGTGTGGTGGATCCCGGAACAATTCCAATCGATTCAGCGTTCAACATTTAGTCGAAAATGATACCCCCCACACGCAGTGGTAGCGGAAATCTCGAAAACACACATTCGAAATGGGTAATAGGTACCCATTTTGACCCATACCCTCATCCAGAGAGCACCAATCGTACCGGGACCAATTTCATTGGATTCAGCGTACAAAATTTAGTGGAAAATGATACCCCACTCGCCTAAAATCTCAAAAATCCATTTTTCAAAAAACACATTTTGACCCCTACTCCGCCCAAATTTGGTCCGACCGGGCTGAAACGTTTCGAGGAACGACCTAGGCCGGGAACAGACCCCTCTCCAAATTTCAGATTTTTAGTAAATTTTCTACTACCGAAAACGGCGCGGACGGTGTTGGACATTGGACTTTTTGATCTAGACACCATGAAACGTCCAAAAAAAAATTTTTAAACCGAATCGGAGAGGTTGGCCTTTTGCATGAAAACATAGGTTGATTATTCTAGGAATACCAACCAAAACGCTGCCAATTCTTACACACGGGTTGGTTATTCCTCGAACCAGGCGCATGGAGATTCATGTCTCCAACATGGGGAATACAGTTGGTGCGGCGGGTCCCGGACCCATTCCAATCGATTCAGGATTCAAAATTTAGTGGAAAATGATACCACACACGCCTAGGTACCAGAGATCTCGAAAACTAATATTCGAAATGGGTAAACAGGCACCCATTTTGACCCCCATGGCCTCATCTAGAGGGCACCAATCGTTCTGGGACCTGGGATCTTGCAATGTCTGCTTCAAATTCCTGTAGCGTCTCGGTGGTCCTCTGGTTCCTGTTCTTTATCTGCGCATGGTATGTAACCCGTCGTTTTCACTCAACGGGCTAGGGATCCTAAAATTGACCTAGGCGAATAATTAGTGGGAAATTAAAGGCTTTTACTTACCGTCAGAAATGCCTGCAAACGGTAGGTCAAGGACGTCAAGTACACCTGAAGAGTATTCTAGGTTGTCCAAATATGTACACCAGAATTTACCAAGCTCTGAGGAATGGGGTTTCGTGATTGAAAAGACAAGGATTCAATATTGACTTATAATAAACGCAATTGACAGAATTATAAAATACGGAATGTCTCGGCCGAGAAGGATATTGACTATTACGTAACCTAATTATTGAGTAGGCAAAAGTGAAGGGCTGAGGGCCAAATGAATTTACGGGGTAGCTGAAGGCTCAAGAATGTTTGATTTAACAGAACGGTAAAATGAAAGTGATGTGTTAGTGTCCTCCCCTAATTCCTTTCTCTTTTCCTAACGTACGACAGACAAAATGCTAAATAATACGGTCACAATATACAACTCTATGATCAGCTTTCTGGTGACTAAACGTCAGGGCTTGGGCCAGATTTAGAAGATTCGACTTTCGCATTGCGAGGGTACGAGACAGAGGTATTTCACCACTTACGTGTACCAACTTCTTAGGGTGGAGACCACAGGGTGATGTTCTCTTCACGAGATAGAGGTATTTCGCCACTTACGTGTACCAACTCCTTAGGATGGAGACAACAGGGTGATGTTCTCTTCACGAGATGGAGGTATTTCGCCACTTACGTGTACCAACTCCTTGGTATGGAGACAACAGGGTGATATTCTGCTCGGCTTCAGTCAGGGGAACGCCGTCCAGGCCGGAGGAGGCGAGGCTCTTTCCGACGGAGGTCCGACGACTGGCGGTGCGTGGGGAACCTGGTCTATTTGCCGTCGATCGGCGCGCGAACGAATCAACACTCGTGTCCGACGGGGGATTTTCAGTTCATATAAGGGCCCACTGTTACGGGAGAGGAATTGGCTGATCTCCCAATTCCCGAGTTCTCACCCTGAAGGAACGACGATACACTGTTCCCTTCAGGTCACGTCCACAACACTGGCTTCACAAGGGGGGGTTGATTTGCTTCGCTTCGGTTGTTTCGCTTCGCTTCGCTTCGGTTGTTTCGCTTCGCTTTGGTTGTTTCGCTTTGCTTCGGTTGTTTCGCTTCGCTTCGGTTGTTTCGCTTTGCTTTGCTTCGGTTGTTTCGCTTCGCTTTGCTTCGGTTGTTTCGCTTCGCTTTGCTTTGGTTGTTTCGCTTTGCTTCGGTTGTTTCGCTTCGCTTCAGTTGTTTTGCTCCGGTTGCTCCGCCCCGCCCCTGCCTTGCCTCGTCCTCTCGAGATTATGGCGAGCAGGGGGGGCACAACCTCCTTTCACTTGAGTTCGTACACGACTGACTCCCGCAGCCTTTCACCAGTCTACTCGTCCAGTCGCCTTCCCCTCCTCCTACTCCCCGGGTGCCTCTCGCCACCCGTCGCCCAACCAATCCGATGAGGTCACGCCTTTCGCCCAGCTGGGTCAGGCGCTTGGAGGGGAGAGGGCTCGACCCGTACCCCGTCGCCGAGGTTTCTTGACGGGGCGCTTGGACTCTGCCGCCCCCTTACACTTAGACTTGTTTTAGATGAGCATCTCCGTATCTCATATCCAACCTGGCAGTGAACAATTCATAATTGTTCTGATGGCCAGCCGGTATAGTCTGGAGGATGTTCAAGGCTTCTCCATGCAATGCAACTATTAAAGCTGTTGCTTTATCATATTCGAGCCATCCATTTGCGACAGCTGCAGCTTCAAACTGTCTCTTGTATGTTGACCATGGCACCTTCCCGTCAAATGAAGGCGTTAAAAGGACAGTTTGAGGCCACCTCGCAGGATCAGTTATTCATGTTTTGTGCTGATTTTATTGCGTTTATTTGGACCTTGTGTGATGATGTCTCTACTCATTTGCCCAAGCTGAGGAACCTGTGGAACGATCTAAATATTGGTTTGAAGGCTAAAAACCAAAATGCACTCCCAGATCTGATTTGGTTTGTAAAGTATTACATATTTTACCAAGCACTTTCAAGAATTTCAAATCTAGTTGGATGCTGCTCTCTGCTAGCTGGATGAAACTAGGACCTTTGATGAGCTATGCACACAGCTCATAGTTTACGAAAGAAATAGAAGGTTCGTTCCAAGCAAGCCGAGTTCAGTGTAGGTGCGGGTGCGGGTACAAGTGCGAGTTCAGGAAAGTTCACTGAGGAGTGGGGGAAGGTGTAAGGAAGGTGCAGAAAGTTCTGAGTTCGTGAACTCATCGCTTGGAACGCGAAAAGTTCAAGTAGTTGAGAAGTTCGTCGGCACGATCGCTACTGTCACATCAACTACTTATAACACTTTTACGGTATAGCCTCCCTTCTACCTCATACAAAATTTTTGTCAAACCTCTCAGCTTTTTCATTGTGTTTGGAGTTGAAATTCATTAGAGTTTCAAAATAAATATATTGTTCAAAAGTAGGTCAGTAGTGAGGAGAAGGAGACTGCGATGAGTGAGAACGGATCCCCTCAAACAGGTGACTTCGAAATGGGTAAGTGCTATGTTGTTGACCCAAACCTACTATCAAGTATACCTATGCAATCATCAGCAGTTAGGATTAGGTGTGCTAACAATAGTCACATACGAAAACGAAGGAAGTAGGTTGTACATTACGATGAGGCCTTGATTATTTCAGAGGATCATCTCATTCTGAACCAACGGCGAACAGCCGTGCAGTCGTTCAATTGGACCATGGATGACGACTTTCTTGCTGACCAAGAAAACTCTCCTGGGGGATACAGTCCTCCTGTTACCGTCGGCTCCTCAGCCATGAACAGGAGCAACGACAGCGTCAACCAAAGAAGAAGGATCAGAAACAAGAAGGCACCCGAGTGGATGTTCTACAAGAAATAAGAAAGGACCGTCTCAAGGCAATGGAGAAGAAGGCAGCTATGGACGAAAGGATAGCTGCTGCGCTTGAACAAAAAAACGCTGCAAATTCTTACACAGGGGTTGGTTATTCGTCAGACCAGGCGCATGGAAACTTATTTAAAAACATGGGGGAAATGGGGAAAACGGTGGGTGCGGCGGGTCCCAGACCCATTCCAATCGATTCAGTGTCCATGATTAGTGGAAAATGATACCCCACACGCCCAGGTACCAGAAATCTCATAAACACATATTCAAAATGAGTAATATATACCCTATTGACCCATAACTTCTTCCAGTTGGTGCCAATCGTCCTGGAACCCGTTTCATTGGATTCAGCGTCCAAGATTTAGCGGAAAACGATACCCCACACGCCTAGGTTCCAGAAATCTCAAAAACACATATTCAAAATGGGTAATTTATACTCAATTTGACCCATAACTTCTTCCAGTGGATGCCGATCATTCCGGGACCCATTTCATTGGATTCAGCGTCCAAAATTTAGTGGAAAATAATACCTCACTCGCCTAGATCGCCCAAAATCTCGAAAATTCATTTTTCAAAAACACATTTTGACCCCTACCCCGCCCAAATTTGGTCCGATCGGGCTGAAAAGCTTGGAGGACCGTCCTAGGCCGGGAACAGACCCCTGACCCAAATTTCAGATTTTTAGAAAATTTTCTACTACCAAAAACAGCGTGGACGGACATTGACCTTTTGATTTAGACACCATGAACGTCCAGAAAAAAATTTTGAGCCGAATCGGAGAGGTTGACCATTTGCATGAAAACATAGGTTGATTATTCAAGGAATAACCAACCAACACGAGGAAGAAAGAGCCCGGCAACAAGCCACACGGGCAGAAAACTGAGACTGGCCCCAGGTCCAACCCAAAGTCATATGGTAAATAGTACCAGATTGGGCAATTGGGACGGTGAGGTTTTAGTGGATTGGACTTCCACATAACTGGAGGAGACCGACCCCAGTATCTAACCACGAGGCATTACACCTAGCCTCAAAAGATTTCCTCATCTTTGGACTTGCAGGTTTGGACTTTGGAGGTTGCATTCAGACTGGCCGATCAACAACAGGAGTTCTGGTGACCTATGCAGGAGCTGCTGTTTCTTGGTTGAGTCAGCGCCAGGGTTCTGTCACCGACTCCACTACAGAGGCTGAAGTGGTTGCGGCCAGTGAAGCTTCAAAATAATTTATTTCGTCTTTGAGTCAAATGAGCAAGTTGAGAGAGATACCAGTTCTGCAGATTGCAACGCAGCGGCAGTAAGGTTGGCTGAAAATCCGGAGAACCATCCCAGGGACCAAAGGAGCACTTCTTCGTGAGAGAACATGTCACTGAGGGAAGACTGGCTGTTGACAAATATCTTCGGAACTACAAGTTGCAGATGCCATGACCAAACCTATATCGGCGCTGTGTTTTCAAATTTTGTGTGGTAGGATGGGAAATGATACCCCATACCCTAGGTTCCAGAAATCTCAAAAACACATATTCAAAAAACGCTGCAAATTCCTACACGCTGGTTAGTTATTCCTCGGACCAGGTGCATGGAGACACATTTCTTCAACATGGGGGAAAGGGGGGAACAGTGGGTGCGGTGAGTCCCAGACCATTCCAATCGATTCAGGATCTTTTTGGAATTTTGGAAAAATTACCGCTGGAATTGAAGGATGTCGCGGGTGGGGGATAATGTCCCTAAAAAGCAGGGGACGCGTCATAGTATGTACCTTGCCCTATAGACC
>CM033998.1:3426131-3534211 GCA_019603395.1 Cyrtorhinus lividipennis
CTTGATGTGTATGAGCAATTCTTATCCATGAGTTTAAACTAACCCAAGTTGTATTTCCCAACAGGTAATTGAAAATCTGGAGAGGCTTGTTAACTTGGATAGTTTGTTCTTGGGAAAAAATAAAATTAAGGAGATCGACAACCTGAGTCTGCTGAAAAATCTTAAATTACTCAGTTTACAGGTAAAGCCCATATTTGTGATCGACATTGTTGCCCAAAATCTAACGTCTCATCTCTGCTCGGGTGGATGGAGACTGCCAGAGCTTCAAGAGTAACATTTTCTCTGGCATTTTATTATGTCACATTATTATGTGATAAGAAGAAAGTACAGAATGCTCTATACATAGTTGCAGCAAAAAGACGCCTACAAAGGATTCTTAGGTCTGAAATGCGCTGCAAATTCATACACAGGGGTTGCTTATTCCTCGGACCAGGCGCATGAAAACTCATTTCTTCAACATGGGGAAAATGGGGGAAACAGTGGGTGTTGCGGGTCCCAGACCCATTCCAATCGATTAAGGGTCCAAAATTTAGTGGGAAATGATACCTCACACGACTGAGTATCAGGAATCCCGACATTCGAAATGGGTAGATAGGTACCCATTTTAACTCGTAACCTCATCCAGAGGGCGCCAATCGTTCCGAGCCCATTTAGTTAAATTCAGCGTCCAAAATTTAGTAGAAAATGATACCCCAGATCGCCTAGATCGCCAAAAATCTCGAAAATCCATTCGTCAAAAAACATTTTGACCCCTACCCCCCCTAAATTTGGTCCGATCGGGCTGAAAAGTTTCGTGGACCAAGCAGAGTCAAAACTGGCTCCAAATGGAGTCCAAAATTCCAGATTTTTAGACAATTTTCTACTTCCAAAATCGTCGTACAGTAGACGTTTCAAGGTGTCTACATCAAAATTAGAAAATAGAACCGCCGTCCACGCCGACTTTGGTAGTAGGAATTATTCAAAGAATCTGAAATTTTGGACAGGGGTCTGTTACACTAGATTCTGGACGCTGATTCCAATGTAATGGGTCCCAGAACGATTTGCACCCATTGGAAGAGGTTATGGGTCAAAATGGGTATCTATTACCTATTTTGAATATGTGTTTTTGAGATTTCTGGTACCTGGGTGTGTGGGGTATCATTTTCCACTAACCCTGAATCGATTGGAATCGGGTTATGATATTCCACTATCTTTTGGACGCTGAATCCAATGACAAGGGTCCCAGAACGATTGGCACCCACTGGAATAGGTTATGGGTCAAAATGCCTATCTATTACCCATTTTGAATATGTATTTTGGAGAGTTTGGGCAATCTAGGCGTGTGGGGTATAATTTTCCACTAAATTTTGGACGCTGAATCCAATGAAACGGGTCCCGAACGATTGGCACCTTCTGGATGAGGTTACGAGTCAAAATGGGCACCTATCTACCCATTTCAAATGTCTGTTTTCGAGATCTCTGGTACCTGGGCGTGTGGGGTATCATTTTCCACTAACCCTGAATCGATTGGAATGGGTCCGGGACCCACCACACCCACTGTTTCCCCCATTTTCCCCATGTTGAAGAAAAGAATCTCCATGTGCCTGGTCCGAGGTTTGAATTAGTCTCCATGCGCCTGGTTCGAAGAATAACCAACTGGTATGTAAGAATTTGCAGCGTTTTTGATCTAGACTCCTTGAAACGCCCAGAAAACAATTTTGGGCCGAAGCGGAGAGATTGACATGTTGCTTGAAAACAAAGGTTGATTATTCAGGATATAACCAACCAAAACGGTTTGGCTATCCTGTCCACACTCTTTTCTTGAGGTCCTAGTGGCAATGCGGCAAGGTTAGACGCCCTCACTCGATATAGTCTGACTGCTGGATATTGACCCATCTCGGCGTTTGAAATTATTGCACTAAAGCTAGTTGTTCGAGGTTTGAATATTATTTTGCATTTTATTTGGCAGTGTACACGGCTGACAGTCATAAAAAATCTCGACGAGCTAACTGAGCTTACAGACCTGTATTTGTCAGAAAATGCAATTGAAAAGATTGAAGGCCTGGAAAACAATACAAAACTAACTACGCTGGATCTCGCCATGAATAATGTCGTGAAAATTGAAAATGTTGGCCATTTGACAGAATTGGAAGAACTATGGGTAAGCGAACAAACATCAATAAACCGTTTTTGCAGCTGTTGAAGCCCAAGGATAACTGGGATTCTTTCGCGCTTGACTGAGAGAGCTGGCACATTCCTTGATGCCAAAGCATCGCCCCCACCTGTATCGAAATGTGAACCAATGCTAAAAATAACAGTAAATACTAATCACCAGCATTTTGCGCAGATGAATCATAACAAAATATCCGACTGGAACTGTCTCAACGCTCTCACGTCCAACACTAAGCTCAACACTGTCTATTTGGAAAAGAACCCAATTTTTGAAGACGCCAACTACAGGACGAAAATCAAACTCGCGATTCCTTGGATTAAACAGATAGATGCCACCCTTGTCCGATAAAAATGCTTCACTTGTCATATAAATTTAAAAGTGTTTTCTCTTTTTCATTTTGTTTTCTTTCTCATTCAACACGAACCCTGATTTTGTTATTCCCAAGTTCAAGCATCTCCAATTTGGTCAAATGGCCCAAATTTTCAATTTTGCTTATTTTGTTACTTGACAGAAATAGCTTCTTCAACTTCACCAGACTGTCAAGCCCTTTGATTTTGGTAATTCTGTTGAAGGACAAGTCGAGAACCCTGAAAAATAAACAGAACACAAACACTCAAAACATGAATAAATTTACGCATGTATTATTCTGTAAAGCAGATGTCTTCGATTGATGTAACATTCCGGCATACTCAAGGTTGACCAGTGTGTGCAATCCGACTATTTCCGTGATTTGGTTGCCATAGAACTCAAGTTCGACTAGGGACGTAAAAGACTCGAGGTTTTCAATCTTCTTGATCAGATTCCAGCGAAGGTAAAGCCGCTCGAGGCAGGTCATTTTATCGAGTTCATCAGCTCTAATGGCCCCAATACGCTGGTAATTCATGTCAAGCTCCTGCAAAGTTTAAGAATCAAAATGTCAAATACTCGTATCTTCTCCGTACGCTAAAAATGTAGGCTACCCAGAGGTAAAATCAAAATTTGGTTTTACAGCCTATAAGCACAAAAGCCATTTTATTTAAAGAGAGAAAAAAACTGCTGAAAAAGTTAGTTCATTGTCAGCCTATCCAAATTTCCCTGTTAACCCGGGAACACTAATGTGCGTCATCTTGACTCACAGAAAAATTTTGATTCACTATTTCTCGGCAAGAGTTCGCCTTGGAAGGCTTTCCACAGGTGCCAACTCTCTTTGGTCAGTTACCAGGAAGACTCTATGGAGAAAAGTCCCCCTGCTGACCATTAGGGGGGTTAATGATGCCTTGTTCACATATCTAGTGAGTCAGTTTGACTAACATTAGTTTTTTACGTAAATTTTAGTAGGTCTTGCTGACTCATATTAGTGATACTGGGATGATTTATGTATGTCAAACTGACTCATACAATTTTATATGGACCTAAAGCGTATGCGTGAAATTGACGCATATTCAGTAATATAAGCATTTGGACATCGTGTGGAAAAATGATAACTCCTTGTTGTGTAATCTATACGATTTTTCTTGAAGGTTTACATTTACCCACTACTACATTTCATTCATTTATCATGAAGAAATTGATAGAAATGGCCGAAAAAAGCAAAATTTCTGTATGGGATGACGAGGAAATCCGAAGCAATCTTTTAGATCCAGACAATGACGATACTGACGACTTTTTGGAATTTAAGGACGATAACTATTCAAATTCAGACATTGAACCTCAGCTCGAAGATTTTTTGATTGACGAAGAGAAGCTGATCTCGACTATAGAGAGAGTTGAATCGAACCAACACTAACGTCAACTCTAAAACTGAAGACCCAAAAAATCTGCAAATTCTTACACACGGGTTGGTTATTCCTCGAATGGGGGAAACAGTGGGTGTGGCGGGTCTCAGACCCATTCCAATCGATTCAGGGTCCAAAATTTAGTGGAATATGATACCCCACACGCCCAGGTACCAGAAATCCTGACACATACCAAATGGGTGGATACATACCCATTTTGACCCATAACTTCTTCCGGTGGGTGCCAATCGTTCTGGGACACACATCATTGAATTCAGCGTCCAAAATTTAGTGGAAAATGATACCCCACACGCCTAGGTAGCAGAAATCCCGAAAACACATATTCAAGATGGGTGTATCTATGGGGCACTACGACACTAATTTACTAATAAATAATATTGAGAAAACGTAGGTAATTTAGAAGGCTATAATAATTGTATTAAATTGAATTGAATGGTACGAATAAAAAGCTCGGACAGTAAAAAGAATTGTAGGCAACAGCTCAAAATTGATTGCTAAGTTTAACAGCTGGTTATAAACAACAGGATATGACGATGTGTTTTGTTTGTCTATTCGGCTGAAGTCACCCACATGGGTAATAAATACCCAATTTGACCCATTACTTCTTCCAGTGGGTGCCAATTGTTCTGGGACCCATTTTATTGGATTCAGCGTCCAAAATTTAGTGGAAAATGACACCCCACTCGCCTAAATCACCCAAAATCTCGAAAATCCATTTTTCAAAAAACACATTTTGACCCCTACCCCCTCCAAATTTGGTCCGATCGGGCTGAAAAGTTTCGAGGACCCATCTCGGCTGGGAACAGACCCCTGACCCAAATTTCAGATTTTTTGAACATTTTCTACTACCAAAAACGGCGTGGACAATGGACGGCGTACGGCGTACGGCGGACGGCGGACGGACATTGACCTTTTTTGATCAGGACATCATGAAACGTCCAGAAAAAAATTTTGAGCCGAATCGGAGAGGTTGACCATTATCATGAAAACATAGGTTGATTATTCAAGGAATAACCAACCAAAACGATCCAAATCAGCGCCTCCATCAACAACCCCCCTCTCAAATGGTTTACGGCAATCATGCATGAAAAAAAAAAAAAAAAGGATTTGAATGGACTACATCACCAATTGTCGCACCGCCCTCACATACGAGGGGTAAAAATATTATTCACATAAAACCTGGGATCGCAGGAGATGCACGATTTTCGAAACAACCAATAAGCTGTTTCAAGCCTTTTTTCATACCAAACATGATTGTCAAGATTTTGGAACACACCAACAAAGAAATCCAAATCGTCCGAAATAAATACAAAAAAATCTGCAAATTCTTACACACGGGTTGCTTATTCATCGAATGGGGGAAATAGTGGGTGTGGTGGGTCCCAGACCCATTCCAATCGATTCAGGGTCCAAAATTTAGTGGAATATGATACCCCACACGCCTACGCACCAGAAATCCTGACACATACAAAATGGGTGGATACATACCCATTTTGACCCATAACTTCTTCCGGTGGTTGCCAATCGTTCTGGGACACACATCATTGAATTCAGCGTCCGAAATTAAGTGGAAAACTATACCCCACACGCCTAGGTAGCAGAAATCTCGAAAACACATATTAAAAATGGGTAATAAATACCCAATTTGACCCATAACTTCTTCCAGTGGGTTCCGATCGTTCTGGGACCCATTTAATTGGATTCAGCGTCCAAAATTTAGTGGAAAACTATACCCCACACGCCTAGGTAGCAGAAATCCCGAAAACACATATTCAAAATGGGTAATAAATACCCAATTTGACCAATTACTTCTTCCAGTGGGTGCCAATCGTTCTGGAACCCGTTTCATTGGATTCAGCGTCCAAAATTTAGTGGAAAATGACACCCTACTCGCCTAGATCGCCCAAAATCTCGAAAATACATTTTTCAAAAAACACATTTTGACCCCTACCCCTCCCAAATTTGGTCCGATCGGGCTGAAAAGTTTCGAGGACCCGTCTCGGCCGGGAACAAACCCCTGACCCAAATTTCAGATTTTTAGAAAATTTTCTACTACCAAAAACGGCGCGGACGATGGACGGCGTACGGCGGACGGACATCGACCTTTTTTGATCAGGACATCATGAAACATCCAGAAAAAAATTTTGAGCCGAATCGGAGAGGTTGACAATTATCATGAAAACATAGGTTGATTATTCAAGGAATAACCAACCAAAAGGAGAGTCCAACTCTTGGGGATACTTCTGAACCTGAACTGTTTGGTTCCCTGATATATGCTGCAGCTATGAAACATAACCACCTCAATTCTCACATTTTGCACGACTTAATTATGTGTAGGGACATCCACTAAGCAGCAATGTCCAAATCACGTTTTTCATTCCTGATTGGCCGACTTCTGTTTGATGACCGAGAAACACGAGCTGAGAGGAACAAGTTCGCGCAAGTCATGGAGGAGTGTAAGGGACATGCTCATGGAGAAGTGTAAGGGAATATTATCATTTGACGAAACCTATATTATACAATTATGTTGTATATTTTCTTGAAAGAGAGTTATGACCTGCGATAATGGTGACACTATTTTGAACACCACTTAACTGACAAGAGTAATGAAGACTTTCTAGTCTAGTCGCCAATAGTCCAGGGACCCCAAGTACAGAAAGAGACTTGGCTGAATTAGCAAGATGTGGGTAAATATTTAGTTGGAGTACTTACACTGATTTTTAGTTCATGTTGATCGATTGAGAGCCAAAATACATTGTTTTCAAATTATTCACGTTCTTACTGAGAAAAACCCCTACATGAGTCAAATTGACTTTTATTTAGTGACAAGCGCATGCTGGAATGTGTTAACGTTCCCGGGTTAAAGCATTTTTTTTTTTTTTTTTTTTTTTTAATTTAATTTACGGAGAGACTAAGCACAGCTAGGTTTTGGTTGGTTATTCCTTGAATAATCAACCTATGTTTTCATGCAAAAAGTCAATCACTCCGATTTTTTTCTGGACGTTTCAAGGTGTCTTGATCAAAATTAGCAAATGTCAGTCCGCTGTCCAAACCGACTTTGGTAATAGAAATTATTCAAAATTCTGAAATTTTGGTCAGGGGTCCCTTCATGGCTCTAGTTGGTCCTCGAAACTTATCAACCCAATCGGACCAAACTTGGGTAGGGTAGGGGTCAAAATGTGAATTTCGAAAAATGGATTTTTTGAGATTTCTTGCAATCTAGGTGTGTGGGGTATTATTTTACACTAAATTCTGGACACTGAATCCAATGTAATGGGTCCCAGAACGATTGGCACCCATTGGCAGAGGTTATGGGTCAAAATGGGTATCTATTACCTATTTTTAATAAGTGTTTTTGAGATTTCTGGTACCTAGGCGTGTGGGTTATGATATTCCACTATCTTCTGGACGCTGAATCCAATTACAAGGGTCTCGGAACGATTGATGCCCTCTCTGGATGAGGCTATGGGTCAAAATGGTGGCCTATTTGCCCATTTTGAATGTGTTTTCCACATCTCTGGTACCTAGGCGTGTGGGGTATCATTTTCCACTAAATGTTGGACGCTTAATCCAATTAAATGAATCCCGGAACGATTGGCACCCACCAGAAGAAGTTATGGGTCAAAATGGGTACCTATCTACCCATTTTGATTTTTGTTTTCGAGATCTCTGGTACCTACCTAGGCGTGTGGGGTATAATTTTCCACTAAATTTTGGACCCTGGATCGATTGGAATGGGTCTGGGACCCGCCACTTCCACTGTTTCCCCCATTTTCTCCATGTTGAAGAAATGAATCTCCATGCGCCTGGTCCGAGGTTTGAATTAGTCTCCATGCGCCTGGTTCGAGGAATAACCAACCCGTGTGTAAGAATTTGCAGCGTTTTATTATTTCACTCAATTTATATGATTTTATCAGAGCTCGTGAACAATGATTGAAACTTCAGGGTTAGGTTGTAGGATGCTCATATTGACATGAATCCGAAAAAAAAAAAACTTTTCTGTGACTTGGACATTTTTTAGTGAATTTTAGGCAACACATCAATTTCAGTGAAATTTGCAAACACATGTGAATAAGTAAATGGAAATGTAAATTCTTTACTCTATTGGTAGGATGACTGACGTTTAATTAAAATTCATAGGAAAAATTCAAATTAAATTTTCATCCTAAAAAAAATTTGATGAATTTTTTTATATTATTTTGTTACAGTTAATACCCAAAATCATTTAATTCTAGTTTCAACTGGTCAATAAGGTAGTCATTAAGGTATTTAATTCTAGTTTCAACAGGTCAATAAGGTAGTTTTCACCAACAATGTTGAAGTCACCACTTAGTTGAAACTAGAAATCCCCGCTGGTTTGATGGTCAGCCAAAGAAGAATCGACTGACTTGGTTACTTTTGGCAACTATATCACCAGGATCGGTTACTGCAGCTTTGATTGATTGATCTATGCTCATGGAACTCGCCATAAACGGACCCCTGACCAAAACTTCAGATTTTTAGAAATTTTTCTCCTGCAAAATCGGCGTGGACGGCGGACGGACATTTGCTCATTTTTATCTAGACACTTTGAAACGTTTAGAAAAAAAATTTGCCGAATCGGAGAGACTGACTTTTTGCATGAAAACAGGTTGATTATTCAAAAAATAACCAACCTAAAGGTAACCCGCATGACTTCTTCCAGTTAAGGTTGGTGCCAAGGTCGTGATTCGCGCACTAGACGTAGACAAGGACAAGACCGATCCCCTAAATCTGATAGGAGTAGTGAGGGAGAGAACAGGGCGTGATTTCTACAGAATTTGAACCAAGGACGGAGTACTTGTCAAAACTCATTTCCGGTATGAATGAATTTTGTTGTTGTTGAAAGTTTAAGAAATCTACGGTGGTTAGTATTTTCATATTATTTCAAATAATGCTGGAGCTCTTCTAGCGAAGATATTTTCTTAAAAATCGACGAAGTTCCTGACTTCCAGTCCTCTCTTCGCACAACAACTGCAGCTGCAACGAAAGCTTCCACAGGGTCTAGTCAAGGCTTCGTATGGTGCGAAAAATCGGACCAAATTTGGGCGGGGTAGGGGTCAAAATGTGTTTATTGAGAAATGAATTTTCGAGATTTTGGGCGATCTAGGCGAGTGGGGTATCATTTTCCACTAAATTTTGGACGCTGAATCCAATGAAGTGGGTCCCAGAACGATTGGCACCCACTGGAAGAAGTTATGGGTCAAATTGGGTATTCATTACCCATTTTGAATATGTGTTTTCGGGATTTCTGGTAGGTACCTAGGCGTGTGGGATATCATTTTCCACTATATTTTGGACCCTGAATCGATTGGAATGGGTCCGGGACCCGCCACACCCACTGTTTCCCCCATTTTTTTAGAATTGAAAAGAAAATTTCTTAAAATATAGAGACATACTCACAGGCGAATCAACATCAACGACCACAATTGCGCCGTACGGTCCTTCACCATCTCCATCCTCTGAAAAACATCCACACGAGAAAACTATAAGAACGAATAGGTGTCTTGTTTCAAGGTACCACAGTCGTAGTATTAGTGAGCACAGTAAGTAAGCTCACTACTCCGTATAAGCTCTGCTCGCTGTTGGTAAGTTGGCCCATATCAAAAAATAATATAATGTTTGTCTGGGTTCGGGTAGGATGTAAAGGTTCACACTATCTCAGAAAGCGCAGTATTTTGGGAGAGTTGTCGCAGCAAAATTGAAACCGACTATGATGACTATTTTCGAGAACTGAGCATTTGTGCAGGAAGAACATACTAGTAAGCGCCGTCTCGTCCACAACAGTGCATGCACGATGCTAGGAATTAATCATACGGCACGAGGAACGTCGAATTAAGGCTAGCATCTACTGAAGGCGAGGCGCATCGGGGCGGGCCTCATCGCAAAAGGCGGGCATCTCATGCGAGTGTTTGTATGGAGGTGCGTCCACTGCAGGCGGGTCTCATCGCATTCACTAATCGCCTCCCAGGCTGATTAACCACCCCCGCGGCGGTGCGAGGGGTCCCGGCTCGCCCCGCCTGCAGGGGACGATAGGAAGACGGATTTCAGATTTGATGGGCGTTGTCGGTACACGCTCAAAGCAAGTAGCAGCAACCACAACAGCTCTGTATTGATTCGAATTCTGGTAAAGTTTGCAAATCCTGTGTATTCTATGCTGACACTGGTGAGAAGGGAGACAGAAAGCTGTGTTGACGCCCAACCATTCTCAACCACAACGTTCTGAACATAACGTCTAAACAATAACACATGGAATTCCCAAACACACTTCTCTTCAGACAGATCTCACGGACCCAATAAAAAAATAAAATTTTTTTTGGGCAAAGCGTAGAGGTTGACTTTTTGCACCTTGAGTATTCAAGGAATAAACAAACAAAAGGAAATATAAAAGAAAAAAGTTGTACTCCGTCGTCTCTTGCTGTTCATTTGGTTGGTTATTCCATGAATAAGCAACCTAAGTTTTCATGATAATGGTCAACCTCTCCGATTCGGCTCAAAATTTTTTTCTGGACGTTTCATGATGTCCTGATCAAAAAAGGTCAATGTCCGCCCGCCGTAAATTTTGGACGCTGAATCCAATGTGATGGGTCCCAGAACGATTGGCACCCACTGGAAGAAGTAATGGGTCAAATTGGGTATTATTGCCAAGTTTGTATATGTGTTTTCGGGATTTCTGGTACCTAGGCGTGTGGGGTATAGTTTTCCACTAAATTTTGGACGCTGAATCCAATGAAACGGGTCCCAGAACGATTGGCACCCACTGGAAGAAGTTATGGGTCAAATTGGGTATATATATTACCCATTTTGAATATGAGTTTTCGGGATTTCAGCTACCTAGGCGTGTGGGATATAGTTTTCCATTAAATTTTGGACGCTGAATCCAATTAAATGGGTCCCAGAACGATTGGCACCCACTGGAAGATGTTATGGGTCAAATTGGGTATGTATCCACCCATTTTGTATGTGTCAGGATTTCTGGTGCCTAGGCGTGTGGGGTATCATATTCCACTAAATGTTGGACCCTGAATCGATTGGAATGGGTCTGGAACCCGCCACACCCACTGTTTCCTCATCTGAGGAATAACCAACCCGTGTGTAAGAATTTGCAGATTTTTTATATTTTAGATTCGGATAGTCAAATACATAGACGCCGAGGGCGCATACCTAAGGAATTTTTTGCTTGCTGTATCTAGCAAATTGTAGCGAATACGGCTATCATCTTAATTTCGGTTACAGGAGCGAGTACAATAGAGCTGTTTACTTAATTATTTACAAAATCAATCCTCATCCTAACAAGGAACCTTGTAAACCATGGCAGGTAAGAACTTCTACAATCGTTGTTAACGCGCAAAATATTGAAAGATAGAGAAAGAACCTTGAATTGGGATTATAAGACCGTGAATAAGACTTGGAAATGCTAAGGAAATAGAAGCAAAACGGGACCTAAAGTTTGCAAAATATCATGGACAAACATTTGTTATAAAACCTAGAATTTAAAATCTGAGACAACACAGCTTAGGCATTCCAGCATGCCAGCCCACTTTCGGATATTCTGATTTTTTGGTTGGTTATTCCTTGAATAATCAACCTATGTATTCATGCAAAAAGTCAATCTCTCCGATTCGGCCCAAAAAGTTTTTCTGGACGTTTCAAGGTGTCTAGATTAAAATTAGCAAATGTCCGTCCGCCATCCACGCCGACTTTGGTAGTAGAAATATTTCAAAAAAAATCTGAAATTTTGGTCAGCGGTCCGTTCATGGCTCTAGTTAGTCCTCGAAACTTTCCAACCCAATCAGACCAAATTTGGGAGGGGGATGGGTCAAAATGTGTTTTTTGAAAAATGGATTTTTGAGATTTTTTGCAATCTAGGTGTGCGTGGTATCATTTTCCACTAAATTCTGGACGCTGAATCCAATGTGATGGGTCCCAGAACGATTGGAACCCATTGGAAGAGGTTATCGGTCAAAATGGGTATCTATCTACCCATTTCGAATGAGTGTTTTTGAGATTTCTGGTACCTAGGCGTGTGGGGTATCATTTTCCACTAAATTCTGGACCCCCAATCGATTGGAATGGGTCCGAGACCCGCCACACCCACTGTTTCCTCATGTTTGAATATGTGTTTTCGACATTTCTGCTTCCTAAGCGTGTAGGGTATGATTTTCCACTAACTTTTGGACGCTGAATCCAATGAGACGGGTCCCGGAGCGATTGATGTCCTCTGGATGAGGCTATGAGTCAAACTGGGTACCTATCTACCCATTTCTAATGTGTTTTTTTCGAGATATCTGTAACCTAGGCGTGTGGGGATATCATTTTTCACAAAATTGTGGTCCCTCAATCGATTGAAATGGGTCCGGGACCCGCCACACCCACTGTTTCCATTTTCCCCATGTTGAAGAAATGAGTCTCCATGCCTCTGGTCCGAGGAATAACCAACCCGTGTGTAGGAATTTGCATCGGTTTTTCCTTTGGGCTGAATCAAGTACTTATACTTTTTTATAAATTGATCAGCATGAGCATTTAACTCGGAAAAGATAGGAAAAAAGTTGGCAGTTGTCTAATTCGAAAGGGAATGGTTAAACTAGAAAAGGATGGGTGTATCGAACTACAAGAAGAGACCAGCTTCATACCGACAAATCCATGCAAATATTAATAATGAATAATACAATTACCCTGATTTGGCGGGACAGGGTGCTCTGATATCCGGACAGCACCGTTAACTTGCGGTTCGCCAACTTCTCGGTCGACACTTTCATCTGGAAAATTATGAAATGAATGAATGAATTGAGAGGAATAAGTTATACCGAATGGAAAGTAGGAATGAATGTAAGTACAAGACTGTTACAACATAACTGTGGGCAATGACATACGCTGTAATTATATTATATCTCATTAAGCCCTCATAGCTTTATTCATGGTCACCAAAAATTCATACTATTGACTGGTATTTATCCAATGAATTCTGTTCTAGGGGACGGATATAAAAATAACCGTGGTGGGGGAGGGGGGCTACGTGAAATGCATTTAGCTTCCAAGGACGTTCTTGCTGTTAATGATTGTTATTCATCACTTCATGATGATATTGTCATAATTACTATAATAAATTTGTAGGTTATCAATTTAGTAGGCTTTTTGTGTATTATTTCTTGAACGTTATTTCCTACTAAATTTGGTTGGTTATTCCTTGAATAATCATCCTATGTTTTCATGCAAAAAGTCAATCTCTCCGATTTGGCTCAAAAATTTTTTCCTGCCGTTTCATGGTGTCTTGAACAAAAAAGGTCAATGTCCGTCCGCACCGTTTTTGGTAGTGGAAAATTTTCTAAAAATCTGAAATTTGGGTAAGGGGTCAAAACTTTTCAGCCCGATCGGACCAAATTTGGGCGGGGTAGGGGTCAAAATGTGTTTTTAGAAAAATGGATTCGAGTGGGGTATCATTTTCCACTAAATTTTGGACGCCGAATCCAATGAAGTGGGTCCCAAAACGATTGGCACCTACTGGAAGAAGTTATGGGTCAAATTGGGTATTTATTACCCATATTGAATGTTTTTTCGGGATTTCTGGTACCTAGGCGTGTGGGGGTATCATTTTCCACGAAGTTTTGGACGCTGAATTTATTAGAATGGGCCCCGAACACTCCATGCTCCTGCTCCAAGGAATGACTAACTCTTGTGAAAGAATATGCAGAGTTTTGGTTTATTATTCCAAAAATAATCAACCTATGTTTTTGAGTTGTAGTCGAGAAACAACCTTAGTGGTTTCAACATTACTAATTTATTCTCAATTACCGGACATGTCGGACAACCAGAATTGGACAATTCACAGAGGAAACCATAATCTAGAGAGCTAGCAATCGTCTGTGATGAAAGTTCTTGAGAAATTGCTGCGCCTACTACGAAAACTGTGTCGATGAATGGGGAGGTTATAAGCATGTGTAAAGGCCAAAGGCAGATATTGAGTGACTTATCAGTTCGTATGATTTTACAATATCCAAACAAAATTATGCTACCAGAGATTGACAAATAACAATGCCTCCATGCATTTTCCTTGTGACCGAACTATTACTAGACTACAATAAATAAAGGATCCCACCACTCCTCGAGAGCAATGAGTAAACGAATGGTTTCCCACAGGAGTGGTCCACGAATGCTGCATGTTGTATTATCGAATTTTATTGTCAGCATCCAACAACAACACTGCTCGATATAGGAGATTCAACAATAACGACGAAAGGTCGACAGCATTTTCAAACGTTCAAAAATCATTTGGGCACATAACAGGAATTTTACTATGCTCAGAGACCAAATAATGACGGCCACATAGGGTGGAAAAAATTATTGTTGAGAAGTAACAGAACTCTCCTACCTGTGCTTCTCCTTCGCAGTTACCTGACCCCATCTGCTTGAGTTTCGAAGAACGGCATGCAACTAAATTAGTAAGATATTTGGATTAAAATCGACGGTAAAAGTTGAAAATCTCACCCATTTCGATATTCTGCGTGAGTGCCACTCACAAGAGGAAATCAACGAATATACAGCTTATCCGCACGCGTTGCGAGCCACCAGGAAGCCTGGGAACCTAATAGGAAAAGAAGACTACCCAAAATTCACGTGGATCACTAGCAGCAAAAGAGCGGTATTCGGGATAAAGAGGAACATCAATTCAAAATGATAAATTAGCAGTTCAAACCTGACTCATATTATTAAGTTGAATACCCCCCGAGAATTCAGAGGAGCGTCAAAACCGTGGGGCACAGATAGATACGTATTAATGGAAAAACAACAGTTGAAATAGCACTGTTCAGTGGAAACCTTATGGATTTTAGGAATTTGAGGGATAATCTAGTAAAATCAAGATGTAATTTGGCACTTTCTAACTAAACAAAAAAACAAATACCCACAACGAGAAAGGCGTTGGAGATTGGTGTTTCTGGTGGTTTCTAGTTTTTCAACAGGACCGGTTTAAATTCTTCTTCGACTTCTATTAAGCTCACGGATACTACAAACTCTCCCGTCCCCATCTACCACTGATTAAACACTGCAAATTATTCCACAATGGTTCATAATTTCCTAGGGCCACATTATTAAAAAATATATTAAAATCGTATTTATCTTTTTGAAAAAAATCTAAATTTGTTATTAATTTTAAAAAAGTATCGATTTTTTGAGAATCGATTTCATAGCATTATTAACCTAAAACCTACTTTTCAGAAACTTCTAATTATTAAAATGTCGGTATAAATACTTTGGGTATTTGTGGTGGTGTGCTCGTAGGTACACTCTTCTCTCCAAATTTCCCGGTGTGTACCGTGCGCCTCCTCTATTGGGTCGTATCGGATGATATCCTCTTCAATAGGAAGACAACTCGATACGGCAGTCGCTGTAGGTAGCTCGGACTCGAATCCCCGGCGACTAATAGCGGGCTGTTAGCTGAACTCCTCGGTCATGGGATTAACACTAGGTAGTAGTGTAGTGGATGACCAGGGAAGTGAAGCAAGCAAACCCAATATTCATAATTCAAGAATTTAAAATCTGATACTCCCCCCTTCTTAAATTTTGACAGGAACTATAAATCCAATAACATCAACTCGCTTTGGCGTAGCCGCAGGTCATTGCTGTGTCTCAAGGATGTGAATTTTGACAAATAGAAATCGACCCATTGAAAAATTTAGAACAAAATCAAACTAAAGAAATACAGACGAACTTCGACCGCTGTAGTTAAAGAGGCTCCTACTACTAATCTACCGTCTACCGTAGAGTACTACTACTAATAATACTAACTAGTACTACTAATCTACCGTCGGTTTTCCATACCTACGTCACGTTTACCTACTACATTTTTGTCATTGCCATAACTCTCGTCCTTGTCTGAAAAATATTTCTTGTTACCGATAGCAACCAAAATGCCGAAGGAGGGTGAACCGTCGGCAGTGGACCTTACTGACCTCGTACGTTCCAATCTCGCACTCAACAATACGATGTGTAAAATTTTACAGCAGATGCAACAAGGGTCAATGTCGGGATCTATGTCTGAATCTAGAACTGTTCGTGTGGTTTTTGAAAAATACGACGAAAATGGTGCACACAATTTTGGTGACTATTTACATCGTATGGAAACATTCTACAAGTTTTCGTCTGTACAGGATGATTCTGAAAAGGTAAGCACCTTTTTATCGTGTCTGCCGTCAAAATTGTTTGGGCTTCTTAAGAACTTGGCTTACCCAGAAGAACTGGAGTCGAAGCAATACAAGAACTTGAAAGAGCTTCTCCTTCGATATGTCTGTCCCGCTCCACTTCTAATCCCCAGTCGTCATGCATTTTTTAACCGCAAACAACGGGAGGGGGAAACAATAACTGATTTTATAATTGCCTTACGTCAGTTGGGATGTTTTTGTTAGTGGGTTGAGGTCTAGGGTCATGCTTGACCGCCTCTTCCAAGAGGATGACCCAAGCTTTGAAGATACAGTCAAGATAGCTCTTGCAATTGAACGTGCTAGTTTTGGCCCAGAAGAGGGCTTACAGCCGAGATAATAACCCCTCTAATAAGTCGCCAAGTAAGCAGCCCCAAAGACCAACGAAATTCAACAGAAATACGAAAGTCGTGAATGAATTGGCCACCACTGTTGACACATACAGGGTTGAAGAAGTTCTACCTCTATATTCCGTTACGTCCGATATTAACCAACCATTACTGATCAATGTACACATTGAGAACGTTCCTGTACAAATGGAATTGGATACTGGCAGTGCAGTTACTGTAATGTCTCTCAAAAGATTCAGAGAAATTACGAGGGCGCCGATCGAACCTACACACGTAAAATTCAGATCGTACAGTAACGAAATATTGACACCACTTGGCGTTTCCAGGGTTACCGTCTGCCATGAGGGCCTAACACACAAGCTGTACCTCTACATTGTCCAACGGAATTTGGCCACAATACTCGGTCGAGACTGGCTCACTGCACTCAACGTGAACTGGAGAAACATCAGGCAACTCAAAACTGACGTCTTACCCTACAACGCGAACCAGAGGCTTCGAAATCTCATCTCAAAGTATGATATCTTCAAAAAAGAGGTAGGCGTTGTCCCTAAATTTGAATTTGACCTAAAATTGAAACCACATGCTCGACCAAGTTTCCAAAAGGCATGTGCAGTACCATTTGCCCTGCAAGACAAAGAGATGCTGTTTGAAATCATGCGAGAGAACAACCTCCATCTCTCACTAGAAAAATGCAACTTTCTTCGCCCGAGTGTTACATATCTTGGGTACAAGATAGATACTCATGGAATCCATAAATTGACCAGCAAGATCGACGCTGTCATCAATGTCCCTACTCCTACGGATGTAAAACAGGTGAAATCATTTTTGGGTATGGTTTCATTCTACAGTAAATTCTTCCCTAATCTCTCAACAATGAGTAATCCGTTACATACACTCACAAGGAAAGGTGTTGAATTTCAGTGGACGGAGGACGGCCAACATTCGTTTGACAGCCTGAAGAAAGAACTGACATCTGAACGTATTCTAGTGCATTACGATCCGAAGAAACCAGTCGTTCTCAGCACTGACGCGAGTGCCGTAGGCCTAGGCTGTGTAATTTCTCACGTCATGCTCAATAATGATGAACGCCCCGAATGAATTTTGCCTCTTGCACTCTCAGCTCATCAGAAAGGAACTACAGCGTCTTAGATAAAGAGGCTTTAGCTATTAAATGGGGTGTTCAGAAATTTTTTCATTATCTGTATGGCAGGAAATTCACGCTGTACACTGATCACCAACCACTTGTTCACATTTTTGGACGGAAGAACTCCCTTCCTGTCCTGTCCGCTACTCGGCTCTTACACTACGCCTTATTTTTGCAGCTGTTCGAATTTGACATCAAATACAGGAAAACTGATCATCATGGAAACACAGATGCTCTCTCTCGCCTTCCACAGTCCTCTAGTGACCTGCACGTTGCTGACGATGTCGAGTTGTTCCAGCTGCGCCAATTTTCTGTATTGCCTGTCAGCTCTCAGGATATTCGTCGAGAAACCTCCAAAGATCCTGAGTTACGCACCTTGTACGAACGAGTGAGGTTGGGGACAACCCACTCCAAAAGCGAGCTGGGACAATATACGTTGCAATCCGGCTGCCTCATGAAAGGCATACGTATCTACATTCCGACTCTCTATAGGGCAGCTGTGCTTGCAGAACTACATCGAGGACACACTGGAATCCAGAAAATGAAAGGCCTTGCACGTTCCTACGTCTATTGGCCCAAGATTAATGATGACCTGGAAGCGCTGGCGAAGGAATGTCCTGAATGCATTGAATCGCAAAAAGAACCGATGAAAACACGTACACATGCTTGGGAATATCCTGCTCACCAATGGGAACGGATACACATTGACTTCGCTGGGCCATACTATGGCCACATTTTTTTCCTCGTCATCGATGCTTACTCTAAATGGCCTGAAGTTTTCATTGTCCCATCTACAAAGTCAGTGGCTGCCATACGTGTCCTTCATGAACTTTTTTCTCGATATGGGCTCCCAAAGTATCTGGTGAGCGACAATGCCACTACATTTACGGGCACTGAATTTCAAGAGTTCCTCAAAACTCATGGAGTCACTCACAAAACTTCGACTCCACCATGTCCCGTCACGCCGCCGCCACCCACAAACCCGTTGTCAACCGCATCGACATCACCAGGCTCTTCAGATTTACCAGCCCCGCAATCAACTGCTCCTGCCCGGTCCTCACCCTCGTCGACCAAAGCAACGTCCGTCACTCTGGGAGACATCACCTCCCCACTCAAACCGCCATTAGCAGAAAGCAGTCACCGTCGATACCCACTGCGTAACCGGAAGCCACTGCTTAAATTTTAGAGGGGGGAGGTGCTGTGGCGACCCTAATTACGTCGGCAATCTACATTCCATCCGAGAAAGGTGAAAACGAAGAGGGCCGTCCGCACACCGCCGACCAGAGATAACGCTACGATAACATTACGATTTTGATTACGAATGAGATACACGACTACAACCGCATTTTACATTTTCACATTAATTTTACGTTTTACGGAGCTGTTCAATTTATTTTCATTTAATACAAGTTTACTCACAGAAGTGATCGTTCGCCCTATCAAGAACCTAACAGGGATGAAAATATGCAGGCCTTCCCGAATGATCTTTATGTTTGAAACATTGATGAGAGAAATGTTGAGAGAGAGAGAGAGAGAGAGAGAGATGTTCCGCCGGAAGAAACCTCTGATGATCCACGCTGCAACCTCTTCGAAGATCTGCGCGGCAACATCACCAAAGATCCGCGCTGCAACTTCTCCAATGAACTACGCTGCATCTTCTCTGAATAGATCAGCGCTGTTGCAGCACCGTTTTCTTCTTTGCTCATATGCTGTACAAAACCGCCATTCTCTGCTCAAGTGTTGACTGGGCTAGACCAGCCCCAAGCTCTGTCTGACATAAGACCGGAATACGCCGTCAGGCTTAAAAGACAGGATAGCATCATATCGAGGAATTTCTTAAACTTGACTTAAGGCAAAGGTTTCGTGAGGACGTTTGCCACTAGGGTACGACCAATAGTGTTGAAAACGCCTAGACAACGAATGAGGAACAACAACCAGCACCTCTCGCTACGTAACCTTCCCCTAAGACCGATAGAACATTATATTACTTGAATCTTAAAATGAAGTTCAGTTAAGTGTAATTAGACTTTTTTGCGTTCATCTTCCGAATAAATTCAGTTAAACCTTTTATGGTTGTCGCCTGTCATTTTTATTTTTTACCCGTAATAACAAATAGGCCCAGATCCTCAGCTGTGTAAAATGATAAAGAAAATTAAAATCAATATCTTGTGAACAACTACACAGAAGGAATAAATTAATTAAAATTGATTTCCGATGACACCCACTTAATGGTCACCCACCCTTGCCTATGTTGTCCTCGGACACAGAGATATTTAATCTAACCATGTGTTTTCACGTGGACGAGTCATCTACTTCCGCTAATCTTATCGCTGTCTCTGATTCCTCATAAATTACAGGGACTATTGAGCATACTAACTAAACAAATCTCTGAACACATGGCTCCAAGTTTCTACAAGTGGTGCTCATGGCTACAAACTCACATTCCGCTGACAACAAATCAATGTGGTTGTTTGGCGTTTTGTCCTCCACATTGATAGATTACACATCCAATTGTGAAAAAACCTCCTTTAGCTGAATAATTTTCATTTTAAAAACATTCAGGGGTCAGCTCACGGAAGTGAGCTATATTTCCTGGAAAAAGGGTGCACAAGAGTGCGAGGAAAAAAAAATCCCTTTTCAGAAAACTTTACATGGCCAACAGGCCTATGATTACCAAGGCGTTAAATTGTTCAATGACCTGCCCCACAACATAAGAGCTAAAAGCAAACTTTTATTCTTTATAAGGGGCTCAAGGCTTGTGTAGGAATTGATAAGAATATATTTTTAAATTAGTCTCCATGCGCCTGGTCCGAGGAATAAGTCAAGGTGTACTGAAAGACTGAATCAAGTGTTCGTCACTTCGTTGTAAGGATCGAAGAGCTTTCCTTTGGGGGATATATCATTATATTTATGAAGAGGCAATCACAAACCTACAGGTTTATGATAACAAATGAGGATCCAGCCTTGTAGCGTATCAAGACTTTGTTTTCAAGCTAACTCCTGCCTACCTCGATTCGATGATATATCTCGATCTCATTCGCCTCACCTCGCTTGTAGGTACTGCGGGTTGTGTATACCTCTCGTGTAGGGCGTCAACACCATCAACTCTGTACCTCACTCCGAAATAATGGCATCATCGATTCTCAAGGAGGCTACGCTGTTGAGCACCGACGAGCTATACCAAATACTCGCCAGATTTGACAAGTTGGAAAAAATATACTGTAAAGTAGATACAGGTCCTTATCGGAATGGCAGAAATATGCCCAAACGACGAGGAGATTTCGTTATTTTGCTAGTAGAGTTGGGTCAAGAGGCAGAGGAAGTGGCGGGCATACAGTCTGCTTAAGCAGGTCAGCTATAGTTACGATCTACCAGTATTAGTACCTAATACCAGTAAGAAGTGATATCAACTCCAGACGACATTCCTACAAACTCTAACAAGGAGTAAAACAAACTCTACCTTGTGCACCTTATTGCTAACGTGGAGTAATTTTTAATGAAATAAAAAAGGCGTTCATGCTGCTTTATGAACGAATACTTTTAATAGAATGAAAGACGGAAAAACTTGTAAAACTCGCAGTAACAAAACTTGAATGCTTATCTAATCTGTTAAGTAGAACAATAACCCGCTTAAGGTTTTAGTCGGCTAAAAACTCCATGGAGGACGAACTATTAAATCAGTAGCGCTCTCTACATTATTTTGATTTAAACGCTCTATGTTCAAACTTAATTTAACTTCAACACTTTCCCTTGTTTAAATGCTGTTGAGGTTTGAGGACAACTACCCAATCCTTGACATTCCCCTCTTAGCTAAGTGACATCATACACGAGCGTCATCTACAGTTGAACTAAGGGAGGTCCCTGTTGAGTGCTGCTGTCGCGGAAAAGGTTGTAACCTCAAGGAGTCTTGTTGTTCGGCCATATTGACTTTGGTGCTTGGCTATAAAAGTGTTTTATATCTTCTTTCGAGGTGATACGTATTTAACGAGAATACAAGTATATCGATTCTATCCTATCATCTTCCCCAGGTTCCATTTAATTGAATTAGTAGTAGTTAAACCAATATCGCGTTATGTATACATCGCTTAGGCGGTTATAAATTCACTTCCACTCAAAGGGAAGTCCTTGGGAAGCGTCCGATCATTGCAGCGTAGGCTGGAGTTCTGGTGAGAAGTGGTTTTTATGAGTTCACCCGCTCAGTTGTACCCGGCAGCTTTCGTGAGTAGAGAATTTAGGCTTTGAATTCCGTAATAGTTTAAATCGTCGTAAGAAGGGACGTGACCGAGAAGAATGAACGATATCCGAGACGAGGAAATCCCCAGTGGTTCCACGGGAACTGCTTTAGTAGACGAATTCTAGCCAAAGATTACATGAACTCTAATCTATGATTCTAACTAGTGCAAGAGCTGTTCCACTAACAAATGAATGAAACGTCCCATAAAAATTAATATGAACGAAGGAAAATTAGTCGGGGGTAAGACGCTGTGGGATAACGAAAGCTGGCCAAAACAAGAGAGTTTGAGTAAGATTAGTAGTTAATAGATTCTTGACTTGTGTAATCTAAATGAAAGTAGAGTTGAAGGCATGTTTATGTTTCAATGCATGAAGCCCCCTACATTCGGTTGGCAAGCGCTGTGTCTGATTCGTTCGGATTTCAGGGAATAAAAATTGACAAGGCACGACGACGCAAAGACAGGACGCTGCTATGGGATCTCTGCAATATTTACTAACTAAATTTGTACCTTTTGAATTTGTGTTTGTTCTGGTTGTCTGTGCTTACAGGGAGAAGAGGAAAGTTAATGTCAGAAGGAATAGACCGCATCGAAAAATGTGCAAGGAATTCCCAAGCTATCCAAAATGAAATATATTTATTTGTAAATATGCAATTTACTAATACGCTGCCAATGTCGAATGCAAAACTAATTGAATTGACTCCTGTAAAAACATGATCACTGTAAGTAGGTAGTGATTATACAAGTCAAGGGTCTCGTGAGAGGTATGATCTGGATGAGTCCCAAGGTAACCCCAAATAAAAGCGACGCGGTCTCCGAGGGATCATGTAATTTGTCCGACTTGCCTGAAAAAGGTAGTCCAGCAAGCTTAGGGTTTAGGGTCGGAGTGCCCCCGTCCAAGTGGCCGTACCTGGGATAACGAAGGTACACTGGTACTCGTGCGTACCGTTGAAGTGCAGTCACCGGGGGTGGACAAAGTGGATACCTCAAATCAAATCGCTGTACTTACGGGGAAGAGGTATCAGACTGGTCTACTTTGAAAACTCGCGCAGAAACCAAATTGAAAAATGCCGGGGAAACGGTGGCTCACACGGTATCAATCCTGTCCGCAGTCCCTTCTTGCTGTAGTGGCATCTTTCATGAATTCACCGAAGGCGATAGGTTTTGTTCTCATGTTTTGGGAAAGGGAAGGATGTGTGAGTAAAAATATGATATTCCAGAGACGCGACGAGTCTTGATTGCAGTTGGGGAACAGAGCTAACTAGCCGGTACTCACTGTAAGCAATATAAGACCAATGGCGAATCTGGAGTCAGAATTTTAAAGTGTAAGTACACAGAAACTAAATCGTTAGGAGCAAGTTGCACGTCTGGCTCAAGTCTGTCTGGCAATCACGCAATGATGTGAACTCACATCTAACTAGGGCAGCTTTGGGAACCATTATTAATTGCACGATTCTGAGAAAAATATACAGTTTGGCCACTGAGATATTTATGCTCTACTTAGTGCAAGGTAAATGGTCTCAATGCCTTCCTGGGGCAAGAGCATAGCCAGATGGATAGGGGACGGACGTAAAACGTAAAAATAAATGAATTCCCAAGTACCAAACTCATGAGAACGTGGAAAAATGGTTGATCAATCAACCCAAAAGTAAGAAACTAACCGAATTAAATCAACTTGAATCATGAATGAATAATATCACATTTCATGAATGTGGAGAGCATCCTCAGAGGAAATATTTGCACTATCACAAAAAGTCAAACAACTGCAGTTAGGAAAGCATGTTCTTAAAATAATTCTGAGGAAGATGAGGAACCAAAGGTGATGTAGGATAAGACATGTATGATGATCCTCAGAAGGATGCCAGTTAAGTCAATATAGTGTAAGAGTGGAACATTAATAAAGTGCTGTGTTCTAGGAAATGTGACTAATTTGTGTGGGTGAAGATAAACATGAATTAAACATAGAGGTTAATACTCTGTGTAGTTTTGCAGGAAAGTAATGGTGGATAGCAAGACTTCAGGCAAGACAAGCTAAGTTCAGGCAGAAGGTGAAGAACATGTTCACGCAGGAAGTGGTAAGGATGTGACCAGAATTTAGTGCGCTCATGGACAATACAGCCGAGGCGGCTGCCACTGGAAGACTGGGTAAGTTCCTTGACTTACTTACTTCTCCTCAGAAGAATTCAGAGATTGATCTTGACAAGCAAACTGAAAAGTAACTCTAGAACCTGGAAAAGAAAACGTGGCTGCAATTATTCCATGTGGAGAAGACAGAAGAGTATATTCTACGCCCTGGAGAAGTTCGATGAAATACAGGACTACTCCCTCTGGCGCGGCGTTCTTTGAAATGTAGTTGAGGTCAGCAGATTGTTGACACTTGTTTGACCCAGACGTCAGAACAGTCACAACTACACCAGGGAAGAACTCAAGCAGATGAAGAATTATGTGACACTACTTACTACCTAATTACTGTACCTGCTTATTAACATTATAGAGACACACCGACGATGGTGAGGCAAGAAGATGGCCCAAGAGAGATGCTTCGAGCTGGACCAAGCAATGGACCCCACTATTACTTGGACGCAAATTTACCCTGAGATAAGAATATGAGGGTCCGCTCGGATTACCACGCCTATTCCACAGGACTACCGAGCTCCTCTGCAAGGGCCTGAATATGTGGACATGAAATTTGATCCGAATTCCAAAACTTTGATGGATATCATCAAGTGCTTCGTGTTAAACTCGCCAAGAACAATCAATATTACCCAGGAGCTGCATTGGATGATCAAGAAGAGGAGAGTTATGGCTCTGGATCTGGAGGAGCATTGATTGGCTACACCTGCGGTCAAGATGAGAAGAAAAGGAGCAGCCATAGCAATCCAACAGAATGTAAGATACCCATATAACCATGTTACAAACGACCATATGGACACTTCGTGCAGAGCAATTTGGATTAGCGGTCCTACGCCTTGGCCACCTCGTCCTTTGCCACTTCGAGAATGAGCTACAGACCAAAATGCAACTGATGAAGCCAGTACAGTCAAATGGCAACAGGCCCTGCTATTGCTGGGAGGAAGGATGGAAACAAAGCAACCCCAAGAAGGTAAGAAGAATGCAATCCACAAAACAGACAAGAGGAAATTTTATCATTATGCCATTATTCTTCAGCAAAGAAAACCGATACATGAAGGACTGGCAAGAGGAAGTCAAAAACCCCTGCTCAAGATCACATGGTTGTGCTCAAAAGTTTGAAACTAAAAGCCAGAAGCATTGGAAAGTAAAAGAGCAGACCTGAGATAGGACTCTAAACCAATGTCAAGTCTCATGAATGATGAAGTTGAAGGTGAGTCTTCAAAAACTGACTCCTCTGTATGCAATGATAAATTATGGCACAAGGTACTGCTACAACACGAAGAAGAGGAGGAGGATTTGGACTACAAGGGATATGGTCCAGCAAGTTGTACGGTTTGGAGTAACTCTACAGATCTGGAAATTGACGGAGTAGGGGACAGCGGTTTCTACTCTCAAACATGACAGTGAGATGCAACTAATTGGCAGAAGAATTACAACCATTCTGAAGGAAAGACAACATGAAGGAAAGTTTTAGTGGGTCTCCTTTAACCTGCCAGCACCACGTGAACTGAAACTGAAACTGCAAGTACTTTAGCAGGCAGACTCAAATTTGAGCTTGGTCGCTGTCACACAGGAGGACAGCATGACTTGCAGCCAGGGGTGCGGCAGTCCAAGCAGACTTCAAGTGACTCCACAAAGAGTTGTAGAGTCAGGAGGGAGAGAAACACCGTCAAAGCAACACGATGATACAGAAAGCCATTGGCAAGAGGAGAGTTCGACGCGACTTGAATTCTGGAATGAAGATGGCGCTCCTGAGATCCTAGTAACTTCAGAGAGAGAACAAAGGGATAGGAGGGAGTCCTTGAGAGAAAATAAAGGACTCAAGGCATTTATGAATGAACCATACCTCCAAATGATACCTGGAATTGGCAATGAAGTACCTGCCAGAATTGAAGAACATCCAATTCAAAAATGACATATTTGATTGCCCAGACGGCAAAAGGAAAAAGACAGCCAAGTATTCAGAAAAGGAATAGATCGGAAATCCCGTTTACAAGATTCTACTCAGATCTAATGTGACCCATTAAACCTCAAGCAACAGGATCACAAGCAAGATATATAGCGACATTCACGGACGATGCGACAAGATATGCCTTTGCCTACGAACTTGTAGATAAAACAAGAGTTAAAACGGTACTAATGTAATGACTCGAGGATGGACGCAAGATAGCTGATCCAAGCATGATGGTGGCAGAAATAAGGCCAGAGGCTTTGAGTACAAGATGACAGAAATGAACTCGCTATTGTTCAGAGAACAGATCGCATTAACAGTGTGCAAACCTGCGACGCCTCTGCACAATGCCACTGCAGAACGACTGAATCTAGAGCTTAAGCAGAAGATATGGTGAACTTAATTTTATCAGGCATACCAATGAACTTCTGGGCTCATGCCATGTGATTTGTGTTGAATGATCACAATCTTCTAACTCTACTTGTGGATTCAGAACGCAATATGGAATGGCAGTGGGTCATGTGCCGGTTCTGAAATACTTGAGAAAGTTCGGATGTAAAGCTTCTGTTCTGGACAACCTGGCAAAGCAGAAATTAAGGTTTGCACCCAGAGCTCACTGAGCATATCAGTTAGATTGGGAAGAGACTGGCTATGTACTCTGACTGGAAAGCAAGAAGACTATAATTTGATCGAAACACATCGAATTCGTCGAAGATAAAACCTATGAGGACTTCAACACAAGGGAGACGCACGTCCAAGTGAGGCAAGAAGTAATTCAAATATATAACATTAAGTAAGAAGGAAATAAACAACTGGAAAAAGAACAGGACGCAGAAACAGAGGAGCAAGAAGAACTACGAGATGAAATTCCAAAGAAAATTTGAGTCAAGGCAAGATAGAGGAGTACAACTTCTTCGAAGAAAGCAAAGGCAAAACATAACTTGCCTAAATAAAAAATTATATATTAAAAGAAAAAAATAAATAAATGAATAAAGGCAAAAGCAAACCCAGATATCAATAGCTAGTTGAAGCAAGACAATGGATGGAAGCCATTAACCAGGAATTCCAGGCGTTGGAACGATATGAGACTTCGAAAATAATCCCGCGATCCTAAGTTTCTTTAGGGATCAGGATTATGGAAAAATGCTGGATGGACAGAAGGACGTTGGAAGTTGATGGAACTACAAGCCTCCGAAGCAAGCTGATTGTAAGAGTATGAGCTGCCAGAAATATATACGCCATTAGGTGGACTACCTAACGTACGATTCATGCTCATAGTCGCAACGTAATGTAATCTATAGTAGAACTGAAACAGTTTCCTGAATGGCTCGTTGGATGAACCGATACCTATGTATAGATGTGCTGGATGGTTTCTGCAAGTACCTGGAAAAACCCATCAATTAAAAGAAAAAAAAAAGTGTACGAAGTACATAGGGCTTTATATGGATTAAAGGTAGCGCTCAGAAGATGTTACGAATGATTCCTGGAAGTAATCGAAAGACGACCTGAAACCATACGAATTTCAGCCATACCTATTTGTATGGAGGAAAGAAGAAAGATGGCAATCATGCTGCTGTACATAGACAACATTCTCGCCGCCACCAACTTCAAAATGAAATCGGGACAAATTAAAGTAGTTCAGGAATCGGAATTCTCAATTACGGACCTGGAGGAACCAAAGAAATTCGTAAGTCTGGAAATTAAATGTAATAGGAAAGAAAAGACGATGCGAGTGCACCAACATTCATGCTACAGCATTCGTGTTGATACCATTTTGGAGAGATACAATCCAAATGGCAGAAGATCTCGGGAAGAGATACCCATGATGAGAATGATGAAAAAGGGAAGAAGAAGGAAGTATGATGAGATGCCTTATAGCATTCAAAACAGACAAGCAATTATGTTGCTTATGTGCCTACAAGGAGGAAGCCAATTGGATATTGCTTGAGCTGTGAGCATTTTCAGAAGAAGACAAAGAAACTATACGGAAGAAGACCTGGAGAGCGGTACTACGAGTTATTCAAAACCTAAGAGGAACCAGAGACGTTGGACTAACCTACAAGGGAAAATGAGAATCTCAGGAATGCTACGCATTGCTCAGACGTCAAAGATGGATACTCAACAACAGGACTAGTGATAGAATTATTTGGTGACCTAATAATATGGAAGGCTCAGAAGCCAAACCACATAGCTCTCTTTTCAGCAGAAGCCATGAGCTGGCATGCCTCAGAGCTATTAGCCAAAGTATACTAAAATTAGGTACCTTTTTGCACCATCTTAGAATGAGGATTCAAAGCCAGCCATAGGATTGGCTGAAACTGATTACTTTTAAGCATTGAAACTTTTGGACAGTGTTCAATTTGTTCATCTGAGAAGAGTACCTTCAGGGCAACATCAAAATTCAATAGATCTTTAAACAAAATAAAAAGGCGGATGTTCTGATCAAACCATTGCCAGAACAGTTTAATTAAATTTTGAAATATAATGATGTAATGAAGTATATTGAATATTTGATATTGTGGTGAATTCTAAAATTTGTTGTGTTCTAGGTAATCTGATGTGGAGAGCCCTAGCCTGGTTAAAAACGTGTAAGACGATTAAGTAAGACGAACGTGGAATGAAGATGTGTAAGACAGAAAGTTCCTTGGAGGAAAATATTGCAGGAAGAAGTCATACAGATGCCGAATCTAAGTTATGTATATAGGCTTCATGGGTGGGCGACCATCAAGGTGGTAGCACATCAGGAGCAAGATTTTATTGTCTAGAAAATGTTGTACATAAAACCAAGTTTATACACAGTGTGTGATATGCATCCTTTGTTTCTAGCACTTCACAGGTAACACTGGTGCAAGAGATCTAGTTCGACAGTTCCAGAGTCTACTGGACTACGGCAACAGCTGAGAATACGAGGATCTCCGCTGGAGCAGCAGGTCCACCAGACTCACAGACGACGCTGGACAGATGGCCGAGATCACGAGACTCGTCAAGGAAGCAGCTGAACCTCAGGCAACGTCGCGACAACTGGAACTACATGGATCTTCACAGTAACGGCAGGGTCAACCAGACTCAAATTAAAACCTGGCAGTTTGAAGAACTATGAGACGGCAGGGTCAACCAGACTCAAATTAAAACCTGGCAGTTTGAAGAACTAAGAGACTGTAGCAGTGATCAGCAAATCAGAATTTGTGGCAGCAGCTGAGTTTTGTTCCTACTGCAAGTAACATTGAAGTGCCTTGCCTTATAGACTGAGGAATCAAGCATTGTGCAGTTGGGAGGGAGTGTTGAGGTTTGAGGACAACTACCCAATCCTTGACATTCCCCTCTTAGCTAAGTGACATCATACACGAGCGTCATCTACAGTTGAACTAAGGGAGGTCCCTGTTGAGTGCTGCTGTCGCGGAAAAGGTTGTAACCTCAAGGAGTCTTGTTGTTCGGCCATATTGACTTTGGTGCTTGGCTATAAAAGTGTTTTATATCTTCTTTCGAGGTGATACGTATTTAACGAGAATACAAGTATATCGATTCTATCCTATCATCTTCCCCAGGTTCCATTTAATTGAATTAGTAGTAGTTAAACCAATATCGCGTTAAATGCAAAATGAACTAAAAGCTTTGTAACGCAGGAAAAAATCTGCAAGTTCTTACACACGGGTTGGTTATTCCTCGAATGGGGGAAACAGTGGGTGTGGCGGGTCCCAGACCCATTCCAATCGATTCAGCGTCCAACATTTAGTAGAAAAAAATACCCCACACGCTTAGGTAGCAGAAATCCCGAAAACATATTCAAAATGGGTAATATATATATAATATATATATAATATATATATAATATACCACTTCACATAGTGGCATCCCTTTTTACTATCGCGGCCAACAAGTTCAAGGAGGCTTATGGACGGAAGGTGACTTTCAACGAGCTGAGCCCGTTATTCGCCCAATTTTCTGACAAATCCGCACGGTTGTTAAAGAACGATGAAAGGGTAAGTGCTTTAATCCTTGTTCTGGAAACAGACGAATCCAAAATTAGCAACCAGTTCGACGAGGCGGAAACGTACCGTGATATTCATGCAGAAATTGTGGCCCAATGGGAGCTGATGAAGCAGCTCGATAGAGACGACGTATTATCTAGAGCGTCCTCTGCAGTCGTCAAGAAAACATCGTCATTGAAGCTCCCAAAAATCGTGCCCTACCAGTTTGATGGCCAACTCAAAAACTGGATTTCTTTTTGGTCAGTTTTCAAGCGTATTGACCAAAGCGATGAATACGACGAAAGTGAGAAGTTTCAGTACCTTCTCATGTACACCAAAGAAGGGAGCCCCGCCAGAGAGCTTGTAGAGAGCTTTCCACCACTTGACAAGAACTACGCTAAGGCAGTGGAGCGTCTCAAATCTCGCTTTGGTAGGGACAAACTGCTCGTGGAAATGTATATGAGGGAGCTGCTAGCACTGGTCTTATTACAAGCAAAGGGTGAGAGTACCCACTCTCTCAGAAAACTATTTGACCAGCTAGAAACTCAGATCAAGGCCCTTGAGTCGCTGGGTGTTGCCAGTGAAAAATATACCTACCTGTTGACACCGTTGATTGAGTCAGCACTTCCAGACAATGTGCTGAAGGACTGGCAGCGTGAATCAAGGACAAGACAATGTTTCAAGGAGGATAGCAATGACCACATGACAGCCTTTGAGCATCCCTCCTCCAAGGATGTAAAGTCTTCCCTCATAGAAGATGAACTTCAACCACTGCTATCTTTTCTCAGGGATGAGGTTGAAAGGGGAGAATGCCTGTTGCTGAAACGTAGTACCTTTCATGATTCAAACCAAACAGTTGAGTTCAAGGATCTAAAGACAGTAAAGGAAACAGCACACAACAAGGAACCTTATCAGAAGTCAGTCAAGTCCAAGGGTATAGGTCACTCACTTCCAATGGCTACAGGATTGGTCAATGTTAAAGATGGAAAAACCTCCTGCATCTTCTGTCATTCCTCGCATTCATCGGAAGCCTGTGTCAAATGCTATGATTTCTCTGCTGAAGAGGTTAAGCAGAAGCTTGTTGACAATGGTCATTGTTTCCTATGTTTTAGGAAAGGTCACAACAAGGCTAAGTGTCGGGCCATTGTAAAGTGTGTGATTTGTTCCAAGCGACACAATGCAGTTCTGTGTGACAATCGGCAAGTTAAGGCCACTGACAAAGCAGGAACTGGCCAAGGTGGGTCATTGCATCACAATCTCTCCAACACCCACCACTGTCCCATCCTCCTGCAGACTTTAAGGGTCACTTTGCTTGGCAAAAGAGCTGTGGAGGCGAGAGTTCTAATAGACTGTGGGTCACAGAAATCGTACATCACCCATAGAGTGCTCTCTCAACTCAACTATACTCCTACTCGTACAGAAAGCCTTACGCATGCTCTATTTGGAGGCAGCACGAAACCTCAGGTGCATAAGTGCTACAAAGTGCATATGGCAAGTCTCAACAAGGCTTATTCCTGTAACTTTGATGTGTTGGATACAGAGACCATTTGCTTGGCAGTGCCTGCACCAACAAATGGTGATTGGTTGGAAGAGCTAAAGCAGAAAGGTATTAAGATTACTGATGGTGGAGAAGGGCCCATTGACGTGCTAATTGGAGCTGATGTTGCAGGCAAACTGTGGTCGGGGCGACGTGAGGTTTTATCTTGTGGACTAGTAGCTATTGAAACCCTTCTTGGATGGACCCTGATGGGAAAAATGACCGGGTCAGCTGTAACCACAAGTGAAACTCATATCAGCATGATGTGTGCCGAGGCTGCACCTTGTAACCTGTGGAGACTTGATGTCCTTGGAATTGAAGATCCAGGACAGAAAATCTCCAAGGAGCAGAACCTACAACTGGTCAAGCAAAATTTTGATGATACAGTCAAAATCCTGGACAATGGTCGCTACCAAGTTAACTTGCCTTGGTGCAACAACCACCCACCACTTCAGAGGAATTTTGAATTGGCAAAACTGCGTTTCAACAGGGCAGCTCGAAAATTGAAGACCTCAGGACGAGAAAAAGAGTACCTTGACGTCTTGATGGACTGGCTTGGCGAAGGTATCATTGAAGAGGTCCCAAGGGAAAAATGGAATGAAGGGCACTACCTACCTCATAGAGCAGTATACAAAGAAGGTAGTACTACACCGCTTCGCCCTGTTTTTGATGCTTCAGCGAGTGAGAAAGGCCACCCGTCATTGAACCAGTGTTTAAATCCTGGGCCTAACCTAATGGAACAAATCCCGCCGATATTGACGCGTTTTCGGAAAGGAAAATTTGGACTTGTAGCAGACGTGAAACGGGCCTTCCTAAACGTATCGCTGGCTGAATTGGACAGAGATTTCCTACGTTTTATTTGGATATATGAACATGGCATGCGAATTTTCCGGCACTGCCGCGTTGTTTTTGGAGTTTGCTGCAGTCCTTTTTTGTTGGGCGCTGTTTTTGACCACCATCTGCGCCGCTGTGAGATCATGATAGAATCTGGTGATTTTAACTGTCCAGTATCTGTCATTGCTGAGCTCCGACAGAGCATGTATGTCGATAATTACGTTGGAAGTCACAATGATCTCACAGAAGTGGACAATTTCATTCAACATTCGCGGGCCACATTTGCCAGAGCATGCTTTGACTTGAGAGGGTGGGAGCGGACAAACTCAGCTCTGCCTGACAGTACTGAAACGTCCGTCCATGGTATCATATGGGATCAAAAGGAAGATACACTCAAGCTAAAAACCCCAACATTCAGCGACATCATTGGCTTGGTCAAGATGCTATTGAAGAAGAACCTTGGTAGAGCTTCCCTGGACTATGCCGAATTATACACGTTGATTTGCGAATGTGAACAGCAAATCAATGCACGCCCGATCACCTACATGTCCGACGCAAACGATGGACCAGTCCCAATTTCACCATCTATGTTCCTTCAAGAAATTCATGAAGCTGGAGTGGCTGACTTTGAACAGATGGATTCAGTAGGATTTGAAAGGCGTCTACGTTACCGTCAGAGGATTAAGGAAGAACTCAGAGCGCGCTTTCGTTCCGAGTACCTCAGCCAGCTTATCTGTGATCGCGATAGTCGCAAGAGTACCAGAGAGCCTGTGGTCGGGGAGCTTGTGCTAATCGGCTCAGACAACAAGAAACGGCTTGAATGGCCACTTGCCATTGTCAGGGAGTTGGTGTTTGGCAAGGATGGTAAATGTCGGGTTGTGAAGCTTCAGACCGGAGACGGAGAACTGCTTAGACCAATACGGCGTGTCTACCCTCTTGAGGTGTTCTCAACCAAGGATGTCCAGTCTGAGAACAGCGCTGATGAAGGAAATGCTCCATCCAAAGAGGTTGGCCGGCCTAGCGACGACTCAACTCCTCATGGTCCCAAGACAGACTCCGCTTCAGGAACCAAAGACAGTATGACCGCTGTGTTTGATAAAGATGTTACCACCCGTTGTGGAAGAAAAGTTGTTCTTCCAGTAAAATTTAGGTGATCAATTTGTATTTGTGTTGAAACTCTCTCCCGATAGTTCCAAGGTGGGAGTATGTCCGATTGTATTCAAATTTAGGAGGGAATTTACATGGGGAGTTTACTTGAGATTATTATTTGTTGAGAGTCAGGATTTTTTCTGTTATTGTTGTGGCAAGACTGTTTTTCGTGGAATTGCGCTAAAAACGTCATCGGTTTCCAGAGTAGTCCGAGTGGTTCGATTCGTTCGATTTTATATTGGTTCTTGTAATCGTACTCGAGTTAATTGTTAGTCGTAAGTGCGTTCTGAATTTGTTAATAAAAGTTTTCAATCGGCAATCCGGGTTTCTTCTTCGCTGGGTTCCACAGTTCCCACTATAAAATAATTTTGTGTTGAAGTAGTTAGACTTGTGGAGATTGACACCCCACTCGCCTAAATCACCCAAGATCTCGAAAATCCATTTTTCAAAAAACTCATTTTGACCCCTACCCCCTCCAAATTTGGTCCGATCGGGCTGAAAAGTTTCGAGGACCCATCTCGGCTGGGAACGGACCCCTGACCCAAATTTCAGATTTTTAGAAAATTTTCTACTACCAAAAACGGCGTGGACAATGGACGGCGGACGGCGTACGGCGGACGGACATTGACCTTTTGGTTGGTTATTCCTTGAATAATCAACCTATGTTTTCATGATAATGGTCAACCTCTCCGATTCGGCTCAAAATTTTTTTCTGGACGTTTCATGATGTCCTGATCAAAAAAGGTCTATGTCCGTCCGCCGTACGCCGTCCGCCGTCCATTGTCCACGCCGTTTTTGGTAGTAGGAAATTTTCTAAAAATCTGAAATTTGGGTCAGGGGTCTGTTCCCAGCCGAGATGGGTCCTCGAAACTTTTCAGCCCGATCGGACCAAATTTGGAGGGGGTAGGGGTTTTTTGAAAAATGAATTTTCGAGATTTTGGGTGATTTAGGCGAGTGGGGTGTCATTTTCCACTAAATTTTGGACGCTGAATCCAATAAAATGGGTTCCAGAACAATTGGCACACACTGGAAGAAGTTATGGGTCAAATTGGGTGTATATTACCCATTTTGAATATCTGTTTTCGGGATTTCTGCTACCTAGGCGAGTAGGGTGTCATTTTCCACTAAATTTTGGACGCTGAATCCAATAAAATGGGTCCCAGAACAATTGGCACTCACCGGAAGAAGTTATGGGTCAAATTGGGTATTTATTACCCAATTTGATTATGTGTTTTCGGGATTTCTGCTACCTAGGCGTGTGGGGTATCATTTTCCACTAAATTTTTGACGCTGAATTCAATTATGTGTGTCCCAGAACGATTGGCACCCACCGGAAGAAGTTATGGGTCAAAATGGGTATGTATCCACCCATTTTGTATATGTCAGGATTTCTGGTGCCTAGGCGTGTGGGGTATCATATTCCACTAAATTTTGAACCCTGAATCGATTGGAATGGGTCTGGGACCCGCCACACCCACTGTTTCCCCCATTCGAGGAATAACCAACCCGTGTGTAAGAATTTGCAGATTTTTTTGATCAGGACATCATGAAACGTCCAGAAAAAAATTTTGAGCCGAATCGGAGAGGTTGACCATTATCATGAAAACATAGGGTGATTATTCAAGGAATAACCAACCAAAATGAAGACATTATTATTTGAGAGCACATTACACAAGTCCCATCCTACCACACAAAATTTGAAAACACAGCGCCGATATAGGTTTGGTCATGGCATCTGCAACTTGTAGTTCCGAAGATATTTGTCAACAGCCAGTCTTCCCTCAGTGACATGTTCTCTCACGAAGAAGTGCTTCCTTTGGTCCTGGGATGGTTCTCCGGATTTTCAGCCAACCTTACTGCCGCTGCGTTGTCAATCTGCAGAACTGGTATCTCTCTCAACTTGCTCATTTGACTCAAAAGACGAAATAAATTATTTTGAAGCTTCACTGGCCGCAACCACTTCAGCCTCTGTAGTGGAGTCGGTGACAGAACCCTGGCGCTGACTCAACCAAGAAACAGCAGCTCCTGCATAGGTCACCAGAACTCCTGTTGTTGATCTGCCAGTCTGAATGCAACCTCCAAAGTCCAAACCTGCAAGTCCAAAGATGAGGAAATCTTTTGAGGCTAGGTGTAATGCCTCGTGGTTAGATACTGGGGTCGGTCTCCTCCAGTTATGTGGAAGTCCAATCCACTAAAACCTCACCGTCCCAATTGCCCAATCTGGTACTATTTACCATATGACTTTGGGTTGGACCTAGGGCCAGTCTCAGTTTTCTGCCCGTGTGGCTTGTTGCCGGGCTCTTTCTTCCTCGTGTTGGTTGGTTATTCCTTGAATAATCAACCTATGTTTTCATGCAAATGGTCAACCTCTCCGATTCGGCTCAAAATTTTTTTCTGGACGTTTCATGGTGTCTAAATCAAAAAGGTCAATGTCCGTCCACGCTGTTTTTGGTAGTAGAAAATTTTCTAAAAATCTGAAATTTGGGTCAGGGGTCTGTTCCCGGCCTAGGACGGTCCTCCAAGCTTTTCAGCCCGATCGGACCAAATTTGGGCGGGGTAGGGGTCAAAATGTGTTTTTTGAAAAATGAATTTTCGAGATTTTGGGCGATCTAGGCGAGTGAGGTATTATTTTCCACTAAATTTTGGACGCTGAATCCAATGAAATGGGTCCCGGAATGATCGGCAGCCACTGGAAGAAGTTATGGGTCATATTGGGTATATATTACCCATTTTGAATATGTGTTTTTGAGATTTCTGGAACCTAGGCGTGTGGGGTATCATTTTCCGCTAAATCTTGGACGCTGAATCCAATGAAGTGGGTCCCGGAACGATTGGCACCCACTGGAAGAAGTTATGGGTCAAATTGGGTATATATTACTCATTTTAAATATGTGTTTATGAGATTTCTGGTACCTGGGCGTGTGGGGTATCATTTTCCACTAAATCATGGACACGGAATCGATTGGAATGGGTCTGGGATCCGCCGCACCCACCGTTTTCCCCATTTCCCCCATGTTTTTAAATAAGTTTCCATGCGCCTGGTCTGACGAATAACCAACTTCTGTGTAAGAATTTGCAGCGTTTTTCTTCTGAGGAGAGACTCTATATATTCTGCTGTCTTTTCCCATGCTTGTTTGCTTGATAGCATTCGTTTCACTAACTCTTCCGGAGATGGTGTGTTCAAACCTATTTCTGACCACAGCTGTTCTCGTTTTAGACGCCATTGCTCACAGTCGAAAAATGTATGTTTCACGCTGTCCTCCGTGTCTGGGCAGTGCAAGCACCCTGGACTCTGTGCGAGTCTCAGCTGGTGTAGGAATTGATAGAAAAGGCCGTGTCCTGTGAGGAATTGCGTGAGGTAGTAGCTTACCTAGCCGTGTGGCCTCTCCAGCCAGCCTCTCACTTCTGGTACTAGTCTCGCTGTCCAACGACCCCTCGATTCATTGTCCCAGATGGTGTGCCAGTCTTTTCTTCGTCTACCTCCAAAGTCTGCGTCTGAGTAGCAAGTCAGAATTCCATTCTCTTCATCATGGCGATAGAGCAATCCAAAATCTAATGTACCTGCAATGTACTGGAAAACTCGCTTGAGTCTGCCAATATCTTCAGCTGTTGGGTTTTCCAGAGATCTAGATAAGAACTTAACTGCATATGCCAAATCAGGTCTGGATCCTGTTTTAAGTGGGCTTAAGCAGTTGGAATAATTTTAAATAATAGAAAGGAAATAGACTGATATATTTTATAGACTTGAATCACGAGGACGACAAATGGCTGACCAACGCATACAAAAGACTGAAGGTAGCATGTGGCACACAATGGCTTCTTCGAATATAGTGCCTTATAGATTAGATTAGCACTGTTGAATATTTCTATGGTAGTTATTAATTTCGTTAAATATATTCTTTAATTTAATATTTAAGACATAATTTTATTATATGAATAAAATTACTGTATTCATAACAGATCCCAACATCAGATACATCAAGGATCCTACAGCTTGCCGATATGGGTCCTTTTGTTCTGTTTGAAATGCTTTCCCTGGTTCTGAACTTACTATTGGAGTTTTAACTGGCTTACATCCAATAAAGTTGAACTTCTCAAGGATTTTTCGGGCATAGAACTTGACACATCTTGATGCCACCATTCGACTGTTTTTTTTTATTTATTTCAAGGCCTAAAAAATATGATGCCTCTTCTGATACTATTTTGAATTCAGCTCTGAGTTAACTTAGAAACTTGTCCGATTCTTCACGGCTTGTAGATGCTATGATCCCATCATCTACATACAGGACCTGAATGGTTTTCACTCCACCTTCTTCTCTATTGAACATACAGGGGTCCTCGTCACTGACTTTGAACCTGAGTGATTTCAAAAACTCTCCAATCCTCCAAGACTCCAACACCGAGGGGATTGTTTTAGACCATACAAGCTTCGAGTCAATTTCCAAACTCTGTCTGAGCCATCGTTGTAACCTTCTGGTTGTTTCATGAAGATGGTCTCATCAAGTTCTCCATATAGAAATGCTGTGGAAACATCAAACTGGACTAAATGCATCTTCTCTAATGCTGCAACACCAAGTAAGAGGCGAATGGTTTGGAACTTAACAACAGGGCTGAAGGTCTGGCTATAGTCAATGCCCTTTCTCTGATCATAGCCCTTTGCCACAACTCGAGCTTCGTGTTTAGAAACTGAGCCATCTGAATTGAGCTTCAATCGATAAACCCATTTACAGGTTGTCAATCTTTGCACCAATAGGCAACTCAACCAATTTGAACGTCTGATTTTCTCTTAAGGAAGCCATTTCACTATCCATAGCTTTTTGCCACAATGCACTGTCTGATCTCTTGAGGGCCTCTTCATAACTTTGTGGCTCTTCCTCATTCACCATCAAGCATACAAAGTCTTTGTAATACTTGGGGGGATGAATAGTATCTCTTTGCGCAAATTTCGAGTTATCTTTGGTGAGTCCGGTTGTTCTGACTCTGGTTTTTCTGAACTTAAATCTGGTTTTTCTGAATCTGAATTTGTTTTTGCTGTATCTGAACCTGGTTTATTTTCCTCATCACTTTCCTCTCTTGATGCAACCTCTGATGATGGAGATAATATAGGAACCTTGACTTTTCCATCACAATCTACAACTGTCTCTTGAAAGATCACATCTCGAGACAGGACAATTCGTTTCTCACTGAGAACGTAGATACGGTATCTCTCATCACCATTGTATCCAACCAGATACCCTTTCTGCGCTTTCTTGTCAATTTTACTCCTTTTCTGCTTCGGAATATGAACATAGCAGGCAGTTCTTACCTAGCCAGAGCTCATGTGGACTAACACCACTTTCTGAAGTGAATTTGTGGAAACTGGACATCTGGATTCGAATGCATAAAGGTTCTTGCCATTACAATGATGGTTCGGTTCTCCCGCTCACTGCCACCATTCTGCTCTGCAGTGAAGGGGGCTGTTAATCTCTGTGCGATACCCCTTCTCTTCAGAACCTCATGTATCTCTGCGTTATTAAACTCTCCTCCATTGTCACTTAATAGCTCTTTGATGCAGTGCCCTTGTTTTTCTGCATGATTCAGTATTTGTTCCAAAGCTGATTTGACATCTGACTTCTCTTTGATAACATATGCATATCGAAATTTAGTGTACGAATCTTTGAACACTACTAAATAGCGATTTTTCTGAAATGAATCATTAAAGGGACCACACACATCAGTTGATATGAGCTCTCCTGGTTTTGACGTTTTTCTTCCGGTACCAAACGGCAAACGATGTGCTTTCCCATAAATACAGGGTTCACAAATGTTGCTGTTCAGCTTGACTTTAATGTCCAATTCACGTTCAAGTTTTTCTTTTATATGGCGCTTGTCTTGGTGACCCCATCTTTCGTGATATAGCTGAAGCAGATCACTTGTCTCAGCAACATTGACCGTTGAACCATTACTTAAATCAGCAGTTGTCTGAATCTCAGCTCTGAATAATGTGCCATTTCTCTCTCTAGTACCTTCTAAGAGACACCACCCATAGAAAACAAACATGACCTCATTGTTGACTCAAACTTACTATTTTGCTGCTTGTCATGAGCAGCCAATGGTGTAAACAAATTTCTGGCTATCTTTGGTACCAACCAGACGTCTGTTAGCTGCAAACAACGACTCTCACCATTTACTGTGGAAATAACTTCGATGTTACCACTTCCTACAGCATTCAGGCACTCATCTCCGGCTGCTTTGATGCTGTGCGAACACACAAACTTATTGAAGGAGGTGAACCAATCTGACCAGTTAGTCACATGTTTTATGGCTCCATTATCTACCCACCACTCATCTCTGTTTGGTTCTGCAGCCAATACTGAATTATGAATCGATACAAGAGCAACAGTGTCAACTGAATTTCTCAGGGCGCTGGTACTACTGGTCGAGCAGGACGACCATCAGCCATCCACTTTTTGCATTGCCAAACCCAATGCCCACGCTTATGGCAACAGTTGCAGGTGTTGGATGATTTAGTCTCTGAAACTGAACGATTGTTAAATTTACCTGAATTATTCTCCTTTTTCTTATAACTTGACCTGGCTGACAGAGCTTCTTGATCAGTTAGGTCACTACTAGAAGTCTGACTTGAGTCTCTAGGTTCGTTCCAAGCAAGCTGAACTTTGATGAACTCGTGAAAAGGTTCTGCGCAGTCGCCACGCGCATGAGGTGGCACATTCCAAGCGGTTAGGTTCATGAACTTAAATTTTACTTTCTACTCGGACTGTACATAGGACCGTGTTCCAAGCGTGATGGGTTCATCAAATGTGCAGCACCGAGTTCATGAAAACCCTGAACTTTCTGAGGAGGAGGTGCAGCCTCGGGTTCAGGTACAGATAACCACCTTCGAAACCTCCCTCTCAGTTTTTTCGGAGCGTGTTTTTGTTTATTCGCGTGTTTCTCCTTGGTTCGTTCTCTGTTACTGTGGTGTTTGCCATCTTTTTCCGAGTTTTTGTTTTGTTTTTAAACTCGAGACATGGACTTAAATAATGTGATACACATGCTGTGTGATGAGGAGGATGTGCCTGTTGAACTCACTCCCACAATGGACGATGATGACGAAAGAAAATTGTCCACTTCATCAGAGCTTGTTGTGTCCTGCACAACCTGGCTCTGGACGACGAGTTTCCCCAACCGGCGATCCCTGAACGAACGGAAAACCCTGAAGAACCAACCGAACAAGTGGATGGAGATGACGATGACGATGACGGAGGAGATCTGCCAGAAGGTGTGGCGTATAGGAATTACCTTCTAGAGAATTTGTTCGCGTAAATATCTGTGGAGTTATTATTCTTAGAATAAGTATTCATCGTCATTCAAGCATATTCCGTAATGACTCCTGACTGCTGAATGCGCGTTATTTTCACTTTTCTATTGATAGATGTTGAAATTTTCTTTTGTTTTCACGTTTTAAGTGACGAGAAACTAGATTGTACAAAAGTCCGATGTAATAAAACTGGACTAGGTATTGAATTACATTCATAATGAAGGATTTATTTTAGAAGAGTTTTAAACAAATTCACGTAGAAATAACATTTAAGTTTACACACAAAAGCGGCAGCAGCGTTGCCTTGTGAAAGGAACTAACATTTCAGGTAGCATCACACAATCCGTGAAGATCATTTGGTAAAACCAAGACGTAGGTACCACTTGACTAGTCGGTAACCCAACAATTTTTATTACTACCTAACATGACATATACATCAGGTAGGTCTTAATGTTTAAGAATTTAAAGGGAACTGTAACAAATACCTAGCAAACCTACGGGAAGGGGCAGTAGGAATTGAAAAGGATATTTACCGGATTTAAAGGATGGAATTAGGTTGGTAGGTATATCAAAATCAGTGTCTACGAAATTAGGCACAAAAACGAAATCATGAACCTAAATTAACAAAATTCAACTAGGTACATCAACATCAGTTGCGACCTACTTTTTCGACCAACTTACTCAGGAGCTCTATTTTTTTTTGCTCCAGTTCGTTTTGGTTGGTTATTCCTTGAATAATCAACCTATGTTTTCATGATAATGGTCAACCTCTCCGATTCGGCTCAAAATTTTTTTCTGGACGTTTCATGATGTCCTGATCAAAAAAGGTCAATGTCCGTCCGCCGTACGCCGTACGCCGTCCGCCGTACGCCGTCCATTGTCCACGCCGTTTTTGGTAGTAGAAAATTTTCTAAAAATCTGAAATTTGGGTCAGGGGTCTGTTCCCAGCCGAGATGGGTCCTCGAAACTTTTCAGCCCGATCGGACCAAATTTGGAGGGGGTAGGGGTTTTTTGAAAAATGGATTTTCGAGATTTTGGGTGATTTAGGCGAGTGGGGTGTCATTTTCCACTAAATTTTGGACGCTGAATCCAATAAAATGGGTCCCAGAACAATTGGCACCCACTTGAAGAATTAATGGGTCAAATTGGGTATTTATTACCCATTTTGAATATGTGTTTTCGGGATTTCTGCTACCTAGGCGAGTAGGGTGTCATTTTCCACTAAATTTCGGACGCTGAATCCAATAAAATGGGTCCCAGAACAATTGGCACCCACTGGAAGAAGTTATGGGTCAAATTGGGTATTTATTACCCAATTTGATTATGTGTTTTTGGGATTTCTGCTACCTAGGCGTGTGGGGTATCATTTTCCACTAAATTTTGGACGCTGAATTCAATGATGTGTGTCCCAGAACGATTGGCACCCACCGGAAGAAGTTATGGGTCAAAATGGGTATGTATCCACCCATTTTGTATGTGTCAGGATTTCTGGTGCCTAGGCGTGTGGGGTATCATATTCCACTAAATTTTGGACCCTGAATCGATTGGAATGGGTCTGGGACCCGCCACACCCACTGTTTCCCCCATTCGAGGAATAACCAACCCGTGTGTAAGAATTTGCAGATTTTGAATATGTGTTTTTGAGATTTCTGGAACCTAGGCGTGTGGGGTATCATTTTCCACTTAATCATGGACACTGAATCGATTGGAATGGGTCTGGGACCCGCCGCGCCCACCGTTTCCCCCATGTTTTTAAATAAGTTTCCATGCGCCCATGTTGAAGAAATCATCTCATGCGCCTGGTCCGAGGTTCAAATTAGAAAAAGGATTACCTTCAATAGCTGTCAGTGTAGGCAAAAGATCTGCGACGACTCGATCGGAAATTAATTGGCGGTACACCGACAACACACTACGGCGAAAACCATTAGATCGCGAACGGAAATTACGGAATACCGAGTTCTAATAGATAATAAATTAAACGTTCTGTAACTCAGCTGACTACCTACGCATTAACCAACAGGTACAGGAGAAGCAATGACGACGCGAGATAACAGGGCCGAGAACAGAGCATAGAGAAGAGATGAGCATGAAGCATCATGAAGGATTAGTTTTCCACCACTAACTTTCTACTGAATCTAGACTGAATTTCCTACCACTGGTTTTTGACGCTGAATCCATTGCGATGAGTCCCGGACCGAGTGGGGCCCTCTGGAAGTGGGTATGGGTACCTACATACATACCTCAAAAGTGGGTTGAATGAGTAAACTCTTACACATTTTCTCATGCTCCAGGTCCATAGGTACCCGTGAATCCCGAAAACCCATTCAAGATATGGGGGAAGGTACCCATCTTGACCCATACCCACCTCCTGAGGGCACCGATCAGGCCGGTATCCATCACAATGGATTCAGCGTTAGAAATTTAGAGGTAAACGGTACTATGAAGACTAATCCCTTCTTAATGTATCGGGAACGCCGCCGCATATCTTCTCTATGCTCCGTTCTCGGCCAGGTACCTAATTCTGGCATCGTCGTCGCTTCTTCAGTTCTTATCGGTTAACCGTTTACACGCTTACGTTTGTGTAGTCAGCTGAGTTACAGAACGTTTGATTATCTATTAGAACTCGGTATTCCGTGATTTCCGTTCGCGATCTAATGGTTTTCGCCGTAGTATGTCGTCGCGGTACCGCCAATTAATTTCCGATTGAGTCGACGCAGATCTTTTGCCTACCCTGACTGCTATTGAAGGTAATCTCTTTTCATTTCGTCGTTTTGTGATGATACTTACATGCGCCTTCGTACGGTCTATAGGGCAAGGTACATACTATGACGCGTCCCCTGCTTTTTAGGGACATTATCCCCCACCCGCGACATCCTTCAATTCCAGCGGTAATTTTTCCAAAATTCCAAAAAGATCCTGAATCGATTGGAATGGGTCTGGGACTCGCCGCACCCACTGTTCCCCCCTTTCCCCCATGTTGAAGAAATGTGTCTCCATGCGCCTGGTCCGAGGAATAACTAACCAGCGTGTAGGAATTTGCAGCGTTTTTTGAATATGTGTTTTTGAGATTTCTGGAACCTAGGCGTATGGGGTATCATTTTCCGCTAAATCATGGACGCTGAATCCAATGAAACGGGTCCCAGGACGATTGGCACCAACTGGAAGAAGTTATTGGTCAAATAGGGTATATATTACTCATTTTGAATATGTGTTTATGAGATTTCTGGTACCTGGGCGTGTGGGGTATCATTTTCCACTAATCATGGACACTGAATCGATTGGAATGGGTCTGGTACCCGCCGCACCCACCGTTTTCCCCATTTCCCTCATGTTTTTAAATAAGTTTCCATGCGCCTGGTCTGACGAATAACCAACCCCTGTGTAAGAATTTGCAGCGTTTTTTTGTTCAAGCGCAGCAGCTATCCTTTCGTCCATAGCTGCCTTCTTCTCCATTGCCTTGAGACGGTCCTTTCTTATTTCTTGTAGAACATCCACTCGGGTGGCCTTCTTGTTTCTGATCCTTCTTCTTTGGTTGACGCTGTCGTTGCTCCTGTTCATGGCTGAGGAGCCGACGGTAACAGGAGGACTGTATCCCCCAGGAGAGTTTTCTTGGTCAGCAAGAAAGTCGTCATCCATGGTCCAACTGAACGACTGCACGGCTGTTCGCCGTTGGTTCAGAATGAGATGATCCTCTGAAATAATCAAGGCCTCATCGTAATGTACAACCTACTTCCTTCGTTTTCGTATGTGACTATTGTTAGCACACCTAATCCTAACTGCTGATGATTGCATAGGTATACTTGATAGTAGGTTTGGGTCAACAACATAGCACTTACCCATTTCGAAGTCACCTGTTTGAGGGGATCCGTTCTCACTCATCGCAGTCTCCTTCTCCTCACTACTGACCTACTTTTGAACAATATATTTATTTTGAGTACGGAACTCTAATGAATTTCAACTCCAAACACAATGAAAAAGCTGAGAGGTTTGACAAAAATTTTGTATGAGGTAGAAGGGAGGCTATACCGTAAAAGTGTTATAGTTGACGTGACAGTAGCGATCGTGCCGACGAACTTCTCAACTACTTGAACTTTTCGCGTTCCAAGCGATGAGTTCACGAACTCAGAACTTTCTGCACCTTCCTTACACCTTCCCCCACTCCTCAGTGAACTTTCCTGAACTCGCACTTGTACCCGCACCCGCACCTACACTGAACTCGGCTTGCTTGGAACGAACCTTCTATTTCTTTCGTAAACTATGAGCTGTGTGCATAGCTCATCAAAGGTCCTAGTTTCATCCTTAGAGAGCAGCATCCAACTAGATTTGAAATTCTTGAAAGTGCTTGGTAAAATATGTAATACTTTACAAACCAAAATCAGATCTGGGAGTGCATTTTGGTTTTTAGCCTTCAAACCAATATTTAGATCGTTCCACAGGTTCCTCAGCTTGGGCAAATGAGTAGAGACATCATCACACAATGTCCAAATAAACGCAATAAAATCAGCACAAAACTTGAATAACTGATCCTGCGAGGTGGCCTCAAACTGTCCTTTTAACGCCTTCATTTGACGGGAAGGTGCCATGGTCAACATACAAGAGACAGTTTGAAGCTGCAGCTGTTGCAAATGGATGGCTCGAATATGATAAAGCAACAGCTTTAATAGTTGCATTGCGTGGAGAAGCCTTGAACATCCTCCAGACTATACCGGCTGGCTATCAGAACAATTATGAATTGTTGACTGCCAGGTTGGATATGAGATACGGAGATGCTCATCTAAAACAAGTCTACCATGCGCAGATAAAGAACAGGAACCAGAGGACCACCGAGACGCTACAGGAATTTGAAGCAGACATTGCAAGATCCCAGGTCCCAGAACGATTGGTGCCCTCTAGATGAGGCCATGGGGGTCAAAATGGGTGCCTGTTTACCCATTTCGAATATTATTTTTCGAGATCTCTGGTACCTAGGCGTGTGTGGTATCATTTTCCACTAAATTTTGAATCCTGAATCGATTGGAATGGGTCCGCGACCCGCCGCACCAACTGTATTCCCCATAATGGAGACATGAATCTCCATGCGCCTGGTTCGAGGAATAACCAACCCGTGTGTAAGAATTGGCAGCGTTTTGGTTGGTTATTCCTAGAATAATCAACCTATGTTTTCATGCAAAAGGCCAACCTCTCCGATTCGGTTTAAAAATTTTTTTTTGGACGTTTCATGGTGTCTAGATCAAAAAGTCCAATGTCCAACACCGTCCGCGCCGTTTTCGGTAGTAGACAATTTACTAAAAATCTGAAATTTGGAGAGGGGTCTGTTCCCGGCCTAGGTCGTTCCTCGAAACGTTTCAGCCCGGTCGGACCAAATTTGGGCGGAGTAGGGGTCAAAATGTGTTTTTTGAAAAATGGATTTTTAAGATTTTAGGCAAGTGGGGTATCATTTTCCACTAAATTTTGTACGCTGAATCCAATGAAATTGGTCCCGGTACGGTTGGTGCTCTCTGGATGAGGGTATGGGTCAAAATGGGTACCTATTACCCATTTCGAATGTGTGTTTTCGAGATTTCCGCTACCACTGCGTGTGGGGGTATCATTTTCGACCAAATGTTGAACGCTGAATCGATTGGAATTGTTCCGGGATCCACCACACCCACTGTTTCCTTTTTCCCCATGTTGAAGAAATGAGTCTCCATGCGCCTGGTCAGAGGAATAACCAACCCGTGTGAAAGAATTTGCAGCGTTTCTTATAAAGGTCGTAGTTTCGTCTCAATGCATATCCATTATTCAGACGTTTTGCCAGGTCCAAACCTGGCATCATCAGGGAACATTTTCGGCAATGGGTCCCAGAACGATTGGCACCCACCGGACGAGGTTATGGGTCAAAATGGATGGGTATGTATCTCCCCATTTTGTATGGGGCATCATCTGGGAACATTTTCGGCAATCAGTCTCTGAATCCCTAAAGTATGATAATACAGATCATCAGTAACATGTGGTGTATGGTTGAACAATGGTCTGATGACCATGCTCGAATAATTAGTCATACTTATATTTATTATAATTGTTTAAATCTTAATTTTCAAGATTTGTCGTAACAAGTTTAAATTAAATCCTAAGAAGACGTTACCGCATGGTATTACTAACCTCACATCTGGGCGAGTCACATATGCATTGGGACATATAAATCTAACACTATAACATTAGGTTTTCTGTTGGGCATCACCTAATATTTACAGGTGTTTACAGGGTCCGCCAACGAAGTAGGACGTTTTTGAAATGGGTAGTACTCAGCGTGGGGAACTCTGTGAGGGGTGGGGTTGGGACCATCATGTTCACAATGAAGGGAAGTTTTTTTAGGTTAATTGCAAAGATGGTTTGGACAATGCCACAACGTGTTTTCGCAGTAAGTCGGTTTTTAGTGAATGGTGAGTCGATAATTCAACACAGAGAGATTTCTGTCGAGAGTACGCGATTTCTCCCTGCGGAGCTATCCCAACTCGTAATGTAATCATAAGGTGGGTTGAAAACTTCAGGGAAACGGGCAGAGTTACAAAAAAAAGGAGGGGAGGAGATCAAACAGCGCGAACTCCAGAGAACGTTGAGTGCGCGTGAGAGTTGCTGCCCTCCAGAGCCCACACTGTTCCCTCCGACTTCGTGCAGCAAATCTGAACCTCTCACAATCAACTGTTCGTCAAATATTGAAAGTCGATTTACACTTTCATCCGTATAAGTTGGTGATTTGTCAGCAATTAGGATTATAACGAGCGAGATGTTTTGTGAGAGAATGATGTCTGTGTTTGACAACAACGAAAATGTCATTCTTTTCACTAGAGGCACATTTCCACTTGGATGGGTTTGTCAACAAACAAAACTAAAGGTATTGGGGGCCTGAAAATCCAAGAGAGACTCACGAAAGACCTCTAAACAGCCTTTGTGTTACAGTGTGGTGTGCTGTTGGGAAGAGAGCTGTCATCGGACCTTACTTCTTCAAGGAAAATGGAGTGACTGTAACTGTGAACTCTGAGCGTTATCTGGCCATGTTGAACAATTTTTTTCTTCCACAACTCCGACGTAGACGTATCCCATTAAGGCATGTTTGGTTTCAGCAAGATGGAGCAACTTGCCATACGGCAAATGCCACGATGACCTTCCTTCGCCAAAAATTTAACAGTCGACTCATTTCTCGGCGCGGTGACGTTCCCTGGCCCCCCCGGTCCCCTGACCTATCCCCCTGTGATTTTTTTTTTGTGGGGATACCTAAAGGAAAGAGTGAACGATGAATGAACGAAGAATGAACGATTTGAAGGAGGCTATCATCACGGAAATCAGCCGCATCCCACGAGAAATGCTGGACAGCGTTTTGAGGAGCTTCACCGAAAGACTCGATAAATGCATTCAAGCTGATGGGCATCACGTGCTCGACGTCGTCTTCAAAAATTGAACATTACCAGAAAATTCCACTTCTTGTGAACAGTTAAAAAAAAAATATATGTATTCTATCTTGAGAAATAACCGAGTTATGATTTTTTTAAATCCATCCTACTTCGTTGGCGGACCCTGTATAATAATTCAACAGTTCGATGCACAAAATAAATATTAAGTAACTATATATATTATAAAAGAGGAACAGGTAGGGGATCAGATGGCAAATTTATATCATTTTGTTAATGTGGGGCTAGTTGTATTATCTATTATCACAGCATTTTAGGCGGGCGGCAGGTTTGTGGAAAAGGAAGATGAAGTTGGGCAAGCGACCTTATGATTATTCTTTCGTGAAAAAAACGTATTGTTTCACATTTTAATATAATTCTTTAGGATATTGAAAACTTTTGCACCATCTTAATAATGTTTACATTTTCTAATTTTTTTCTTTTTTGGTTATTAATGTTTTTGGTTATAATTTCAAAATTGTCTGTGTTTACTTTATATCCATGTTTTACACAATGTCTGGAAATTCCAGAGCAGTTGTTGACGGATTATCCCAGTGCATCTTTGGCGAGTTCTTAAATTCTATTTTTTATCTTCTTGTAAATTCCGCCAAAATAAAATTAACGCGATATTGGTTTAACTACTACTAATTCAACTAAATGGAACCTGGGGAAGATGATAGGATAGAGTCGATATACTTGTATTCTCGTTAAATACGTATCACCTCGAAAGAAGATATTATAACACTTTCATAGCCAAGCACCAAAGTCAATATGGCCGAACAACAAGACTCCTTGAGGTTACAACCTCTTCCGCGACAGCAGCACTCAACAGTTCAACTCCCTAGTTCAACTGTAGATGACGCTCGTGTATGATGTCACTTAGCTAAGAGGGGAATGTCAAGGATTGGGTAGTTGTCCTCAAACCTCAACACTCCCTCCCAACTGCACAATGCTTGATTCCTCAGTCTATAAGGCAAGGCACTTCAATGTCACTTGCAGTAGGTACAAAACTCAGCTGCTGCCACAAATTCTGATTTGCTGATCACTGCTACAGTCTCTTAGTTCTTCAAACTGCCAGGTTTTAATTTCAGTCTGGTTGACCCTGCCGTCTCAGAGTTCTTCAAACTGCCAGATTTAAATTTGATTCTGGTTGACCCTGCCGTTACTGTGAAGATCCATGTAGTTCCAGTTGTCGCGACGTTGCCTGAGGTTCAGCTGCTTCCTTGACGAGTCTCGTGATCTCAGCCATCTGTCCAGCGTCGTCTGTGAGTCTGGTGGACCTGCTGCTCCAGCGGAGATCCTCGTATTCTCAGCTGTTGCCGTAGTCCAGTAGACTCTGGAACTGTCGAACTAGATCTCTTGCACCAGTGTTACCTGTGATGTGCTAGAAACAAAGGATGCATATCACACACTGTGTATAAACTTGGTTTTATGTACGACATTTTCTAGACAATAAAATCTTGCTCCTGGATGTGCTACCACCTTGATGGTTGCCCACCCATGAAGCCTATATACATAACTTAGATTCAGCATCTGTGTGACTTCTTCTTGCATTATTTTCCTCCAAGGAACTTTCTGTCTTACACATCTTCATTCCACGTTCGTCTTACTTATTCGTCTTACACGTTTTTAACCAGGCTAGGGCTCTCCACATCAGATTACCTAGAACACAGAACAAATTTTGGAATTCACCACAATATCAAATATTCAATATACTTCATTACATCATTATATTTCAAAATTTAATTAAACTGTTCTGGCAATGGTTTGATCAGAACATCCGCCTTTTTATTTTGTTTAAAGATCTATTGAATTTTGATGTTGCCCTGAAGGTACTCTTCTCAAATGAACAAATTGAACACTGACCAAAAGTTTCAATGCTCAGAAGTAATCAGTTTCAGCCAATCTTATGGCTGGCTTTGAATCCTCATTCTAAGTTGGTGCAAAAGGTACCTAATTTTAGTAAATTGTGGAAAATAGCTCTGAGGCATGCCAGCTCATAGCTACAAATTCGCTTTCTGCTGAAAAGAGTGCTATGTAGTTCGGCTTCTGAGCCTTCTACATCATTAGGTCACTAAATAATTCTATCACTAGTCCTGTTGTTAAGTATCCATCTTCGACGTCCGAGCAATGCGTCCATGTAGCATTCCTGAGAATCTCCTTTTCCCTTGTAGATTAGTCCAACGTCTCTGGTTCCTCATAGGTTTTGGATAACTCGTAGTACCGCTCTCCAGGTCTTCTTCCGTATAGTTTCTTTGTCTTCTGCTGAGAATGCTAACAGCTCAAGCAATATCCAATTTGCTTCCTCCTTGTAGGCACATAGGCAACATAATTGCTTGTCTGTTTTGAATGCTTTTAAGGCATCTCATCATACTTCTTTCTTCTTCCCTTTCTTCATCTTTCTCATCATGGGTATCTCTTCCCGAGATCTGCCATTTGGATTGTATCTCTCCAAAATGGTATCTACATGAATGCTGTAGGATGAATGTTGGTGCACTCGCATTGTCCTCTCTTTCCTATTACATTTAATTTCCAGCTTTAGGAATTTCTTCGGTTCCTCCAGGTCCGTAATTGAGAATTACGATTCCTGAACTACTTTAATTTGTCCCGATTTCATTTTGAAGTTGGTTGCGGAGAGAATGTTGACTAGGTAGCAGCATGATTGCCAATTTCTCTTCTTTCCTCCATACGAATAAGCATTGCTAGAATTCGTATGGTTTCAGGTCGTCCTTCGATTACTTCCAGGAATCATTCGTAACATCTTCTGGGCGCTACCTTTAATCCATATAAAGCCCTATGTACTTCGTACACTTTTTTTTTTTTCTTTTAATTGATGGGTTTTTCCAGGTACTTGCAGAAACCATCCAGCACATCTATACATAGGTATCGGTTCATCCAACAAGCCATTCAGGAAACTGTTTCAGTTCTACTATAGATTACATTACGTTGCGACTATGAGCAGGTAGCGCAGTATGAGCATTAGGTAGTCCACCTAATGGCGTATATATTTCTGGCAGCTCATACTCTTACAATCAGCTTGCTTCGGAGACTTGTAGTTCCATCAACTTCCAACGTCCTTCTGTGCATCCAGCATTTTTCCATAATCCTGATCCCCAAAGGCACTTAGGATCGTGGGACTATTTTCCATGTCTCCTTGTTCCAACGCCTGGAATTCCTGGTTAATGGCTTCCATCCATTGTCTTGCTTCAACGTAGCTATTGGTTTCTGGGATTGCTTTTGCCTTTATTTATTTTTTCTTTTAATATATAATTTTTTATTTAGGCAAGTTATGTTTTGCCTTCGCTGTCTTCGAAGAAGTTGTACTCCTCTATCTTGCCTTGACTCAAACTTTCTTTGGAATTTCATCTCGTAGTTCTTCTTGCTCCTCTGTTTCTGCGTCCTGTTCTTTTTCCAGTTGTTCATTTCCTTCTTGCTTAATGTTATATATTTGAATTACTTCTTGCCTCACTTGGACGTGCGTCTCTCTTGTGTTGAAGTTTTCATAGGTTTTATCTTCGACGAATTCGATCAAATTATAGTCTTCTTGCTTTCCAGTCAGAGTACATAGCCAGTCTCTTCCCAATCTAACCGATATACTCGGTGAGCTCTGGGAGCAAACTTTAATTTCTGCTTTGCCAGGTTGTCCAGAACAAAAGCTTTACATCCGAACTTTCTCAGGTATTTCAGAACCGGCGCTTGATCCACTGCCATTCCATATGGCGTTCTGAATCCACGAGTAGAGTTAGAAGATTGTGATCATTCAACACAAATCACATGGCATGAGCCCAGAAGTTCAATGGTATGCCTGATAAAATTAGGTTCACCATTATCCTCTGCTCAAGCTCTAGATTCAGTTGTTCTGCAGTGGCATTGTGCAGAGGCGTCGCAGGTTTGCACACAGTTAGTGCGATCTGTTCTCTGAACAACAGCGAGTTTATTTCTGTCATCTTGTACTCAAAGCCTCTGGCCTTATTTCTGTCACCATCATGCTTGGGCCAGCTATCTTGCGTCTATCTTCGAGTCATTACATTAGTACCATGTTAACTCTTGTTTTATCTACAAGTTCGTAGGCAAAGGCATATCTTGTCGCATCATCCGTGAACGTCGCTATATATCTTGCTCGTGGTCCTGTTGCTTGAGGTTTAATGGGTCACATTAGATCTGAGTAGAATCTTGTAAACGGGATTCCCGATCTATCCTTTTCTGAATACTTGGCTGTCTTCTTCCTTTTGCCGTCTGGGCAATCAAAGATGTCATTTTTGAATTGGATGTTCTTCAACTCTGGCAGGTACTTCATTGCCAATTCCAGGTGTCATTAGGAGGTATGGGTCATTCATTAATGCCTTGAGTCCTTTATTTTCTCTCAAGGACTCCCTCCTATCCTTTTGTTCTCTCTCTGAAGTTACTAGGATCTCAGGATCTGTAGAGTTACTCCAAACCGTACAACTTGCTGGACCATATCCCTTGTAGTCCAAATCCTCCTCCTCTTCTTCGTGTTGTAGCAGTACCTTGTGCCATAATTTATCATTGCATACAGAGGAGTCAGTTTTTGAAGACTCACCTTCAACTTCATCATTCATGAGACTTGACATTGGTTTAGAGTCCTATCTCAGGTCTGCTCTTTTACTTTCCAACTGCTTCTGGCTTTTAGTTTCAAACTTTTGAGCACAACCATGTGATCTTGGGCAGGGGTTTTTGACTTCCTCTTGCCAGTCCTTCATGTATCGGTTTTCTTTGCTGAAGAATAATGGCATAATGATAAAATTTCCTCTTGTCTGTTTTGTAGATTGCATTCTTCTTACCTTCTTGGGGTTGCTTTGTTTCCATCCTTCCTCCCAGCAAGAGCAGGGCCTGTTGCCATTTGACTGTACTGGCCTCATCAGTTGCATTTTGGTCTGTAGCTCATTCACGAAGTGGCAAAGGACGAGGTGGCCAAGTCGTAGGACCGCTAATCCAAATTGCTCTGCACGAAGTGTCCATATGGTCGTTTGTAACATGGTTATATGGGTATCTTACATTCTGTTGGCTTGCTATGGCTGCTCCTTTTCTTCTCATCTTGACCGCAGGTGTAGCCAATCAATGCTCCTCCAGATCCAGAGCCATAACTCTCCTCTTCTTGATCATCCAATGCAGCTCCTGGGTAATATTGATTGTTCTTGGCGAGTTTACCGAAGCAGTTGATGATGTCCATCACAGTTTTGGAATTTGGATTAAATTTCATGTTCACATATTCTTATCTCAGGTTAAATTTGCGTCCAAGTAATAGCGGGGTCCATTGCTTGGTCCATCTCACAAAGCATTTTTCTTGGGCCATCTTCTTGCCTCACCATCGTCGGTGTGTCTCTATAATGTTAATAAGCAGGTACAGTAATTAGGTAGTAGATAGTGTCACATAATTCTTCATCTGCTTGAGTTCTTCCCTGGTATAGTTGTGACTGTTCTGATGTCTGGGTCAAACAAGTGCCAACAATCTGCTGACCTCAACTACATTTCAAAGAACGCCGCGCCAGAGGGAGTAGTCCTGTGTTTCATCGAACTTCCGACATCCAGGGCGTAGAATATACTCTTCGGTCTTCTCCAGATGGAATAATTGCAACCACGTTTCTTCTCTGGGTTCTTGAGTTACTTTTCAGTTTGCTTGTCAAGATCATCTCTGAATTCTTCTACAGATGGAATAATTGCAGCCACGTTTTCTTCTCCAGTCTTCCAGTGGCAGCCACCTCGGCTGTATTGCCCATGAGCGCACTAAATTCTGGTCACATCCTTACCACTTCCTGCGTGAACCTGTTCATCACCTTCTGTCTGAACATAGCTTGTCTTGTCTGAATTTAGCCTCTCTTGCCTGAATCGTCTTGCTATCCATCATGACTTTCCTGCAAAACTACACAGAGCATTAACCTCTATGTTTAATTCATGTTTATCTTCACCCACACAAATTAGTCACATTTCCTAGAACACAGCACTTTATTAATTTTCCACTCTTACACTATATTGACTTAACTGGCATCCTTCTGAGGATCATCATACATGTCTTATCCTACATCCCCTTTGGTTCCTCATCTTCCTCAGAATTATTTTAAGAACATGCTTTCTTAACTGCAGTTGTTTGACTTTTTGTGATAGTGCAAATATTTCCTCTGAGGATGCTCTCCACATCCATGAAATGTGATGTTATTCATTCATGATCCAATTTGATTTAATTCGGTTAGTTTCTTACTTTTGGGTTGACTGATCAACCATTTTTTTCCACGTTCTCATGAGTTTGGTACTTGGGAATTCATTTATTTTTACGTTTTACGTCCGTCCCCTATCCATCTGGCTATGCTCTTGCCCCAGGAAGGCATTGAGACCATATACCTTGCACTAAGTAGAGCATAAATATCTCAGTGGCCAAACTGTATATTTTTCTCAGAATCGTGCAATTAATAATGGTTCCCAAAGCTGCCCTAGTTAGATGTGAGTTCACATCATTGCGTGATTGCCAGACTAAGACTTGAGCCAGACGTGCAACTTGCTCCTAACGATTTAGTTTCTGTGTATTTACACTTTAGAATTCTGACTCCAGATTCGCCATTGGTCTTACATTGCTTACAGTGAGTACCGGCTAGTTAGCTCTGTTCCCCATCTGCAATCAAGACTCGTCGCGTCTCTGGAACATCATATTTTTACTCACACATCCTTCCCTTTTCCAAAACATGAGAACAAAACCTATCGCCTTCGGTGAATTCATGAAAGATGCCACTACAGCAAGAAGGGACTGCGGACAGGATTGATACCGTGTGAGCCACCGTTTCCCCGGCATTTTTCAATTTGGTTTCTGCGCGAGTTTTCAAAGTAGACCAGTCTGATACCTCTTCCCCGTAAGTACAGCGATTTGATTTGAGGTATCCACTTTGTCCACCCCCGGTGACTGCACTTCAACGGTACGCACGAGTACCAGTGTACCTTCGTTATCCCAGGTACGGCCACTTGGACGGGGGCACTCCGACCCTAAACCCTAAGCTTGCTGGACTACCTTTTTCAGGCAAGTCGGACAAATTACATGATCCCTCGGAGACCGCGTCGCTTTTTTTTTTGGGTTACCTTGGGACTCATCCAGATCATCCCTCTCACGAGACCCTTGACTTGTATAATCACTACCTACTTACAGTGATCATGTTTTTACAGGAGTCAATTCAATTAGTTTTGCATTCGACATTGGCAGCGTATTAGTAAATTGCATATTTACAAATAAATATATTTCATTTTGGATAGCTTGGGAATTCCTTGCACATTTTTCGATGCGTTCTATTCCTTCTGACATTAACTTTCCTCTTCTCCCTGTAAGCACAGACAACCAGAACAAACACAAATTCAAAAGGTACAAATTTAGTTAGTAAATATTGCAGAGATCCCATAGCAGCGTCCTGTCTTTGCGTCGTCGTGCCTTGTCAATTTTTATTCCCTGAAATCCGAACGAATCAGACACAGCGCTTGCCAACCGAATGTAGGGGGCTTCATGCATTGAAACATAAACATGCCTTCAACTCTACTTTCACTTAGATTACACAAGTCAAGAATCTATTAACTACTAATCTTACTCAAACTCTCTTGTTTTTGCCAGCTTTCGTCATCCCATAGCGTCTTTCCCCCGACTAATTTTCCTTCGTTCATATTAATTTTTATGGGACGTTTCATTCATTTGTTAGTGGAACAGCTCTTGCACTAGTTAGAATCATAGATTAGAGTTCATGTAATCTTTGGCTAGAATTCGTCTACGTGACCGAGTCCACTAACATTCATCGTACGTAAGCAGTTCCCGTGGAACCACTGGGGATTTCCTCGACTACCATGGATTTATGTCGCGTCTTTCCTACTCCACGAAACGCCACCCTAGGTTCGCTCAATCTTACCCCAATTTTAGTATTTGCTGTGTTCTAGTACTTCACTTCAAACCGACGACTCGTCTCGGATATCGTTCATTCTTCTCGGTCACGTCCCTTCTTACGACGATTTAAACTATTACGGAATTCAAAGCCTTAATTCTCTACTCACGAAAGCTGCCGGGTACAACTGAGCGGGTGAACTCATAAAACCACTTCTCACTGAACTCCAGCCTACGCTGCAAAAATGATCAGATGCTTCCCAAGGACTTCCCTTTGAGTGGAAGTGAATTTATAACCGCCTAAGCGATGTATACATAACGCGATATTGGTTTAACTACTACTAATTCAATTAATTGGAACCTGGGGAAGATGATAGGATAGAATTGATATACTTGTATTCTCGTTAAATACGTCTCACCTCGAAAGAAGATATAAAACACTTTTATAGCCAAGCACCAAAGTCAATATAGCCGAACCCGAACAACAAGACTCTGAGGTTACAACCTTTTCCGCGACAGCAGCACTCAACAGAGACATCCCTAGTTCTACCGTAGATGACGCTCGTGTATGATGTCACTTAGCTAAGAGGGGAATGTCAAGGATTGGGTAGTTGTCCTCAAACCTCAACACTTAGAAACAATGATTTGGCCGCCAACTACCCCTCCAACTGATTATGGCCTTTTATCTGCCCTGCCTTTGAGAAGAGATGTTTGCAGGGGACTGACGACCTTACTGTTGTCAAGAGGCCAATGGCGATTTCCGATAGAAGCAGAGATGACTTTATTTGCAATTGGCAACAATGACAAGCCTGCATAGACAGCAAGGTCACGCTCATGCTGAAAACTTGCAGTATAGCTGTGCTGAGGTCTGTCAAGTAAGGTAGGTAGCGACCCAAAATCATGGTACAAAATGGACTAGCACTAGATAGGGTAGATGGTGGCAGACACCTAGAGGAGGGGTTATAGGGGGCCCCAAGCGCGGAAGCCTGGTGGCTTGTTGTGCTTCTCTTGGGTGTCCCATTCTTTTAGTCCACAAACGGCCCCAGTCCTCTGATGAGGGTTGTTAGGTTGTGGGCTAACTTATTGAAGGATACGGTTCTCATTGGGGGTTGTGTCCCAAAGAGGGTGTATTTGCGGGATGGGAGTGCTGGGCACTCAAGGATTATGTGAGTTGCAGTTTCGTCTGCTTCCTCACAGAATCTGCATAGAGTTGTTGGTTGTGTTAGCCCTATGCAGTTCAGATGAAAACGCAGAGGAGCCAAGCCGGTTAGTAAGCCAACTATCGCTCTTAAATCGCCACGTTTAAGTCTGAGTAGGTCCTTTGTGAGTTATGGATGGGGTCTTGCCACCATACGCTTACTGTGGACATGTCCCTCAATATTCCGCCATCTGCCGGTGTGTTTCATGTACGTCCACTCCTTGATGGCAGCTCTGAAGAAACTTTTGGGCAAACCTACAGCCGGCTCTGGGCCAAGAAAGGGGGTTTTTGAGCCCCTCCTGGCCAGCTCATTGGCTTTTTCATTGCCCTCAATTCCCCTGCGCCCCGCCAACCTACTAGATAGGGATACAAAGATTATCATAATGTTCAGCTTTTAGAGGAAAAGATAATCTATTTTCCTAACCTGCAACCGAAATCTGTTCAATTAATTAAAGCAGGTAGTACATTTTCCAACATCGCCTCAAACCATCGATAGTGGAAAAATATCGAGGCTCACCATCGATGTTTGGCGAACATCGACCATCGATGATCAACCCTATTCCCGCTCTAATCAGCTGGTCACTTTTTCCAAGACGATGGTAACAAGTTGGGTCTGTTTTTCACTGATTATTTTAAATTTGAAGAATTCAAAATTATTTCTCAAAATTGTCTTTTACTTCATACGCCTTTTTCATCCTTCGAATTTCCTTGTCAGCCCGTTATTCGCATTATTATTTTAAAGGACCTCACATGTAGTAAGGATACAAAAAAAGTTGGGTCTATCACTCTATCAAACCTTGCTCCACTGTTGCTGCAGTTGATCCACAATTTCAAGACCAAGTTCGAGAACCCATCCGAGCTGAGGTTATTTCACTCACATTATAGTGCTCTCTTGCTCTTTTATGTACATAACTTTGGAAAGTTTTTGATATTGCGGAATTGACCTTCTGAACATTTTTTTTCTCACTCATTACCTATTCGCCTGGATTTTTATATGTTTTCTATTTGATTGAGTGTCCTCACAATGGCCGCTGTTTTTGATATCGAGCTCCAAGACGAGGATTTGAATCAGGAAGATTCAGAGGACGACACGATTGAAATTGAAGAGGTAACACGACTTGGAAGCTATTTTTTCTGCCATATGCCAACTGAATGGAATATCTGGCGTTATAAATCTTCGTTCGACGTCGTATTTTGATGCAATTTGTGCTCAGACTTCAGTCAGCGTTCGCCGATTACTCATGGGTTTTCCGTTCGTGATTATCCCTGTAATCGCTGCTTCTCATACGCAGTTTCACCACGCTCTGATAAATTTCCAGATTCTTCGGTCAGCTCGTGTTCTTTTACTCGTGGTGATGACAGTAAAAGAAGCTAAGTAAGGCGCTGGAATACCTGTCCATAAAAAATCCCAACACTATCAGATTCCAGTGATCGAACAAAGAATTGCCCAACTATTGTTGTCTTCAACGTTGTGTAATCTACCGGATAGTACTCTTCGAGAGTCATTGATGTCAATATGAAACTTTCAAAATTGGTATCTTCAGCTCCCAATGGACAAGCTATACCGATATTCATGGAGTCTCCCGGTCTAATCCTGTTGAGGTTTCAAGCGAGGCTTGTAATTTATAGTACAGCGTATTGTTCAACTAATGTTCGCAATCAAATGCCACAAGCCAGTCGCAAATTAGTACAATTGCATAGTGGCAAGGAAAATGGTAACTTCCGTCTTCTCTTGGGGACGTGGGTGGCTTTGGACCATCAATTAGTATAACTTCAAAACCAAAGTACCTTGACCATTAGAAGTTTGGCTTGTTGTGCTTATCTTGGGTGTCCCATTTTTTAGTCCATAAACAGCCCCAGTGATATGAGTTGTTAAGTTGTGGACTAACTTTTTGCTGGGGATGGTTCTCATTGGGGTTTGTGTCCCAAAGAGAAGGGACACCTGCTGTTGGCTATGGAGCATCAATTAGTATAACTTCAGAACCAAATTCAAAACCAAAGTACCTCGACCATTAGACCAACACAATTAACGAACCGTCCGTCATTAGATTTGGTGTCAAATTTATCCACTCCGCTTAATGATGCTTATTGGAAATCTACGGTTCTACACTTTTGTTATTGCCTTGCTGTGACGTTCTGCAGAGGCCCTACTGACTGTGGATGGACTCCTCTTCTGCAAAGTACTTCAGATCCTGTCAATCTCCCAAACCTATTGTTGGATGGACGGGTGGATGATGGCAGATACCCAGAGGAGGGGTTTGAGGGAGCCACAAGCGCGGAAGCTTGGCTTGTGTCCTTGGGTGTCCCATTTTTTAGTCCATAAACAGCCCCAGTGGTATGAGTTGTTAAGTTGTGGACTAACTTTTTGCTGGGGATGGTTCTCATTGGGGTTTGTGTCCCAAAGAGAAGGAACACCTGCTGTTGGCTATGGACCATCAATTAGTATAACTTCAGAACCAAATTCAAAACCAAAGTACCTCGACCATTAGACCAACACAATTAACGAACCGTCCGTCATGTAATTTGGTGTCAAATTTATCCACTCCGCTTAATGGTGCTTCTTATTGGAAATCTTCGGTTCTACACCTTTGTGATTGCCTTGCTGTGACGTTCTGCAGAGGCCCTACTGACTGTGGATTGACTCCTCTTCTGCAAAGTACTTCAGATCCTTTCAATCTCCAAAACCTATTGTTGGATGGATGGATGGCTGGATGATGGCAGATACCCAGAGGAGGGGTCTGAGGGAGCTCCAAGCGCGGAAGCTTGACTTGTTGTGCTTCTCTTGGGTGTACCATTTTTAGCCCATAAACAGCCCCAGTGATATGAGTTGTTAAGTTGTGGACTAACTTTTTGCTGGGGATGGTACTCATTGGGGTTTGTGTCCCAAAGAGAAAAGACGCCTGCTGTTGGCTATGGACCATCAATTAGTATAACTTCAGAACCAAATTCAAAACCAAAGTACCTCGACCATTAGACCAACACAATTAACGAACCGTCCGTCATGTGATTTGTTGTCAAATTTATCCAATCCGCTTAATGGTGCTTCTTATTGGAATCTTCGGTTCTACACCTTTGTGATTGCCTTGCTGTGACGTTCTGCAGAGGCCCTACTGACTGTAGATAGACTCCAAAACCTATAGTTGGATGGACGGGTGGATGATGGCAGACACCCAGAGGAGAGGTTTGAGGGAGCCCTAGTGGCTTGTGCTTCTCTCGGATGTCCCATTTTTTAGCCCATAAACTGCCCCAGTGATAAGAGTTGTTAAGTTGTGGACTAAACTTTTGCTGGGGATGGTTCTCATTGGGATTTGTGTCCCAAAGAGCCCTTCTGTTGGGAGGGGGAGGGGTATATCTGTGGGATGTGAGCGCTGGGCACTAGTTTGAGTTGATCAACTTTTCTGTCATCCACCAAATAAGTGTGTAAAACCTCCAATTTGAAATGGCAAACCTCCTATTGACGTAAAAATGTTATATACCGAAGGAGAGAACCTTCGTCTCTAATTTGTAAGAACTAAGTTTCATTCAAGTAAATGTCTATATAAATCTTTACACAGAATTGCCTGATTCTCTCTTTTTGAGAATAAAGTTTATTCATTAACTGAATTGAAATTGAACATTGAAAAAGGTCTCAGAAAAGAGTAAAGTATTTCTCAGACTTTCTTTCCCTTATTGCCGCTTGAAAGGCGAAATGCGGCGTATGGCTGATAGTAAAACGTGAACCAAACAAACATTTCCCAATCAAATTAACCAATTGAAACCTTTTTGAAACATGAAATCCTCCTTAACTTAATTGGTATTAATTCTCATTCAACATTTCTTAAATTTACCTATTTTTATTTTTTTATTTTAGAACTTTTTCTTATTCAAATTGAGAACGTACCCAGTCAAATTTTTTCTCAAAATTGTTCAAGGTTAACATTAAGATCAGAGCCAGCACCCCTAACAATCGATATATCGCTACTTTCGATACGACCGGTCAATATCGACATGTGACCGTTGTAAGACGCATGCGCTCAAGATGAAAATTGCATTGTAAAATTCTTAATTTATTGTTGTCGTCCACCCTTCAATTTATCCTTTCATTAATACAAGGTCAGTTTAACAATTAATTGCAATTGAAGCTTTCTTTTTCCAGAAAAGTCTGCAGTAAGAATGTCTCGTGTCGATTGGATGTAAAGTTTTATTGGGAAAGGTTTTATTTGTTATTGAAAAGCCTTCATTTGGTCCAGAAAATGGTTCGCTTAACTTGTAGTAATCAAATGTGGAAAATATTTGGCTTAACCCTTATAAATGATGGAATCTTGAGATGAATACGTACATAATTTGAAGCTTTGTCGTTCAGGGCGCGTTTTGAATCACTTATTGTAAATTTACCCCCTCTCCCCGCCTATTACACCTGTGAGAACTGATTAAATTTGATGATTTGCTCCATTTCATGTTTCTTAGTACTGGTAAAACTGTCATAAATGGAAAAATATAACGCTGGCGTTAGTTGACGGAGGTCATAAAAACGGTGATTTAGAGAGTAGTAATTTTTGCCACGATTTTTCATTGCAATTTGGCTTGTTTCCGTAATTTTAATAAATAAATAAATACGTTGTAAGTTTAAAATATTTAATGTGTTCCCTTCCTCTGTTCCCAGGGTGGATACGATCCAGATCCCAATGTGAACAACCTTGAGTGAGTTATCTTTATTTTTTAGCCGTTTAGAGCACCTAAACTATTTTTGAGTCCTCGTTTTCGTATTCAATGACAAATGCGCGTTACATTTTGACTTTTCTTCCATGAATTTAGCGTCGATTCTGAAGATGTAGAGCGGGTATTGCTCTCTGAACACAACGTCAATCCCGGTCAAGAGAAAACCGGTCCGCAAGATTTCGAATTGCGAAAAGTACTCGGAAAAGGCGGATACGGAAAAGTGTTTCAAGTCCGCAAAACGACGGGAAAAGATTCTGGAACTATTTTCGCGATGAAAGTGTTGAAAAAGGCTTCTATCGTCCGTAATCAGAAAGATACTGCTCACACCAAGGCTGAACGTAATATTCTCGAAGCTGTCAAGGTAAAATCTGAACTCGAAGAAGTAAAAACCACATTTGAAAGCGATGTAGAAGTTTGGGATTTGATTGAAATTAACGTCTGCCAATTGCATTGTACAGTAACTTCGAAATTATAAAATTGTCCTTATTCCTCACTAGCTCGCACTTCCGTTACTTTCTTTGTGAGCATCTACCGAATTCAAAGATGAAAACGCTGCGATTTCTTTCACACGGGTTGGTTATTCCTCAAACCAGGCGCATGGAGACTCATTTCTTCAAAATTTCTTCAACCCATTCCAATTGATTCAAACCCTGAACACAGATCTCGAGCAGGTACCCCAAATCAGCAGCGCAGCAACACCCAAATGGTCCTGATGAAGGCCTTGTATAAGAGCAACTTGTGGGATGTAGGAAATATCCGCTTCCATGTACGTGAACGTGACAACTTTGGATTTGAATGGGTTAGTTTTCAGACAGCATTAGGTCTACCATTGGCTGAGTTTTTCGTTAGACAATTGCAAGCGCTGAGCGATCATGGATCATGGACTCTGATAGACCAGTCATCTGCAAAAAGTCCAGAGAAGTGAGGGATGCATGGCATTCAATTATAAACGGGGTGTTAACCAATGAGCAACCTTCAAAGGGTCGATTCTATAAGTCATTTTAAACAAGAAGTGCCTTACTGAATTCTGTTTTCGAGCTATCCACGGTTTTTAAGTCAGAATAGGTCGGATTGTTTTACATCTAACAATAAATTTAGAAGCAAAATGCAGCAAGGAATTATTTCAAGATACAAGTCACAGAGAAGCCGCTTCCTTCTTCAGAAACAAATGATGAGGTCTCATAATATGTTCCAGGGTAATAATTACTGAGGAGACTATAATTTTCCCATTTAAGAGCCACCTATATTCTAGCACTACCAAAAGAATAAACGCTGCAAATTCTTACATAGGGGTTGGTTATTCCTCGGATCAGGAGCATGGAGACTCATTTCAATCGATTCAGCGTCCATAATTTAGTGGAAAGTGATACCCCACACGCCTAGGTACCAAAAATCTCGAAAACACATATTCAAAATAGGTTGATAGATACCCATTTTGACCCATAACCTCTTCTGGTGGGTGCCAATCGTTCCGGGACCCGCTTCATTGGATTAAGCGTCCAATATTTAGTGGAAAATGATACCCCACGCCTAATCTCGAAAATCCATTTTTCGGAAAACACATTTTGACCCCTACCCTCCCCATTAGGTCCGATCGGACTGGAAAGTTTCAAATACCTACTAAAGCTGAAAACGAACCCCTGACCCAAATTTCAGATTTTTAGAAAATTTTCCTCAACCAAAATCCGCGTGGACGGCGGACGGACATTTTGACTTTTTTGATTTAGACACCTAGAAACGCCTAGACAATTTTTTTTTTTTTTTGGGTTGAATCGAAGAGATTGACATTTTGACAAAATGGATGAATTCACACGGAAGCGTTCATGTAGATTTGAAAATCCAGATGGCGTTGGTGAGCGTTGCAGCAGAAACTCACGTTGGACATCTCAGTTGATTTCTGTGGTTTGAAGGCGTCCACCGCCCGCGTTAAAAATTGGACCTGCGCAATTGAATTTTCATTTCTTGTCGAGAGTACAACAGATAGAAAGGAGTTTCAGAACAATTTTGACTTGAGTTAAGTCCTACAACGCTTCCCAATGTGGTTTTACTTATTCCCTCAACATATTCATACATTCCACAGCACACGTACTTATCCTAATTGATTCCTTACTTTTCAGCATCCATTTATCGTAGATTTAATGTACGCCTTCCAAACTGGAGGTAAACTCTATCTCATACTCGAATATCTTAGCGGAGGTGAGCTATTTATGCATTTGGAGAGAGAGGGCATATTCCTAGAAGACACTGCGTGGTAAGGACGTAGGTTATATACTAAAACCAGGGTAATCTGCGTCAACGTTTTCGCCCAATAGTTTAACTATTGTTTAGAAAAACATATCAGTGAATTAGTTTGAATATACAGCGATTATAAAAAATTCCATTTCACATCAATTATAGACGCACATTTCTCTTCAAATGATATTATCTATGTTCTTTGAACAATGCTGGACGATTTTATTCTTCTTGCAGCGCTATTTATACAAGCATTTTGAAGAAAGTGCTTTACCTATTCAGTGTATATTCACACATGAGCCCGAATAATTTTGTTCTGATTTTATTTTCAGTTTTTACTTATCAGAAATCATTTTGGCTTTGGAGCATCTTCATAGACAAGGAATAATTTACAGGTTTGTATAAATTTCTTATTTGAAATTGCAAAGTTGTGGGTTGCTTCGGGGCACTCATATCTCGAGGAAATCGTTCAGAATGGGTCATTTCGTCATTATTTTTTTCTTACCTAAGTGCGTATTCAAGAACGTTCAGTGTATTCAAACGATTTTGAATGTAATTACGTGCTCGAAATGTACTGCCTAATATCAATTAGACGGAATATTACCGTGGAGACTCGCACAGAATTGGAGTGCGGATTGGGATAAGAATTAGTGGACGCATTACGGGACAAATTAGATATGGATGATTAATGAAAACTATAAGGAAAAAAGCTGATTTTGTGTCCTGAGTCCTAAGTCGTTGGTTAATATTCGTCGAAATTTGCCTTGAAAAACGCTGCAAATTCTTTCAAGGTTGGTTATTACTCGGACCAGGCGCATGGTGACTCATTCCAATCGATTCAGAATCCAAAATTTAGTAGAAAACGATACCCCACACGCCTAGGTACTTGAAATCTCGAAAACATACTTTCGAAATTCATACCCATATTGGCCCCTAACCACTTCCGGGGGGTGTCAATCGTTCTAGGACCCATTTCATTGGATTCAGCGTCCAAAATTTAGTCGGAAATGATACCCCACACGCCTAAAATCTATTATTTGAAAATATATTTTGCCCACTACCCCTCCCCCTGAATTCGGTCCGATCAAACTGAAAAGTTTTAGGACCAGCTAGAGCCGGAAACTGGTCCCTGACTCGGATTTAAGAATTTTAGGAAATTTTCTACTACCCAAGTCGGCGTGGACGGGGGACGGACATTAGCTTATTTTGATCTTAAACCTTGAAACGCCCAGAAAAAAATGTTCGGGCCGAATCGGAGAGATTGACTTTTCACATGAAAACATAAGCGGATTATTCACGGAATAACCAACCAAAATATATGCAATTATAAAAGCTTTCACTAACTAGCCAATTTTACAGAGATTTGAAACCTGAAAACATACTCCTCGACTCCCAAGGTCACGTGAAGCTGACCGATTTTGGTTTGTGTAAAGAACACATCGAAGAAGGGATTATGACTCATACGTTTTGCGGAACCATCGAATACATGTAAGTGCCGACATCAACCAATTCCACTCAGTCTGTTGCTATGTGCAAAATACCTAAACCGCTCATTTTCTCACAGGGCTCCGGAAATCCTCACTAGAAGCGGTCACGGCAAAGCGGTCGATTGGTGGTCACTTGGCGCGTTGATGTACGACATGTTGACCGGCGCTGTGAGTTGACATTTTTTTGGAGTCACAGGTTGGAAATTCTTCCGTTTATTTGATCTGTAGTGTGCTCACGAATTGTTTTAAATTCCAGCCGCCATTTACTGCTGAAAATAGGAAGAGAACAATTGAGAAGATTCTTCGTGGGAAGCTCATATTACCGCCATACTTGACTCCCGACGCTCGGGATTTGGTTAGAAAACTGCTCAAGGTATATTTACGCTCAAAATCTCAAGACGGATAAGGCTGTACAAACTCAAGTTCAACCTCAAAGAGACAGGTGTTCTCACAAAATTTGCTATCGTACGTCATTACTTCGTATATAGTCACCAGGGTAACGAACGTGCTGGCGCTTTGGCTCGCGAGGGGTTCATATAGCCCTACCCGGGCGCGACGCCAGCAATAGGCATATCCTCCCCCCACATATGGCAGAGAATTGGGTCCTTTACAGACCCAGACGTAGGAAGCGCCAAGGCGAACCCGGATGATTGTTGCCTAATGCGGCCTGGCTGCTCACCAAAGACACGGACTTTGCTCGACATCCTCACAGGCCATTTATCGTTCAACCGAGAAATCCGCTTCTGGATATCACATCAAAAGCACCTTGGCGTGATCGAAAGGGCCTCTCTCGTTATATGGTTAGGATTAGTGTGGTGGCCGGTGACGGAATTAACCTCAACCTGGGCCTCTTCAGAAGGGATGTGAATCAAACACGACTGTAACCCCTTTCCCTCTCGCAGGCAGAGAATTGGGTCCTTTACAGACCCAGACGCAGGAAGTGCCAAGGCAAACCCGGATGATTGTTACCTAATGCGGCCTGGCTGCTCACCAAAGACACGGACTATGCTCGACATCCTCACAGGCGATTTCTCGTTCAACCGAGTGTTGAACCTGTTGGGCCTGGTCAACAGAGCACTATGCGAATGCGGATAGGAGGAAGACAGCGGTACATTTCTGTAGATGTGACCTATTCTGGATATCACACCAAAAGCACCTTGGACACAGCGTGATCGAAAGGGCCTCTCTCGTGATATCATTGGGAGTAGCGCTATTTGGTGTGGTGGCCGGTGACGGAACTATCCTCAACCTGGGCCTCTTCAGAAGTCAAACACGGCTGTAACCGCTTTCCCGCCAGAGACTCCTCGCATTGCTTGCTTGATTGCTGGTACATGACGGTGCTTTAATTATTTCTTCACCCTTAAAAGTTGTTCTCTCAGGAACCACACTTTTCTGTGTCTGAAACTCTCGGTATAGATTTCCATTAATCAGGAACATTTTTTAAAATGAGACAATCAATTGAGTGGCAGGCAATTGACATTAGCAGAGTCGGGGGCCTTTTTGCAGCTTTAAAAAATGATACCCAAAGCTATTCCACAGGTTTCAAGAACGAGCCAGAGCCAAATAGTGTGTCACAAGCAATGCTACGTTCTGGTAGCTTTAAGAGCCTTTACTCTTGTGCCTACTGCTCTCATCAGTAACTATCAAGTAGGCAGTAGCTTATTTAAGATCCGAACCATCTTTTTAGTGTCCCCTCCCTTGTTAAGCTTTATGTAAGTGTTTGTGGCTCCAAATCAACTTACTTCTTCTTAGAGCGGTTTCCAACTGGTGTTATGGTAAATTGTTGGAAGGGTTGTTCAGTGTGGCTCTCCGAACATCTCTCTGGGCTTCCTTAATGGAAGGCAAGCCAGATAGCAGTTCCCAAGTTACTTCCAGTCTTATCCTTTGGCTCCTGCGACTCTCCTAGTTGAGAGAGAGAGAGAATACAAGAAGGAAGGGGAATACAACTCTGTATGCCGGCAACCGGCAGGTTCGCCTTTTACCTAATAGTAGTAAAATTTTCCTATAACATCCTTCTCTCACTCTTTCCACAGAGACAAGTTCTCCAAAGGTTGGGATCCGCTCCAGGTGACGGCGACGCCATCAGGAATCACATGTTCTTCAAGCACATCACTTGGCGGGACGTCATGAGCCGAAAGCTAGACCCTCCCTTTAAGCCCTCATTGGTGAGTTTGCGAGAAATGACCTACGATTGGAAACTGTGCGTTGGCTCAGTAGGTCACTGATAATGTCTGGTTTGCAGTCGAGTGAAGACGATGTTTCTCAGTTTGATACCAAATTCACCAAACAAACGCCTATCGATTCGCCCGAAGACTCAACGCTCAGTGAAAGCGCGAATATGGTCTTTCAGGTAATTATTGGATTAGCTTTTATATATTTGGATTTGTTGACTCCTAAGGCTGGTGGGATCAGATGAATGTTCCCTGGAACAGACAGGTTCCGTCTAAGGAGAAACCTTCCTTATGAGCAGGAGCGAGTTTTTAAGAGTTATTTCAACAATTTGGAGCTCAGTGAGCTTATTTTCCCATTTAGAGCGCGGCAAGATAAACAATTTCACATGGGACATTTGCAAGAAGCTACTACTTCATGGCGGGGCGTATTGCTAGGAGGACAGTACAAGTTGCTGAACTAAAACTCATCTGCGTTAAATCATAATGGGATTGGATATGTAGCCAACTCGATCATAGCGCCACCATTATGACCATTCCGCTTAGAACGCTGTCGTATTCCGTGCTTTCCCTGGAATCTCCCCGCTGCTTTGGTAATCCAGGGAAGCACTTTTTGGGCCTCTTCTTTTTCTGGTGTCCATGAATTCCCTACCTGGAATATCGGACCTTGGCCCTTTTTATATCTTCGCGGACGACGCTCTCATTTTAGTTGAGGGAAGTGACCGGGACCAGGCCTTAGCTAAAATGCGAATACATATCGATTTGGTCAATGGTTGATTGTTGTCGAGTGTTCCTAAAATGAACGCATATAAAACAAGTTATTTGCTTCTTGGAGACAGCAGGGAGCTGAGACCTCATCATGCCCTGGCTATTCACATGTGTCTTAGCTAGGTTGTCTGCGCATGGCAGCTTTGGAGCGAGTAGCACAGTACAAACATGTAGGCGAGATGCTCGATGATGACTTGACATGGCACGCTCTCAATACCTTTGGTCCAGGTCTCTCTCCAAATAGCTTGAAACTGACTTTCGTCCTGAAATTCTTTCTCCGGTTCAGTCGGCCCTACAATATGGCATCCTTTTCCTTTTCCAAGATTCTCACCGGGTTAATTAGGATGCAAACATGTACAGTCGAAATGCTGCCGTTTAAGACGATCCATCTCCATCTCTTCATCCCAACAGGGGTCCCTCAGGGCTCGGTGTTGTCGCCTATCCTGTTTAATCCTTAAATTCCAACATCTTCAGTGACACACCAGATCATGTCCTCATAGCAGGTTTTGCCGATGACTTAACCCTGTACACATCCAGCACATCCCCCATAAAAGCAATCGGACGGCTCCAAAACACCACGGACTTGGTCATGGTGCAACTGGAAAAGTGGAAAATTGAAATCAACGCCGCTAAGACAGAAGCAATTTTATTCACCGACAAACACAAAATCCCAACTAGCATCCAAGTGCGGGGTGTTCAGATACCCCTTTTCCAATCTGTCAAATATCTGGGTGTCTTCACATCGACAAACGTTTTAACCCCTCGGCAAACTTGGCAGGTATTACAACTTATTAAAATCCCGTGCCCTCAGCTTATTGTTCCCTGCTCAAAGGTTTTTTTAAAGTGGAATTTTGCCTTTAAATTTTATTTAACAGAGAATTTCACCCTCTCCAACCCTCATGCGTAAGGCAGCTGCCATGCCGGTGCTGGTGGATACTAGCCTTTAGCAATAAATGAACACTATTTTTTATGTAACTGATTCATGTGACGTATTTCGCTCGGTAGTCGAGTGTTATAGGCGAAGGATTGGTTTGGTAATCCGAGTGACCAGGGTTCAAATCCTGGATAGAGCAACTTTGTCTTGACCCCCATATTCGTCCTCTTCACTTAAGGGGGTGAGACAATAAGTAGGCATGAGCGAAATCATCAGGCCAATTTGCGATCCTCTTTGGAGGACGGCTGACGACGTCCGCGACACCTGACACAGGTAGTCGGACGAAAATCCATGGCGAAAGTCCTTGCTTACTGTACTTTACTTGCTTATGAAAACTGAAATTACTTGCTTATTGAAACAATGACGTGAAAAATTGTATAGTTATCTAATTTATGGAGAGAAATGGGTTGGTGGTTAGTTTTAGATGAATTCCTTATATTAGGGCTTCGTCCGTGGATTAAATGGCCTTTGTTGTCATTTGAGGTCCGAGAATATATGAATATCCATATATTTTATCGAAAGTCATGGAGACCACTGATACGCATGGCTTGCGAATGACCTTCATCTATGAAAATTTCACTTCTGACGACTCATAAAATGAGCCTAACTCAACCCTTGCTTTTCCCACAGGGCTTCACCTACGTCGCTCCTTCTGTCTTGGAGGAGATGAAAGCTCCACCCCGAGTGATCAAAGCCAGATCCCCGAGGAAGATCACCACAAATCATCATGTCCTCCATAACATACCAACCACGCCCCTCAGGCATCCGTTCGCCCGCCAACCACCACCGCCACCTCCACATCACGACGATATGATGGAAGTGGTAACACACACCCCAAACCATCTAGAAATACATTAATTACAAAACTAGTTATAATGAAAGAAAATTCAATCGGCAGGTGCAGATTGCATTAAGAAAATCGGCCTATGGTTAACTTGTTTAAGTTGATTCCTCCTCGTTAATAAATAGGACCCAAAATGTATATTAATATTGTAAAGTAGAGCATGTTCCAAACGTGAATGACCACAAATTCAATAGGACATTTTTTCTTCAAAAATTGATCAATTTAGAATCATCAACTATCATTCAAATCAACAATTTTTTCGTCGATTAGTTTAACTGAGCGTCGATTACTCCAAAACGTATTATGAACTGCGTAGATCCGACCTAACGACTGATTAACTCAAGTTTAAACTACTTGACCATAGGCTTTGAAAATTACCGCGAGTGTTCACAATAGTAATCTTGTTACCGGATACTAATAACGTAAGCATTATTGAAAACTCCATTTAGCCTTAGGTAGCGTATAAATTGAATTAGATGAATAAAAGCACAACTAACTATAAACGTTTCGACTGCGTGTTGAAATTGATTTTCATTTGTGTCTTCCTTGGTCTTCAAATTGGAGAATCAAACGAAATCCATTTGAAGGAAACTGCTGAAGACTTTGAACGTTTAAATTTAAAAACAATCGATTTGCAAATGAACCGGTTCGTTCCTTGGGATGTGGGGTTCTCCATCGTCTCGACTGATCCTCTCAATTTCGTGTTTTTTTTTTTTTTTTTTTTTCCGCTGCGTTGACACTGTAGGTCAATCAGTGGACACTCATGTGAATTGATTCGTCGGGAACTGATGGAAAAAATGTGGTCGACGAATTCTCGGAACCACAACTCTCGAAATCACCAAACGAGCCGCCCTACACCCGTTATTTTGCCTCACTTTGTGAGATGACTCGAAATAAAATAGACTTTTGAAACAAATTCATTCACTGTCTGCATCTGCCTTAGCTAATTCGTTATTAAGGGGTCATGATTTATGTGTAGGAATTTAGCTTGCCTTCCCTTTTCGTGAGGGAGGGCCCTAAAGAAATATGAAAAGTTGCATTTTGTTGCTTCTTTTTCATGAGTGGTGGCCTTCAATAGATTAAAAATTATATACGTATAGGTACTAATTCAATAATATTATATTTATGGTGTTTGAGAAAACGATTTGTGCGGTTATTGACAGGTACAGTTTGAAATTTTCTTTTTCGTTGTAGAAATGGATTTTTTTTGTTGGATATTAAGTTTCAAAGAAGTAATTAATGAGAAATAACGATCTTGATGGTTGTAAGTCGTTTGAAGCAATATTCGGTGCTGTCGCCTGAATCAGAACAGGAAAAACCTAATAGTTGCCTTGGAAGTCAAGAATAACAACAGTGTATTGTGAATACGTTACAATTATACCATGTTCAGGGCCTGTATGAGGGTGTTGGAGGAGTTTGTTGCACCCCTTGTTTCGTGTCCAGGGAATAATTTCAATATTTTTCGTTTTGTTGAGGTTTTAGGCGATCACTGAAAGTGCACAAAGCACGTTGCTTTTCAGTTTGCTCTCTTTATCCGGTGCATCGGAGGCTGCTGCTCTGCAAGGGAGGCTTGGCCAATCACAAGCAGCACAGTTTTTGCCTGGACCATAATAATTGGCTCTGCTCATTACTGCCAGGGGTAGTATTACCTTAAAGTCCGCCTTTCTGGCACATAAATCTCTCTCTGCGTTTCTCAAACCCACGCTCGCGAAACACTGTTTCATTCAACCAATCAGCATGATTCTACCTACACGCTTGAATTATTTACACACCTCAATTAAATTTTTTCTATTCGTCTTGGCAGGTCGAATCAAGTGGGGGAACGTGCCAAAAGCGCCTTCGAAAAACCTAGGCTTGTCCTCATGCCAAAAATAGGCAGTGTACTCTTCTAAATGTAATCACGAACAAAATTCATAAATGTGAAAATATGATTACTGACGCAAAAATCATACTTCATAAGAATTCTAATAATATTTATTATTTATGGAATCAAAAGCTCTGCTGAGAGAGTCTACTGCCTCAGCATTACCAGAGATTTTAAGTGTTTTTAAACTCACTATACTCGACTACGGACTTAACTTATATTCATTTATAAACGTTTCAAAATTCATATTACTGATAAATCGCCATTTTGTGGTGATAACTAAATTTCTCGTATTTTTCTGGAGTTGTCATTCCAAGGTGAAGTCGTTTTTACATTTGTGCACACCATCTTCACAGCTGTTAGGGACTGTGAATAAATTCCATTTTCACTTTACCCTGTGAGGGTAAGGGGGGGGGGGGGTGTTGATTCAAAACCAACGCAACATCACCGACATCACCCCCGAGCCCTGAAATTGTAGTAAAAATACATAAAAACGTCGACCTGAGGTCAAGCCTTACTTTTTAAATTGAATCCCCGTTGAAAAATCGTCAGTAGCTGTAAAACCTCAAAATTTAAATTTGATGTCAAATAAGTCAGAGGAAATGTGATGCGTGTGAGGGGAGAGGGTAACTTTCATTCCTTCACCCCCTTCCCGACAGTCAAAACGTGAGCGGCTTTACGTTAAACAGGAAAATATTACGGTTGTACACCAGAAACCGCTGCGGGGTGATGTACTGGGTCCGGCAGTCAAACCTGACGGTTTTTGATATTGGATAAATTAAAAAGCTGTTGAGATATATTTATATATTTTTTTTTATTGTAAAGAGGAGAATTGGAAATTACATTTAGTATTAAAAAAAATTGAAAAATAGCTTACGGCGCAAAAATTACGTCATTTAAATGTTGACCACCATTTTCTGTACGACGAGGGCTCCGTTCAAAAGCATGTCAAACAGCCTCAACGTTAGCAGGAGTTCTTACCGTTCGAGGTGATCCTCCTTCTTGTGGTTCCAAACGCAGTGTTCTGAAAGTTCCGAACCCACAGAAGAATTGTGTTTCGTGACGGGATCGCACCACGAGGGGAAGTTAAACCGTATACGGAAACTCCTTTGCGTTAGAATCACAGAATCATTATTTCTAAAAAAACGTCTCGACTACAAACGCACGATGTTCAGCGGTCCAACGCTCCATTGTTACTGAACTAATGAACTTCCACTCAAGGTGAACAAGATGGCCATAATCCCGCCGAACCGTCAGGTTTGACTGCCTACCCAGTACCCCAATGCACGATGCAACTAATCCCTGGGCCGAAAATTCTCTTCAACAACCTCGTTCAACCCTTAATACAGGCTGAAACCGAGAGTAGAAACGGGCGTCATAAGTGTCTGAAATGATTGTGTGATCATGATTGTGAATACGGTCATGAATGTCCATATGAGCAAGACTACAATACAATTGTATTCACGTTTAAATCATATTATATACTTGAAATCGCATTTTAAATCTATTTATCCATAAAATCATACAATAAATTCACAATTTGTTTGCCAAATTACGATAAATCTTATAATTTGTATTCAATACACTAAACTAAAAGGTTAATACCAATAGAATATTTTTCATGCGTGAATACAGCTGTATTCCCATTCGTGACCTCATTCGAATCTCAATCACAAAATTACTAATTAAGTGCTTATTTCATTCATATTCATGATTATAGACGTCCTTCTCTGGCGAGTTGTTCCCATCATATTTTAAAATAATGTTGTTCGCTAACGCGAATAATAGGTCAAACTTCCCGGTATTTTTGCCACCATGATCGATTTTTGCAGTTGTGTATTTCAGTGACGAACGTAAATTTCTCGACTGTTGCCTAGGTAATTGAATAGACTACTTTTTCGTTCTATACTTGATATGACAATACTTTTGGCAGACAATATTTTGCTACTTGTCTTTACTTACTCGTGTCGTTTCCCTCATTTATTATAAAATAATTGACGATTCTATTTATTTTGTGTTGGCTTCATTGTCTTGTAATCGCATGTTGATTGGGAATAATGTTTTTGTAATGTTGGTACTCATTTTCCGAAAGCTGTTTTAGCTTGTGCCATGTGCACCGCTCCAAGGTAATATCAAGATTATATGAAGGACGATATGTGAGATTAGGTCAGTGTGAAAATACTATCGTGAGTGTTTTGCTTGATGCCTTGAGGGTACTTGTTAATTCTGCCGTCGGTTGACTGCAGCGCTCCTTGTGTCATATGAGGTAACTGTTTTTTGATCAGGTTACAAAGCCCGAAGACCCTTACTAAGGTTGCATCCTTAAATATGACACCTCCACCTGATTTCTGCCCCGACTTGCAGCTTCATCCAATGTCCATTATCACGCAATACACTGGAAGGGATGATTTTCAAGGTCTCCAACCCATTTTAAAATAAAAATAACTATAATTTAACATCGAAATGAAACAACAACAACAAGAAGGTTCTATAACAGGGAATATTACTTCCCTGGCATGCCGCAACGAGCGCTGCAGTCAACAGTTGGCAGAATTAACAAGCACCGCCTTGAGTCTGGTTTGTATGTTATTGGTTGTGGGTTGTGGATACTGGTAGGAGAACTTATTCTTGAGGAGCCTACTAGATGCAGGGCCATAGAAGATGGTGAAGAATGAGTCTGCTTGGAATCATGGAATTGGCAGGTGGGACGCCTCTTCATTGCGAGCTAGGCCGTCGAATGCCAGACTGCAATTTGGTGCTGATTGCCCTGCCAATGATTCATTGACAGATAACGGGGTCTAATAAATAGCATTCGTCCTAGTAACATTTGTGACTGGCGAATTTCCCGGCTTTGAGGTGCTGCGACTTGGCCTCATGCCCTCAAGGTAGTCTTGTACCTACGATCACCTCAATTATCACGCCATTTCCACTTTTGATATTTCCCTGTACGCCCACAGGGCCCCCACTGTTCCACAAACCTTCCCTCATTCACATTCAATCAGCTCAGATATTCGAGCCACAAGACGCTGACGCTCTCTTCAGCAAGATGCTGATCTTCCACGACATTGCAGTCCAAAAGATCCGCCTTTCTCTCTCTGGAGTGTTCGCTGACATTTCCTAAATCCTGATTAGCTCTTCAGAAAAAAAAAAGTTTTCTAATTAAAAACTGTACATATAGTTCACTCTACGAATAGGATAGGGATTTTCAAATTTGTATTCCTTATTATGAAATGTCGAAAAAAGCTATAAAAAAAAAGATTTTCTACATAATTTGTCTATGCCTTAATGTAAATACATTTTAGGTATGTGTGGTCTACTGGGTCGTAGATTTTATATGAAGATATTGCGTACTCCTCTAGTCCAATCGACGATTGACTAAGGTTCTCAAACACATTCTGTTTCTGATGCATTTTTATTCCGTTTTAAAATTTTGCCGCTGTTGTTTATTAAAAAAAAAAAAAAAAAAATGAAACCGCTTACTCTCATTGGTGCAATCATCTCATCGTCTGTCCTTTCCCCACAGATTAATGTTTTTGTGACAAATTTTGTTTTCAGCGCTTGATTTATTTTGTTATTTGCATATCATTTTATTTTTAGAAATTTCATGCAATTATTGTTAACCAATACATTTTTGTCCGTGAATTATACCCGTAATGCTTCAAGTTATGATTTTTTGCATTATTGTTTCCTTATTTTGGATAAACCTCGTCCGTTTTCTCCTAATTTGTAGTCAGAACTTGAGGGTTGTTCAGGTTCATTCTTCATTCTAAGATGAACGCACTTACCCTCAGTCTTTAACAGAAACCGTACTAGAGGGAAAACGCCTGGATGTGGCTGACTATTTTCCTTATCATCAAATTTTAACGTCCCCCATTTCTGATTATCACTCATAGGGGAGAAAGAAATAAGTAGACGTCCAAAAAAATGTACAAATTGCAGCTCATTCTTCCAAAATTGTCGGTTATTCCTTGTGACAGCTGTGAATGTGGAGTGTCCCGGACTCATTCCAAACGATTCTTCGTCCACCATTTAGTGCAAAATGATACCCCACACGCCAATGCCCAGGACCCATTGCAACGGTTAGGTAGTAATAAATTTAAAATTTAGGTCAGGAACCTTTCCAGTTGTAGTTGGTCCTCAAAACGTTTCACCCCGATCAGCTCAAATTTGGGAAGAGTATGGGTAGAAAAGTGTTAATTTAAAGAAAGGGTATTTTTGAGTATTCGCCGATCTTGGCACGTGAGTATCATTTATTACTGAATTTTAGACGCAAAAGGTCAACCTCTCCCATTTGGCTCAAATTTTCTGGACGTTTCACGCTGTCTAGATCAAAAAAGTCCAATGTCCGTCCGTTTTCGGTAGTAGAAAATTTTCTCAAAATCTGAAATTTTGGTCAGGGGTCTGTTCCCGGCCTAGGTCGGTCCTCGAAAATTTTCAGCCCGATCGGACCAAATTTGGGAGGGGTGGGGGTCAAAATGTGTATTTCGAAGAATGAATTTTCGAGATTTTTGTCGATCTAGATGTGTGGGGTACCATTTTCTACATTAACTAATACTTATTCCATGAGCCTTAGGCTACGTTTCCACTGAAGCCGGAATTCGGCCGATTTTGGTTGGTTATTCCTTGAATAATCAACCTATGTTTTCATGATAATGGTCAACCTCTCCGATTCGGCTCAAATTTTTTTTCTGGACGTTTCATGATGTCCTGATCAAAAAACGCTGCAAATTCTTACACAGGGGTTGGTTATTCCTCGGACCAGGCGCGTATGGAGACTCATTTCTTCAACATGGGAATGGGGATAACGGTGGGTGCGGCGGGTCCCAGACCTATTCCAATCGATTCAGGATCCAGAATTTAGTAGAAAATGATACCCCACACGCCCAGGTACCGGAAATCTCGAAAACGCATATTCAAAATGGGTAATATATACCCAATTTGACCCATAACTTCTTCCAGAGGGTGCCAATCGTTTTGGGACCCATTTCATTGGACTCAGCGTCCAAAATTTAGTTGAAAATGATACCCCACAGCCTCCAGAAATCTCAAAAACACATATTCAAAATGGGTAATATATACCCAATTTGACCCATAACTTCTTCCAGAGGGTGCCGATCGTTTTGGGACCCATTTCATTGGATTCAGCGTCCAAAATTTAGTGGAAAATGATCCCCACTCGCCTAAATCACCCAAAATCTCGAAAATCCATTTTTCAAAAAACACATTTTGACCCCTACCCCGCCCAAATTTGGTCCGATCGGGCTGAAAAGCTTGGAGGACCGTCCTAGGCCGGGAACAGACCCCTGACCCAAATTTCAGATTTTAGAAAATTTTCTACTACCAAAAACGGCGTGGACGGCGACGGCGTACGGCGGAACGGACATTGACCTTTTTTGATCAGGACATCATGAAACGTCAGAAAAAAAAATTTGAGTCGAATCGGAGAGGTTGTACCATTATCATGAAAACACTAGGTTGATTATTCAAGGAATACCAACCAAAACAATCCCCACACCACCACTATGGATCAGGTTGGGTAAGTTTCAAAGTCCAAATAAATACAGCAAATCAAAATGATGAGTCAAATGGATTTTGGTCTGAGAATAATCCACCCCTTTGAAGGAATTTGCCAGCGTTTTGTTCTAGACATCATTTAACGTTTGAAAAAACGCTGCAGTTTTCTTTCACAGGGTTGGTTAATCTTGAACCAGGCGTATGGAGGCTTATTTCTATCGATTCAGCGTCCACAGTTTTGTAGAAAATAATACCCCACAAGTCGTCGAAAATGACGCACACGGGGAAAATAGTGGGTGTGGCGGGTACCGGACCCATTCCAATCGATTCAGGGACCAAAATTTAGTGGAAAACGATACCCCACTCGCAAAAGTCAAACATAGTATTGATATAATTGCGGATGAGGGCTGGGATGAGACTGGGAACGATAAAATGTTTACGGGAGGCACGTGGCGTAGTTTCATCAGAGAAGTCTTCTCGAGGGCTACCATTCGGAACTGAATGACATTGAAGAGTCAGGATGGAGATCTCATCAAGGGAATATGACAAAGTTCTCGCTCACAAAGGGCATAAAGAATTCGAGTGCGCACGACAACCCCCTCCACGGTGGATGGTAAAAAGACACCTAGAGGAGGGGTTATGGGGGGCCCCAAGCGCGGAAGCCTGGTGGCTTGTTGTGCTTCTCTTAGGTGTCCCATTCCTTTAGTCCACAAACAGCCCTAGTCCCCTGATGAGGGTTGTTAGGTTGTGGACTAACTTATTGCAGGGTATGGTTCTCATTGGGGATTGTCTCCCAAAGAGGGTGTATCTGCCGGATGTCAGTGCTGGGTATCAAAGATTATGTGAGTTGCAGTTTCGTCTGCTTCCTCACAGAAACTGCATAGAGTTGTTGGTTGTGTTACCCCTATGCGGTTCAGATGAAAACGCAGAGGAGCGAAGCCGGTTAGTAAGCCAACTATCGCTCTTAGGTCGCCGCGTTTAAGTCTGAGTAGGTCCTTGGTGAGTGATGGATGGGGTTCTACCAGCATGGACTGCCACCACTGTGGACATGTCCCTCAATATTCCGCCATCTGTCGGCGTGTTTCTTGTACGTCCACTCCTTGATGGCAGCTCTGAAGGAGCTTTTGAGCAAACCTACAGCCAGCTCTGGGCCCTCAAAAGGGGTTTTGGGGCCCCTCCTGGCCAGCTCATCGGCTTTTTCGTTGCCCTCAATTCTCCTGTACCCTGCCACCCAGAAATGTGAAGTGCAACGTATTCCTTAACATGGGTTAGTTATTACTATAGTACTAGGCGCATGGAGACTCATTCCAATCGATTCAGCGTCAACATTTAGTCGAAAATGATACCCAACACGCCTAGACCGCAAAAAATCACAAAAATCCACGTTTAGAAGTACACATCCCCTACCCCTGTGAAATAATTGGCAGCAATTTTTATATATTATAATTCTATATTAATATTATAAATATTTTATATTATAAAAGTTCAAGGCGGAATTTTTGAGTCGAAAGCATACGCGAATGTATTATTATAATAAAAAATCAGTTAAGTAATAAATTTAATAAACCAAACCAGTTTTCATCTGATTGTCATACTCCACAGTTCCACGCTTCCAACTGGTTCAAATCCAAAAATCAATCCAAAAATCATCAGCATTTTTACAGTGCTTCTTCATGGCTGGATTGCGCTCTGACAGGCAATGAGCCACCATATGCAGTCACATTGGAATGCAGTAATTAATAATATATTGAGTATGATAATCAACCTCCGTCAACATCACAGATTTGCCACAAAATATTTCAGTTTACGCTCCATGATATTCAGATCAACACTGGGAGTGAAAAGCAAAAGTCAGATTCCTCCAAGAAAGATTTATTTCATAAGCCACCACCGATGTATCAAATTCTAAAGTAAAATATCCAGTAAAACATTAAAACAATATACAAAGTCTGGATGAGTATATTTGGAATGTCCATTAATTATATATGTGTTCAAATAAGTCCTTGATCCTCTGATCCCTGATCACATGCACACTTCATAGGCTAATGTGTGTTCTCATGTGCCTTATCAGGGCCCCTCCATACGCAGTCTTGTAGTCACACTGGTCACAAGCATATGGTTTGGCACCTGTGTGAGTCCTCATGTGGATTCCCAGATCCCCTGCCTGTGCAGCTCTGTAGTCACACTGATCACAAGCATATGGTTTGGCGCCTGTGTGAGTCCTCATGTGCTTTCTCAGAGTCCCTGCCAGTGCAGCTCTGTAGTCACACTGATCACAAGCATATGGTTTGGCACCTGTGTGAGTCCTCATGTGGCTTCTCAGGTGCCCTGACAATTTAGCTCTGTAGTCACACTGATCACAAGCATATGGTTTGGCACCTGTGTGAGTCCTCATGTGGATTTTTAGAGTCCCTGCCAGTGCTGCACTATAGTCACAATGATCACAAGAATATGGTCTGGCGCCTGTGTGAGTCCTCATGTGACTTATCAGGTGCCCTGCCCGTGCAGCTCTGTAGTCACACTGATCACAAGCATATGGTTTGGCACCTGTGTGAGTCCTCATGTGGATTCCCAGATCCCCTGCCTGTGCAGCTCTGTAGTCACACTGATCACAAGCATATGGTTTGGCGCCTGTGTGAGTCCTCATGTGCTTTCTCAGAGTCCCTGCCAGTGCAGCTCTGTAGTCACACTGATCACAAGCATATGGTTTGGCACCTGTGTGAGTCCTCATGTGGCTTCTCAGGTGCCCTGACAATGTAGCTCTGTAGTCACACTGATCACAAGCATATGGTTTGGCACCTGTGTGAGTCCTCATGTGGATTCCCAGATCCCCTGCCTGTGCAGCTCTGTAGTCACACTGATCACAAGCATATGGTTTGGCGCCTGTGTGAGTCCTCATGTGCTTTCTCAGAGTCCCTGCCAGTGCAGCTCTGTAGTCACACTGATCACAAGCATATGGTTTGGCACCTGTGTGAGTCCTCATGTGGCTTCTCAGGTGCCCTGACAATGTAGCTCTGTAGTCACACTGATCACAAGCATATGGTTTCGTGCTTGTGGACATTCTCTTTCCCCTCAAGAAACCAGGAAAGTTAGTCTTGACTCTCAGCTGTCAGATCTCCAATCTAAATATGAACAGAATACAATCATCTTATGTTCCATAGTGCTCAGCATCAATGCCATGAAATGAATAGACAAACTCAGAATTGAACATGCAAAACATTACCTCAATAATTAAGGTTCTTTTGGGAGTCCAATAAGGTGGTCTCAATAGCCAGATCCGGTTCACTGCTCAGTTTCACTGTTGGGAGTTAACTAACACTGTGTCACCTGAGTAACCCTCCCCTTGAGCAGCTGGCATAGTTGGGGGAGAACCGTTATGAGAGAACCGTTATAACCTTGATGTGGGGTGGGGATCAGGTCAGATGTACCTGAGGTCACCTAACTGTCCCCCTTTCCCTTTGGATTTGAATAGTGTTACTTCACAACAAAGATGGTTGTTGATCGATTTACGAATATTTTGGTTAATACTATCTCGATTTTATACGTAGTTACCTATAAAATCAATGGTATAATGATAGTAAACAATAACAATGCAAATGATGAGAACATGTAATTGTCTACTATTACTTTATTTTTCTTTCTCTCCCTCTCCATTTTCCCCATGTTGATGAAATCAAACTCCATACGCCTGGTTCGATTAATTTGTATTGCTTCTTCCCCGCCAGGCAGCGACTCTTTTTTTTGCATTTTTTTTTTTTTTTTTTTTTGCATGTATTATTTGCATTACTGAAAATCTATAGCAGGATGTACTAACCACGGCAGGTGGCAAAAACAATCCTTTAACGTTTTCCTAAAAACAAGGAAATTAGACTGAAATGGATTAACTCCTTGAAAAGGGCTGATCTATTTTCTGCTGCTGTTGCTCGCGTATATTCCCAACATTTCAATGAAGCGGGTTATATTAGAGATTTGAAAGGTTAATTTTCATACTTTATTGCTGAGTCCTCATGCTCACGTTGCAGTGGTGCTCAGAAAAAGATTTCGTGCAATTTTTTCCTAAATTTCACCAGAGTCTTAGTCGGTCCTCGAAACTTTTCAACCCGATCGGACAAAATTTGGGTCAGGTAGGGGTCAAAATGTGAATTTTGAAAAATGGATTTTTGAGGTTTTTTGCAATCTAGGTGTGTGGGGTATCATTTTCCACTAAATTATGGACGCTGAATCCATTGTGAAGAGTCCCAGAACGATTGGCACCCGTTGGAAGAGGTTATGGGTCAAAATGGGTATCTATTACCCATTTGTAATATGTGTTTTTGAGATTTCTGGTACCCGGGCGTGTGGGGTATCATTTTCCACTGAATTTTGGATCCTTAATCGATTGGAATGGGTCTGGGGCCTGCCACACCCTCCGTTTTCCCCATTTCCCTCTTGTTGAAGAAATGAGTCGTCATGCGCCTGGTCCGAGGAATAGCCAACCCGTGTGTAAGAATTTGCAGCGTTTTTAAATTTACTTTTAGCTTTCTAGTCCTACTTCCTGTAATAAGGATTATAAACTGTTTAACAAATAGAAATAACTGGACGAGCAATTCAAGCAAAATAGCTCAGCATAACATCGATTATAGATAAACATCGATGTTCTTTCATTGATATTTTTCTACCTTTGATGATTTATATTTTTAATATTCATCTGCAGACAAAATTAACAGTGCTATATACACTTGCAAAAGTGCACCAAAGTGTATGGTTTTTCTGTGATTATAGGGAACCCTGCCATAGTGTTTTAGTACTGTTCTTTTTGCACAGATAGCGCTTTCATAGTTCCTCTCCATTCCATCCTAGAATCGATTATACTGCTAGCTCACTCTGTGCTAGAGTCGAAGTAGATTTTTTTTATTGCACTATTTTCATGATTTCTACAATCAATTGAATCGTGCAGATGGAATTTTCAACTCTTTCTCCATCACCAATACTGGTTTGAAAAATCGTTTCTAACGGTCACCCCATCTGATAGCAACACTGTTCGAGATAACAAAATGAAGCGGGAATGATACAGCCTTTCCGTTGATTCTGATTTTGAAATTGTTCATTGTCGGTGGCTGTCGGCTGTTATAGTTTTTGCAGTTATTTGGCTGTCCATATGTCGTAATCTGCCATTAGGTTGTGAGTGGTTGTGAGTATGGATCAAAATATCCAATAATTTCATTGCTATGATTTCCAATGACTGAATTTTCCAACTGCGTTGAAGTTGCACGCGTTCCTTGTTCACTCTCACTTCATCCAAAATGCACCTAAGCGTCTGGAAATCAACATTAGTGTCTTGGGTAAGTTGAGTATATTGTTCTGAGTCTCCTTACTGGCAATTCATTCATTATTTGTTATCGTTTTCAGTGAGAAAGCTTGCGGGATAACGTGATCTTGATATTACCTCTTAATTTCTATTTTAAATTGACTTTCTGAAAGCTTAAGGCTCAGTCTCCAATGAATTGAACTTGCACCACGATAGAACTTGTCTTTTATTTTTATCCTGATTGTTCAAAAGTTTTCTTTCCGTTGCAGGTGAAAAAGGTCATCGAGCATTTTCGCCATCATATTCGTGTTGAAGTTACATGTATGTGTACTATTGTTTCGCTCCTAATTTGTTTTTTTGTTTGAAGGCGAACGCGTTGGATGTAGCGGCACCGGTTGATTTTATCTGTGACTTGGGAGTTGAGTTCTTCGCTAAACTTCACAATTTCGTGTAAGTTTACGTTTTTAGTTAACTTATATGTATCTCAAACAACGTGATTTGTATGGACACTATTCATCATTTTCGTTATCTAACTTGGATTTCGAATTATTTGATCGGATGCCGGCATCACTTAGCTATTTTACCGTATACCTTCCCTTTAATTTAATCATTCTCTACTAAGGTGGTTTCAGACCACATTTATACGGTTGGGTCGGATCCAACCATCCCCCTTTTCATCAATCACTATCACCAACAGAGGCTTGAAACCACAAGAAAATGTATAATACTCTCCAAAGGAAAAACGCTGCAAATTCTTACACACGGGTTGGTTATTCCTCGAACCAGGCGCATGGAGATTAAATTCTTCAAAATGGGTAAAATGGGGGAAACAGTGGGTGTGGCGGGTCCCAGACCCATTCCAAGCGATTCAGCGTCCAAAATGTAGTGGAAAATGATACCCCACACACCTAGATTGTCAAAAATCAATGTTTCGAATTACACATTTTGACCCCTACTCCACCCAAATTTGGTCCGAATGGGTTGAAAAGTTTCAAATACCAACTAAAGCCATGAACGGACCCCTGACCAAAATTTCAGATTTTTAGAAAAATTTCTATCTCTTTGATTCGGTTCAAAAATTTTTGTGGGCGTTTCTAAGTGTCTACATCAAAAAAGTCAAATCCACGCTGATTATAGTAATAGCATTTTTTTTTGAAATTTGAAATTTGGGTCACGGGTCCGATTCCGGCTCTAGTTGGTTTTTGAGACTTTTCAACCCGATGGGATCAAATTTGGGCGGGGTAAGGGTCAAAATGTGTTTTTTGAAAATAGGATTTTCGAGATTTTGGGTAATCTAGGCGAGTGGGGTATCATTTTCCACTAAATTTAGGACGCTTAATCCAATGAAATGGGTCCCAGAACGATTGGCACCCACTCGACGAAGTTATGGGACAAATTGGGTATATATTACCCATTTTGAATATGTCTTTTCAGGATTTCTGGTACCTAGGCGTGTGGGGTATCATTTTCCACTAAATTTTTTAAAAATCTGAAATTTGGGTCAGGGGTCCGATTCCGGCTCTAGTTGGTTTTCGAGACTTTTCAACCCGATCGGATCAAATTTGGGCGGGGTAGGGGTCAAAATGTGTATTCCGAAAAACGAATTTTCGAGATTTTTGTCGATTTTGACGTGTGGGGTATCATTTTCTACTAAATATTGGACGCTGAATTCAATGTAATGGGTCCCGGGGAACGATTGCCGCCCACCAGAAGAGGTTTCCGGTCAATATGGGTATATATCTACCCATTTCGAATGTGGGTTTCCGAGATTTCTGGTAGTTTGGCGTGTGGGGTATCATTTTCCACTACATTTTGGACGCTGAATCATGATTGGAATGAGTCACCTGTGAGGGAATTCGCAGCGTTTTTGTTCTAGACATCATGAAACGTCTGAAAAAAAAAAAAACATTTTTTTATACCGATTGGGAATAATAAACCCTTAGTAACATTATGCAAGAAATCATACTTCAAGGAATAACCAACAAAAAAACCCATCGTGTTCCGAATCATTGTTAGAAGACGTGGGTGCCAAAAGCAATTGTTTCAATTTGACTCGCTTGTGCCTGGTCCCGGTTCCCCTATTATTATTTTATTGATTTTATTGGTTCTTTTCAGGAGCGGTAAAAAAGGCGAGGAGTCGTTAGATGGCGCGTTATCGTACATTAAAAGTAATTTTTATCCCTATAAGTATTTGTTAGACTTTATTCTTTTCATTACCACCCTTCCGTAGATTACCCTGTTACAAATTGATTGTTCATTTACAGGATTTTACCCAGCGCTGGTTCTTGACGTTGAGCTGGATGAGAATGATACCACGTTGCTAGCGACCTGCTTCTTGATTTTGACATCAATTCACGAAATCAACGAAAATTTGTGCCAGCGGGTGTGCGGTCTTCCCTCACGAGAGCAAGGGATTATCAAGAATGCGTTAGTTGCATTCGTAAATGTACCATCTTCTAAGATCACGAAAGATGTCCTATACGCGACTTTGGCCCAACTGCGTGAGTCATTTTTACCAAATGTTTCTATCATCCGAGTGTCTATCAAACATGGGGTTCACTTGTACGAGTATTTTGTTCAAATTTAGCCGATGATGAATCTGGTGACGGTCATTCGTCGCCAAAAGGGACTCGCTACAGCTGCGGTGGGACACCTGGTTCTGGCTCGTCTTCGCGACGTTCCTCTGGTCGATATCAAAAGCTTACGAGGAAATTGAAGTCAATTCATGCGGTCAAACAAGAATTGCAAGATGACCTGGAACAAGCAAGGGACACTATTGTGCAATTGGGTGAGAAATTCATGCCTTATTCATTCAAATATTTGAAAGGGCAAGCCCAGTTATAGTTTTTTTTTGTTAATTTCCCCCTTTAGATGTCCTATCTCACACAATATTCCTCTAAAATATTGAACCATTGTTGAAGTATTACTATTGAGAGGGAATTTCAACGAAATATTTTAGGAACCTTTAACAATTTTGTTTGGGTATTCCACGAATAATCAACCGACGTTTCCATGCAGAAAGTCAATCTCCTCAATTCGGCCCAAAAATTTTTCCTGGGCGCCTTAAAGTGTCTAGATTGAAAAGAAAATGTCTGTCCGTCGTCCACGCCGTATTTGGTGGTGGACAATTTTCTAAAAATCTGAAATTTTGGTCAGGGACCCGTTTCTGGCTCTAATTTGTACTCAAAGCTTTTCAGCCTGATCTAGGCGTGTGGGTTATCATTCTCGACTAAATTTTGGACGCTGAATACAATGAATACGGGTCCCGGGACGATTGGTGTCCACCAGAAGAGGTTATGGGCCAAAATGAGGGAATTCTACGGACTGTATGTTCTTTAGATCAAAACTAAAATCATGATCGGATTAGGTGAATTGAATAGCAAAATCACCCTTGCCATTCCTTGCGGTTCCACCAATCGGTCCAGGACCCGTTCAGTTTTTTCGGTTTCGAATAAATTTGAGCGTTTTCTCAATTTGCAGCTTCTCGTCACCGTTTACAATCGAAACGAGATACCGGGGTTGAAAGGCTGAATGAGCGAATTGTAAAGTTCAAAGAAGTGACCCACTTACCATTGAGGCCTTTCGAACGGGGTTGTTCAGACGCTTTGGGGTTATGAAGAGGTCTAATGGGCCAGAATAAGAACCGTGGCTTCGATCCGGTATCTTCACGGTTTTCGTGGCCGAATTTTGAACCCATGAAAGTATAACAGTTATTATTAAAACGCTGCAAATTCTTACACACGGGTTGGTTATTCCTCGGACCAGGCGCATGGAGACTCATTTCTTCAACATGGGGGAAACAGTGGGTGTGGCGGGTCATGGACCCATTCCAATCGATTCAGGGTCCAAAATTTAATGGAAAATGATACCCCACACGCCATGAAATGGGTAGATAGGCACCCATCTTGACCCATAGCCTCATCCAGAGGGCACCAATCGGTCCATGACCCGTCTCATTGGATTCATCGTCCAAAAGTTAGTGGAAAATCATACACCACACGCCTAGGTTCTAGAAATCTCAAAAACACATATTCAAAATGGGGCACCCATTTTGACCCATAACCTCTTCCAGTGGGCGCCAATCGTTCTGGAACCCTTTTCATTGGATTCAGTATTCTAATACGAGTTCCCTATCGAAATTCAGTGCCTCTTCCCTACAATTTTTTCTAAGAACCTTATTCTATATAGTATCTATGAGAGTACCCTCTTATCCATTACTTGCGGTTATGGTTTAAAAAACTCATTTTCTTTTGCTACATTTTGATCATTCATTGGTATTGACAATGTTCTATAGTCCCAATTTTATAAAGTTCTATTCATCTCTACGGAATGCGCATCTTTATTAACTAAAGGATGCTTTGATGAGTTATGAATGGTGATATCACTGTATGTGTCATTTCTTTAAGTGGAGAACTCATGATTTTTTGAATTAATGAGATGGACAGGTCAAGAAAATTTGGCCTATTTCCTCCTTATTCAAGAGTGAGTTTAATAAATTATAAGTGATAGTAAGCATTGCCAGCTATGTCGACGGCACATTCGGGATTTAGTTTATTTCTTTCACATAACTTGTTTAAGCAACCACTTCTAGAACACATCCTATGCTTCATTGCTAATGTGGTAAACAACCGTAAAATAACATCAAACGTTTTATGCTGGCTAGGTAATTTATTAATATTTTCATTGTCTACTCAAGCTTCCATTTTTCAATTTTTTTTTTCCATGTTACAGAAGGAGTTATTGACAGCAACAAACACGAGATTGCCCAGCTGAAAGATCGTCTTGCTCGAGCGAAAATAGACCGCTCCAATCCATGTTCGCCGTCACCAGGTCCCGTGAAAAAAGAATGTTTCAAGTGCAAAACATTTGAAAAACAAGTTGCCAGTCTCGAAGGCCTCAGTGTAGAAAACCGACTGGAAATCTCCGAGTTGAAGGATTCTATTGATTCTCTGAGAGGAAAAGTAAGATATGAAGAATACAGGATTTTCTGAACAGTTTAAAATTGTTCAAAAGATAGTCACCATCTGAAATTTACCTACAGATTACCAGTCTCGAATCGGAGAAGAGGCTCCAATCCTTCCAGTTGGATGAGTATGAAGATCAATGTTCTCAAATGAAGGACGCCATGGCATTGCTTGACAAGCAAAAGGAAGACCTTTTGTCCGAAAAGAAGGTGATGTTATACCTATTTTATTTGGCAGGCTTTTCTTCAATATTTATCATGAACTTGAACCTATTACCTAGAGTAAAATTACATTTTCTAATGATTGGTGTTGCTTTTTCATCATTCAGGAATTACAAGACATTGTTCTTGAATTACGTGATGCCAAAGCTGCTGCCAATGTTAGCCTTGAAGCAGTAGTCCCTTTCAGCTTGGCCAACGAGGTTGTGGATATACAATTGTCCGAACTCAGAGCAGAACTTGAATCCAAGGTACGCTACTACCCCTCTTAGTTCTCTTGAGATCCAGTGCAATTTTTTATTTGAGTATTTAAATTGTTATGTTACATTTCAGACCTCTGAATTGATCCGCGAGAGGGAAAAAAGTCATGAACAATTGACATTAAAGGGACAGCAAATCATTTCAATGGAGAACGAATTGCTAGATCTGTCAAATGAGCTCGATCAAGTGACTTCTCAGTACAAATCTCTTAGAAATGAGTTTCTTCTATCAGAGCGTCTGATCAGTCATAAAAACGAGGAGCTTAATAATGTCCACCAAGAACTGTCAAAATGTCAATTGGAAAAAGCTGAGTTAGAAAAGAAAATTGATATTAGGCAAGGCAGTCATCAATGTCCTCAAAACTGACGTCGCCCGGCTGACTTGCGAAAAACAGCAATTTGAAGCTACTGCTTTGGAACAACTTGATCAAATAACTGCGTATGAAGTGCGAGTGAATGAGCTTGAAGAAGCAGTTAATGGTATCCCAGAACTACAAAGACACCAAGATGAAATGACTAAAGAGTTGGCTGCGAAAGAAGAAGTTGTTGCCGCTCTGAATGCTACACTTGACGACCTTCAGAAACAACTGCGTGTTGAGCGAGACCATAAACAAGAATTACAAGGCAAAATTTCTACTCTGCAGGTATCAATGGCTGAAAAAACGCACGAAATAGGCGTCTTGAAAGAGGCACTTGATCGGAATGAAAAAATTAATGATGAACTCGTAACTAAGTGTGGCCAGTTGGATGTATTACAAAGAGAAACCACTGAAAAACTGGCGAGTTCTCTCAGGAAGGCCTCAGATCTTGAGAAGCAACTTCATGATAAGACCTTGGAAATTGAGAAGGTGAATGAAGAATCGCTGGCTTTGAATAGTAAGATCTTGAATACTGAGGCCGCTCTAGCGCACCAGTTGGAAAAATGGGAGTTGCTGGAGCAGGAGAAATATGGTCTACAAATGCAGCTAAATCAGCTTTCCGACAAAGTAGAGAACCAAGAAAAGCTATTGAAGGAGTATGAGGATGAAAAGGTGAGATTAGAAAAAAATACAACGATACTTCAAGAGCGGATGGAACTAACTCAAGGCCTCCTGGAAGATTCAAACAAGAGAGTGAATGAGATCGAAGCTGAAAATACAAGTCTTCAACAGCAGCTTGATGACTGCTACAAACAAATTTCCAAGTCTTCTGATGAAATTGACGCTCTAAAATCCACACTAGAACGAGAATCCTTGCAATTGCAATCCTCAAATGGGCAGCTGAAGGAATACAAAGAACATTGTCAGGACTTGGAGGTAGAATTGAACAACCTGAAAACGCTTTACAATGCCCTGGGAGAAGAGCATAGTAGTGTTCAGCAAACACTTCTTGGTGAATCCAACAAACTCCTTCTGTTGGAGAAGAACAACAGTGACCTTGAAATCAAATTAGCAAGCTATATTGCAGAAGTGAAAGGTATGCAGGATGCATTGGAGAATAAAGAGGTTGCAAAATGTAGGTTGGAAAAAGAGGTAGCTCTTCTTGAGGAGCAGAAGAGCCAAACTCAAGAATCCTTGGAATCGTCTAACTCTCTCGTTGGAATGCTTCAAGCTGAAAAAGCCAGTCTCCTTCAACAGCTCGAAGATAGCAATGAACAAATCGTCAAGTATGGTGACGACATGAAGTCCATGAAATCTGCTTTGGAGCAGGAGTTGTTGCGTTGTTCTTCCCTTGGAGATCAGGTGAAACAGCTTGGACAATATAAGGATCGTTGCATTAAACTTGAAGAGGAGTTGACTGAACAGATAAATCTCACGAAGGTTCTACAGGATAAATGTAACGACGAGCAGGCAGCACTACTCGAAGAAACAAAGAAACTTGAGTTGCTGGAGCAAGAGAAGTCTGATCTCACTGCGACAGTGAGAGGGCTATCGGAAGAGTTCGAGAGACTACAGCTGGTGATGGACTGAACATGAAAGGGCCAAATCTAGTTTGGAGGAAGAGGTAGCTATACTTCAGAAGCAGAATAGCCAAACGCAAGAATCCTTGGAATCATCAACCAATCTTGTGGGGATGCTCCATGCTGAAAAAGCCAGCCTGCTTCAAGAGCTTGAAGATAGGAATGAACAAATCGTCAAGTATGGTGATGATATGAAGTCCATGAAATCTGCTTTGGAGCAGGAGTCGTTGCGTTGTTCTTCCCTTGCAGATGAAGTGAAACAGCTTGGACAATATAAGGATCGTTGCATTAAACTTGAAGAGGAGTTGACTGAACAGATAAATCTCACGAAGGTTCTACAGGATAAATGTAACGACGCACAGGCAACATTACTTGAAGAAGCAAAGAAACTTGAGTTGCTAGAGCAAGAGAAGTCTGATCTTACTGTGACAGTGAGAGGGCTATCGGAAGAGTTCGAGAGACTACAGCTGGTAATGGACGACCAAGAAAGGGCCAAATCCAGATTGGAGGAAGAGGTAGCTATACTTCAGAAGCAGAATAGCCAAACGCAAGAATCCTTGGAATCATCAACCAATCTTGTGGGGATGCTCCATGCTGAAAAAGCCAGCCTGCTTCAACAGCTTGAAGATAGGAATGAACAAATCGTCAAGTATGGTGATGATATGGAGTCCATGAAATCTGCTTTGGAGCAGAAGTTGTTGACTGTTTCTTCTCTCACAAATGATATCGCTCGACTTTCGGTATATGAAGGGCGTTGTCATGACTTGGAGGTTGAACTGAATGACCTAACAACTCGTTATGATGCCCTGAGAGAGGAGCATAGTAGTGTTCAGGAAACACTTCTCGGTGAATCCAGCAAACTCCGTTTGTTGGAGAATAACAACAGTGACCTTGACAAGAAAATATCCAGCCTCCTTGAAGATGGAAAGAAAATGCAAGTAGCCTTAGAGGAAAGTGAGGCTGCCAAGTCCAATTTGGAGGTCAAGATAGCTGTTCTTGAAAAGCAGATGTACCAAACTCAAGAATCCTTGGAATCATCTGATCACCTTGTGGAAATGCTCCAAGCTGAAAAAGCTTCTCTCCTCCAACAGCTTGATGATTGTAATCAACAAATCACTAAGTGTACCGACAGTCTAAAGACTTTTGAAGAACGTTGTCTGCAATTAGAAGGAGAGCTCACTGATGAAAGAAATCTTGTCAACGCCCTTAGAGGCGACATCAGCATTGCCAAAACAGCTTTGCAGGAGGAGACCAGAGTAGGTGAAATGCTGAGAGAAGAGCGTTCTGGTCTTCTCACCCGCATAGAGGAAATGTCTGTTCTAATTACAGAAGCTCGTGCAACTATTGACGATTATAAGAACGCTCAGAGTAAGTTAGAACTTGATATTTCTGATACGCGTGCTCAGTTGTGCAAAAAGACCATCTCACTAGAAGAAACTAGTAATGACCTAAAGGAGGCATTGCTAAAAAATAATCAACTCCAAGAAGAAATCTCGCGTATCAATACAATGACTTCCACTTATTTGAATGATATTGAAGTGTTGAAGTCGCAGCTTGATAGTGAACAGCAAAACCACCTTTCTATTCAGGATAACTTGAAGTCGCAAATTGAGGAAGAGAAGAGCATTAGTGCGTCAAACCTGGCCCAAATGCAGGCTCTCCAGAAGGAGCTTGAAAGTTTGCAAGGATATGAACGTCAATGTGCCGAGCTGAGTCAGGCTATTTTGGCCGACAAAAGCGCAATTGCCTCGCTTGAGAAGGAGTTGGAAAATGCTACGGAGGCTGTGAAAGCTGGTCATGAAACCAACCGAACGCTGGAGGACAAGATCGCCCAGGTCGAGGCCCAGCTACGAGAATCAGAAAAGGAGCTCTCACTGACGCATGGAAAACTGGCGAACGTTGAATGCGCCTGTGATGGTCTGAAGAAAGAGGCTAGTGAAAGGCTAGCGGTTATTGAAGGTTTACAATCGGATGTTGACAGGTTGACGAAGGAAAAGGAGCTCATCTTGTCCAAGCCAAACCCTATGCTCGTGGAAGTTGAAAACATCACCCGCCGATTGGAATTCACTTCAATGGAGTTGGACGTCAAGAACGAAACTATCCTTATGATGGAAGCCACAGTGAAATCCCACGCTGCTCAAATCAGCCTTCTCGAGAACAGGGTGTCTGAAAAAGAAAGCATCATAGCCCGTTTGGAACGTGAATGTGACGCTGCCCGAGAAGCGACCAAGATGGTTGCTGAAAGGGATGCCGTCATCGCCGAGTTGCAAAAGGAAAACAAATTGAAGTGCGACAGCATCTCCAAAATGGCCGAAGAGCTCGTTCAAGTCTCTCAAACTTTCAATATTGAAAAGACGTCGTTACTCGACCACACAAAAAACCTTGAAGAGTTTTTAGTTCGATCTTCAGACACCGAAAAATTCCTCCAAACCCAAATAGACGCTCAACGAAAGGAACTCGACGCCAAAACCGAACTGATCGGCCAGTTGGAGGAAAAATTGAGCCTCGTCACGGATAAACTCGCCATTGAGAGGCGGGATTTGACTACCAAATGCGACTCTCTACAAGCCGAACGTGACGACTTGGCCAAGAAATGCGATAAAACTATGAAAATGCTGGATAGCGTGTCTGCCAACGAGGGGCAGATGGAGGCGCAGCTGACTCGACTCGCCGAAGAGAACAAGGAGCTGAATGAAAAATTGTCCTTGAAGGTGAATGACATAGACCGATACTGCCACGAGTTGGACATACTTCAGAAATCCTTGAAGAGCACTCTGTCCGTCAATCAGCAATTGGAAAGGGAAGTCAAAGCGCTGACCCAGGCGAAACAGCAAGAAATTTCCAGGTGAGAGAGGATTTCCTCTTGGATTCGTTGAACTTTTTGGATTAATTTAAAAAAAAACCCCTCATGATTACACTTTTCAGGTTGGAGAAAGAGAAAGCAGAGTTGGAGCTAAAATCCAAAATGCTAAAACCCCACGTGACCGAGTTAGATAAGAAAATTCGTGATGAGTACGAGATGAAGTTGAACCGGTTGAAGGAAAAGATGGTACGTATATTATTTCATTCGACATTAATTGTCATCTGTCCGTGCGTATAACTTTCAACTGTCTTGTAATTGTTGCCATTCTGCTTCAGATTTCGACGTACACACGTAAATTACAAGACTGCGCAGACCAAAATGGATTATTGAAGGACGAAGTAAGTTGAGTTTTGTCACTTGAATGTGTGCTAATAACGTTCCTCCTTCATCTCCAAGAACTCCAAGAACTAACCGTTCAATGCCTCTGGATATTTTTAAAAATAAGAGTCCACCAGGGTGCCCCACAGAGGGAGGATGAGCCAAAAAATAGAACGGGAGCTAGGCGGACTCAGCTCCTGCTCCTGCCTCGAAACGTTTCAGCCCGATCGGACTAAATTTGGGCAGGGTAGGGGTCAAAATGTGTATTTCGAAAAATGAGTTTTTGAGATTTTTGTCTATTCAGGCGTGTGGGGTATAATTTTCTACTAAATTTTGGACGCTGAATCCAATGAGACGGGTCTTGGAACGATTGACACCCATCGGAAGAGGTTATGGACGCTGAATCGATTGAAATGAGTCTCCATGCACCTGGTCCGATGAATAACCAACTCCTGTGAAAGAATTTGCAGCGTTTTGTTTACCGATGATGTTGTCCATAAGTATGAAAGGGTGAAAAAGATGTCAGATACATCAGAAATAGTGTGAGGGATGAATTTTGCACACAAAAACGCTGCAAATTCTTTCACAGGTTGATTATTCCTCGGACCAGGAGCTAAGGGTCTCCCTTCAGTCGATTCGGCGTCCAAAATTTAGTGGAAAATGATACCCCACACGCCTAAATCGCCAAAAATCTTGAAAATCCATTTTTCAAAATACACATTTTGACCCCTACCCCGCCCAAATTTAGTCCTATCGGGCTGAATAGTTTCGAGGCCATGAACGGACCCCTGACCGTTCGCCAATTTTTCACGCTGAATCAATTGAAATGAGTCTCCATGCTGCTGGTCCGAGGAATGACCAACCCCTGTGAAAGAGTTTGCAGCGTTTTTGATGTCGATTTTTTTTCAACCCAAAACATTGATGTTGGGCTCCACATAATTTTTTCTCTAATATCACTATAACTAATCAACTTCTAGTAAATAAAAGATGAAAATCGATGTATATAATAATTACTTTAATAATAGGTGACCAATGAATGACCCACCTTGAATTTAAAAATTAGAATAAATTCATATCGCGAGAAGAATGAATAAAATTAAAAATTAAATACAGGTATGTGGTCATGCAAAGAATCAGATGTGTAATTTCTAAAGTGAAAAGAAAATCAAATCAAACTGGTTCAAAAAGGGTTGAAAGATAAAGACTCCTTCCTTCATGCTCTGAAGAGACCTATTCGTTCTGTGTTAGGATGGTTCCGGCCTTTGAAAATAACCTCTCTGTGGGGACAGTGGTAAAAACTGAGCTGAGGTAATGGATTGCAACTTTACTGAGAATCGGGTATACTACACTTCAATCAAAACAAAAAAGTCACAGGAAAGACTGTCAAAAGAACAAAGAAACTATTAGTGATGCCACTGCCATCTGTTGGTCTGGTTGCCAAGTTTGAGGTTGGGGTTTTTCTGTCTGATTTGGGTGTAATTTCCCGGTGGTGGGAGTCCAATAGAGAATAATAATAATTAAACTGCAACACTGACTACCAGTCCCCTGTTCTTCTCTTAATTTAAGTTCGGGCAGATCAGGACCAATGTTGGAAGGTCCATATCGATGTAGGCTGAACATGGACGTCTAGAAACATCAATGTTGAACATCGGGCTATTAACGTCGATGTTCCAATGAGGAATGTCCCAATCAATTGATTCAGCGTCCAAAATTTAGTGGAAAATGATACCCCACACGCCTTGGCATCTCGAAAATACTATCGAAATGGGTAGGTAGGTACCCATTTTAACCTATAATCTCATACTGAGGATACCAATCGTTCTGGGACCCATTTCGTTCGATTCAGCATCCAAAATTTAATGGAAAATGATATCCCACACGCCTAGGTGCCAGAAATCTCTAAAACATATTCAAAATGGGTAGATGAATACCTATTTTGACCCATAACTTCTTACAGTGGGTGCCAATCGTTCTGGAACCCATTTCATTGGATTCAGTGTCCAAAATTTAGTGGAAAATTAAACCCCATACACGCCTAGATCGCCGAATGTATCAAAAATCCATTTTTTAAACACATTTTTCTCTTATACTCTCTCAAAATTTGGCCCAACCAGGCTGATACGTTTTGGGACCACTCTACTCTACATTCTGTTACAGCTATCTCACGAAAGGTCCAACAGACTGGCCCTAGAATCCCACGTTCAAGAACTTAGCGACAAGCTGATCATCGTCCAAGAAGAGAAAAGAGCCCTGTTGACCGCCCGGCACGACGCCAGCGTTTTCCGACAGCCTTACGCTCTCAGCGGTGCTATCACCAATCCGGTAAAATTTTGCCTCTAAAGTTTCCCTTCCTGATATACCCACCTTTTTATTTTGAAAGAAATCACGTCACACGGGAATTTCTGTCGTTTCCAGGCCTACGAGTCCCCTCCTTCACCTCTGCACAAGGCACAATCGCTTGACCACCTACCGTGAGTAACCACTGAAAAGTCCATTTGCTGTACAAAATGCATGCTGTTCAAATAGTAAATACCACTTGTTTTTTCTACTCCTCAGAACGTCTTACCGGGGTTTGGATAATTTTGGAGCCGACTTCAGTTTGGATCAGTCTAGCTCGAGGAGGACTTCAACGTCGTCTAACCGGAGCGCCAACCTTCCCAAGGGAATTGGTAAAATATTTCTGTCGACGGGTGTGTTCTGGTTCTCTACTCACATTATTTTAAGCTCATCCATTTTGCACGAATGCCTTTTCCGCCTACTAATGCTGTTTGGCATGTTTACCTAAGCCCGGTTATGGTGTCAAATCTCACAATTTCTCTTCAAATTGAACCTCAGTCAACAAATCTAAGGTGCCGCCTCTACAACACCGCTCAGTTTAACTGTGCAGTTTGACTGAACTAAAAAAAAAATTTTTAAAAACTGCACGATTATCTGAACTAGATGTGTGTGACAACCCTCAGTTTACCTCACTTCTCCAATTTAGAGTCCGTGTTGTGACTTGTGGATAATAAATTTGATAATTTGTCATGTAATGCACCAAATTCCAACTCTCATCCGTTCCCCTGTTCCCATCAAAAATGAACCAGAAAGAAGCCTCTCATTCAACACATTCAGCAAATTGAGATCATTAAGCCAGCACGTTGGTAGAAGATAAGTGACAACGAAAAGAAGGACACTAAGAACGCTGGAGCAAGGACTGCTTTAAAGAAATGTGCTGATTAATGATCTCCATTTGCTGGACGAGTTGATAAAAGTAGGAAGCATCTTTCTTGCTCATTTTTGGTGGGAACAGGGTAGGGGTGAGAAGTTAATAGTGGCTCACAAACACAGGACGAGACTGGGTGTTCTTTACTACTGCCTCAAACTACGATTTTTCTCCTCACAAATCCAACTCTTTTGAACATTCTTGGGTGATTCTGAAACGTCAAACTGCTTTAAGAACTACGAGGCGCGTTCATAAAGTAAGGGCCGTTTGGTCACAGAAAATCAATATATCGGAGGAAAACAGATATTTCGATACTATCGACTATCGATAGCCATCCCTAAGAAAGTGAAGTTAAGGAAAAAAGTTTACATATTTAAGTTTCGTATGCCAAACGATTTCAAAACCTTTTTTTGAAATTTAATACCTTTATGTTTGTTTGTCTGGTCAAATCTTCATTTCAGTTAAGTAACCCAGTTATAATAGTTCATTTCGGAATTAAAGAAAATTTAACTTGTTTTTAAATCTATTGATTTTGTATCATCAGCTAGACCAGTGGTTCCCAACCTATTGGCAACCCATCGCCCCTTTCTGGGGGTTGACTAACACTTATCGCCCCCTTTTCATTTTCATTGTTTACTAATTTAATTTGAAGTGTAAATAATGATGCAGTTTCATTATTTTAAATAAACAATTTTATTACCGTATATAAAAACAACCAAAGCAGTTTTATCCGGTCATTTTAAGTAGAAGAGAAAAACATTTTAAATGTAGGTACATTTTCTACCGATTTTTTTTTTTTAAGAACAGAGAAATGAAATAATCAACGAATCATTTTAAAAAATATATGAAGGTTTTAAAGACGAAAAAATCGAACTATAATAACATTTTCTGATTTTTTCCCCACTGCTTAACTTTGGTCACAGCTGCCCATATGTGGGGCCAATATGACCATGGTATGGGGCACATGTGACCACTTTTTTGAAATGGAGTGAAAGGGCTGAAATTATTTTTTTAATAACGAAGGAACTATTGAACTTGGAAAACTCTTGTAATTGTTCTGAAGAACACAATTTGTACAAAATATGTACATGACCACTGGTCATATCTGCCCCAGCGACTCTGGTCATAACCCTCCCACAATCAGCCATGATAAATAAACAATAAAAACTCCTAGGAGATTCAATTTTCTTCTCTGATGAAGATAGTTTCTAAAACAAGACACTTTTCGCGTAAAATGAAGCGAAAAAGCGCTACAATAGCACAGTAACTACATGCAAAGCCTTGCATGTTGAATGTAGCTGACAAATTTCCTTTCTGTGAGGACAACACATGAACCGCCATCAAAGCTGAAGCACGAAAGAAGGGCTTCCAATCTTCCATGGCTGAAGGTTGACTGGGAAATGGCTCCTCTCACTGCTAGACCTTTGAATCCACTGCCACATCAATAAATTACGATCATTGCGCCAAAATCAAACACCAAGAGTGGTCAGTATACAATGCCCCACCTTCCCCTAAATTTATTTCTTTGTTTTGTGAGGAGCTGGACAATTGAACTAAATCCTCCTCTCAACTAAATATGTTGACGGGTGGGGGCTGCTGCTACCCTGCTACTTCTACTGTACAAGATACTACTGTTCAGTACTATTTTAATTTTTTCCCTTTTGAATATTCTACGCTCCCCAAATCACCCCCATTCAATTATTGCCCCCCTGATAACCCAATCCCCACAGGGGGCGATCACCCTTAGATTGGGAACCACTGAGCTGGACCATATCATTGCCATCTCTAACCGTAATTTATATTTAATTTGTGATCTCAATTTATCGATAACATTTCCTTCTTTTTATTCACCAGGAAAAGTTTTCCCGGCGGCAGAAGAAGAGGGTGAAGTCTTCGACAACCGGTAAGCATTTTCCCTGATGAGTAATTTTAAGTGATCATATGATTCAACAGACCCCCTCTATAGATTTTGGTTGGTTATTCCTTGAACAGTCAACCTATGTAATCAAGACCATGAGCGTTTAACTTTCCTGCCCGGAACCAAAATCTTGGAGATCAAAAATTGTAAAATGTCCGTTATAGGAAATGTTCTAAAAATCTGAAATTTCGTTCAGGGACATCTTTCTGGCTAGCTGGTATTCGAAACTATTTAGCCCGATCGCACCAAATGGAATTTTATGGAAGAAAATATTTTTTGATGATTGGATTTTCTGGATTTTTGGCGAATTAGGTACATGGGGTATAGGTAATTTTCAAATAAATTTTGGTCGCTAATTCCATTGTGGTGGGTCCCAGACCGATTGCCCACCGGAGGTCGGTAAGTGGGTCGAATGGGCACCTACCTATCAATTTCGGAATTCAGTTTTCGAGATTTTTGGTACCTAGGCGTATGGGGTATCATTTTCCCAAGTATTGAACGCTGAATCCGTTAGGACGAGTCCGGGATACTCCATATTCCGCCACCAAAGAATAAACAACCCTTGTGTTGGAATTTGCAGCGTCTTGGTTGGTTATTCTTTGAATAATCAACCTGTTTATGCTAAAAGTCAACCGATTTGCGCCAAAAAATTCTAGATCAAAATAGGCAAATGTTCATCCGCGCCGATTTTGGTAGTAGAAAATTTCCTTAAAATCTGATATTTGGGTCAGAGGCTCGTTTCCGGCTCTAGTTAGTCCTCAAAACTTTTCAGCCTGATCGGACCAAATTTAGGGGGAGTAGGGGTCAAAATGTGTATTTCAAAAAATGGATTTTCGAAATTTTTTGCAATCTAGGTGTGTGGGGTATCATTTTCCACTAAATTCTGGACGCTGAATAATGAAAAGGATCCCAGAACGATTGGCGCTCTGGAAGAGGTATGGGTCAAAATGGCATCTATTTACCCATCGATGTGTTTCAGATTTTGACTAGCGTGTGTGTATCATTCTACTAAATTTTGGACGCTGAATCCAATGAGACGGGTCCCAGACCGATTTGCGGCCACCGTAAAAGGTTATCAACAAATCTCCGATTTGCGCCAAAAAAAATTTCTGGGCGTTTCAAGGTGTCTAGATCAAAATAAGCAAATGTCCATTCGCCGTCCACGCCGTTTTCGGTAGTAGGAAATTGCCTATACATCTGACATTTTGATCAGGGACCCGTAGCGGCTCTAGTTGGTCCTCAAAACTTTTCAGCCCGATCGAACCAAATTTGTGGTGGATGTAGGGGTCAAAATGTGTATTCCGAAAAATGGATTTTCGAGATTTTCGGCAATTTAGGTGCGTGAAGTATAATTTTCCACTAAATTTAGGGCGCTGAATCGATTGGAATGAGTCTCCACGTCTTGGTCCAAGGAATAACCAACCCCTTGCAAAAGATTTTGCAGTCGTTATTCATTCCCACGTATATTCTTATTGCAGGTACCTTGCAGATTTGAAGTCGGGTAATTGCCCTACCACTTCTAACAGCGGACCCGATCGCGTTCTATCCTTCAACTTCGAAATTCGATGTGCTCCGCCCCACTTGAAGTCCTCTAACCCAGTGGAGTCTCAATTCTTCAGCCCCACCAACAAAGAGGACACGATCAAAGTAAGTTGACTAAAATAAGGACTTCCGGAACCTATTTCAGAACTCTGCCAAATAAGAATAACCTAATTTTGAATTTATCAGCGTTTCGTCTAAATCAACGCTTCACCGTTATTTCTGTATTTCAGACTCCTTCCAAGAGCAGTAACAAGGAAAATCAACTGAAAGAAACTGCTCAACGGAAAGTGATGACAACTCCATCTAAAATTAAGGCACTTTTCACCGGACGACGATAAGTTTACGTTGCCCCGATATTGTTGCTTTTATTATTAAGTCGCATGCATTTGTACTGAAATAACGAAGACTATTACCTTCTTTTCTTCAAAACAATGCGACGCTCGTACTAATCATTACCTTATTCTTAATCTGTTGAGTAAAACCATTGGCCGAGGTTTCCAGTCAATCTATTAACTAACTTTTTGTCCTCCGTGTAAGTTTAGAATTAGATTTAGATGTATTTTGTATTATTCCGACGTCAAATCGCCGGAGTACGCTTGTGATATTCATGTCTCAATTTCGTAGCCGTCATACTATTAGTTCCAGGTACTGACTCTGAAATTAATTGGATATTTTGTTGTACGATTTGAGACTGTTCAATATTTTTTGAATTTAAACATTATAACTGATCATTTTAGATCTGTCGTTTGGAAATATTTTCTCCGCCTGTGTTTAGGGGGGTTAGTTCAACATTATGGTATTGTCGCCGTTTCAGATAGCTCATAAGAAAAGCGCATCGTATCTTATTCTAAAATATAGATAGATAGAAAACGTGTTTATTTGAATTGAACAACAATAATAAATTTGCATTTGTGTTGATACACGGTATGGCAATGGGCCATGCCCGTTGCACCAACCTATTGAGGAAACACACAGCCATATTATGATCGTAAAGCCGAGATTAAATTTCACTTACAAATAAATAAATAAAAACCATTTTACAATGGAACATAACAAGAAAACAATATAATCGTGAACCAATAAGAGCGACAAAGACTTCACACAGAATACGAAATCAAGGAAAAACACAGCACACGGCTGCCAATTGATAGGCAAGGATGAGGTTTCAGTCCCAATTGAACTGGGCAACCAGCTCGGATCGATATGACCAAGCAGCCTGGCAAAATCTCGTTAGTGGGAGCCATTCAAACCATTGAGCATTCCGATTATGGAGTCGCGGGTCAAACTAGCCCACTCAACTGTGCAACCCGAAACTCAGCCAGAACAGACAATGCCCCAGAAAATGAAAAGTCCTCTGATTCACCAAGATTGCAAAGAGAGCACGCGTCCTGTCAAGATTGTCGTCCTCCTGAGCCACAACCGGCCGGCCATTGAGCGCCAGAAGGTCCCCTCTGACCCTACAGACCCAGCGGAGGGCAAACATAGACCTTTTTGACCCTCCTCAGTCAGATGATACTTCGAGCCCCATGTCCAACTGCCGATAAATTCTGCGATTGCGATGACAACGCCCTTGTGACAGTCTGCTCTCTCCATGGGATTCCAGCGTCTCTTGCAGGGCTCTGAGTGAGATCTCACAATGTGGATCCTCAAAGTGGCACCACAACACACGGTCTCTGCACAAACCCGAAGATTCTTGTACCAGAACAATCCCTGAATAATTGGTCTGCTAGCAACCGAGGGTACCGGCTCGCAGGCTAGCATTACTTGAGAAGGTATTGCAGGGAGAGGAGCTTAGAGAACGGGTATCACGCCAGTTCCAAATAGACAAAAATAATAGGCCAAAAAAACCTTGATAAGAATTTTGAAACCGTTCATGGCATCGTATCGCTGTGATCCCATGCGAGCACCATAATCAAAACAGTCAGAGGTTGCCTGGAAACCTTTTTTTGGCATGGATCGGTATCTGGGATTGCCGCGAAGGACCCATAAACACTTGCTATGGCATACTTGGCAGTAGACGATTTCTCCTTCAGATGGGTTATTCTAAAATATAGAATTGAACTCTGTTTGTGTTTGACGTGAATGTTCCGGAATTGAACTTGGGCTATATTAAAATCCTCTACGCTAATTCCTTCGGCTATATTAAAATCCTCTTAAACTCCCTCATCGAAGACGCTAACTCCCTTAAGGACGCCGACCCTTAACATGCGTCCAACTTTTTCACATTTGGATGGGATCACGCGTGAGGAAAATTTAATTACGAATTCCAAAACTTTTGGAAACAAAATCTTGGTGGGACGAGCTTAGTAGCTTTTATTAACGAGAGTAGCTCTTCAGAATGACCATAAAATGCTTCATTAACTGTAGCAATTCGGCGAAAAATTACATAAGACCGCAGTATTTTGTATGCGTTGTGCGTTCTCCAGAGGGAAGAAAACCAGCAAATGAATCGACTATTATGACATGTATCGAAAAAATTTAGGCTTCTGAGCAATGCAGATATTAACAGAATGAGGCCATTTTCTCAATCTGATGAGCATCATACCGGCAAAATTCATCATTGGGTTCTCCACCTTTTATAGGTGACTACTCATCAAATAATACAGAATAGGGTAGCCAGGACGAATAAATTTCTCTGTGGTTTTCTACCGTGTTTTTATTTCTCACACAGCACTATGTGGTGGAAATTATTACGTTGTCTAGGGAAAAAAAGAAAATATACAAGAAAGAGTGAAAGAATGCAAAAATCTAACAAAGCCACAAAGGAACAAACACTTCTAGGACATTCATCGTATGCGTGGTTTATTGAATGAATATTCAACAAAGAATTTATGCATCCGCAAGTTGTTAACGAGACAAAGAACGGGGAGTCATTACATCCTAGCGAATGAATAGGATTAGCGGTACGGCATCCCACCAGCGGTATTTGGTCCTAGGAGAACCTGAAACACGTTATGACGTCATTAGTTCTGGTGCATGGTATATGATTGAAAAATATTGCGATTGGCTGCCAACCGGCAAGAAAATCGTAAAGAATGTAGTGGTTTACACATGAAGAGATCTGATTTTTTCCCTAAATATTGCTTGTTCAAAAGTTAATATTAGAGATGATGTTCCCTTTTCAGATTTTGCTTGGAACGCAAGCCTTTATCACGAAATTATAAAAAAAAAAATGCAGAATTTCGATGTCACAGCGGCTGCTTCAGCTACCTACTGCAATGGTTCCAACGTGATCCAACCCGACTCCAGGATGGTCAGTTCTGTTGTGACCACATGGATTGCAATCACGGTGGTTTGGGTATTTGCATGGGCAATTGGAACCTGTTAGCAAACTGGAGAGAGCAAAAGCTACCGGTGACGTCACCAGAGATGGGTTGTTGTGTGTAAATCTGATATTTGGTATCAGGTAACGAAAAAATGACTGGGACTCAAGTGTTCTCAGTTCCTTGAAATGTCCTGTCCACCAGACCGAAGGCCACATCCATTCACTTGTCACATTTTAGCAGATCAGTGGGCCCATAGTACACACCCTGGAATCTCAACACGATGTTGAGGTTTACCATATATAGTATACCAGGTTGTCAACATTAGTCACTTCCTAGGCGCTGAATCCTTCCATTTCATAGTGAGCAGCGATTTAGCTTCTAACATGGATGATTTGGGCTGGGGGTCGAACAATTTGATTGACAATTGATCACCGTAATATGATTTCTATGCAAAATCGGCGTCCCAGCACTTAAGATTATTATTAACTCGAATGAAAATGAAGGCGATCATAACAAGTTAGTATGATCTGCTAAAATGTGACAAGAATGTGGCCTTTCGGTCTGGTGGGACAGGACCATTTCAAAGAACTGAGAACACTTGAGTCCCAGTCAGTTTTCGTTACCTGATACCAAATATCAGATTTACACAGAACAACCCATCTCTGGTGACGTCACCGGTAGCTTTTGCTCTCTCCAGTTTGCTAACAGGTTCCAATTGCCCATGCAAATACCCAAACCACCACGATTGCAATCCATGTGGTCACAACAGGACTGGCCATCCTGGAGTCGGGTTGGAACCGTTCCAGTAGGTTGCTGAAGCAGCCGCTGTGACACTGCAATTCCCTGCCTTTTTACAATTTTGCAATAAAGGCTTACGTCCAAGCAAAAATCTGAACAAGTATCGTTCTTCTCATTTAAATAAGCAATATTGCCCAAATTGATTGAAATCAACCTCGTACGGATAAAAAACAGTGAAAACGCAAGGAATAGTGAAGCTAAACACACGCATTGCCATTCCAGTACTTGATGAAATCATCAACAGCAATACTTACTTGCTTGTGTTGAGCTCTTTGAGCTTCTTCAACTTGGGCTCTCTCAACTTCGAAAAGAACTGGAGCCAACAGAATTGCCGATGAGCTGAAGATGATCCAAATCGTGGAACGGGTCAAACTGTACAGACCTGTGAAGGCAAAAGACTTCATTTTATTTCCAATTATGTTTCCGATTTAGTATGATACCAGTTAGTTCAGTACTTTACTTCAACTACATATATTTACTCTGTGGTGATACCAAAAAAAGATGGGAATCCCCATCTACTGACAGGGTTGGTAGCCAGTTCCATTGGTAGTTTCAGCCAGTGCTTTCCTCATACGTAGAATTGAATTTTAGGAGAAAATTCGTTCTAAATACACGTCCTTTTGCAATTAAAATGATTTAGCAGGGTTACGATGAAGGACGGATACACAATTTTGGTGTAAAAATAATTGAACTGTAAGTTCAAGGAAGATATACGACGTTTGGGGCAGATATTGATATTAAGCTCCATTTAGAGCTGGATTCAGTCGATGCTAGCAGCACTGAGGCGTGCGAAAGAACCAGAAAGTACAAATAAATAAATAAAACGCTGCAAATTCTTTCACAGAGTTGGTTATTCCTCGGACCAGGCACATAAGGAGTCATTTCTTCAATATGGGGAAAAGAGTGGGTGTGGTGGGTCCCGGACCTATTCCAACCGATTGGGGCCAAATAGTGGAAAATACCCCACACGCTGGTACCAGAAAATCTCAAAACACAAACATTCAAAATGGGTCGATAGGACCAATTTCGACCTAACTTCTTCGTGGGTGCCAATCGTTCTGGGACCCATTTAATTGGATTCAGCTCCAAAATTTAGTGGAAAATGATACCCCACACGCCTAGATGCCAAAATCTGAAAATCCATTTTCAAAATAACAATTTGAGCCCCTACCCCTCCCAAATGGTCTTGTGGTGCTGACAATAGTTTCGAGGACCAACTAGGGCCCCTGAGACCCTAATGAACCAAATTTCAGATTTTAAAAAAATTTGTTATACAAAAACGACGCGGACGGCGGACGGACATTGCTCATTTTGATCTAAAACACATGAAACGTCAAATTTTGTTTTTTTCCGGAATCGGAGAGATTGACTTTTTGCATGAAAACATAGGTTGATTATCAGAATACACAATCAAAATGGCTTCATGTATAACGTGCAGTATGAGGAGAAAACTCTCATATTGGAGAATCACGCAAGGCTCCAGCTAAGCATTTTGTAGTTTTGTTGGTACTTATGTACTCGGCATATTGATTTCGGGGTTGTATATATCTATATACATAACCACGGATTAAGGTGCAGCAATAAGCGCCTGGTGCCAAACATTATGGCAATCTAGATATCTTCCTGAAGGTTGTCTGCAGACGGAGGCAGGTGCTTCATGTCCGAACGTACCTGCTTGGGCCAAGGATTCAGTGGTTGACCCAGGCAGACGACACATGACAAGTTAGCTACAGATGAAGACGACGATGATGACAACCTTTGACTCCTGCTTTGAGCCACAGTATGCGGAAAATGTAACGTCTCGCACGGTTTCGGGGAACATCTCTGTGAGGCCCACAGCTCTCGGCCTAGAGTTCGTCCTCTTCCTGAAAAGCAAATCAAAACCAGTTGAAGCAAATCTCTAGAACTTGATTATTTAAAGGAAGAGATAACTACTCGAACAGCTACAAACGCTACAAGACGAAAAATGGGAATTCTACAAGGGTGACAAGGGGGTGGCCATCGATTGAAGACAACGTTGTGCGTGGTACGCCAGAAAGTCAAACCGAGGATATTCTCACCTTAACTTAAAAACTCAAATAAACGCAGTACTCACGTCATCATCGAACTGAGGTGTACACGGGGAACATCCACGCTTTTTTTAGAGAGTCACGTCTTGCTGCTGTCAGCGTGCATTGAAACCGATTCCGCTGTCACAGTCTGCTTCTCCAGGAGCCATAAGTAGTCAGATGTGGAAAACAAGAGAAAAATTGATTGATATAGTTTTCGGAGATTCACGACTCGCTACTTATAACCAATAAAACTTCAATTTGGAAAAAATGCGGAAGGGGTCGGGGTAGAAGTCGGTATCGAGTTCGATATCGGCGAACGAAATGGGATAACTAGAAAAGGGCAGAGGTTACTATCACGCAGTTACATCGCGTGTATCAAAATCGATAAAACAAATGTTGCCAACAGAAAGTGCTCCAGATATACGTCTAGCGAGCTCTATCGGCAACCGTTCCTGAAAGCTGTAATTGTTCAGCGTTCGCGCTGCTTCAAGATACGTTCAAATCAAAAATATATTTATATTCAATAGGTCAAGAACGCTGCAAATTCAACCAAAAATCGTGTATTACATTATTCTTGAAGCAAGGGAGTTATAGGGGACAAGCAGCGAATTCCCAGGACTCATTCGCTTAATTCTGCGTCCCAAAATTCAGTGGAAAGTGCTACCCTACTGTATAGTTCTCAAAAAAACCATTTTAACCAAAACCAATCCTCAAATTGTACCGGAGCGGACATAGTTCGAGGACCAACAAGTGCCAGGAAGAGATCCCTGGCCAAATTCTAAATTTTGACAATTTTTGTTCTATACCTACAAAAATTGGACAGATATTTCTGTTTGGTTGGTTATTATTATACAAGTCTAATTACTTTAGCGCCAAAAAATGTTTTCTGGGCGTGTTTTCCAAAGTCTCTAGATCAAAATAAGCAAATGTTCCACCATTTTGGTAGTAGACATTCTAAATTTGGGTCAGGGATCCTTTACGGCTTAGTGAAAACTTGGCAGCCCGATCGACCAAATCTCGGGGGGAGGGTTAAAATGGGTATTTGCAAATGGATTTTCAAAATTTTCGGCGATTTAGGAGTGTGGTTGGCTACCATTGCCTACTAAATTTGGACGTCGGAACGATTGTAAATGGGTTCGAGGACACTCCCTCTTCAATTTTGTCCCATGCCCGAGGAATAACAAAACCTCTGATTTTGATATCTTGAAAACGCAAATTGTTAAATTTGGGGAAAATCGGATGAGTGGTAGATGAAAACACGCAATTTTTTCAGAAATAATAATTACAGAACGGAAACCAATCCATCGTGCGCAATTATACTTTACAATGCCGCCTTAACAGAAAAACTTGATGCAAGCTCAACGCGAGATTGGGGGAATGAACGAACAGAAGAATTGTTACGACCGTTAGAAAATGGAACGGAAAATTCGACTTTCAGGAACTCGTTAACGAAACCCTGATGCCAATCTACCACAGTTGCAACTTTCATACTTACATGTAAAAGAGAACCAATATCAAAGAATTTTTTGCAATCTATTGTCATCAGGTACATTGTTAATTAGAACTAAAACGAAGATTTGAACATACGAAAAAAGGGTCATAGAGATACCGGGAAAAGACTGGCAGAATGAGAAAATTGCCACAAATAATCGAAATAATTTAAACTATCTGATGTAACTACAAGAATCTTCTGAATAAAATTATCTACCCTTACAA
>CM033998.1:3534236-3570463 GCA_019603395.1 Cyrtorhinus lividipennis
CCCAGCGATATCCGTTAGTCCTACCAAGTTGAAACTTGCTCTCGCTTTAATAATAGCGTCGTTAGAGCCAACTATAAATTCATTCGATGGGCAAATTAATGGGTGAGAATGATTTGGTATCTTTTCACAGAAACATGGAACTCAACGAGTCGTTCTAGACAATCATTTGTAGAAGATAATCGAGTTTTGACCATCAATCGATTCGGCAATCGATAACTCATTGATAGTTTTGCCTCAATTCTGCTCGTGCTTTAATGTTTTCAGGAGAACTAAAGCTTTGACTTTCGTCATGGCCTGTATAATTTGGAAAAATTGTGAAATTTGTGATTGAAAATGTCAAGATCCACCGTAATGACCTTCCGCCGTCCATCCCTTTTTGGGCAGTCCCCAAAATCTGAAATCCAAGTCAGCGACCAGTTAAAAGCTCTCTTGGTGTCTCTCGAAATGTCGCAAAAGAAGACTGGGTATGGGTGGAAATTAATTTTCTACGTTTTGATGAACCAATGGCATGTGAGTAATATTTTCTATTAAATTTTAAACGTCAAATCGACGAAGCCAACTCTAAATTCATTCCAATCGTGCACAAAGGTTACGGGAGTACCTTCACTGGAATATATAACTAAACGAGTCCCTCTAGACAATCATTTGTAGATAATAATTGAGATTTGATCATCAATCGATCAATCAATGATAATTTTGCCTCGACTCTGCTCGTGCCTTGTTGTTTTTGGGAGGACGAAAGTGAAGGGTTTCGTCAATATCTGCACTTTTGGAAAAATTGTAAAATTTTGTGTTTGAAAATGTCAAGATCTAAAACCGAAAGGTCCTTTTGTCGTCCTCACCTGTTTGGGCGGTAACAATTTTGCTGCAAATCTGAAATTTGAGTCAGGGGTTCTTGGTGTGCCTCGAAACTTTGAGCCCAATCGCCACAAAAGAAGACTGGGCATGGGTGAATGTTTATGTTTTACGTCTTTGAGGACCTAGGGGCCAAGGGAGTGTCATTTTCCATTGAATTTTAAACGACAATTTGATTCAGGTAGATCCTGAACTGGAAGTGGTTACCTTTGGACCATTTACTTGGAAAAAAGTAGGTGAATTTCTTTTCTAAAATAGGTTGGTTGCTCCAAATACCTCAGAATATGAGCAAGAACCAACTAGAACGATAAACCCTTCTGAAATTTGAAGTGTTTCGGTATATTGAAGTTGAATTAAATGCAAATATAACCCACTCCGACATTTTCCATCAGGGTTCAGATTCCCCTTGTAAGCTCAAAAATGTGTGGTGCCGCAAGAACATACTCTCCAAATCGGGCTTAAAATGTTTGAGGACCATCTTAAGCACAAAAATGGTAACTGACTTAAGTTTCGGATTTTTAGAAGAATAAAATCCTTCAGCCAATAACAGTAGAAACGGCAAACTGACACTTTGGTAAAATTTGTTAGATATCTTGAATGGGAAAGATGAATGAAAACAAGATGTGAGAGTGTTAAGTTGGAGTGTTAACATTCAAAATACCATTTATCCTCTGAAATGATGAAACATTCTCTTTTATATTTTAAAAAGCCAAATAAAAAAAAAAAAAAAAAAAAAAAAAAAAAAAAAAAAAAAAAAAAAAAAAAAAAAAAAAAAAAAAAAAAAAAAAAAAAAAAAAGCAACAACAGAGCATTTTTTTCAGAAGAGGGGACTTTTAGAGGGACCAGGGGAACGCGACAGGTACAGTAGGGGACTGTCCCGATTCTGAAGGACACTTTTAGTCACCCCTAATATTATGGTCTACACCGGGTATTTTCATAAAATAGTTTTTCGAAATTTTCGAGGGACGTTTTTCAGGCGGCATGGAGTAACGATTTTACATCTAAATTTTCGGGAACTAATTCAGCAAAGGCATTGGCCTCAAAACCGCGATAATAATACATTTCTTTCTTTCTTCAATTTTGTCGACGAAGATTCCGATTTAGGAGGCGGTCCTCATATTTGGTTGTAGCTACATTTGAAAACCTCCCACACCGAGTAAAGATTCGGTCTGAAAATATTCGTTTTTTCGCATGTCGCTTTGAACTCCCAATCCCAAGACAAAAGGAGGTCCTCAACGAATAGCGAGCCCACAAAACGGTTGTCAATTGAGGCGGTTTGTCTAAAATATTTAACTTCACGAATAAAAACGTCAAGTTTCAATGAAAATCACTCTTTCTTGGTAACGGATGGGTACTAGAATGACGCAACAAAACAAAATTGCACAATGCAGCTGGACTGAAAGAGCTTTTTTAGTACCCGGTGTGCGCTTTAATTATCCAAATGGCCTCCTGCAGTAAAATGAAACGTAATGTACATTCAGGAAGAACGGTCACACTGCATGGCCACACGTACCGAAGCACTGTAAATATAAGGCTCCGCGGTGTTTGTGGGTCGAACTAAAAACTCCGTTTGTGTAAAACCAGAACGGAAAAGCCAACAATAAAACGTCACTTGTTTTCCGAGTTTAACAGTCGCTTTGGAGTTCCGGTTCAGAGTTGATGCGAAGTTTTCTACTTGAGTTTACTTATAACCCTGGCACTTCGGTACGTTTCAGTGGCCATGGGGGTCGGCAAAGGTTCCCTAGAGAAGGTTAGAGGGTGAATGCGATGTAATCCAAAACGTTTGAGACGGCCAACGTTGGTTGAAATGATCGTGAAGACGATACTGAGGGTGTTTTATCAATAGCCGTCTTTTTCACTCGTTGATTAGAGTTCCTCACTTGGTAGTAAACGGAGAATCCTTGAACTATTGCCAATCTAACATGACAAAATTGTCAATAAACGTCACGATAATTTCTTCCCCTCCTCTTACATACCGGTAAGTAGACAAATAATATCTATATGAAAAAAAAAAAAAAAAAAAAAAAAAACTTTTTCCACAGGATTTGGTTATTTCTCGGACCAGGCGCATAGAGACTCATTTTAATCGATTAAAAAAAATGTATTCATTAATCTTTTGGTTGGTATTCCTTGTAATAATCAACCTATCTTTTCATGCAAAAGGTCAACCTCTCCGACTCGGCTCAAAATTTTTTTCTGGACGTTTCATGGTGTCTAGATCAAAAGAGGTCCGTCCGCCGTACGCCGTCCGCCGTTTTGGTAGTAGACAATTTTCTAAAAATCTGAAATTTGGGTCAGGGGTCTGATACCGGCCTAGGGGACGGTCCTCCAAACTTTCATCCCGATCGGACCAAATTTGGGCGGGGTAGGGGTCAAAATGTGGTTTTTGACAAATGGATTTTCGAGATTTTGGGCGATCTACGCGAGTGGGGTATCATTTTCCACTAAATTTTGGACGCTGAATCCAATGAAATTTGTCCCAGGACGATCGGCACCCACCGGAAGAAGTTATGGGTCAAATAGGGTATATATTACCCATTTTGAATATGTGTTTATGAGATTTCTGATACCTGGGCATGTGAGATATCATTTTCCACTAAATTTTGGATCCTGAATCGATTGGAATTGGTCTAGGACCCGCCACACGCACTGTTTTCCCCATTTCCCCCATGTTGAAGGAATGAGTCTCCATGCGCCTGGTCCGAGGAATAACCAACCCGTGTGTAAGAATTTGCAGCGTTTTTTTTCAAAGAAGCTTGAAATTCTTAATCAATTAATTAATTTCTTAATTAATGATCTTTTTGAGTCTGATTGGGACTCTTGGGGATCTTCTTTTTAATCTAATTACATGAAACATAGGCAGTGAGATGAGTAAAATACTCGTACGTATTTTGGAATTGACTTCTCGAGATATTCGTGGGAATTTGTCCCAAATAATAATCGTTTTAGGGTAGTTTGATGGGGTTTGAAAAGTCTAGTCATTATTATTTTAATTTTTTTCAGTTGTTTCCTTGGTTACTAAACCTAGAAGCCTCAGACAGAAGCCTCAAAAGTACTCCTCCCGGTGTAAACCATTGAGGAATCATTTTCAGCGCTTTCCCTTTTGATTGAATCTCAATTGACCCTACTGAAGCACATTAGTCCGAAAGACGAAAAAGTAGATGAAAGAACTTAGTAGACGACGGAATCACGTTTTAATAATTATGATAATAAAAAGGAAATTTCAGCTTCCCACATTACATTGTTGGCGGGTTTTCTCGACTTTGTATTTCCCCTTCGGGTAGGTATGGATTAAAAAGTAAAATTGGAAAAGAAGAGAATTGAAAGAATAAGTCTGAATGTATTATATCGAGTATTGGAAGCCGCTATGTGACCCTGTGCCTTCTGATCGGAAGGATAGGACGTGGTATGCTCTCTATACAAACAGAACAAACCGGGTTGCGGGAGTCGCCAGTGCGATGAAGTTGGTAAGCAAACATGGAAGTGCACGACTTGCAGGGCGGTTTCCCTTCTCGTTATGAGGCTTCTGCAGATAAGCTGGCTCATCGGAAAGAAAGAACGCTGTCCCCTAGGGAAGGTTTGCAGCTCATGTTGTACTTTTTCTTTTCTTTGGAGTGAATCTGAAAAGCTGAAGTGGTTTCATTCTTTTTGTATTAAGCGGTTGAACGTTGAATCTGAAAAATGAATTCATCGCGTGTTCTCAAGGGCTCTCAACCACATGAATGCAGGCATGCTCTGACAAAATGCTATTCGGTATTTTACATCTGTCAAGAATGAAGATCTCTATGCAAACAACGCAGTGTCCATCAGCCCTGTGTGAGGGAAGTTTTCACTGTGAGAGAAGGAGCGTGGACTACCCAAGCGCCGTACGTATCCACCAGATAGATAGATAGATAGAAAACGTGTTTATTTGAATTGAACAACAATAATAAATAAATTCGCATTTGTGTTAATAACACGGTATGGCAATGGGCCAGCCCGTCTGCCAGGGGATGCACCAACCTATTGAGGAAACACACAGCCCATATTATGCTTGTAGAGCCGAGATTATATTGCACTTACAAATAAATAAATAAAAACCATTTTACAATGGAACATAACAAGAAAACAATTAATCGTGAACCAATAAGAGCGACAAAGACTACACACAGCATACGAAAACAAGGAAAACACAGCACACGGCTGCCAATTGATAGGCGAGGATGAGGTTTCAGTCCCAATTGAACTGGGCAACCAGCTCGGATCGATATGACTAAGCAGCCTGAAAAAATCTCGCGAGTGGGAGCCAGTTCAAACCATTGAGCATTCCGATTATGGAGTCGCGGGTCAACCTAGCCACTCCGAACTGTGCAACCCGAAACTCAGCCAGAACAGGACAATGCCCCAGAAAATGCATAATGTCGACTGATTCACCAAGATTGCAAAGGGAGCACAGCGTCCTGTCAAGATTGTCGTCCTCCCGAGCCACACCCGGCCGGCCATTGAGCGCCAGAAGGTCCTCTCTGACCCTACAGGCCCAGCGGAGGACAAACATAGACCCTTTTTGACCCTCCTCAGTCAGATCGATACTTCGGAGCCCCATGTCCAACTGCCGATAAAATCTGTGATGCGATGATAACGCCCTTGTGACAGTCTGCTCTCTCCATTGGGATTCCAGCGTCTCTTGCAGGGATCTGAGCTGAGATCTCCACAATGCTGGATCCTCAAAGTTGGCACCAACAACACAGCCGGTCTCTCTGCACAAACCCTGAAGATTCTTGTACCAGAACAATCCACGCTGAACAATCTGGTCTGCTAGCAACCGAGGGTACCGGCTCGCAGGCATAAGCATACTTGAGAAGGTATTTGCAGTGGGAGAGAGAGCGTGTAGAGGAACACGGGTATCACGCCAGTTTCCAAATAGACAAAATAATCCGGTGTGTTACGAGGTAGGCCAAACAATCTCTTGATAAAGAATTTTAGAACCCGTTCAATGGCATCGTATCGCTGTGATCCCCATGCCTGAGCACCATACGTCAAAACAGCTCGAGACGTTGCCTGGAAAACCTTGTATTTGGCATGGATCGGTATCTGGGATTGCCGCAAGAAGGATCCATAAACACTTGCTATGGCATACTTGGCAGTAGACGATTTCTCCTTTAGATGGGTTACGTATCCACCAATTTCAAAGTGGATATTATGACTCCCATGTTCCCATGAAGAATGTGTGAAGAATCATCGGGTGCGATCACCTGCACCGGTCGGAACTCATTAGCGATAAGTACATACATCAACTGCACTTGCTTACTCAAACAGGTAGCGAAGGTCGTTTCCTTATCATTTACACCGATAAAGCTGGACGCATCTCTCCGGCTGATCTCGAAGCAACCAGCACCCAGCGAAATGTCGATCCGTTTCATTGATGGCCAACGTGACAACCGCCTCACCGTTGTTGACGGAATGAAATTTCATAAAATGTGAGTTCGTTGAAAGTGTGAATGGTTACAAGTGGCGTTGCTCGAAAAGGGGGTGTCACGCGCGCATATACGTTGACGAGCCCGAAGAAATTATAAAACAAGAAGGAATCCACAATGACGATCGACTCGCATGTGCGCAAGTAGATAAGGAAAATATTTCGAATGTTTTAAAAAGGAAGGCAGATGACAACTTGTACGACAGACCGAGAAAGATTATTCTTATAGTCCGTCGTCACTTCAGTAGACAATATTGTTGCGAGCTGGCACCTGCGCCTGTCAAATGGGCTGCCAGCGTTGCCGCAGGATCAACAACCTGTGGAGGGCCAAGGGAGTCATTTCGAGGAATTGTGCATTGTATCGAATTGGCTGGAACCTTCCCGTTCACTTGAGACAACACGTCGAGTTCCCAGAACCAGGGAAGGTTCGAGAACATTCTCCGCCAGGCAGCAGGTATAAAATGGACCCAGGAACGCTGCGGAGTTCAGTTCAATTCGGAGTCTGGATATAGATGCTTCGGGTTATAAATCGTGCCATGCCACATTATAAATAGTGCAACAACCGCTACAACCGTGTATTGTGATTCTGTCATTGTGTAAGTGCGTGAATGTGAACAGTGTATTCAAGTGAACGAATTGTAATAAATTAGTTACTAAAAATATAAATCGTTACGATATAATATCATTTTGACGATGAATACAATTTGACGACCGTTACATCAAATGGAATATGATCAAATTACAATGTACAGGTCTCGAAAATTGATTTGCCAAACTTCCTCCTTTCCCGTTTCAACAAGCGTAGATTCCAAAAATTCAATGTATGTCTGTCTTCATCCGGTTGGAGGAAAATACCGGTGTAGTGCGTTCTTAACGATGCAGCTGATATGGTATTTGGCTCCGATGCAGTTGATCGCTGATGCACATGATGCAGAGAGCGGTGCAGTTGGCTAACCCCCGATTCATCTAGTTAATGTCGCTCCCCATTATAAGATCTAATTCAACAAATTAACGCAGCGAAATCAGTAAAATAGCCTAGGAATAAAATTTTGAATTGAGACAGCTCGATCTGTGAATATTTCCCCATCTTCAGTAACTTTTAATATTATGAGCTTGGTAAAAAGATGATTGTATGGTAAATAAGGTACGATAGACTTGACATGAAGCCGGACGTACTTCAATGACCAACTTGCTCCGGTGCCAAAACAATTCGCGTTGGACGGCCAAACAAACAAAAGACGGCTTGTAAGTTGTACGACGGACAAGAGAACAAGAAGAAAGAAATAAGAACACGTCCGCGGGCAACGTCCAGCAGTTGTATACTGGTCCGACGGAAGGCCTGGTGAGTTACGACGAAGTTGGCGATGAGTCAGCACGCGGTACACTTCTATCTTCGCGAAATATTTTATAGTATCGCCCTTACATAGTTCATATCCCGACAATTTCCCGGCCGGGATCTCACTTTTACGTAGCTTACAACTCGAACCGAGTGAGCACCGAAAAAAAAAAAAAAAAAGACGAACGAGAAGAGAGAAAAGAAAAGAGAAAAACCTCCACAGTTTCCTTTCGGCCGTCATAATCGGCTTCCTTTTCCTCACCTACACATTAGGGGGAAGCCGTATTTCAGGTGGCTGTTGCTACCGATATAAACGCGAGTTTCCGCCGTTGCTCACAACGCACAACGTTCGCTTCATTTTTCTTCCGAGTAGGTAATATATGAACTGAATGAACGCAAGGGCAAAGGTTTAGTTTCAAGGACGCAATTGAAAAAATGAAAATACATTTTATTGTGGAGCATGTTTTTCAAAATTCATGAAAAATGGAAACCCCACACGCCCAGGTACCAGAAATCCTGACACATACCAAATGGGTGGATACATACCCATTTTGACCCATAACTTCTTCCGGTGGGTGCCAATCGTTCTGGGACACACATCATTGAATTCAGCGTCCAAAATTTAGTGGAAAATGATACCCCACACGCCTAGGTAGCAGAAATCCCGAAAACACATATTCAAGATGGGTGTATCTATGGGGCACTACCTACGACACTAATTTACTAATATAATATTGAGAAAACGTAGGTAATTTAGAAGGCTATAATAATTGTATTAAATTGAATTGAATGGTACGGAATAAAAAGCTCGGACAGTAAAAAGAATTGTAGGCAACTGCTCAAAATTGGTTGCTAAGTTAACAGCTGGTTATAAACAACAGGATATGACGATGTGTTTTGTTTGTCTATTCGGCTGAAGTCACCCACATGGGTACCTAATAAATACCCAATTTGACCCATTACTTCTTCCAGTGGGGGCCAATTGTTCTGAGACCCATTTTATTGGATTCAGCGTCAAAATTTAGCGGAAAATGACACCCCACTCGCCTAAATCACCAAAAATCTCGAAAATCCATTTTTCAAAAAACACATTTTGACCCCTACCCCCTCCAAATTTGGTCCGATCGGGCTGAAAAGTTTCGAGGACCCATCTCGGCTGGGAACAGACCCCTGACCCAAATTTCAGATTTTTAGAACATTTTCTACTACCAAAAACGGCGTGGACAATGGACGGCGGAGGCGGACGGCGGACGGCGGACGGCGGACGGACATTGACCTTTTTTGATCAGGACATCATGAAACGTCCAGAAAAAAATTTTGAGCCGAATCGGAGAGTTGACCATTATCATGAAAACATAGGTTGATTATTTCAAGGAATAACCAACCAAATGAAAATATCATTTTATTGTTTTTTTATGTTTTATCAAAGGTTAATGAAAAATGAAACCCCACACGCCTAAGTACCAGAAATTTCAAAAACACTTATTCGAAATCGGTAAATAGGTACCCATTTTGACCCATAATCTCTTCCAGTGGGCGCCAATTGTTCCGATACCCGTTTTATTGGATTCATCGTCCAAAACTTAGTCAAAAACGCCCAGATCGCCGAAAATCTCAAAAAATACCATTGTTTGAAAACATATTTTGGCCCCTTAACCCTCCCCCCCCTCCCGAATTGGTTCGATTGGGCTGAAAAGTTTTGGGGAACAACTAAAGACGAAATTCCTGACCAAAATTTCAGATTTTTTGAAATTTGTCCACTACCGAAATCGGCGTGGACGGCGGATGGCTTACATTTGTTTAATCTCAGCCGTACACTGTCCGCGCCGTTTTCAGTATAATAATTCATTAATTTTTGTCAGGAACGCTCAACTACCGGAAAGGTAAGGGTAAAATGTGTTTTTTTTTTTAAACTTGATTTTTGGGACTTCTTGGAAATGACAATTCGTGGCTCAACCAATATTACGTGAAAACGTGAAACCAAGAAATACTACAGCTAACTTGCTTTCATGTTGCTACCTTGAGTGCCTTCCGTATGGAAGCAACATGAAACCGAAATGTGTTTGTGGTTTTGAAAGAGTTGTGGCGTCCTATACCAGAGTGATTCAGTTTGTGGCTGTGGAGTCTCATTTCAATCGATTCAGCGTCCAAAGTTTAGTGAAACAAGATACACCACACGTCTAGGAACCAGAAAGCTCAAAAACCCACGTTCAAAATGGGTCGAAGGATATTCAGCGTCCAAAATTATGTCGAAAATGAAACCCTACACGCCTAAATCGCCAAAAAAATATAAAAATCCTTTTTTGAAAATACACATTTATACAATAACAATACGATACACATTTTGCAGCCCTAATTCCTCGAAACTGTCGACAAACAGGGTGTCCCACAAGTCTTCCCTTCCCCTCCCATTAAATCTCTCAAATGGGAGTAAACCAAATATGTTTTCAAACCATTAGTTTTTTGCAGGGAAATTGAATTAACACGCTTTCATTCTTACAGATGGTTGGTTATTCCTCGGACCAGGTGCATGGAGACTCATTTCTTCAACATGGGGAATAATGGGGGAAACAGTGGGAGTGGCGGGTCTCGGACCCATCCCAATCGATTCAGGATCCAAAATATAGTGGAAAATGATACCCCACACACCTAGGTACCAGAAATCTCGAAAACACATATTCAATTGGGTATTAGATACCCATTTTGACCCATAACCTCTTCCAGTGGGTGCCAATCGTTCTGGGGCCCTTTGGTCCGATCGGGTTGAAAAGTTTCGAGGACCAACTAGAGCCGGAAACGGGTCCCTGACCAAAATTTCAGGTTTTTAGAAAAATTTCTACTACTAAAGTCGGTGAGGATGGCGTACGGCGGACGGACATTTGCTAATTTTGATCTAGAGACCTTGAAATGTCCAGAAAATTTTTTTGGGCCGAATTGGAGAGATTGTCTCTTTGCATGAAAACATATAAGTTGATTATTCAAGGAATAACCAACCAAAAAAATTTTTTTTTTTTTGGAATTTTGGCTTGTTCAGGGCTTTTTGTTCCCAATGTAAACGCATCCTTTAATTACTGGTTACATTGATCCCATCAGCCGCAGAATTCGTTGAAGCTTTGACTTTGCTTTCGTTATTTTTCATCCGATTTTTCGCATTCGTTTCTCGAAACTGGCCAGACCAACTCCTGTTCGTGCCTTGTTCTCTCCGACCGCAAATTTAACTCTCTTCGCTGACAACGCGCTTCACCGGGGAAATATCCGGAGCAAACCCAGAAAGCCTCCGGTAATCTTACGTCACGAAACCCTACAGCCCCTTTCACCCCCTCCCCTGGATTAGTTCCAAAACCCGGGTAATCCGCGGGACGCGGTAAATTGCAGTTACAACCAAGGTAATATCGCCTCCTCTCCTATGTACTCGCGCTTATCCACGGTCGAGTGGAACGTACACAAAACCCGCTTTCGCACACACGACCGAGACTAGCGAACAGTTGAATAAAACAATGAATTAACCCGTTCGTGTCGGCCGTCTTCCTTCTTGTGCCTGAATAATCACATTCCTCTCCCGACCACCGGCGCAGCACGTATCACTTGATTGATACTAAATAATGTATAGCATGGATTCTCCAAATCAATTAGAGAATTTTGTACCCTAAAAATGTTTCATGTCCACGCCAATTCTGGTAGTGGAAAACTTTTTAACAATTTTGACCCATAACTTCTTCCGGTGGGTGCCAATCGTTCTGGGACCCACTTCATAGAATTCAGCGTCTACGATTCAGTGGAAAATGATACCCACACGCCTAGGTACCAAAAATCTCGAAACACATATTCAAAATGGGTAATAAATACCCAATTTGACTCATAACTTCTTCCATTGGGTGCCAATCGTTCTGACCCATTTCATTCATTCAGCGGCCAAAATTTCGTGGAAAATGATACCCTACTCGCCTAGATTGCCCAAAATCTCGAAAAATCTATTTACAAAAAAAAAACACATTTTGACCCCTACCCCACCCAAATTTGGTCCGATCGGGCTGAAAAGTTTCGAGGACCGTTCTAGGCCGGGAACAGACATCTGACCCAATATTGACGTATTCAAGGAATAACCAACCAACAATGTCACAGGCAATGCTGACAAAGGGAGACCAGAGCGTGATTTCGTCCGTACTTCCTGTGTTAAGGCCAGAATCTGGCGCTTTCGAGCGACCGCATGTTCCGCCGGGAAGAACGAAATCATTAACGAGCCTCGGCCCCCGCTCGCCATCTTCCGGTCCGCTGGAACTCCGGGAGAATTACAACAGTTTGGGAGGAGTACTCTGAATAATGGCGGCGGTAATTGGTGGTAAATAAGTGTGATATATAGGCGCCCGTCTCCGGTATCTATCTCTTCGGCCCTCCGGGTGAGAATTGGCTCTGCCCAACGTTAATTGGCACCCCTTCCCACCGAGGGAAGCCAGAACGTTTCCTTCCCTCACAAAACCACCCCCACCCCCGCCCAACCACCCCTACTCAACCCATTATCATATTGGGTTTATTGAAATATGGACCTCTTCCACCTCGAACCGTTTTCTCATTATAAATGGCGGCCTCGCGTCGATTTTCTTCCTGATATTGAATTCAAGTTTTCATTCGAGCCGCCGATTTTTCTTTTATTCCTCTCGCAGTCAGAACTGAGTTCTTTCAAACCGCATTTTCCGGGAGTTTCCACCTCCGCGCTGCCGAAACGAAATTATTATCTTGATAAATCACATCCGAAAAAGCACTTATCTTAATTGTTCAGCGCTCCCCAGCGCCATCTGTACACGTCTCCGGGTCAGCTAAGGCAGTGAAGAATACTCCAAGGAAATTTACACCCACGTGCCTCGATTTAGGTCAATTACTCGTAAAGCGTTGCCTCGTTGTCGGCTTGAAAACTCGACGAGTATAAATCATGAGGCGAAAATCAGCGTGAAAAATGTTATTCCGTGTATTGTGTTGTGATTTCGTTTCGAAAAAGCTCTTAGGGGCGAGTGCGTTCGCCAGGAACGGGTGTTTCAGTGTCGGTTTTCCCTGATTTCCGCTTGAAACACTTTCCATTTCATTTCTTTCCACTTGTAAGAAGAGAAGAGAATTTCTCCGGGCGCATAGGGCGGGTTAAATCTCTAGATATCCGAGGTAGTTTGGCTTTGAGTGAGACGAGACAGTGTTTTCATACCTCATACGTGATTGAATTTATTTACATTTATTTAAAGTGTCTCATAATGTAACGAATGAACTAGAAGTCGCTCTTATTGAGTTTATTACCAATAATTTGGTTATTTAGGAATTAGGGTGTTTGCTTGAATGTAAAAGGAAATGTTACCACACATCGCCTCCAACCATCGATAGTGGAAAAACATCGAACCTTCGCGACCGATGGCAAAAACATCGATTTTTGGCAAATATTGACCATTGATGATCAACCCTAAACACAATATGTTTGTGGGTGAGTTGGGGGGGGGGGGGGGGGGGGTTTCGTGTAGTACCATTTCGAACGCACCAATCTCTAAACAAGTGTCTTTTTAAACATTTATTTTTATTTATGAGTGACAGAAAACCGAAATCATAGGAATCACAGGCAGCGAGTCCATCAATCAAAGTTCCGTCATCTTCGAGTCTCCCGGCAAGTTGTCGAAGCTTTGAGAAAGGTCTTTAATGGCTGTTCGATCGGAAATTTTCCAGTCCGGTCTCATCCTCGGCGTTGAATAAATAACGCGTCGAGAATGGAAAAGGAGGGGTAGATCGCGTCTCTCTACGGAGTTGTTGCATAATTCAAGGTCACTCATGGATGCGGTCATCCCCGAGTACGGACACTCGGCCACGAAGAGCCTTTATAGCCTCGATAAAGGTGTTCTGTCCTCGTTTGTACAGTCGCCTAGGGTTCGAAAATGGAAGGGGTGGAATAGGTTGCCATTACCGATGGATCCGATGGAAAAACTCTTCCAGGTCCTAGATACAAAAACAGCAACAAAACTAGAAAAAAAAATGATGGAACTATTTGTGACACTATGTCCCTTCATAGCATAGACAGGACTTAGTGACCTAATTTCCACAGTTGGGTCCATTATCAGAGTGGGTTAGCAGCTTGGTTGTTTTAGGTGGCCTTGGGGTGGGAATTAAGGGTTGACAGCGGAGTGGTAGGGGAAGTGACTCTGGTGAATAGACTTGACAATCAAAAGTGGTTAACTACAATAGTAAAAGAGACTCCTTCCTTTAATATATTTACATTACTTTTTACAATAATTAGTACTTGATTAAAGGCTTCATTATTACAAAGTAGCGTATTCATTTGAAAATTATTTTTTTTCTTAATTTAAAAATTCCTTTTAACGTATGCAGAGTGACAGTTGTACTGTCAGAAGGTAAGACCTGTCTATACTCTTGACTGTACCTTACTTATATCTGGCCCTACACCCCTCAGCAAGCTTCCAACCCCCACAGAGTCAACCCTCAAATATGGTCCGTCTTAATAGCTCTGGCGCTAAACTAGCATATTGTATCTACCAGAAAACCCGTACAGACAAGTCCAGTAAAATCTGAAAAAATTCTGATTCTGGATTGGAATCATTTTGTAATAGACAGACTACGGTAAGCGAGACTAAGAGGGTAAAATAAAGCGTTACGGTCAAACTGCGCATGCGTCAAAATCTTGCGAGTCACCTTTGAAATCGTCTAATAAAACGAAGAGGCATTATGCAAAATTTGTATTTTGATAAATGGATTTTTACGATTTTTGACGATCAGGGTTATCATTTTCCACTAAATTTTGGACGCTGAATTAAATCAAATGGGTCCCAGAGCGATTGGCACCCACCGGAAGAAGTGATGGGTCAAAATGGGTGTCTATCTACCCATTGAATGTGTTTTCGAGATTTCTGGTACCGTGTAGCGTGTGGGGTATCATTTTCCACTAAATTGTGGACGCTGAATCGATTGGAATGGGTCCAGGACCCACCACACCTACTTTCCCCCCATTTTCCCCATGTGAAAGAAATGATTCTGGTCCGAGGAATAACCAACCCGTAAGAATGAAAGCGTGTTAATTCAATTTCCCTGCAAAAAACTAATGGTTTGAAAACATATTTGGTTTACTCTATGAAAGAATTTGCAGCGTTTTTTGTTTGTTGTGTTGTAACGAGCAATTTGTCTTGAAAAAAAAAAAAATAAAAAAATAAAAAAAACAGTAGGTAAATTAAATCAAATCTGTCAGTCGAATTTTCAGTCTCTGGCGCGGAGTGCACAATCTTCCATTTTTCAAATTAAGTTAACAGAATTAGAACAGAGCTTTCCCGTTCCTTGCAGATGAACCAAGAAATAAATAACTCGAGACATAAAGAATACAAAAGTAAATATCTTGATTGTATCCTAAAAAATTAAAAATTATGATAACAAATAGAAAAGACTTGAGATTTGTGCCTTTGCCAGGTACAGATATTGTTCATTAATACGTTTTCGTTTTCTCTGATGAATGGACGCGACTTTATTCAAACGGTATTCACTATATTCCGGTTCGCGAACTGGATTTAGAATGGATTTAGGAAATGACGGGCTCAACGCTTTCAAAGATTGAAATTGAATCGAAACTTCGTGTTAACTGTGTGCCTGACGGGTTGAATACACAACAAACGGGTTTGAAGCTCACCAAAGTGAAAAGTGATTGCAGAGCAGAATGCTCGAAGGGCAGTTACTGAGAGTGTTGGAATTGACAGAGTAAAATGGAGAAAAAAAAAATGAAAAAGGCCGTATTTTTCAATTAAAAAACTGTTTGCTCGTGTTGCCTCACATTTTTAACCTTACTCAACTCGCTGCTCAAACCCGAAAGTTTAATTAGAAACTCGGAAGGAAATGGTTGAGGGCGGCCGTTGTCGGATTAACTGCGGCAAAAGAAGAAGTCTCAGCGACGGTTAGACGAAAGTGAAATAAGATCAAGACGTTATCGAGATTGGAGGAGCGAACCTGTCGAAGCAGGACTGAGTCTCGAAGGTTCCGATCCGGATTGGGCGAATGAAGAGGGAAAGGACGAGACGTTCGACGAAGAGGAAACCCAGTTGAGGAAACCCTAGAAGTGAAATCTCTTTTCGGCATCCCGGCAGCGGGGGTGGAGGCCATCTCTTATTCAAACGCCATTGGTTGTCCTTAGTATAATCGGTTTACTCCTCGTTTCCACCCCTCGCGAAACTACCTCAGCGAATAATTACCGCAGGACTTAGGAGCGAGCCAGGTGCTCGAATCCACACGCCTCTACCGCACCCGCCTCTCGATTTGTTCTCACCCCAAAAGTTTGCGACCAGACAAACCACCCAGGATCGATCCTTATTCAGAAGGTATTCATTTCACACAACTATCCATTAAATTCAAAATCCGCTGGGCAGTGACGAGTTTATGACCGAAATGTATTTTTAAAAAAAACGTAAATTCTTTCGCAGGACGAGGAGCATGATGGCATTCAATCGATCAGCATTCAAAATGAACTGGAAAATGATACCCCAGCCAAGGTATTAGAAATCCTGTGAATAGGTACCCATTTTGACCCATAACCTCTCCCAGGGGGCACTCGTCTCAATGGTTTAGCGTCCAAAATTTAACTCAAATATGATATCCCACGAACCTAGATCGCCAAATATCTTGAAATAATATATCATTGGAAAAACACATTTTGACCCCTACCCACCATAAATTTGGTCCATCGGGTTGATAAGTTTAAAGACCAACCAGAGCCAAAAAAACGGGTCCCTGACCAAAATGTCAGATTTTTAGAAAATTTCCTACTATCAAAAAAGCCTGGACGGCGTATGGCGAACGGCAGACGGACATTGGCTATCTTGATCTAGACACTGACTTAACGTCCAGAAAAAATTTTGGGCGAATCGGAGGGTTGACCTTCCATAAAAATGGTTGATTATTCAAGGATAACCAACCAAAACATGCAAATTCTTTCACAGGGTGGGTATTCTTGAAAGGAACATGAGACTCAGTCCAATCGCAATTTCAGCGTCCAAAATGTAGTGGAAAATGATACCCCGCACATAGCTACCAGAATATGAAAAACCATCTTCGAAATGGCTAGTAGATACCAATTTTGGCCCATAATTTTTCCGGTGGGCACCAATTGTTCCGGGATCCATCTCACTGAACTGAGCGTTCAAAATTTAGTCGAAAATAATACCCCACATGCCCTAATCGCCGAAAATCTGGAAAAGTAATTTTTGGGATACACATTTTGACCCTTACCCCCCCCCCCCCCCCCCCCAATTTGGGTCCCATGACCAAAATTGTGTATACACAAAATCGGCGTAGCAGCGGACGGACATTTGCTTATTTTGATCTAGACACCTTGAAACGCCCAGAAAATGATGTTGGGCCGAATCGTAAGGATTGGATTTTTGCATGAAAACCTAGGTAGATTATTCAAGAAATAACCAACTAAACGAGCATTATTCGCACCAACGTGCATCTTGATTTGCACCCAATTTTTTGCACATGTCTTTTCATAATGAAAACCATTTTTGGTCCCAAACAGAATCTTAGCCCATGAGAGTCTAAAGTCTCGTTTGAAGTAGTGTGGTTAGGTTACACCTTATTCTAGTGCAATATCTTTTTCATTTGGCAAAAGTTTTGTATATTTTCTTGATCAGTCAACTGACTTGTAAAACTGCCCAAAAGACCACCAATTTAGCAATCTGCCCGAAAGTCAACTATACATAGTTTTTAAAAGACTGCCTGAAATTTTACTAAATATGTCGGCTCGCTGAATGTGGCTTATTTGTAGATTGCATGAAGGTTGACTGATTTTGAAGATTCTGCCTGAAAGCCCATCCATTTTGAGGACTCTTCCTGAATGTCAACTGGTTTTGTAAAGTCAGCCTCAAAGTCAACTGATTTTGTAGACCCTTCATAATAGTGCGCCCCCATAATTCGGTTCACGATTTTTTTATACGTAGGGGTGAGGTATCATTTTCCACTAAATTCCTGACGCCAATCGATTGGAATGAGTCCGGCACTCACACCGATTTTCTCCATTTTACTCAGGTCCAACGATACCAATCCCTGCAAAGAATTTGCAGCATATCCCCTGGCTGGTAGTCGAGAGACTGAACTACGCTACTTGGTTATTGTGTCTACCAAGGGAGCCAGGTTGGTGTTATGCGTCGCGGAAAACATTGTGACGACCAGAGCGTAAAAACCGTACAAAATACAACCATTTTTTTACCCGATTTATAAACCTTTGACGTCATATTGGTATGTGGGAAAATGAAATCTCTTCCTTTTACTAAATTCAAGTGACAAATCGTTTTTGACACTTATTCGACGCGCAAAAATTAACGTCTTGACATTCGCATCAAAAACTCGACGAGGCGAAAAGGATAATAATTTTCAAGAGTCGGAACTTCCCTCAAGGAAAATCTTCTCAGGGAACGAGCTTTACAACGCCCCGCTCTTTGCCTGGGATGGAAATAAAGAGCATGAGTGGCTCCAATTACCGAGTTCATTACACTATAAAACCTCTACCTCCCACCTGAAAGCCCCGAGCGGACTCTTCTCTTTGAAGAAAGGTTTTCTTGCTACACTTATTAGACCTCGGGAAGCGCCATGTTCTGAATTTATGGCTCTTATCCATCCCCGTTCCTCCTTTCCGGCATCTCCACGGTGCCTCTCTACATTGCTTGGAAAACCAGCCACTTGCCGATCTCCAGGCTTGCCCTAAAACTTCATTAGTGAATCCGATAGTAGATATGCCTTTATGACTCTTGACTCCCTTCGCCTGCTCTTCCGAGCGTAATACAAATTTTAAACGCTAATCCCCTTCTTCCCGTCGACCCTTGACTATATCCTCTTGCCTGATTACTTATCAGATTAAAATATGCATAAGTATCTCGGCTCCTTTTGCGTCTTTTCTGTCTCGAGCCTCCCCTGTGAGCTTGAAGCGGCGTAATTGCTTTCTTGACAAATATCGCTCTTGAAGAGAAACCTAGTGTATGGGTTAATGAGAATAAGCTGTGAGCTTGTCTGCTCTGGGGTTCAAGCAGGTGCTTGGCTCCTCCACCTGAGTCGTTGATAAATTGGAGCCGGGAATTTTTAACGAGGTCCAAGGGAGTCACGCAGGTATTTTGTGTGCTAAGTAAAAACCAAGTGAAGAAAGACTTAGCATTATCATGGACCGTACACATGGATGATTTTACTCTTCAAGGAGCCAACGTGTCTAGATGTGGCTGACCGAGCAGTGCAGTATGTATGAACCATTGCTGGCATACGGAAGTCTGCATCCAGCTCGGGTGGTGCAGTGCCAGGCAGGCAAGAGGCAAATCTTTGTTGGCCTGGGCCTGGTCATTGTGAAGTAGATAGGAACTGCTCCTGATCACACATGGTGTGTCTGATAGCATTTGGAGGTGATACTGTTGACGTATTGTTTGGAAGCTGATAATAAATCGTTAGTTTTGGAGTGGGTAGATGCCCACACTTTTGGATATGAATTGGCAAGTGCGTCAGAAAACACAGTTCTACAAGAACAAAAATGCAGAAACTGGGTGAGCTCGTGTTACTGAGAGTTATTAAAACTATCCTGTTAGAAGAAGAGCTAACAACAATCGCCAGGCCCAGGTAGGGTGGAGAGATTCTTGAAAGGACTATTACCATACATGGGGTGGGGAAACACCACTACCTGTTTGGGTGGATGCAGGGATAATGCAGCAAACAATTTTGGGATACAGAATTATAGATGCAATTGCTGGGAGGGGAATAACCTACCATGTTACCAACTCAAAAAAATATGGGCGCACAACTCAGCAGTATATGGTAGGGTGAACATCTTCATTTCCCGAATACCTTGATGCCTGAGCGCTTAGTCCACCGGGGTGTTCTCAGTTTCAAGAGATTTGAAACACTGGGTGGAGAAGGTGATGGCAGAAATGTTTCTAGGTTCTGCCTGGCTCTCGAAGAATTGCCAAAGTCTGGCAACGTAGCTGCTGGTTGATATCTTGCACTCAGCGATTAACAGCAATAATCTACACGTTGTTCATTGACTGCTCTACCCAGAGTAGTTCAGGGTTGATTTGTGACCCTTCACTGCCAATCCAGCAGGAATCCAGCAGTTCACCAGGCCATGGTAAACCTCCCTGGCAGCACTGGCCGGCCATCAGCGATGCTCGATGTATACAATATGTTTTTATTTTCAATTTGCAGGAATTTGAGGATGTTTGGGTACCAAGTATATGACCACAAAAAGTGCCGACCACGAACCTTATTGACGAGGCTCGATAGCCGTAAAAGAACCATATCAAAAGGACCAAACGAAACGGTGAACCACAAGAAGGAAAATTCATTCTAATTGGATTATGGCAGTTTTACGACCAACCCCTATTCCCCCTTATCCAGATGGTAAACGGACATTTGTCTGTGTGGGACGACTTCTGGAAAAGGGACAAAGGACGATAAAATGCACTTGTTCAATAAATCACGACTCATTCAAGGCCCGGATCCAGCCGGAAGGGCCTTCGTGAGTATTATATATAAAACCACCCTTCGGTCACGGTTTGCGATGTCTTTTTATGAGAAGTGTATGAGGGAACAGGGCGATGGTCGAGGGCGGTTCGCCTCTGATGGGAAGACATTTCCTCTTCTGTCCCTCTTGTCCTACCTCTTCCCACATTTCTCTCGCTCAACTTTCTGTCGCCGCGATTTTTCCTTTTTTCCTTTCGGCGCACTATTTCTTATTTTCTTTTCGCCACACGCTTTTATCAAGAACGGCGTGGGGCCGGAAACTGAGCTTCAGGAAACAGCCTCACTTACTGGAATGTTTCGTCTCGAGGCACAAAAGCTCAGGTCAGGACGCACACCTCTTCTTTCTCATGGAGTCGGTTTTCCCGCTATATTTTTCAAGTCCCGCAGTTTTTCACCGACTTTGTCCACGTGTTGGCCGACGCGACGTTTTCCTTTTGAGAAAGTTGAGGCACCTACTCAAACTGACTGGTGTACATTCTTCGAAACCAATATCCCCGGATATGAGGTGATGCTCGAGAAATTCGGCTTGGAACAGGCATTCGAATTTTCCGAAATGGATCATCTCTGTTGCTGAGCCAATCGCAATTAGTTTTTTTCTCTAGAAATAACATTAGATCCCTTAAGGCGATGAACCACGGCCAAAGATGATGGTGTTTCCTTCTGCCATTTATTCTATTCTATTGACCGTAGAAAACCTTCTCTGAAAATCCTTCCTACTTATTTCCAAACTCTTCTAAAAAGGTGTTCACAAAAAACCTAATTTGTATCTGAATAAAAATATCGCGAGTGTTGAAGACGGAAAATACAGTGGCTACGCTATCACGATCTCCGACGGAGTCTAGTTTCAACCCTAGAAAATATCGAGAAGAAAAGCGACTAGGGAACGGTCACATTCCACCCCAATGAGAAATACAACGTCGATAGCCTTTCAGACTCTCGACTCGACTTCTATAATCCAATTCAGTTGATTCGCAATCGCGAATGCTAGCTGATTTCCCTCGAGGGTCCAGCAAAGAACTAGTCGTGGTATTTGTAAAGGGGCATAACTTCAACATCCGGCGTCGGTTGAAACTATCGGAAGATTTCGCGTTTGATAAGTTTTTGCGGTTATTACGTTTGAAAATGATGTCGCAGAAATGGGTAATCTCATTAGAGGGCTTTTCACAATTTGTTCTGATCATTGATGTTCATCGAGTTGGTCGACAGATTGATTGAATGCTAAATCTATTAACCCTAAAATGGGAGATACGAGAGATTTTTACTCAATAGCACGTTTTAACTGCGGAATAATGACCAAAATTTGTTTATTTCTCGTCCGTTTTTCTAGTTTTATAGAACGGGGATTAACTTTTGAGGTCTGGTTGAAAAATGTAAAAGTATGATATTGGAACCTTCTGCATTGATCAAGTTAAAAATCATCTTCATCGGGGAATGTCGCCACTAATGGGTTGCGTTACGTGACCATTGAATAATAATAATAAAAAAAAAGGGATATTTTTCTTTCTGTTTTAATTCCTTTCAACTCCCGTAGCCAATTCCCAGTCCGGTGAAAAAAGTAAAAAAAAAAAATGAAAATTTATGTGTCACACTTTGCAGTTATATCATCCCCTATTTGTGCTCGCTGAACCGGTTGTGCGCCATAAAAAAAATTGGTTGAGTGATCAACTTTCATGAAATTTTGAGTAGAATCCCAATCTGCAATCCAAAATTGGGATTCCCATTCAAAATAAGAATGTTGGCGTCATGGTTGCGCATGTGCGTGGGGGGTGGCAAAAATGATATTTGAGATATATGCGAAAACGTAATGAGGATAGTAAAAAATTTGTAAATATAAGCACAGGAGAGGTTATCCAAATGGCGAGGATAATATGTTATGGCCACCAAGTATGTTATATTGTCCTGAATATTCTTCTTACTCACTGAGATACTCACTGATAAAGTTAGAAAAATAAAAAAATAAATAAAATTGGTTTATAGTGTACTTACAGAGAACTTCGAGCTTCAACGTCTCCCGCAGAGGCACTTCGTGTCGGACGGTCATGATTTCGTTCGATGCTTCGCACGTGAACGCTACGTCGTTTTCCCATCTTGTCGCCGTGAAAACTAAAGTCGAGGTCGTATTGTACGTGCCGTCTCCCTAAAATCAGAAAAATCAAAAATTTCCTTGAACCGACACGATGCAGTTTTTATATGTCATAATTTGAGTGAAGAGAGTGTGGGGTACGTTGTTAAGTTTAATTTGCGTGGAAAGAGCTGAAAAGCCTGAAAAAAAAGAGATGGTCACGTGTATCAACCCTTCCAACTCCTCGCTCTAACCTTGCCCATACTGCCAACGTCGATCATCCCCTAATTCACAGCTTCCCCCACATTTTGTCCGGATTTACGACAACAATCGTCTTCGTTTCAACCGATTGTTCATGTTTTGGTTCCACTAGTGTCCTTAGATGACCCTGGATGATCAGCAGGGAACATGAAGACACCATCTTGATCAATTCGGGTGATTAGCTGCTTCCTTCATATAGTTCCCACACCACTCAATCCCCTAACCGATTCAACATGTCGAATTATCGATACAAAATGATGAATATTCGCGTTCATTTAATTAAATTTAGGTCCCTGTTTTGAGACTTTTACGGGGATTAATTTCCGAGGTCTGGTTGAAACACTTAAAAATAGATAATAAAATTGGAAAAATTGATGAAAAGAAAAAAAATCCCCACTAATATATACTAAAAAAGATTATTTTTTCACGCGAAATAAAGGGTAATTTCGGTAATTAATCAGCAGAAATTGGTACCTACCTAGGTACCAGAAATCTCGAAAACACACTTTCAAAATAGGTGGATCGATACCCATTTTGATCCATAACCTCTTACGGTGGGCACCAATCGTTCCAGGACCCGTCTCACTAGATTCAGCGTCCAAAATCCAGTCAAAAGTGATACCCCCACACGACTAGATCAACAAAAATCTCGAAAATCACTCCTTCAAAAAACACATTCTGATCCCTAACCCCTCCCTTCCAAATTTGGTCCGATCATGGACCAACTAGAGCCAGATTTTGAAGATTCTTCCTGAAAGACCATCAATTTTGAGGGCTATGAAAGAATTCAAAGAGTTTATTCAAAGAATAACCAACCAAAACAATAAAAATGTCCTTGAAAAAAAAAATTATTTACCTCCATTTGGACAATTTTAGGAGGGATGGAACTACTCGTGGGGCACCCGGTATATATTTTTTTTTTCTTCTAAATTCGTGATTAATATTGTCAATGACTTTGATTTAGGCAATCATGATGAAAACATGGTGAAGATGAAATCATCAAAATACGAGACTGGATTTTCTCAATCTAAATTTTCATAGATTAAGGAAATCTAAATGTGACAGCTTTCGGATATTTAAATATACTCCATTAAAATAATAAGGCGTTGTACTTTTATAAACAGTAACTAGATAAGTATGAAACATTTTAAAAATAAAAGAAACTCTGCTGCAATGTGACAAGAAATTTCAAATTTCAATTTCGACAAGGGGATTTTCAATCTTTATTCCCAGAGAAAAGCATTCGGCCAGATTTGCCAAGCTCTTCGGAGAATAAAATAATTAATTAAAGATAGAGGACCGTTTTAATTAAAATAATTTCGAGTCGGACGTAGGTACTTACTCAGCGGCGATCATAAAGGCCAGGGGAGACAAGAGGATGGGATTATAAGAGGTAGGTATTTGTAAAGAGCTCAAAGACTAAGCCCCAACAAATGAAAATGGGAACCGTGGAAAGGTTCAAAAACTCAACTTCCCTTCTCAATCAATGGTATTTAAGTCAAGTTCTCCCTTTTCGCCAACTTTATTAGAAAAGGAATCCTTTCGTTTCAAGGGGACGACGACCCAAGCGTTGGGAACTTTTTCTTATTCTGTCCTGGAGGGAAGCGAACTCGCTCCGTGAGCACTTTGACTAGGTCGGCTTTTATTGGCCGGCAAATCCTCGAGCCTAGGCCTCTGCGCGATGGTGGAAAACTTTTTGAAAGCTGGAAGTCGATGACGAGGATTCCCGCTCCAGTTACACAGTTTTCAAAGCTGTTTCCAGAGTACTTTCGAAGTATTTCGTCTCAACCGCGCGCAAGGGTGAGTCTTCTGTCTGATTTGTAAGTGCGTCGGGACAAATGCTTCCATCTTAAACTTGGTGTGTTTAATAATATCAAAACGTCGATGCGTAGAGAGAAAAACCCGAGAACCGTCTTGACTGGGGCCGATTTTGAACTATCGCGGTGTGCTCACAGCCACTAAATCGTCGTTGTCGTAATATGAAAATAATAATAATGACCACAGAAATATGCCCAACGTTCCAATTTTACGAAAATGACTTTTTGATACTGATTGTCCATCACGTTCAACGCTATCTGTTGGTGATTGCCGTCTTTGCCGCAAAGCCGATATTTCTCATGATTCGCCGCTATTGTCGTCGCTACTAAAGAGAGAGAATGGCATAAATGTTGCGAATGAGTATGAAAAAATGGGGGAAACAGTGGATGTGGCGGGTCCCGGACCCATTCCAATCGATTCAGGGTCCAAAATTTAGAGGAAAATGATACCCCACACGCCCAGTACCAGAAATCCCGAAAACACACATTCGAAATGGATAGATAGGCACCCATTTTGACCCATAACATCATCCAGATGCACCAATCGTTCTGGGACACTTTTCATTGAATTCAGCGTCCTGAATTTAGTGGGAAATGATACCCTACACAACTAGATTGCAAAAAATCTGAAAAATCCATTTTCGAACTACACATTTTGACCCCTACCCCACCCAAATTCGGTTCGATCGGGTTGAAAAAGTTTCGAGGACCAACTAGAGCCGGAAACGGGTACCCCAAAATTTCACATTTTTAGAAAATTGTCTACTACCAAAGTCGGCGTGGACGGCGGACGGATTTGCTATTTTGATCTAGGCACCTTGAACGCCCAGAAAAAAATTTTGGGCCGAATCGGAGAGATTGACTTTTTGCATGAAAACATAAGACCGCACACACCAAAACTAGACAACATATGCTCAGCACAAGAGCAAACTAAATAACTGAACAAGATTATAGGTTGTTTGATAGAATATTCGCGTTGTGGTTTTTGGTCAAAATCTACAAAGTTCATCAAAACTCGTCAACTTTGGCCCGTTGTTCAGAATTGGCCTCCTTCGTCCACTTTAGATAACAAAAAACGACTTTTTTGAGGCTTCAAACAACGCGCATGGTCTGGAAGCGCCGACATACAACATCTGTGTCAACCTCCCTCAAAAAGAAAGACTCAATAAATTCTCATGAAAGGAGCTCCACCACATCATCGAAGTCAAAAGTGAACGTGGAATGACGAGTCCCCTTTCATCTCCTTCGTGTGTGGATTGCTTGAGGTGACCTAATTCCTCTTGAGCAAGCCCAGGCGCAGGACCTGTTGACTAGGACATCACCGTTTATGCGACCCTCGACCTGCCTCACCCTCTCAGCGCTCTCGTATTCCCTTTGAAGGCGACTCGTCCTTCCCTCTTCGACTGACTTGAAAAAGGCATCCTTCAGTCAAGCATCTCATCAAATCATCAAAGCGATCGACTCAAGGACCACGTAAATAGCGTACGTCAAAATAACGGATTCAACAGTCAACGTCTTCATACACGCACGAGCGTATAACGGTTGGCCTCTGAATGACATCAGAGGTTACAATTCAGGAAGAACAGCATATTATTCCACAATGGTTGAAGATTCCTAGGAGCAAGAGACATGAGGAAAAAAGGAATGTGAGTGTCCTACCGTCATTCCAATCGATTCAGTGTCCAACATTTAGTGGCAAATGCTCAGTTTCCAAACCGAAAATGGAGTTTCAAACAACGGCTGCAAATTCTTTCACACGGGTTGGTTATTCCTCGGACCAGGCGCATGGAGACTCATTTCTTCAACATGGGGAAAATGGAAACGTGGGTGTGGCGGGTCCCGGACCCATTCCAATCGATTCAGGGTCCAAAATTTAGTGGAAAATTATAACCCACACGCCTGGGTACCAGAGATCTCGAAAACGCACATTCAAAATGGGTAAATATGTACCCATTTTGACCCGTAACCTCATCCAGAAGGCGCCAATCGACCCATTTAATTGGATTCAGCGTCCACAATTTATTGAAAAATGATACCAACGCCTAGATTGCAAAATCTCAAAAATCCATTTTCGAAGTACACATTTTGACCCCTACCCCTCCCAAATTTGGGTCCGATCGGGCTGTGAAAACTTTGAGGACGACTAGGCCGGGAAAAGAAACTCGACCCAATTCAGATTTAGACAACTTGCCCATACTCACAAAAAAACCCAGAGGGCGGACGGACATTTGACTTTTCTGATCTAGACTCTTGTGAAACGTCCAGTAAAAAAACATTGCGTCACCAATGTGTGACCTTTTGCAATGAAAACATAAGTAGATTTATTCAAGGATTACCAACCCAAAAACACATTTTTGCCCAAATTTGGGCCGGTCGGGCTGAAAGGTTTTGAAGACCAACCAGCGCCAAATTCGGGGCCGATTTCGGGGCAATCAGAGGGGTTGACCCCTGGCATGATTACCGGATGGGGGGGGGGGGGGGGTGAGGGGGCTTAGAGGCATCTAACACTGTGTATTTCTACACCTTTTGCCCCGTTTATATATAGTTTATTTTCCAATCTATTTATAACACGTCAACGCTTTTGATGGATCTTTCGTACTCTCTACAATAGTTTGACGATTGGAATCTTCTCGTTAATCTGTTCAAAGAGACGTAATTATTGTGTATTGATCTCAATACGAAGCTATTTCCACAGGTCATAACCGCATTTTGTCCGCAATATTTCACCATCATATTCTGATTCGTCCTATGGAGAGTGTAATTAAGTAATTTTGAGCTAGGTCGACAGTTGGAGAACATTTGTGCGGTTATTGGTTGTGATGTTGAAATGGAGCTCTCTCAGAGAATAATGACGGCAGTGGACGCGTCAGGTGCGGCAATGGCGGTTTCATTCGCATAATTTGTTTCAAACGTCTAACGTTTGTTTGTCAGAAACAATGAACAGAGAAAGACTGGTCGAGGAGAAATTGACAAGGTCGAAGCTGATCGACCAACGAGCAAAGGGAATTGAAAGGGAATACCAGAGCCAAGTGACCCAAAGTGGTGACAAGGTACGTGATTGAGTCGACTGAGGGAAGCCAAACCCCGCTAATCCACCCACAACCCTCCACGATCCTCCCCGTTGACTCCCACAACGTAATTAGTACCAACCGCCCCCTTAATGATCCCTAAGCAAGTACTATACCCATGTACCAGCTCTCCGGGCCGAAGAGGCAAACTTGTCCTGGACCTTGCTACGCCTTGTTCAACTTTAGTGCATATCCTCAGAACAGAGCAGAGAGCGACCCCTCGCCTTGTTAACCATCCTAACTGAGTGGCCCTCGTTTACTTCGAAATCACCCTCCTTCCTTCCAGGCTTAAGAGCCAAGTGGTTCTCGGATTTGGGGGTACTTAACTCTCACCCAGAGAAGCATTAAGGACGCTATAAAGCATTTAGCACACGTGCTCGCGTGAACAACGTTGACTACGCGGAATCGTGACTTGGAAATACAACGTTCCTACAATCGGAATGCTAACGACGACAATCGTCTTTTAGGAGAGAAGTTGCAACTTTTTCACGAACGGTGAGTCGTTAGGGGAGTAAACATAACTTGTGAGGGTTTGGTTGTATTCCCGTGGACTGGCTCCATCTCTCACACACCGGCGGCGAGACTCAACAAGACACTCAAAAATACACATAACTGCTTCGAGGATCCGAAGAAGGCATCTTAATAAATCGCTCTATAAATTTCAAATCTTCTGAAATTATTTCCCTAATATGTTAAGACGTCTAATGAGTATGACCTCGGAGTACGAGACCGGGCCTATGACAGGACAGAGTAGTTCATTGACGGGAGATTTGGTGTTGTAAAATAGACAAATCTTCGACTTTTCTACCGTTTCAGGAATATTCGGGAATTTAAAAATAAGCTATAATGTATCCTCTTACATACTTAAGATTGGAGCCTGACCCTTCAGAATCTAAACAGATACCGATGGGGGATCGACGTTCTTCACATCCTTCGATGTTCCTCACAGAGTTCAAGCAAAAGTGGTTAGAGCTCCGTCATCTTCAAAGAACAATTTTAGACCTCAGGCCGCCCGTTGGTACAAGGGTAATATAGGCAGATTGCAATATCGGAGAAGCCCATAGGAAAAGCCCGAGGAGGCAGGCCATCTTGGAGCATAAAGGCAAACAGTAATGGATGACAAAGAGCGAAGACGTTAGATGCACGCCAAAAGAGCCCGCAGGGCCTTTGAATATAACTACTGGAAAGCCAGCATATAGCCTTCTTGACAATATGGGCTAGAGCGAGACTTTCATATGGACATGTAATGTTCCACTACGGGGGGGGCAACCGTACGGACTTGATGTTTGACGAACACACAGGACATCCTCGTTGGCGTATTCATGATATATATCATACTCGCGTGATTTTCTCAACACGATACCCCGATCCGTGGATTTCTAACCCCCTCCCCTGTTGACATCCTTGACATAACGTCCCTTTACATTGAGAACAAATTAAACTGTCAATCAGAAGTGGGTGAAGTTCATAAAGGATCCATTTTCAGGGTTGACGAGTAGCCATGTAGCTGAGTATTTCCGTGACAGAGCCAACATAACCGAAAATTATACCTCATTTTTACCAGTAATAATGACCATTACATAGAATCATCAACACTAATAAATTGGGGCAAGCCGTTGAGGGACTTCACATTTCACACGAACATGTCGTCCCTTCACTCCATATTACTAAAGCGTAAAAATTGAATTTCGCTGAAAAGAGAACTTGAAACTTGAGTTAATTGAATGTTTTTTCATTAGAAATTCCAACTCCTTTAATTTGGGTACTTAAAATAAGAAAGTTCAGGAGTGAGTGAATGAATGTTATTCACCCCAGCATCGGAGCACTGACCCTTAACGTAGCCAAAAGAATACGTTGCTCATCTTAGTGCGCAGGTGTAAATTTAATACGGCATGTTCACATTATGGCAGGATTAATTAATCATCCCCTTAACCACCTTATTAATTACATACCTACTACCCTTGAAAGGGAAGATATAATTGGATTATGTGCGCCATCCATAGTAGGCTGGTCCTGGCTCGCACACGCGATTGAGAGGAGTATAGAGGAGATAAGAACCATTCATGAAGTGTGAATGAACGGTTTTGGTTTATAATTCCTTGGAAAATCAACCTATTTAATTATGCCAAAGATTAACCACTCTGACTAGCCCCACAATTTGACTAGTTTGAACAGTTTGCGTTTCAAGATGTCTAGATGTCCGTCCGCCGTAGGCTTAGGGTTTTTAAGCCGTGTTTAGTGGAGAGAATCATCTAAAAATTTTAAATTTGGTCGAGGACCTCATTCCGGCTGCAGTTCGTCTCTCGAACTTTTGCAGGCCAGATTCAACACTAAATTTGGGAGAGTAGTATGGGTAAAAATTTATTTTTTCTAAAAAATGGATTTTCGATTTTTGGCGATTAGGCGTGTGGGTATCATTTTCGACAAATTTTGCGTCCTCTGAAATCGATTGGAATGGGTCCGGGACGCCCCCTGTTTATCCCATTATCTCAAATAAAAACCGTTCGAGTCTGATCGGAACCCATCTGAACCGTTTCACTGTCGAAAATTTAGTGAAAAATGATACGTTGGTTCAACTAAGAATCAAGTGGTGCCCGAACAGAATCTATATGCAAGTACAAGGGTATACTGATGGAATAAGAATAATGAACTGATAGGAAAATACTGGAGGAAAATAAAATATAAATATTGAACAGTCACGATTTGTTCACTTACATTATTCAGTTTTGACTATCAAGTAAACTTTCAAATTTCGTGAGGATTTTATCCTAATTTTATACGAATTTAACAGAAGACAGTTAGGTTATACGTGGTATATACATAATATCATAATAAGATGGAAGGTTGGATTGAGAATGTCGAGTGTTTAATGGTAAATTTGAAGACATTTTGTAATTTTGTTAAGAAAAGAAGGTTTACAACCTACATCATCCTATTTTGAATATTCGTAGTTTAAGTATTATTACCAGGACGTGATTTCAACACTCTAAAATAGCTAAAATCTCCGTTTAAATAGAATTTTGTGAATATTTACTGATGTTATGTTAATCAGGAAAAAATGAAAAACGTATAAAGCTCATCCGCAAAACATTTTGCTGCCTTCTGAATTGTTTCCCTGTTCTTATTCTATGCGACGGTTAATCTGAGTCCATGCACAAGATCCAACAATGATCCAAACGCATTTAATTTATTCAACCTTATCACAGTCGCTTGAAAGTGTCGAAGCCGAATAATCCCCCCCCCCCACAATCTTCATATCATCTGTAATTTTTTACAAAACACCTCCTTATGTATCAGTTGAGAAGGTCAAATGTTTGCCTACCCAAAAGTTAGGCCACAAGTTACGTAAATTACACTAAATGAAGTTTTTCAAGCAGCACTAATAAATTTTGGATTTAGAATCAACGAACGGAACGTGACAAAACTAGGGAAGTTTCTCTTTCTTCAATGCGATTACAAGGGTGTATCACTAAAATAGGAATAATAAACTGAATGTTCGCTATTAGAAGTTCTCCTGTTCGGTCCGTCAACCAAACTAATGATCTCCGTTAATATGGAAGCTTTTTTCCGACGCGGAAAAGTCGCTACTGCTTCGGGCGGTTGACTCGAACTTTTTTCGACTGCCCTCATTAAACTACATTCAAACAAAGAAATAGAGATTCTAACTCGACTTTGAAGGAGTTTTAGTTTCATCAGATTCGGCGGGGTTTGGATCAATGTGAATCTTAACTGGGTAATGCTATCAAGTCATGGTCAACCGAAAATGTCATCTAAGTGCGTGTATTCCAAATTTAAGATGTCCAAGAGCCAAAAAGAAACCCTTTAAAATGCTTAGAAAAATCTAGAAGTTAGCTGACGTCCGAGCTGCTCCTGTATCATTTACAGCTCAATACTCTTGATGGAAGACGTGATTGTGGAGGGGGATGAGGGCATGTTTTAGTTATTGCTATTTCGGGCTTTTATTAGGAAGCCACCATCAACATCATGTTTGATTCTTCAAAATCTTCCATTTTAGTATATTAAAACTGGTAAAAACTTCAAACCCTTTTGTGTTGTCAAAAAGCAGGGTGGTCGCTGATAGAACGGAGCAAGCCCACGGTTTGTAGTGTGTGACAAACCACTGTAGAGAACACTGCAGGGGGGCATACAAATTTGGTTCAAAAGCTTCCTATGAGAGTCGACCCACTGCTATGTTGTTTCAAAACGAATGTTTTGGCACCCAATCACATTTGCATGTGACAGGATGAGTGGATCAAATGGGGTGTTCTATTCAGAAATCTTTGAGTTTCCTTCACTGATTTTGATTTTCACGAACTGTCGTTATCAATCTGAACCCGGCTAACACATCAGTGGCAGGCATCACATAAAATCACAAATAATATTTCCTGTCCATCAAAGGTATCTTCAACATATACACTTTGTTCTGTCAAAAACAAAGTTCCTGCCCTTTACTGCTATGTTATTTAATGACCAACTCAAAGCATTTTAACGGTATCAACATCCCAGGTTTCGATTAGGAGAGGTCAGTGAGTCGAAAAAGACACAATGGAAGCCAACAACACAGATCAGACTACAGAAATTCCGTACATAAGACAACTAAAGATTACCGTAGGCTACAGACATTTTGACGGCAACATGTGTGATGTGTTAGTTACAGATGGACCAAAAACCCGGGCATCGCTGCAAACATCAGGGAGTTTGATTGCAGAACTACTTTCCAATGATTCTATGGTTAAATGAACGCATTTTCTTAGACATCAAAAACATGGTGACTGTCACAAAGACTTACTTATGAGGGATTTGTCAAACATCTCGCTATACATTACTGCAAACCAGAGTTCCTGCATTGTTGTAAAAGTGAGGCGTGATCGGTATACAAAAACAGAGGTTGTTAAGATGAGGGAAAGAATTTCACAAAATCCAATTAATTTTTTTGTAACCAATGAATGAGACGAGACGGATTAATGCAACAATGTGGGTTTTTTCGGACTTACCACGAGAATTACATGCCGTAGACCCGTTATAACTACGACTTTGTCCCGTCATTCTCAGAGCATCTCATCTTCCACGACTTCATCCTCTGACGACTTCTAATAGTAATCTTGCCCTTTACCAATGTACAATAACAATCGTTGGAAAACGTAAAATACATCCCATATATTCAGACCTGCAGAAGCAATGAAGAAAATAATTACGTTTATCAGTACTTGGTTTAAAAGGTTCCTTCTGGTGTCTATCCAAAATGCAGCGTGTAAAAGAACAGAGAACAGTTAGAACGATAAAGTCTTACAATATAAACAACGTCGTATTTCGATCGTTATCTGCGTATTAAATGCATCTTTGTTAATTAGATCTCGGAGAGATTCCTCTTCAGTGATCCTTAGCTCCTGCTCAAAGCACGAGCAAAGCCGTTTATAAGGAATTTACATATAAATCAGCGCCAAGGAGATCGTGGCGTTAGCGTGAGGAGGGTAATTGTATGTATATTGTATGTTCCAGTTAGGCGCAGTTAGCACGTTCTGCGAGACCCTTTATTGCCGGGTTTGCTCGACGGTTTTTTCCTCCTTTTTCGCATTGGGTTTTTAGTGTTCTTTTTTTTATAGTCCACTAAACTACCTCCGGGGATTTGCCGACACCGCGTCCTCCCTGGCGATTTATCTGCTCTTCGTCCCATCCAGCCGTTACCCCAGGCGCTCCATTGGCTTTTCTCCGAGCATTGTGCGGGGGACTTCACCTTAATAAAAACCTCCGGAGTAGGAACGACTAGAAAGGGCGTTTTAACCCTGTTTTAATGAATGGTTCGTACTCTATCCTACCCTGAGCCTCGGCAGGGCATCTTTCACATTACTATCTTCAATCCTATCCGTCGCTTTTCGGCTCTCAAAGCCCTCCAACGACCGATGATTACTCAACTCGGCAGGGAATAGGTAAATCCCTGGGGGGATTTCAAAATGTTCCTATCGCTCGAACGTACTGACAACCAGAATCCAGCATTGACACAATGTTACCTCGAGCCCACACACGTAACCTAATAGGTGAATCTTCTAGATGACGCACAAATATATCTGGCAATGATCTGGTTGATTAGTTTACTTAGTCTTACATTCTATACGAATATACAGGGTGACAGGCAACTCGAATTCAAACTTCAAGATCTTTTAGGAAATTTTATGCAGAACAAAAAGGACCTATTCAACATGGTTTGATTCATAACCGCTGTAAAGTTATTTAGATTTTCAAGGTTTTTCAAGAAACTCAGTATTTACTGACGAAAAAAAAACCCATAAATTTCTGAAAAATCAATTATACCCCAAATGTGAGGGCACCATTCGAATCTACGTAAAATTTGCTACCCAATACGGTCGATACCATGTAAAAACACATTTCAAAGCAGAATCATCTAAATAAAACAAATTCGAAATGAGCCTCGGAGGTCCTCTGCAGCCTCGTCATACTTTTCAGTACTAACTGAAACTGCTGCCTGAGAAAGACTGTCTCAGGGGAGGGTGGGATTGGAAGCTGATTTAGAAGAATTTTACACAGTGAATCTGCCAAGGAACTGCGAATGTAATAAGCCAAAAGGCTCCTGTCTTCTCGACGTTCTCCTCGTGTCTTCTGTTGTTCCTTGCGATGGCAGCAAGCAACCCTTAGCGTCAGAAGCTGCAGGATTGTCCACAGCAGAATTTACCACACTACTTCAATCGTTATGGCCACAGAATTAATCGAGGAGGATTAAACGAGATAAGAAATCGATGCAGAGGTCAAACAACTGAAGATGCGCCAATGAACCTTTCAAGAACTTTGTAGGACTTTTTCAAGAGGATCTAACGAGCGGATGGACAACGTACGAGGATGACAGGACACGGAAGGTTGAGCCTATCCTCCGATCGAACAGATTACTTCTCTTTGAGGTTTGAGCAAAGAGAAGAAGCGATTGTCCAACCTGACCTCAGCAATTTCGACGCAAATCACTTTGACGTCGAGAAAGGATCGGTCTCCTCTTCTTCTTTCACGCTGTATTCTACCCCTTAGCGACCTATTTTGCGTCAGATTTCTCTCAAGCGTGGGTTTAGGTACATTGAAAATCCAGTCCATTCGGAAAATCAAAGAAATGGAGAAACAATCGGGATATTTGGGGAAATAGCACGCTCCAGCTGCCCTCTACCTACAAAGAGATTCCCCCCATAGCCTATCTAGCTTGGTTGGGAATCACCCTTTTGGCTTGAGCCCTACATAACGGCCGACCTGGTTTCGTTGCTTTCAAAGTAGACGGTTTATTCATGGATTCTAATTCGTGCTACTTAACCAGTTCAACTGCACTATTTTCATATTTGGTTTATTAATCATCTTATTCTCACTTTACCTCAGTTGAAATTAATATTCGTAATATGTACAACTGTTTTAGACGGCGGATTTCGGCGGCAAATGGAAGCAGTGAGAAAGGGTAAGGTTGTCATCATGGATCTCTCCAATACGCTGACGAGGGGTTCGTGCCAACTCATTTTGTTGCTGACTTGGGAATTTTCCGGTAGTAGGAATTGGAAAAAGTCACAGCGATGTAGAAACAGTTTCTGAGGGACTTTCCTCCTCCCAGTGAAAGGGTAAAGAAAATATTCTCGCCAAAAGATATAGAAAGGAAAAAAAACCTTTGAGGCTCTCCAGTTGAATAGGTTTTGTCAAAAGGTGAAAATGGAAAGAACCCCTGGAGTGAGTATTCTTCAACCAATCGGATTTCCTCTATGGGCAAAAGAAAACTGGCGTGGAAATAGGCCAAAAGTCGGAAACAATACACTAAAGACAATAAGATTCCATTAACAGGTGGGATGGAAGGTTTCGAAAAGCGAAGGTTTGCTGAGTAGAGAAGTGAGTGAGTGGGGGTGCCATTAAAGGATTCCGGAGCTTCAAGAGGAACCGGGCAGATTGTTGCGGAACATCTTTTCCAACTGAATTCTACGGAAGGAAGGACAAAGGTGAAACGTTCTCGTTGTAAAAGATGTTTGAAGAGCCTCCCCTATACCGAGGCCTCCACTTCTGGAGAAAGCTCCTAACTTATCTTTCGGGAGAAGGTTCCTTGAGGGAAAATAGAAGGCGAGCTATACTACAGGATAACGATATCCCAGGAAGGCGGGAGGAGGTGAATGAGGTTCTTCTTCGCGCTGGGTAACTCTCGGGTTTTCCATTGTTGAGCCGAAAACTCTTAAGCAACGGTGGAAATGTGCGAAGGAAAGTGGCTAAAGGAACAATAAACGAACTCCTTAACCATGCCCTCGACAAACGCTGAGATTGAGCAGAACACTTGACAAACTAATTGGGTTTGAGTCTCGCGCCATTCTCTGATTCTGAATCACAACAAAATGTTGGTATGATCGGTCAAGGAACATTTCATTTTTCAATTTTATTCCAAAGGAACGACGTAGTAAATGTTTGATTCCTGCGCTATGATTCACAGGTGAATGGGACGTCTATAAATTACATTTCCGATTTAACGGTCTCTATCTCGTTGGTCACGCGCCAAAACTTGGCAATCAGATGGCCACATTCGTCGGTAAGAGGCAACACTGAGAGCCAGGGGACCTGTAACTCACAATCCACGGCGCTTCCTACGTTTTTTCAACAATTTTTATTATCAACTTCATTCATTTTTGGCTCATTATTCTTTTAATGGTTATTTTTCGTTTCTAAAGCTAAAAGCAGTGAAAAAAAAATTAAAAACAGTGGCATTTGCAGAACTCAATTTTGGGAATTTAAAAGGAGGCTGTCATTCGTTTAACAATTAGATATCGTGAGAATGTATTTATCGAGACTTGGTGTGCTTTTCCACTAAATTAGGGAGCTTAAAAAAGGATTCACAGAATCCAACTGG
>CM033998.1:3570563-3771177 GCA_019603395.1 Cyrtorhinus lividipennis
TTTGACAAAATAATGGAAGTTACGTTGATAGAGCGACCGCTACATTCATAAGGACCGAGAAAATTAAACGAGGGCGGAAAGGTGATCTTATTTGATCGTTTTTTTTACCTCCTCGGCGGATTTCTTTGGTGAAAATAAGATGAAATTGTACATGATGGCTCCTGTCACCGACATTTGAACTGTGAAAGGGCACTAATCGGCGAACGTTAAAAACATAACTGATTTAAAACAGTGGCAGAGCCAAAATTATAAATGCACTAAATTCCTGGATTATTCATAATCGTGAGGATTACAATGAATTTCATTTGAGCTCGCTGTTGAATATTCAATAAAAATTGATCAGGCTTGAATGGTATCGTTGATTTGGGAAATATCCTGGGTTTTTGAGATTTTTGGCGATATAGGCGTGTGGGGTATCATTTTCCACAATTTGGGCCGCTGAATCCAATGTGACGATCCTGGGACGATTGGTGCCCACCAGAAACTATGGGTCATAATAGGTCTATAATCTACTCATTTCGAATGCGTGTTTCAAGATTTCTGGTACCTAGGCGTGTGGGGTATCATTTTTCTTTAAATTTTTGATGTTGTTTTCACCCATTTTCCCCATGAAATGAGTCTCCATGCGCCTCGTCCGAGGAATAACCAACCCCTGCAGCGTTTTTTTCTTTGAATCTTGCAGGATCTAAGACGTTTGTGTGCCTTTAAATAGTCTGGGTACAGATTTACTCGTATTTTCATTTTTTTTTTTCCATCCCTCACACCTCCATTTTCTTCATTTATGCAAAATTTATTAGTCTTTTGAAGTTTTCAATCAAATCTGCGACGGACGAATTGAACCACGGCTCCAAATGACATACGGATATGAACCAATTTTCAATTTGAAACCATCTTACAAGCAGTCTTGATGAACCAACAATTAGTTTGAGCTCAATATTTTCATGAAAAAAAAAAAAAAAAAAAATCAAATGGAACCGTAAAAGTCACAAGTCGACCTCCAAAGTCGTGAGCGCAATATAATGTTCTCCGTAGGACGCGTACGCTCTCTTTTGAAGACCGGACTAATTTATTCAGGTAGTCATAACCTGAACAAGAAATGCATATTTTTCAAACGAACGTGAATAGCTGTAAATAATGGCTCAATCGCATTGAAATAGCGTTCGTTCGATCAATATCGTTTCTCGCTCCTGTCACAGATCTCGTCGAGAGTGAAGGAAGGATATTACGTAATTCAACATTTTATGACGAGTTGATTAGAAATTCAGATTAGTGTGGTGTTTCGAAAATGACTGATATCGGTGTTCAATGGTGGTAGAGAACGACGGTCGTATTTTTTTTTCAAACTGGGCGACATTTGAGAATTTTGCGGTTCTTAGGAGTAGACCACAAGGGGAGTAATAATTATACGGGGATATTAGTTACTTTTTTCCCGCCTCCTCTCTTTCGAGGTTTGAAAGGCGCAGAGGTGCTCTTAACTAGTTTGGGCAAGGCTTCTTCGACTCGACGACAAAAAAGGAGAAAAACAACGACAACCACCCCGAGAACAATTAAAAGTTCAACCCACACAGAAGTGGGCGAGAGGGCGGGTGGAAAGAAGTAGCTGGTTCGAGTTCTCTCTTGTAATTTACACGTCCGAACGATAATGGTTTTCTTGCTCGGAGAATGAATGACCCCCCTCCTTCTCCACGGCCACTGTAATCTAGAACTCGGAGCGTAATGTTCATCTCTCCTCGATGGAAAGGGAGGGTTTCGAAGTCGTCTTCTTTATACGGGTTCCAGCGTAAATTGAAACAGAGTCATCATGAGCCCTGCAATGCCGTGTGTGTTCAGGTAATGAGCCTCTACACGGGCGTAATCATCTTGGGGTTTTTATGAGGTTTCTTCGCCCTTGGAGAGCTCATGTCTGAACTAGATACCCACACAGGCACCCTGGAAGACGTATGTTTCCTCGGTTTCCCACAGGGGTCTCGATAATGCGCTTCGAGCCGACGTTATTCACAACCGGAGCTCAAACAGCCGTGTAACTGAAATATCTCGGATATTCAGGACCGTGTACAACGTGGAGCTGCACCCTAAAGTGGTGCAAATACAAGAATTACAGAAAATCTTTTTGTCTAGATCTAACAAGAACTTCAGGGTTTACAGGCTAAAACCGTGAAAAACGGGAATTTGGCCAGCTTTGGCTACATTTCTTCCTGTGTGCACCAAAAATCTTTCTATCACATAAAAATTTAACCTAGTTATTCCTGTTTTCAACTTGATAATGCTGAAGCGTTTCTATGGGCGAACATTTTTTTTTTCATTTCAGCACAAACTAGTAAACACGATCGGGGGATTCACCGGTGAAATTAATGAGAACAACCGCCTAATTTACCCTATTCGTGATGTTATCAGTAAATAATCAAATAAAATTGGAATGGCTCAACGAGCTGACCTATAAAAGCGAATCTTGATCGTACTTAGGTCCTTCTTAAGTAGCTCAACAGATATGATGTAAGTTTTCTCTGCGTAGCCACGCACTTCAAAAGAACGTAAATGAAAACGCTGCAAATTTTTTCACAGGGGTTGGTTACTGCCCGGACCAGGCGCATGAAGACTCATTTTAATCGATTCAGGGTCCAAAATTTAGTGGAAAATGATACCCCACACACCCAGTTACCAGAATCTAGAAAGAACATTCGAAACAGGTAGATAGGCACCCATTTCGACCCATAACCTCATCCAGAGGGCGCTAATCGTGCCGGGACCCGTCTCATTGGATTCAGCGTCCAAAATTTAATGGAAAATGATACCCCACACGCCTAGATCAAAACCAAAATCTCGAAACACATTCGAAATGGGTGGATAAGCACCCATTTTGACTCATAACCTCATCCAGAGGGCGCCAATCGTCCCGGGATCCATTTCAATTGATTCAGCGTCCAGAAATTTGGTTGAAAATGATACTTCCACACGCCTAGATCGCAAAAAATCTCGATTTTGAAAAACATTTTTTACCCCTACCCCACCCTAATTTGGTCGGTCGGGCTGAAAAAATTTTGAGGACCAACTAGAGCCGGGAACAGACCCCTGACCCAAATTTCAAATTTTTAGAAAAATTTCTTTTTGGGCCGAATTGGAGAGATTGACTTTTTCCATGAAAACATAAGTTGATTATTCAAGGAATTACCAACCAAAAATAAAAATAAAAATAAAATAAATAGTCAAAATTGGGAAGTGAAAAGTCGGGACAAGTAAAATTGGTATAAACGTTGGAAGATGTGCTGAACCAACAGCCACGAAAGAGATTTGAAGAGGTCTGGTTTAGCTAGAAGCGAACAAATTGCGTTGTTGGAACGATTGTTGAGCTTCTAGTTGCTCTGTACTGGTGGCTGGATGTGGATCGATTCGTCTTTTTCACACCACGTGTTCGAATGTAACGACAGTGGACACGGGGCTCTGATGAACGTGAAGAGTCGAAATAATTTCACGCCACGTTGCTCGAACGTGCTCCCCAAGCTGTCGAACAAGAGAAAACAGAACCGTGGCGTATGCGTCTCCAAAAGGGTTGAATGGACGAGGAGAGGGTTATCGTTACGGGGATCGCAGACCAGAAAGAAAACGATTGTCGTACTCGAAAAAAAGAAGAACAAGACGAGCGCTAAAGGAGAGAAAACGTGGCAACAACCACAACAGATGCGCCCCCCTCATATCCCACACATGGTAGCACGAGCCAAAACATCGCGCCGGTAATTCTCATCCAAAGATGGGGCCAGATGCTGCACCGACAGACAGTTATTGTTCACGAACAATGTTGTTTCTTCTCTCCCTTGAGTGTTCAAGGCATGAAGGGTGGTTTTTTTGTAACGGGGTCAAACCGCGGTATCACGTGTCATCTCTTGTTTTGCCTGGTTCCTCTGGCATCCTGCTATTAACCGTCAAAAGTGCCTCCAGTCCAGCACGAGCCGTCGTCCAAATAAAAAACCGAATAAATTACGGACACTAGCGATGGAACCAACCTGGCAGGGAGAGGAAGAGCGAAACTCAAAACGCGTCACGTCCTTTGTACAGGGTGGTAGGGTGGACAGAACGTGCTGGAACCTAAAATCACGGCTTCAACAAAATGGAGCAAATTGAGGCACGAAAACAACCAGTGAAATTCCTGACAGGATCGGCCAAAAACTCGTTACTTTTAACTGAACATTATTTGGCCTCTCGGCACCAGATAACCCTGGGCATGCTCAAACAAGATAAGCAAGGGACGTACTCTGCAAAGTATCTCTTTCAATTGTGTTCCAACGTTGATAAACTTGTTAGTAAATCGGTCACATGTTAAAAACGCAGCAAATTCTTACAGAGGGGTTGGTTATTCCTCGGACCAGGCGCATGAAGACTCGCTCCAATCGATTTAGCGTTTATAACCTCTTCCAGGGAGCCAATCGTTCTAAGACCCGTCTCATTGGATTTCGTCCAAAATTTAGTGGAAAATGATACCCCACACGCCTAGGTACCAGAAATCTCTGAAACCCACATTCAAAATTGGTAGATGGACACCCATTTTGACACATAACCTCTTTCAATGGGTGCCAATCGTCTCGGGACCCGTCTAATTGGATTCAGCGTCCAAAATTTAGTTGAAAATGATACCCTACACGCCTGGATCGCCAAAAATCTTGAAAATACTTTTTCGAAATACACATTTTGACCTTACCCACCTATGTTTTTATGCAGGAAGTCAATCTCTCCGATTTGGCCCAAAAATTTTTTCTGGACGTTTCGAGGTGTTTAGATCAAAATTAGCAAATGTCCGTCCACCGTCTACGCTGATTTTGGTACTAGAAAATTGTTTATCGGACCAAATTTGGGAGGGGTAGGGGTCAAAATGTGTATTTTGAAAAATGGATTTTTGAGATTCATTGCGATCTAGGCTTGTGGGGTATCATTTTCTACTAAATTTTGACGCTGAATCGATTGGAATGGGTCCAGGACCCGCCACACCCTGATCCCCCATTTTCCCCAAGTTCGGATTTTTTGACTTACGTGTGGCGGGGTATCATTTCAAGGGGTATCCCCCCTTTCCCATGTTGATGAAAGTGTATCCATGCATCCTGGAATCCTCCTGCGTCCGAGGAATAACTAACCGTGTTAGTTATTCCTAGAATTTGCCGCTTTTTTTGAATAGACACCTCGAAAACATCCAAAAAACAGTTTGGGCCAAACCGTTGATATTGATTTGTTGCATGAAAACATAGGTAGATCATTTAAGGAATAACTAACCAAAACTAGGGTTAACGGAAACCTACAGAAATTAATGAAATCGCCATTTCAACTCTAAATCCAGTAGCCTGACTGCTTTTACAGCCCAACTTGATTCAGACCAATCGACGATTAATGTTTTTAAGCTACTGTCCGTGTTCCATCCATTCATTATTCCACTAATTGAACCGTTATGGTAAAATATTGCGCTCCTTCTGAATAAAGTTTGTATCAGATTTGAGCATGCAAACCTGAACGACAGGGGGAATTTGAACTGATAATGCGGGGTAATTAATTACGTGAAATTTTATCTTAATTATCATCTTGAAAATGAGTTCTTTTAATGGAATCTCTGTTGGCACGGTTTCTCTTTCGAAAGATAAGCTACAAATCTTAGTTACGCTCCTGAGAGGAGGTTTATTATCGGATCAGGGACAGGAGGTTCCGCTCTGTTCACGCGATGGACCTGTTTTTCGATTCAATATACCTCGAGGGGGCGAATAATGAAATAAATTTCCGTTTGGGGAGGAAATCCCGAATTTTCGAGCGCCTTTTAAATAAAAGTAATTATGCGATAAATCGGCGGGTTCCTCGCGGGGAGTCGAGGCGGTCTAATTGGAAAGATAAGTCGGGAGCGGGCGAGTGGCGCCTCGGCGGGAGAGCTGTCCAGAGCCGCGGAATTGGGCGGGACACCTCGCAGCGATGCCTTTTAGAAGCGCCGCCGTGGATTGGGTAAGGGCGGAGTGCTTAACGGAGGAATTGAAGCTCACCAGCATGAACTATCTGTCGGACATCTGAGCCGGTAAGCTCAACATCCCCGCCCCCCTTCCACGTAATCCCTACGTAATCCATACTTCCCTCCTATATAGCCTCCACCTTATACTAAAAATAGGACTATGTGGAAACATTCAGCCCAATCGGACCAAATTTGGAGGGAGAGGGGGTCAAAATGTGTATATAGGAAAATGTATTTTCGAGATTTCTGGTACCTAGGCGTGTGGGGTATCATTTTCCACTAAATTTTGGACGCTGAATCCAATGAGACGGGTCCCGAAACGATTGGAGCCGACCGGAAGCGGTTATGGGTCAAAATAGGTATCTATCTACCTATTTTGAATGTGGATTTTTGAAATTTCTGGTACCTAGGCGTGTGAGGTGTCATTTTCCACCAAACTGAATCGATTGGGATAAGTCACCATGCACTTGGTCCGAGGAATAACCAACCCCTGTGAAAGAATTTCCAGGGTTTTTTTTATAAATAATGACAAACCGAAGAAAGTTAGATACTTTTTGGTGGTGAACAATACTACTCAACAACAATACAATTATAGATTTGTACAATGGGTGACTGACTATTTGTTTCAAGGCTGATAATCGTTCCAAATCCGCGGAGTTTTAGACAAAATTAAGTAAGATAATTTATTCCTTCAGAAAAGACCACTCATTAGTCTCGAGTTCCTACTCAACAGGAACACACCTTAGACGGTACTGACACTCGTAGTTCCTTTTGTCCGTTCCTTCTACTCCGCTTATTTCCTTCTGCTTTGCTACGACGTTCTGACACGAAGTTCTCACGAAGATTCACCCGATAAAGGCGTCGGCGGTGGCCTTCGGTACATGTACGCGCATCCACGCGTCACGAGAAGCTTTCCCACGTTCATTTCCCATACCGCGCTTAATAACCCGACTAATTGTATCGTATCGAGTTCACAAGAGCAGTAAAATCTTTTTTGTTTAATACGCGGGCTCGTATACGTATGGTTGGTGCTTGACGTATCATTACAACGACTTGATTACAAGAGTCCTGTCTTATTAAGAAGATTCTAATGAGCTGACGAGTGAGTCAAGTGCACTTATAATATGCAACATAAAAGATTTAGGTGATTTCGAGGAGTCGAGTGTTGTTTGGCACGAAAATTTGGACTCAGAAACTGAGATGCGAGGAAGGGAGCGTATCAAAATGCGGTTCAAAACATGGAATTTTGGCCAACATAGGTATGTAGGGTAGTTTTTAGTTGGTTATTCCTTAAATAATTAACCTATGTTTCCATGGAATCTTACCGATTTGGCCCAACACTGTTTTCTGGGTGTTTCATTGTGTCTAGATCAAAATTCGCAAATGTCCGTCAGCTGTCAACGCCGAATTTGGTAGAAGAAAATTTCTAAAAATCTGAAATTTTGGTCAGTTTCCAGTTTTATTTGTTCCTTTAAACTTTTCAGCCAGATTGAATCCGATGAAATGGGTCCTGGAACGATTGGCACCCACCGGAAGTGGTTATGGGTCAAAATGGGTATCCGTCTACCCATTTCGAAAGTGCATTTTCGAGATTTTTTTTACCTAGGCGTGTGGGGTATCATTTTCCAATAAATTTTGAATGCTGAATACAATGTAACGGGTCCCGGGACGATTGGCGCTCGCCCAAAGAGGTCACGGGTCAAAATATGTATCTACCTACCCATTTTGATTTTCGAGATTTGTGGTACCCTAGGCGTGTCGGGTATCATTTTCCACTAAATTTTGGACGCTGAATCGATTGAGATGAGTCTCAAAGCGCCTAGTCCGAGGAATAATTAGAAGCGTTTTTATTGACACACCGTTAATTTAATCAAGTCAAATGCGTTCTCTATTTTATATGATACTCTATGAGGGATTGAGGTAAGTCACGAGTTCTGTGTGTTACTAGAAACACTTCAAAGTTCAATGTTTTTATTTTTTATTTTATTTTAATATTTTTTTTTTTTTTAGTAGTAGTAGTAGTAGTGCAGCAAGAGCTCGTCGTGAAATAGAAACAAACTAGCGGGAAAAGGAGAAAACCGTAGATTGAGCTGATTTGGTTTGAGACCAGCCAGGCCAGGACGCGGTTTGTTGGTCCAATTACGACGGAGAGATGCGGCTGAGGAGCAGATAGGCAAATTGTGAACAAACTGCGTCGAGAAAGCTTCGACAGACGTCGACAGTGATGGAATGAAGACGGATTGAAGTATAGGAGCATTGTCAGCCAGGACGAGACTCGGCCGAGTGGACTTGGCGTTATATTTATAGCTTCATCGAACCGATAGTATCCACCTCCACGCATTTCCAGACTATTCTAGAATGTGCCCTCTGGAGCGCACGGTAGCTCGCTGATGACCCCGAAGACCACAACAGTGGGCGCCATTGTTGCATCTCGCCCGGATCTTAATTAACCGTGGATCAACTTAAAGGAACGTCCTGGTCTTTGTTTCAACAATAAGAAAAGGAGTCGGTGGTCTTAGAAGAGTAATCTATGAGTCAAACATAGCATCTTGAGCCGTGGGAAAGCCCGAGGAGCTCCCGTACAAAATAGCCTCCTCGATCATTCAACGCTCACTCATGACGAGCCCTTATCGAAACCTATTGTTTTAAGAGCTTTTGCACTTAGGGATGCAATCCCAATAGGGTATTATAATTTACCAAAAAAAAAAAAAAAATTAACTCCAGAATGTTTTGATTTTGCACGTGTTGTGAATTTGTGGTGTACTGACGACTGAAGCCTGAATATGCAGGGTTAAACTACTAAATTGAGGGCTGTAAGTTTTGCCATTCAATAACATGACAACTCTAAGCAGTATTAGGCGATTTATAACAACGCTGCAAATTCCTTCACATGGGTTGGTTATTCCTCGGACCTCGTAAAATTTAGTGGAAAATGATACCCCACACGCCTAGGTACCAGAAATCTCGAAAATACACAGTCGAAATGGGTAGATAAGCACCCATTTGACCCATGACCTTTTCCAGTGAGCAGCAATCGTTCTAGGACCCATTTTATTGGATTCAGCGTCCAAAATTTAAGTGGAAAATGATACCCCACACGCCTAGATCGCCAAAAATACCAAAAATCCATTTTTCAAAATACACATTTTGACCCCTACCCCACCCAAATTTGGTCCGATCGGGCTGAAACGTTTTGAGGACCAACTAAAGCCAAAAACAAACCCTTGACCCAAATTTCAGATTTTTAGAAAATTTTATACTACCAAAAACGGCGCGGATGGCAGACGGACATTAGCTTATATTGATTGAAATTTTTTTGGGGGCTATTAATCGCTTTGATTTAGCAGAGTTTTAGACAAAATAAAGTAACAGCGAACACTATAAATTTCATTAAACTGAAAAATTTTGCTCCTTTTTTTGCTGTCGAACCTTCGTTCAGAATTCTTACAAACACGTGGTCTTCAAGCATGAAGGGAAATGGATCCGCAAAAAGTAAATTTCCTCTACAACCAAGAAAAACGTCCATTTTTGAGGGTTATAGTCCAGAACTTATTCCTCCAGTCCATTAGTTCATGTCTCCACAATGATGGTGATTGTGAAAATCCCTGCAGCATGCCGAGATCCTTCAAAGTCTCTTAAAATCCAATAAGAATACGAGAATTTTGGAATGAATATTAGGTTTGGTCGGGAAATTTGGACCAATGTTGTATTATGCGACTATGCAAGTTTGCGGTTTTACTAATTTTAAGAGAATAATAATTTAACATGAGCAGTTAGTTCGGTATTGACAACAAAATTTGGTCGTTTCTGGATGAAAAACTGCAAATTCTTACAGAGGGGTTGGTTATTCCTCAAACCAGGTGCATGGAGACTAATTTGAAAATAGATTCAGCGTCCATAATTCATTCACTGGCTGCCAACCCCATTGGATTCAGCGACCAAATTTTAGTGGAAAACGATACCCCACACGCCTAGGTACCAGAAATCTCGAAAACACACTTTTGAAATAGGTAGATAGGTACCCATTTTGACCCATAACCTCATCCAGAGGGCGCCAATTGTTCTGGAACTCATTTCACTACATTCAGCGTCCATGATTTAGTGAAAAAGATACCCCACACGTCTAACTACCAGAAATCTTGAAAAACCATTTTTCAAAATACACATTTTGGCCCCTACCCCGCCCAAATTCGGTCCGATCGAGTTGAAAATTTTTAAGAACCAACTAGGGCTGGAAACGGTTCCCTGACCAAAATTTCAGAATTTTAGAAAATTTTCTACTACCAAAAACGTGGACGGTAGACACCTTGAAACACCCCAGATATAAATTTTGGGCCGTCTCAAGTGAGAATAACCCAAGTGGACGGTCTATTATAATTCTAGAACGGTATCTAATCCGCGAAGATGATTTCCTTTTGTGCTGCGGTCGTTCATTGATGCTGCATCAAGTGAGGGGGGGGGGGGGGGGTCGAATGACCCTTGACTAATGGTTTCCTCCAAGTGTCAGGTATATTCCGTACAGGTGCTTTTGGAAGTGAAGATCCCAAAGTTGAAACTAGATGCCCCTTTTTTCCTTCCCCGTAGCACCTTTTTTTCCCCTTCAACCTAATTGTTTCCTTTATTAGTCCGTTCTTTTCTCTTTTCAACTCTGAAATAAAGATAAATGACGATATGGTCCTTAGGGGAGGGTATCGAGGACAAAAAGGCGTTAAGCTGGGACTGAAAGAGGATACCTAGGCATATGGGAGCGTATCGCAAAAACTCATCTGATAATAAAACAACGGTTCTAATGGAGAGGGGTGAAGGGGGTGGGGGATGGTTTTGTTCGTTGTACGACTGAGGAGCTCATGAATGTAACAGGTGCCGAGAGCATGCAACAGGTGTTATCACCGGGAAAGTAACAGGTTCCTTACGATCGGGAAACGGTTTCAGATTATTCAAAAATGTTGAACCGCGTACAATTTATAAAACATACACATGAATATACAAGCAGATATCACGGATATTGTTCTAAAAACATCAAATCACTCTCATCTATCAATACAGCATTACGTTGATATTCTATTTCTCCTAAACTGCTCATGCGTAAATAAGAATAAACTCAGTTTTGGAATGTTTAACAGTCTACTCTACGAGTATAAAAGTACTCCTTCATGCCATGAAATGCGTTATAGTCGACCTCGTATCAAGCTTACCCTAGGATGATCTTCATCTATATATTGTACATATGCAAAAGAACGGTTGCTTTTTCGCTTAAATCAACAAACTTGCCGACTTTGGTAGTAGAAAAATTTCTAAAAATCTGAAATTTGGGTCAGGGGTCCGTTTTTGGCTCTAGTTGGTCCTTAAAACTTTTCAACCCGATCGGACCAAATTTGGGCGGGGTAGGGGTCAAAATGTGTTTTTTGAAAAATGGATTTTCGAGATTTTTGGCGATCTAGGCGTGTGGGGTATCATTTTCCACTAAATTCTGGACGCTTAATCGATTGGAGTGGGTCTGGGAGGGGGTACACCTACTTTTTTCTCCATTTCCCATGTTGAAACGCCGGAAACCAGAGAAAACACAACGAAATGAGATTGACGATTATAAGTACACTGATAACATTTTGTACATTTCTGTAAAATCTACGATGTATTCAATTCGATTTTTCAATGTTTCGTGAGCAGTATATTGAAATATTAACACATAGAAAATGAACAACCGAATAAGTATTCATAAAACAGGAATAACTATTGTATAGCTATAAAAATAGGTAGCTACCTATTATTTCTATTTGAAACATCGACAAGCATTTTGATTGTTCATCTATCGATACGTGTGCGAGAGAATCGAAGGTGGAATGTGCTTTTTCAAAATATTTGGAACAACGGGTCTGTTTTCCAGTTTTACATGCATGAACCGGTTAAGAGGAGAGTATTTGAATATTGCTTTAACCAAACAAAAATAAATGATCTAATGCTAATTTTTTCTTCAAATCACCATTTGTCAATTTGATAGTTGTCAAGCTGATATTGTGCTGTATCATTAGGCATGCATATATATATTTGATCTGGGAAACGCTCGGTTGTATTAAGAAGGAATTTTTGTAAAAATCTGAAATTATGGTCAGTAATGCCTTTCTGGCTGTAGTAGGTCCACGAAATGTTTCAATGTTATAAAAAGTTTGTACTTTATTTTTTAAATTTTTCTTCAAATTTTGAAGAATTTGGTAAGTAGGAGAATCATTTTCCATAAAAATTTCATCGTAGAATAGACGAATAGATTGAGATTTTTGGACATTAACTATGAACAGGTAGGACACGTTGGACGTCTTTGGACGCGAGTATGGTAGGCAATACCAGGAAAAGTAAATAGTTTTGAAGAAGAAAATGCTTATCTACATTTTCCATCTTTTCGTACGTAGGTACCTAGTTACGCTGAATACCTCCAATATACGCTATCCCAGCCTGATCTACCTAAAGTAATAAATCGTTGTGGAATAATTTGTGATTAAGAAAATGATAGATTTTTTACAGAGTTCTGCATAGAAATATAAATAAAATAGTAATAAGCAGCAAAATCATTCACGGGGGTTGGTTATTCTCAGACTCGTTTAACACGTTTGCTGCGGAATTGTTGAACTCGTTTGAGTAGCTGTGCGGGAGTCATCTGAAATAGAAACGCGCCAGGTGAGTGCGCCGCATGTGGAATGAAACCTAACCCAGTGCGGCTATAGCATGAGATATTTACCTTGGAGTAAACTACTTGCACCGAAGTATTTCGTGTACTAAAGCAAAGCACTGAAAGAAATCTTGAGGCGGGAACACTGAAAACGATGCAAAATGGCAAGAAAACTCCAAACCGGTCCCGTATTTCGGACTTATTTCTTTGCATCTTAGCAACACCCCGGCTGACTCCGACGTTTACAGTACCTTCAGAAGGTTCAAAGCTGGCGCGGGAAGCAGAAATATGCCTTCACGCGCCAGGCGCGTGCGACGCAAAGATTGGACCAGAGCTCACGCGCTGAGCGCGTGACCCGCAGCGAACGTGTTAAATCGACTCAGCGGCCTAAATTTTAGTGGAAAATGATACCCCACACGCCCAGGTACCGGCAAATTTCGAAAACACATTCGAAATGGGTAGATAGATACCCATTTTGACCCACAACTTCTTCCGATGGGTGCCAATCGCCCCGGGACCCATTCAGCGTCCAAAAATCTCGAAACTCTATTATTCGAAACACACATTTTGATTCCTACACCGCCCGAATTCGGTCTGATCGGCCTGAAAAGTTTCGAGGACCAACTAGACCCAGAAACGGGTCCCCGACCAAAATGTCAGGGTTTTAGAAAATTTTCAACTACCACATGGCGGCGTGGACGGCGTACCGCGGACAGAAATTTGAATTTTTTGATCTAAACACCTTGAAGCGTCCAATTTTGGGCCGAATTGGAGATTGGTATTCCTCAAATGGTTTCGCACCAAATGATGATGAGTACAAACTGATGAAGTTTTCCTCCACATTCTGGGGGCCACGATTTGCTACTCATTCTTCATCACGATCAAGATCTACCTTGGTTTTATTGAGTTTGATGGATTGTAAATACGATGCTAAATGGCAAAACATTTCTCTTGGTTCTAAAAGGGCGCAGCAGGAGAGTCCGGCCATAACTATAACCTCTTTAGTTCGAAGGAACCCTCACATTTGTGGACATCCCCCATCAAGATCGCCTATTAACGCGTTCCAGGTTCGGCAGATGCACGAGAGTTGGATCGTCTGTGGATGTCAAAGGCCAGACCCTCGAAAAACCATTTACAACGACATTTTACGAGTGTATCCGCGTCCCACAAACTGTCATCACTCCCAAAACCCAACTGAGTCCGAGCATCGATCAGATATCAACTCTGGCGCCTTCGACACTCGCCCCCGTATAAATCTATTACACCAGGTATAAAATCCCATAAGGTCGAGAACTGCTAACAGGGGTCGTGATTTACACCCCATACACTACGAGCGGCTACCTCCGACCGCCAGGCTCGAGTACTTTTTGCCTTTTCTTCTTCTTTTTTTTTTTTCAATTTCTTATCTTCATCTCCGCTTCTTTCGGGGGTTCGCCGAGGGCTTCCATCTGGGACCAGAACTTTTGCCGTGTCACGTCATCACTCTCGTGTCTCGTCGAGCCCAACATCGAGAAAACCGCTGCCTCTCAGGATGGATCCTTTGCTTGTACAGCTAATAAACGCCACTCAATCACCGTCTATTCCTTTAATAGAATAATGTCCAGCTTCAGCTCTCGCCGGTCTTGCACGCCCTTTTGAATGATTTCCTGACGATTTTTCAGCTTCCGATCCAACAAACTTGGTAACAAATTTGAAGGAAAATATGTTCGAGCGAAGCCCACAATTCCGCTCCTTATTAGCATAGAGGGGCGAAATAAATCACGTTTCAACAAGTTTTCGAGCAACGCCTGTTTCATAGGTCGTATTTTAATCTTCCGAGTTGGACCATGTATCCACATTCCTTTCATCTCGTCCAGTAAAGGAAGGCGTGTGAGATGAGCTGATCGATCGCCTATCAGTTGTCAGCGTTGATTGACAAGCGGTGGGGATATGTAATATTCGAGTATTCAGAATGTTCGTACAGTCTACTATTGGCAGTCCTCTACTGAATACAGCTATAAGAACGCTGCAAATTCTTACACATGGGCTGGTCATCCCTCGGACCAGAAGCATGGAGACTCTTTCCAATCGATTCAGGGTCGAAAATTTAAAGGAAAACGATACCCCACACGCCTAGGTAACAGAAATTTCGAAAACACACAATCAAAATGGGTAGATTGGTACCTTCTTTGACCCATAACCTCTTCTAGAGGCCGGCAATCGTTCCGGGACCTATCTCAGTGGATTCAGCATCCAAAATTTAGTGGAAAATGATACCCCACACGCCTAAGTACCAGAAATCCCGAAAACCCACATTCGAAATGGGTAGATAGGTACCCCCATTGACCCATAACCTCTTCCAGAGGCCGGCAATCGTTCCGGGACCCATCTCAGTGGATTCAGCATTCAAAATTTAATGGAAAATGATACCCCACACGTTAGAGCACCAGAAATCCCGAAAACCCACATTCGAAATGGGTAGATAAGTACCCCCATGGACCCATAACCTCTTCCAGAGGCCGGCAATCGTTCCGGGATCTATCTCAGTGGATTCAGCGTCCAAAATTTAGTGGAAAATGATACCCCACACGCCTTGGTACCAGAATTCTCGAAAACACACATTCGAAATGGGTAGATTGGTACCCCCTTTGACCCATAACCTCTTCCAGAGGATGGTAATCGTTCCGGGACCCATTTCCTTGGATTCAGCGTCCAAAATTTAGTGGAAAATGATACCCCACACGCCTTGGCACCAGAAATCTCGAAAACACATATTCAAACGCTGCAAATTCTTTCATGGGGGTAATAACCAACCCTTGGACCAGGAACACGGAGACTCATTTCTCCATCATTTTACACTTGTTTCTTGGATAGATGACCGCTTTTCGAGAATGTTAAAATTCGAGGGACTACTTTCTGAAATTTAATTTGAGTTATATCAGATTGAGGTTCATCAGTATACATTTTACTCTGGAAAATTTGATGGCAACAGTGGCAATATCGAGTCGAAGCAGTTCAAATCATTACACAACGCCAAACATTGAGTTTATCTTTTCAGACTAATACTGTCATCGTCCAAACCTTGCTGATGTAATGAACGATGTGACCTGTGACTTCCTAAACACTTGACAGCCTCTGTCGATCAAAGATCAGCGATCTTCGAATAACGGTGTATGGCAACTAGTAATTGAACATCGAACGATATATTGTACTCGCTGTTGAGGGTCTGTTTGTCGCAACGAGGGGCCTAATTGGGTTCAATTTCCTCGAAGAGAACGTGCCATAGAGCACATGGTCATCTCGAGAGGGTTAAAATGCCATCAGAGTAAGACACATGGTCTTCCGCTGGCCTTTCCCGAGGAAAAAAAAGAATCATCTTCCACCTGCCGAGCGTAGGAACAATAAAACTACCAATCATTTGACCCTCGAGGGCCTTTTCGACCTACTGGCGTAACGGTCCATCATTCTACGGGTTTTGAAGAGGCTCCGCGTTGATTAATGGCTCTGTCGGTGTCACCGAAGCAGTCAGAAAGTGACAGTCCAATTCTATTATCATAGGACGAGCTTATCAACGCGTGCCCATCTCGGATAGCGAAATTCAACATATGGCTGATAGGCTGGGCCAGGTTTCCAGTGAGAGTTTTGCACTATGATTCCACACAACAAAGCAGACTCTGAGCTATGTAATTAATTACTGGATGCGTACGGTGTACGATAAAGATGACGTCTTATAGGGTTCACGACCCGTCTTTTGGATTTTGAATTGATTTAACGTTGGTGCGATATACGAGGATATAACGATTTCTGTTGTTGCGTTATGATATTCATGACAAAACAGAGCTCCATTCATCGGGAATTCGTGGTTTTGTTGGCACGAGGCTCGATTTTTAGAAACCAGTTCTTTCGGCCAGGGGCGGAAAAAATCCTCTTGCCAGTTTGATTCCCATCAAAGTTAGCATAGCCCGTGAGGCGATGTCTTCGTAGTCTGTGATGCACTCTCTTTGAAGTTGATGTAACTTTTGGTTCCATTGGAGGGTCACTGACAAAGACTGTGAAGGTCTTTAGAGAAGGTGAACTGATACTTCATAATTCAATGATGTACAAAAAACGCTGCAAAATCTTTCTAAGGGGTTGGTTATTCTTTGGACCAGACGCATGGAGACTCATTCCAATCAATTCAGCGTCCAAATTTTAGTGGTCAATGATATCCCATACGTCTAGGTAGAATCTCGAAAACACATTAGAAATGGGTATATAGGCACCCATTTTGACCCATAACCTCTTCCGGTGGGCGCCAATCGTCCCGAGACCCGTCTCATCGGTTTCAGCATCTAAAATTTAGTGGAAAACGATACCTCACACGCCTAGGTACCAGAAATCTCGAAAACTAATTTTTCAAAAAACACATAATTATGTTTTTTTACTCAAGCTCTGCAATGCTTTGTGGACCAGAATTACTTCATCAGCATTGATTAAGAACCAAACGCTGAATAATCAGGTAGAGCAGTGGTTCTCAACCGCCGTTCCGCGGAACACTGGTGTTCCGCGAAGCTGTCCCAGGTGTTCCGCGAAAATTTTGAATATAATATAATAAGAAAAAGTAATTTTTTTATTACTATAAAATAAATACTACATAGTTTTGTTAATTATTTGAAATTTAGCAAAAAAATTCAATATTATTCTAAATTTTCGCGGAACAGTCAATAATATTAGGTATGTTCGCGGAGATAGTCCCTGACTTGTCCGGAGTGGACGACTGACAAGTTATACTGCGCATGCTCTGCCGTGGACTTGTCTGGGACTGAATGTCAGCACGAACGCTTTCCTGATTCTCTAGCGAAGAATGGAAATTATCCTGGGAAAATTTCACAGGAATCTGTACTGATGGAGCTCCAGCCATGCGTGGCAGTATTAAGGGATTTTGTAGTCGAGTTAAAGCAATAAATTCAAATATAGTCTCTACTCACTGCTTTCTGCACAGGGAATCTTTGATTTCGAAGAGTCTACCAGCAAACTTAAACTCTGTTTTGGAACAAGTCGTACATATGGTGAATTATATTAAATCGAGACCATTAAAAACCCGTATGTTGAAACAACTTTGTAACACCATGGAATCCAAATATGAATGTTTGCTTTTGCACTCTGAAGTGAGGTGGCTCTCAAGAGGAAAAGTGCTAACCCAAGTTCATGAGTTGAAACAGGAATTGCTAGTTTTTTTTAGACAAGAGGGTAATGATGTATACGTAAAATATTTGGAAAATGATGCATGGTGTACTAAGCTAGCATATTTAGCCGATATCTTCAGCTACTTAAATTCAGTCAATACATCTCTTCAAGGAAAAAATGAAAATATTCTGACATCCACAGACAAATTGCTGGCTTTCCAGAAAAAGCTTTTACTTTGGAAAAATCGTATTGCTCAAAATCGCAAATTTGATATGTTTCCGTTATTAGCAACGGAAAATATTGTTAACATTAACGAATGATTTCAAATGTGGCAGAGCATTTGTCAATATTGAAGACTTTGATTGGGTGCGAAATCCATTTGGTGAATTTGATATAATGAACCAAGATTTTTCTATTCAGGAAGCAGATGAGTTTATTAATATATCAACGGATCGAACGTTACAACTAAAATTCAAAGAAGAAGGAGTGGAAAGGTTTTGGATTTCCATCGAGAATGAACATCCATTTATTGCAAAACGAGCGTTGAATATCTTATTGCTCTTTTCGACGTCCTATCTGTGCGAACTTGGATTTTCAACTCTAACAAATATTAAAAGCAAAAAAAGAGAAAGACTTACCAATTTAGAAGAAGAAATGAGAGTAGCGCTCTCTTACATAAGACCCAACCTTGAGGAAATTTGTAAAGGTCGTCAAGCGCAAATTTCTCATTAAAATAAGTTACCATGTAATATATATCTTTATTTCAATTAAATATTAATCTTCCAATTATTTTGTGTGATTTACATTAGATTTACAAATTTTATGATAATGGTGTTCCGCCAAAATCGAGACCACTTAAAAGTGTTCCGTGATCCCAAAAAGGTTGAGAGCCACTGAGGTAGAGCATGCGGTACCCGCTCTCTTTGATACTTATTAATTTTACCGAATGCAACTTGGTCAATATCTACTGGACCCAACTTATCAATATGGTCTTCACAAGTTTCTCAAGTTCTTCATCCGTCACATTTAGGCGAGTGATTTACTTAATTTGTGTCTTTTACAAGTTTCGTTGGAGGGCTGATGCTTTTCGTTACTGAAATCTCAGTCCAGATATGCCTCACCTATGGCAGGATGTGGAGACCATATGCATCCATTCCTGGCAGTATGCAAAGATGCTCCAGTAGGATTTAAACGTTGAAACTCCTTTGGATCGATAATGGACGAAATGATGATGAATTGCCTGACCACTACGTTGTAATGTATAAAATTTGGCCTGTTCAAAGAATGTTCATTGACTGAACTATTTTGGTTTGCTAAAATGAGCCATGTAGTAAAGTTGAGATCTGGGCGAGGCCACAGTAACTGGAAATGGCAAAGAATACTCATTGTGTTGGTTCGGTTGGTGGAAAAACGCTGCAAATTCACTGGCAATGGCTGGTTGTTCTTTGGACCAGCAGCATGGAGAAAATGGAGGAAATGAGTAGACAGGTATCCACGTTGACCATACCAACTTCTGGGTCTGCGACCCATCTCAATGGATTCAGCCATAATTTAGTGAAAAATGATACTCCACACGCCTAGATCACCAAAAATCGCAGATCAGCCATCGCTTAATAGTCCCGAGGACCAACCAATCCCAGAAACGGGTGCCATACCAGCATTTCAGGTTGTGTATTTCGAAAAAGGGAGGTTTTTGGTGATCTAGTTACGTAAGGTATTATTATCGATTAAATTTTGCACACTGAATCCAAAAAGATGGGTCTTCGAACGATTGGCGCCCGTTGGAAGGGATTATGGGGCATAATGGGTATCCATTTACCTATTTTGAATGTGGGGTTTTGAGATTTCTGGTACCTAGGCGTGTGAGGTATCATTTTCCACTAAATTTTGGACCCTGAATCGATTGAAATGAGTCTCCATACGCCTGGAGCGACGAATAACCATCCCCTGTGTATGAATTTGGAGCGTTTTTAAGCTGATAGCGGACCGATCAAATCGTCTTCACGGCTCAGCAGCCGAGTATGCTCTCTTCGATGTGGAGCAACAGGTTGGTTTGAGGCATCACGATGTAACCACAGGTTCGTGTGTTGTTCGACCGCGTTCACGGTGATATTTCGCTCTAGATGCGACTTCGGAGGGATAAGTAATATTCGAAAGGATAAGCTCCTCTCGCTACTTGGCCGTAAAGTTTAACAAGCGGGCTCCCAAACCAGTTCGGGCGGAAGTCGGTAGCCCCATCAAGAATGCCGACCAATTACGAACGCCCTGTCTTATCTCGAAAAGAAGGCAGCAGCCTCCTGGATAAAATTGGCCCCCACCACCCGTCCACTCCAAGACTTGGCCCTGGAGTTGGAAGCCCTGGAGAGATGGACCGGGGCTCTGTATGATTGCGCCCTTAATTAAGAAGTCGATATGGGGCAAGAGCCTTCTCCAGCCACTGGTTCGCCAACATATCCGCTGGAAGCCCGAAAGCTTTCAAGTCGACGAGGCTGCTCGAGTTTTTGACAAGAGAACACCACCGCCGTGAACTCGTCATGCCTGTCATTGCCGCAGTACGATCGTGAAGGTAAACCGCTGTTCAGTTGATTTACTATTTACGGACGTGGGCGGAGACTGAAAGGCATCAATCTTTTATAGGCGTCTGATGGCTCAAAAATAATTCTCTCCCGCACCGCGTGCAGCAAACGTCAAATAACAAGTGAGCCAATTTTGTCTTGACGCCGAAAATGAACAATGATCTGGTTAATATCGCCATCGTACAACTTAATGATTTACAATCGTTTCAAGAAAACCAAGAAGAACCAAGAAAAAATACTGAGCTAATATAGGGTGGGGCAAAGTGTATGAATCAGTTTTGAAATGCAGTAGAAAGAAAACTACTCAACTCAGGAAAATAAACCTTATTTTTTTGAATTAGTAAGGTACAGCCTGGTTTTGGTTGGTTATTCCTGCAGAAAGTCAATCTCTCCGATTCGACCCAAAAAATTTTTTCTGGGTGTTTCTGAGAGTTTAGATCAAGGTTGATTATTCTTCGGACCAGGCGCTAGGAGACTCATTTCTCCAACATGAGGGAAAATGGGGGAAACAGTGGGTGTGGTGGGTACCGGACCCGATCCAATCGATTCAGGGTCCAAAATTTAGTGGAAAATAATACCCCACACGCCTAGGTACCAGAAATCTCGAAAACACACATTCGAAATGGGTAAATAGGCACCCATTTTGACCAATAGCCTCATCCAGAGGCTGCCAATCGTTCTGAGACCCTTTTCATTGGATTCAGAGTCCAGAATTTAGTGGAAAATGGTACCCCACACGCCTGGATCACCAAACCTCGAAAATCCATTTTTTTGAAATTCACATTTCCCCTATCCCACCCAAATTTGGTCCGATCGGGTTGAAAATTGTCGAGAATCATGAACAAATCCCTGAACAAAATTTCAGATTTTTAGAAAATTTTCTAGTAGGGGTCAAAATGTGTACTTCGAAAAATGGTCTTTCGAGATTTTTGGCGATCTACGAGTGTGGGGTATCATTTTCCACTAAATTTTGGTCGCTGAATCCATTGAAATGGGTCCCAGAACGATTGCCGCCCACCGAAAGAGGTTATGGACGCGAATCTATTTTTAAATTAGTCTTCATGCGCCTGGTTGGAGGAATAACCATCTCTTGTGTAAGAATTTGCCTTTCAAACTTCCATTTTCTTTCAAATGTGATTCATATCTTTGCCCCAACCTGTACTATTGAAAAGCTCTTGACACCCAACTCATCCGATTGGGCTATGGACAAAGCCGCTGATAAGCTAAACGACTGGTTCTAGTCGAATTATGTTCATTTTTGGGGCGCAGGTCGAGATTTGTTCATTAAAAGAATAAATGAAGAAGAAAAACGAGCAAGTTTGAACCTGAAAAAAGGCCTGTAGTAGAATCTACCAAGGAAGAAATTCCTTTAAAGCCACTTCCCAGGTGAACTTGAAAAGGCCAAGCAAGCTCTTGAGCTAGCACATCTCCATTGGTGGAAAATCTAGTTGTGGGCTGCAAGATGATTAGACAATCGTGGGCTAATAGCGAGATGAGGAGGAGGAGCTCATAAAATATGCGTAAAATCCCGCTTCCTTCAGGAGACGTTCAACTTTTTTCCCCCTTCAAAGCTGTTCATTGGAAAGGTGACCGGAGTCTTATTCATAAAAGTAGTTGTAAAGTCCCGTCTTCGATCTTTGACAGTCGATCGATGCAAAAACCGACCCGTAAGAGAAGAGATTAATATCGGATTGGAAACTCGAAAGAGGGAGCGTCATCTCGGGGATTGTCAAGAAGTAAAAATGAGCCTTCGAAGATTATAGTGCATCGACTTTGGTTATCTCCAAGTTCATTAGTCCCGTTGAAGGAAGATCTACAAAAAACTAACTTCATCTTGTACATAATATGGAGGAGAACTGGAATTATTAATCGGACTGCGTCTTAACGATCCGGGTGTCACCTTCTACAGAGCGAAGCAGCTGCATGGAACGCCAGTTGCTGAATATTGATCAGAATGTTGGATTCAGGTTGGTTCGCCGCTCTCGATATTGTCCTCGACCAAAGGCAACAGACACGCTGCATTTCTCAAGAACGGTTCAAACGGTTCAGAAGAACGGTTCAAAGAACGGTTTAAACGTACATCAAGAAGGTTTGTCGTACAGATCAACTTTACGGATTATTTAGGCACATTTTACTGTTGACGAATAGCTAAATTTCAATCGTTGATAGCCCGCTAATCTTTAAATATTGATCGTCGGCTTTTTCGGTAGCGATGTCCCAATCAAAACGCTAACATGTTGATAGTGAGTTAGGTTATGATCCCACGTGGGTACTCGTATTTTGATTGCCGAGGTTCTTCAAATGAACTATAAAGCAGTGCTTTCGGTTTGGTCAATCTCGATCTTCGATATTCATCGATTCGACTCAATAGGGTGACCATGTGTACAAGATGGCGGATAACAGAAACTATTTAGCCTTTTTGGCGCATATCCTCTAGCAAGTTACGCATTCATTTTCTGAAAAGCCTTGAATAATTGCAGCAAATTCCTGCCAAATATTGGTTATAACTACTGGATCAGGAGCATGGTGACTCGTTCCAATAGATTCAGGGGCCACAATTAAGAGGAAAATGATACCCCACACACGTAAGTCGTCAAAAAAGCCGAACTTGGGGGAAATGGGGGGATCAGTGGGTGTGGTGGGTGCCGGATCTATTCCAATCGATTCAGCGTCCAAAATTTAGGGGAAAATAATACCCCACACGCATAGGTACCGGAAAACTCAGAAACACACATTTGAAATGGATAGACCCATTATGACCCAGAGGGCACCAATCGTTCTGATGCCCATTTCATTGGACACAGCGTTCAAATTTAGTGGAAAATGATACCCCACACGCCTAGATCGCCAAAAAACTCGAAAATACATTTTGACCATTTTCTGCCTGATTGGACCAAATTTGGGCGGGTTAGGGGTCAAAATGTGTATTTTGAAAAATGGATTTTTGAGATTTCTGGTACCTAGGCTTGTGAGGTATCATTTTCCACTAAATTTTGGACGCTGAATCCAATGAAATGGGTCCGGGAACGATTGGCTCTCTCTGGAGGAGGTAATGGGTCAAAATGGGTACCTATCCACCCATTTTGAATGTGTTTTTTCAAGATTTCTGGTATCTAGGCGTGTGGGGTGTCATTTTCTACTAAATTTTGGACCCTGAATCGATTGGAATGGGTCCGGGACCTGCCACCCCTACTGTTCCCCCATTTCCCCCATTGAGGAGTCTCCATGCGCTTGGAGGAAAATCACATTCAGCGGAATGTTAGACAAGAACTAAACATTACTTTTATGATTCGGGAGACGAAATACAGGTGATGTAAATGAGTATAAGAAATCGAATAAACACTTTTCCCATGAGCCCCATTTTCGGTGTTAAAAATTATCTGGTTGGAGGTCTGATTACGCTGAGAGGGATTCATGTGATTTCTTTGAACTTCAAACCATGCTTCAGGTATGCAACTGGCCACAAAGCCCCGGGAGCAAGACGGCATATGTTTAACCAGCTCGTAATCCGCAATTAACCACTCGAAACCCCCTCGGGATTCCAAGACTCGAAACATGAAAAACACTGCCTCGTCCGCGTGATTCGGTCGGTTTTTCCTTCATGTCCGCTCGCGATCTTGATAATAATTGCTCCGGCAAACGCGATTATGCAGAGGCCCAAGGAAGGCCCCATTAACAGAAATCCCTCGTTGGACATCAATCTCTCGACAATCATGTAATTAGAAGAGTCCATAGCTTGCAGGAGGGGCCTGATGGCTAAAGATGCCCTTAACGCAAGAAAAATGCGCTGCCCCGCGCCTCGACGGCCAAGTTGAGCGAAAACAACGAAGAAGAAGAAGAAAAAAAAAATGCAGCAGAAAGAAAATCTCTCGTTACGGAAGCTGTTAATTGCATTCTTAAGCTCCTGCTGGCGGTCATTTGTTCTCTTTTTCTCGCTCACTTCTCTCCCTTTTTCTGGATTCGCTCGCCGGTTGGAAGCTCGTTTACATGGGCAGTTTACACGAAGGTGACAATTACTCTGTGCGAAGCCGCTGTCGCGTTGATTGGTCACCTCATTCGCGGGATTTTCAAATGCCGTGAGCTCACGTGACGGATTGACGACTGAGATGCAATCGGCCTTACTGTCACTCGTCATTTTGGTTGGTTATTCCCTGAATAATCAGACCCATAACTTCTTACGATGGGCGCCAATCGTTCCCGGACCCATTTCATTGGATTCAGCGTCCAAAATTTAGTGGAAAATGATACCCCACACTCCTAGGTACCAGAAATTTCGAAATCACACGTTCGAAATGGGTGGATAGGTACCCATTTTGACCCATAAACTCATCCAGAGGGCGCCAATCGTTCCGGGACCCATTTTATTGGATTCAGCGTCCAAAATTTAGTGGAAAATGATCCCTCGCACGCCTAGATCGCCAAAAATCTTGGAAATCCATTTTTCAACAAACACATTTTGACTCCTACCCTGTCCAATTTTGGTCCGATCGGGCTGAAAATTGTCAAAATGTGTACTTCAAAAATTATATTTTTCGATATTTCTGATACCTAGTCGTATTGGGTATCATTTTCCACTAAAATTTGGACGCTGAATCCAATGAAATGGGGCCCGGAACGACTGGCGCTCTCTGGATGAGTTTATGGGTCAAAATGGGTACTTATCTACCCATTTTGAATATGCGTTTTTGAGATACCCAGTACGTAGGCGTGTGGGGTATCATTTTCCACTAAATTTTGGACCCTGAATCGATTGAAATGAGTCCGGGAACCGCCACACCCACAGTTTCCCCCATTTTCACCATGTTGAAGAAATGATTCTCCATGCCTGTACGTCTTCTAATCATTGTTCCGACTTTCCTGAGTCCCCACAGACAGGACCTTACTTCCTCAGAGACTATGTAAAATGTGTGAAATTTGGATATACATCGAAGACGTCCAATCGTGCAAGATTATTGCTCTTCCTAAGAAACTTCTCATCATTCAAACGTGCACTATGACCGCGGAGAGGCATTAAAGACCTTAGAGATTCCTCCACTGCAGAAGAAGCCGGTGCTTCTTTTGTAACTGGTACCTCCCAATTTAACGGAAAATTGTGAATAATTCCTTCAATATGGCAAGATGATCGAAGTCAGCAGCTTTCAAAAATTGGACATTGCCTCTTTGGGTGCTCTGTGATGACCTCAAAGACTCCGCTGCATTGGTATAGCTGCGCTATCATCAGAAATTCCCTCGTGCAATGGTACGACACCATGAGGAGAGTTGATGCTGCCATGCTGTCTCATCCGAAATGTCCACAAATATTGTAGAATGGGACAGAACTGTTTCACCGCTCATATTTCCTGCAATTACTCACAACAGATGACGTCTACAGGTACAGTTCTATCCTCCGTTCTCATCATTTCACGAAGGTGGTACCCGTCGGCCGTTGTAATTACCGGATGAATCGAATGATGAACGCGAAGCAAAAAACGAGGTTCGAAGAAAACAAACAAAAATTGAAAAATGTTTGAAGGCTCGTCCTAAACAACGTAAAAACCCGTCAAAACCAAAAACTGCGGTAGAGGGTAGAGTCAGTATAGGCGTGTCTCACTTCTGATTTACGGCAAGAGTTCTCCACCCATGCAGGGTATAATAAACAGGGCGATAACTCAACCTCCCCGGCTACTGAATAATTCGCGGAGAAAACGGCTTTTAATTTTCTTTTCATTCTTCGGACGGTTTTTTTTCCACTTGTTCGCGTTTAGCGGGTCGACCGTCAAACTTGAGATATTGGGAAGCGACACAAATGGAATCAATATTCATTAGTGGTCGCGAAAGGGGAGTGGATCGACTCGGATAATATTGAGCTCTGAGCTGAGCTTTTTTCGAAAGACGTCATCCTAACAATTACTCAACCATATTCGAGAGAGTAAGTTTTTTTTTTTTTTTTTTTTTTTTTTTTTTTTTTTTTTTTTTTTTTTTTTTTTTTTTTTTTTTTTTTTTTTTTTTTGCGGGTTACGACGAACACAGGAATACAGAAGTAACAGTCAAACACACGAAAAGGCCCCAGGATATAACATGTAATACGTGGGAAGTGGAGGAGGTGACAACCCAGAGGCTGCCAATTGAGCTACACCAACGCGTGTGGCCATTACTCTGATATCCCATATTGTTAATACTGCTTACAAAAAAGTAAACACACTCATATGAAAAATGAGTGTTTCTGTTAACCATTGTTACGTGGTACACAGGCGACTGTTGTAGTAAAGAAATAAAAGATTCGAACAACGATTATGGGCCCGGTTTGAATGAAAATCGTGGATGAGGAAGAGAAGTGCCGCAATGAGAAAAAGAGAAATCCGATGTGGTATCTATCTGCAAAAGCGTTGTGATGCATATTGACGCAGCAAAGTCAAAAGAGAAGACATTGAAGGAGGCTATGTTGAAGAAAGAGAAAAATGAGAAGAAATTAAAGGAAAAACAGAAAAAGGAAGCAGAAGAAAAGGAATCGAAACTGAAAGAGGAACAGCAGAAATTGGATTATGAATAACGAGAGAGTAAGGGAAGCAAGAAATTAAAGCAAAACAGGTATTACAAGAGAGGAAAATGAAGAAGAAGAAAAAACAAGGTAAACATGCAAAGGAAGGGAATGAGAGGGAAGAAAAAGAGGAAACAACTTGAAAAGGAAAGAAATAAAGAGGGAGAAGAATGGCTCTGAAGAAGAATGAGTAAGACAAATCTGTTAAGGAACGTATGATAACGAAAGGGTGAAAGAAAAGGAAGGAGACAAGTTAAAAAAGCAAAAGCTAGATAAACATGCCAATGAAAAAGAAACGCAAGAAAGAATAATGCACAAGATAAGCTTGCGGTTGAAAAAAAAGAACAAAAAGAAAAGCTAGATGAGGAATTGAAGAAGCAACAATACGATAAACATGCAAAAAAAAAAGGTAGAAAAAAAAAAGAAAAAAACGAGCAAAGGAATGAAGAATAACTTCAGAAATACAACAAAAGGAACGGGAAGATTTGAAGCAAACAGTGGAGGTAAATGAAGAAGAAGAAGGAAAAAGGAAAAAGAAAGAAGGACAAGGAGAAGTGCAGGCAAATTTTGAGAACGAGAAAAAAACGCGAGAATTCCTCGAAACAGGAGCATGGAGACTCATTTCTTCAACATGGGGAAAATGGGGGAAACAGTGGGTGTGGCGGGTGGTGGGATACCCCACACGCCTAGGTACCAGAAACCTCGAAAACATTCGAAATGAGGGGATAGGTACCCATTTTGACCGATAACCTCAACCAGAGGGCACCAATCGTTCTGGGACCCATTTCATTGGATTCAGCGTCCAAAATTTTGTCGAAAACGATACCCCACACGCCTAGACCGCCAAAAACCTCAAAAATCTATTTTTTGAAAACACATTTTGATTCCTATCCCCCTCCCACACTCCAAATTTGATCCGATCGGACTGATAAATGTCGAGGACCAAGTAGAGCCAGAATTGGGTCCCTGACCCAAATGTTTGTCCTTTTGTTGATAGACTGACTCCAAGTCGTAGTATTCCGAAATAAGAACACCAATAAGGAAAATCCATGCAGATTTCCTTTGGGTATAACATTTCCTTCATCAAAATCGTCTATAAACTGACTCAGAATTCAGAAGTCGTGTTATTTTGATTTTTCTTGCATCAGTAGATGTTTCCAGTACGTAGAATAAGTGATGCAAGAAAGCACGGTTGGAGAGTGGGTGGAAAGTGGGGAAAAAAGAAGACGAAAGTGGCCAAGTTGGAGCAAGAATGAACAGCGGACAGGGGACATGGATTTGGATTGGACATTGATAACCTGGATGATAACTCGATCTGGTTGTCATCTGTTGCCTCTCTGGGCCGGTAAATGTTTCATTGTAAAGGTATTGTACTCACTTTGATATGCGTCATTCTGTGGTAGTAGAGGTTCGAGCTGGCGGTAAACCTTTTGCCGCAGACTTGACACTGATGAGGCTTTTCCCCCGAATGGATTCTCCTGTGCGTGTTCAAAGAACTGCTCGTGCTGAAGCCTTTGTTACATACGGCGCAGACGTGCGGTTTTTCGCCTGCAACACGGACGTTGAAAAACCGTTTGGTTGAAACCCATTGAACAGGTGGCAGTTTGACGGGAATTGAGATAATTTACAAGGAGTTTACTCTCAAAAATCGACAATCTAAACAAACATTGTGAAGTTTGTACGACCAGCACTTCACGGATCCATGCCAAACCTACAATCATCGCTTCTTTAGACAGTGCAAGAATTTGGCGAAACATATGGCTTTGGATAACCATACTCTTGTTTAGTCTTGCTTTTGGTACGATACCTTTTACAAGCCAAAAACCTGGAGGAATTTCCACAAGAAGCCTCATCAAGAGTTTTGACGCTGGTTCAGCTCAAATCTACTCTTGATTTTCTATGGAGGGCTAAAATGAGTCCTGAGTCACCACAGAGCAATCTCCAACGTGTCCTCTATCGTCGGTTTATGGCCTTTACTAGCAATTGTGTAGATAACACGGGAAAAATTGGCTGACTGTGTAACTGATTAGATAACATGAAGGCTGCAGAAAATCCGCAGATTACCATTTTCCTCTGTTTAGGTTGCCTAAATCATGATGAGGGCTGTTTGGTGGAAGTCTGCAGATGGACTTTGCGACGGACGTCCGCTATCCACACTCTTCCTCCACTCAATTTGGTTGTGCAGTGGAACAAAAATAACACAGTTATACAAGTAATTCTCACCTGTGTGTGTCCGCATGTGTCTTTTGAGGAGCGAAGGTCTGTCGAAAGCTTTGCCGCACACTTCGCAAGGAAGGAGGGTCCTTTCGGAACGGGGAGCTCTCGTTTTGGGGGAAACTTGGCGTCGGACGACGAGGTCAACTTCGGCCGACATCGTTGAATCGCCAGAAACGGACTTTCGTTCGTCCGTATCACCCGGGGAACTCGAGCCAGACGAGCTGATGAATGCTCGACTGAGGAGGGACATGGACAGGTCCAGGGGTGAGTCTGCAACAAAAGATATGTCCAGCAATTAGATGGGGAATCCCAGTGAGTTGATTTAATATGTTTATACATACATATATTCGCACGCAGGCCATGAGATATGTGAAAGTAACGTGATGAAAGTTCAACATTGCAAAGAGGAACTCCAAAGACAAGTCAGGGGTGACAAGATTTCAGTGAGTCGACACCGAAGAGAGCGAAGGGAGATTGAGAGCAGGTCTAAGTCATGCTCGGCCAATAGCAGGTTAGCCATTCTAGGCAGTCGGCAGAGAGGTCGAGAACGCATGTTCTCGTGGGCGAAAGTGGTACAGCAAAGAGATCGCAGGAGCGCAGGCCAAACTGGGCAAGTAAGGATTGGGCATCAATGCGCTCAGAGGAAATGACGTGCATGAAGGACAAGAGCAGGTGAAACTGGTGACCCTGGGCACTGTAGTCCACGTCCTCACGGCATACCCCAAGCTCGAAAGCCAGGTAACGTAGGAATGCACGGTGCATCCTGTTGAACTGATTCGTATGAGGGACACCAGACGACAGAAGCATACTCCAGGTGAGGCTGGACAGTAGCCCGATAGAGGGCAACGAGGGCGGTGATACTGGTGAACTCCCTGATTTTTCCCTTTACAAACCCAAGGGCACGCATAGCTCGAAGAGATGCCTGGACAATATGTTCATTGAAGGTCAACTGCCAGTCCAAAAGAACACCAAGATGGGAGACCACGGAGGATGTCTAAGAGCAACACCATTGATGGTATAAGGGTGCATATGTGGGGTCAGCAAGCGGTGATACGTCATCACTGAACATTTTTGTCTGGGTTGAGGGAAAGGCCAGTATCCAAACACTACTGAGTGAAGTCATCGAGGCGAAGCTGAAAAGTAATGGCAACAGAGGGATCAGGAACCTGAAGAGAGAGCTTCATCTTCTGCAAATATGAGAAAGTTGACACCGTAGCGGACAGCGCCAGCGCCAATAACAGCCAAGATGAAGAGGAGGGGGCCGAGGTGGGACCCCTGGGGAACACCAGACGTGGAGTTATGGGTCAAAATGGTATCTATCAGCCCATTTCGTAAGTTGGTTCTCGAGATTTTTGGTACCTAGGCGTGTGGGGTACCATTTTCCACTAAATTTTGAACACTGAATCCAATGAGACGGGTCCCGGGACGGTTGGTGCCTACTGGAAGAGGTAATGGGTCAAAATGTGTATCCATCTACCCATTTCGAATTTGGGTTTTTGAGATTTCTGGTACCCAGGCGTGTGGGGTATCATTTTCCACTAAATTCTGGACCCTGAATCGATTGGTATGGGTCCCGGAACGATTAGCACCCTCTGTATGAGGCTATGGGTCAAAATGGGTATCTATCTACCCATTTTGAATGTGGGTTTTCGAGATTTCTGGTACCAAGGCGTGTGGGGTATCATTTTCCACTAAACTTTGGACGCTGAATCGATTGAAATGAGTCTCCATGCGCCTGGTCCGAGGAATAACCAACCCCTATAAAAGAATTTGCAGCAATTTTTTTCTTTTTCCCGAATTATTGTTCAATTGTTTTGTGAGTTGGATTCGGTTCCATTTTCATCACTTTTTCACATCACTTATTTATGGCGTTTGAATGTTTTGTTTGAATACTGTCTTGTTGGTACAGTGCAACGTGACTGATGGAATTCTTACGACTTCCCCGCATAACGATAACGATCCGACGTTTACGTTCGCGGCCTGTGGAACACAAAGCGTCGGCCCTAAACGCGTTCACATGATTTCCATTTTAAAACCCGCGATATGACCGCACTGCAGCTATTTCCGACTCGCTAGAAGATCTCGTTAGTCTATTATTCACGTGTACGGTGTAGGAGTCTTGATACGCGCTTTTACCAACTATGTAGAACTGATTAGCATTGAAGGTGCGTCTTTCGAATTAAAACCGACGGTTTTCTCGTCGAGCGGGAGAGTAACGAAGAAACTCGGGTTATTACAAACGTTTTTCGTGAGAATAGCTTTTACTTTCACCGATGTTTACTATCTGAGCGACTCAGCTGATGGGTATCTAAACTTCTTCCTTCCTCGATTCTTTCGTTGGGCGCCTTCGTCCCAAGTCGAACTAGCAAAAGCAACGCACAATCATTTTGAGTTCGAAATGCCTCTAAACAGAGCTTCATCCAGAGGGTCTTCTTGATCTTTTTTGAGCAGTTATGGTGAGTTGAACTGTCGACCAACCCATCGCTATATACAGCCGTTGTACACACCGGTATTCAGCTACCTAAATTGAAGTGAAAACAGGATTTTTAAAACAGTAACATCCCTGGATATAGTACTTTTTGCGATCAACTATTGCTCCCAGCAGTTAACGAGTTATTCAATCATTTTCTCACCCACTGTTTTCCCCATTTTCCCCATGCTCCTGATCCCAGGAATGACCAATCCCTAAGAAAAAATGCTGCAAATTCGTTCACAGGGGTTGGTTATTCCACGGACCAGGGGCATGAGGACTCCCTCCAATCGATTCAGCATCCAAAATTTAGTGAAAAATGATACCTCGCTCGCCTAGGTAACGGAAATCTCGAAAATCCAATTTCAAAATTGGTAGATAGATACCATTTTGATCCATAATCTCTTTCAGAGGGTGCCAACCGTCCGAGACCCATTTCATTGGATTCAGCGTACAAAACTTAGTGGAAAATGATACCCCACATGCCTTGATCGCCAAAAATCTTGGAAATCCATTTTTCGTAAATACACATTTTGACCCCTATCCCGTCCAAATTTGGTCCGATCGGGCTGAAAAGTTTCCAGGACCAACTATAGCCAAAAATTATTGCCTGACCGAAATGCCAGATTTTTACAACGTTTTCTATTACCAAAATCAGGGTGGACATGGTTGGCAGACGGACATTTGCGATTTTTGATGTAGACACTTCGAAAACCACCACCAGAAACAAATTTTGACCCGAATCAGAGAGGATTACTTTTCGCATGAAAACATTGGTTGACTATTCAAGGACTAACCAACCAACAGCGTTCTTGCGTGAATACACTGCCAAGCCATATGGCTTTCCACAGGGGATGCTGATGTGCCTTGGCAGGAACGGTGTCTGGTCCAAACTAGGGTAAAATATGGAGAGTATCCATAGTGAAGGGATGTTGGGTGTCAGGTTACTTCAAGGGTAGGAGGTGGGGTGTGGACAAAGGTGTGTTTTAGTGGATGTAAGGGCTTCTCAAGGGTTGGGTATTGCGAGATGAGATAGTGATGTGGTGGCGGGTGTTAGGGCTTTGCAAGGGTAGGATCTGGGGAGTGGACAAAGGTATGTTCTTGGTGAATGTTACCCTCACAAGGGTTGAATATTGCGAGTTGAGATAGTGATGTGGTGGTGGGTGTCAGGGCCCTGCAAGGGTAGGATCTGGGGAGTGGACAAAGGTATGTTCTTGGCGAATGTTACCCTCACAAGGGTTGAATATTGCGAGTTGAGATAGTGATGTGGTGGTGGGTGTCAGGGCCCTGCAAGGGTAGGATGTGAGGTGTGGACAAAGGTGTGTTTTAGTGGATGTCAGGTCCTCTCAAGGGTTGGGTATTGCGAGATGAGATAGTGATGTGGTGGCGGGTGTCAGGGCCCTGCAGGGGTAGGAGGTGGGGAGTCGACAAAGGTATGTTTTGGCGGATGTCAGGTCCTCACAAGGGTTGGGGATTGCGAGTTGAGATAGTGATGTGGTAGTGGGTGTCAGGGTAGAAAATCCCCTGCAAGGGTAGAAAATCCTAGATATTGACCAAGGGCCTTTGCAGGAAGTTGACACTGAAATGCGTGGAGCTGACCAGATCCCAGCACGTCGTTTGCAACGACACGATGCCTCGTCAGGCCGCCCTAAATATCCGCGGCCGTAACAATGTACCTACTCGTCCAACTCGATGGCCTTTCTCAGCATTTATAGGCACCTTCACTAGGGAGAACGGCACCGCGGCTCGTAAGACCATTAACGTGAAAAAGAACAACATCGACCCGGGGAGTTCGCCGGGCTCCTGTGATGACGGATGATGATATCCGCGAGGTCGCCGTAACGACTTTGAGATACGCGTGCGGCCACCCATCCAGCTTGGCTCTCACTTCTGAGCACACGGGATCAGCGCGCGCCATCACGACCATACCTGCCCCCAGCGGGACGTTGTTTCGTTGTTTCCTTCCTAATGCACCAAATTTCTTTTCACGAAAGAAGCTCCCGCTCGGACGGTCCGCGTGGCGTTGTTCTGATGACTCCGTGATTATCTCCAGAGCGCGCACACCGTTATAGCTACTGGATTTTTTTTCGCTCTTTGCTGCCCTCTCAGCTCTCATATCACCTCAGCACGAATTTCTCCCGTTTCTTCCACCAATTTAACCTTTTCTTCTTAAATTAAATGCCTCGTAGATGGAAAGTCGCTTCAACAAAAGAACACCTTTTGGTTGGTTATTCCTTGAACACTGGTGGCCGTACGCTGTACGCCGATTATTCAAGGAATAACCAACCAAAATATTTTGGCCAATTGGAGAAATGCATTCTGTCGGGCACCATGTTCTAGGGCGGTCTAATATAAGTTGATTAATCAAGGAATAATCAACCAAAAGGTGAAATGTCCGTCCACCGTCAGCTGTCCTCGCGGTTTTTGGATGAAATATATATATTTTTTAATTTCCCCAAAAGCAGGAATTTGACTGGAGACCCGTTTCTGGCTCTAATTGTCCTCCAAACTTTTCAGCCCGATCAGAACAAATTTGGGCGAGGTAATGGTCAAAATGTGTACTCCCAACCCCTGCAAAAGAATTGACAGCGCTTTTTCCTTTTCCTCCATTTAACTGCGCATGTGCTAGAGGGATGACAGACGTACACGGATGATGCCAAGCATAAACTAATCATTGGAATGATTCAGAACTTCATTGCGTCAATTTTAATGTTAAAAGTCAAGCTAAAGGTCTTGCATGGCACATTGTAGATTTCACTCTCCAATCACAGAATTTGGACAAAACATAGGAGTTTTTAGGATAGACTAATTGTTAGACGTAAAATTTGAAGTTCTAGCGAATTTATAGGTGTAGTACCTTGATGTTCATAAGTTATTATCGGGATTGAGAACAAGTGGAACTCATGGTCACATCGTGCGCGTTTTGAGTTACTGGGAAAATGGCGCTGCTGAACCACAGTCATCAGTCGGACAACAACCTTCAGAAGCAACCCAAAACAAACAGTCGGAGGCCCAAAGAGGAAAATACCGGAACGCGGCTCATCATCGGTTTGTATTGTGTTCTTCGAGGCTCATTTCCATTGCAGATCGTTGAGTGCCATAGTTTGCTCGTGTTTTCTTTTTCTCGCGAGACCCGGGTATGCGTTACATTTATTCAACGACGGAGCATCTCCTCCACGCGTTGATTGATTCACATCTCAATTAGAGCTGACGAGAAAGGGCAGCCAAGCGAATGTTTGGGATGACTCGGGCGGCCATCTTTCGCCGGTGTAAAGGGCCGGTGTGCGGCCGCTTTGTTCTTCGACGCAGCCGCGGTCCCGGGAATGTGTCTTTTATTGTCAAGGGGTTGAAAAAGGCCGCAATGGTAGCGGTGAAGACAGAAGAAGGAAGAGGGGGTGACTGAGATATGTAGATAAGAAGGCTGCCTGGAAGGGGGGGAGTCAAAGCGCAGTACCGATCCCTTTTGCCGTCGTCCTTCTCAGGACCCTGCCAATTATGCAAGACCTCTCTTCGGCTGTTGTCTCCCCTGTCGGGCCGATCCGGACGCAAACGTCCTGCGGTCTTCACCTGCCCACAATGCCGCAGCAAGAAACCGAGCCCCTCACGCACTCCTTTTCAAATACTTCAGAAAGTTTCGAATACAAAAGTCTTCAAGATTTGATTCATCAAATGTGTAATCCACTGCCCGCCACTTGTATCATATCGCCATTTCACCAATTGTATGCAACGCCCTGTATCTTCTCATTCATCAGGATATACGAAGGAGCCAAATAATGTATGGACGCTCCACGCACCAGTTCCCTTTTGAAGAGCGTTGCACCAGCAGTCATTTAACCTAAATAATTTCATCTATGATAATCGCCCTACCTACTATCCCCTGACATACTTCAAGGATGATCGCAATAATGGCTGCACCAACACAAAATAAATTTCTCCCTATAAGTTAATGGAAAATATATTTCCAAATTTTCCTCCTGAGGACAGGGAAGAGTTTTACAAGCTTACTCCAAATTTGCTAAAAAAAAAAAAATAATTAAATAAAAAAAATAAAAATCATTTCTTTCCACATGCCAGGGGGTGTTTATGTCTCGCTATATGCCAGGCAATACTATTCGAATACTTAAGAATAATTTTCCATAGTCTTTTGAAAACGGATCAGCTAATCTCGACTCTGGCAACGAAACTGAGGAAGTGCCTGTATGCGTTCTCATTATTGACGGAAATCGCAACAAACAAACAACTAATTTTGGCAGGTATTTTATGCACATGTCCAGCTGCAGTTGTTGTATGGCCTTTTTATACTTATATTCAACCCTATTTCAGATCAAAATCCTTCAGAAATTCTGTCTCCACACGTGCAGAGTACCAGACAAAATTAGGGGCTTCAATTTGCTAACCAGAGTAGGTTAGGGTCTATATACGCCTTACATACCAGGATAGTTTGAGTGTTCCTAATTTGATGTGTACAGCTGCATGAAATCCCTATCCAGAAGCGTGGTAGAGTTTAAATATATTTCAAATACAAGACAGGGTTCAGGAGAATCGATGAGAATGAACTTCGGAAGATTGAGTTCGATACTAAGTATTTTTCTAGAGTATTCAAATCATAGATTCGAATGTTTTTGCTTATCCTTCTTGTTATCTGGGTTTTTGGTTTGCTCTAGTTTTCAGAAATCATTCTTTCCTAATAGGTACCTGTCAAATCTGGCGCTTTTCAGACGAATTTGTTTGCTTGATGTATAAGTAAAAGAAGGATGAGAAGAGCGAAAAGGAAAAAAAGTAAAATAAGCTTTGTAAGAGTATAATATTTAAGGTAATAAATTTACGTGTAACGTCCAAAATGGTACTCAGCCTTCAGCGCGGGCCTGGCCCATGCGGGGTCTAAATTTCCAACTAAACATGTACCTATATTGCGTACCTATCTTTTTATTGCATTAAACTTCATAGTAATGGTAGAAGTTACGAGTTTTTGGAGCGAATTGTTTAAACTTTGTTTGAATGGGATGTTTGAAAGTTAGAGTCGTATACATCACGTAACCTAAATATTTGGGCTTCCCGTGTACTGCTTAAATAATAAATAAATCTTCGAAATTTTCGTAAAATTTTTTTCCTATCCTTCTTAGTACTCTTCATTCATCATTCACTCTATTACGGCTGCTTCGGTGAGATCTCGACGACCGGTAAAGCCGATCCATATGGATCAACCCGGCGGCGGGAGCTCCCCCGTCATTTCGGGCGGGAAAAGGCGGTGTAGTGAGGCGAAGAGGGGAGCACTCGATAAAGGCGAAGCGGAGACTGCGGTGGAGCGGGGGATTGAGATCTTTTATTAATGAATGTGTTGTACCGCTTTGGGAGTCTGAAATCCCAACGGCGGAGGCCCGCCGGGGAAGGGCGGGGAAGAGGAAACGCTACTGGTAACCGCGAGTCGGCGAGCCCACCGGTAGCCAGGGGGATGATGAGGGCAAGGGGAGGGGGTAAGTCTTGATAAATATTAATTGTCGGTCTGGGCCCAAAGTTGCGGTCGAAACCATTGTCCTGTCCCGGGGTCATTTCGTCCTTCCCATTGTGTATTCTCTGACGATAAAAAGTCGAAAAAAAAGGCAACGAACAACAATCGTCAATAGGTGAGTAGCTGGCTACCGTCTACCTTTTCCTTTCCTCCATTGTCCGTCTCCGATCCTTGTGCCGCACTCTTTGATTACTCTTTTAGACCATCTGACTACTTACGAGTAGCCGACTTTCAACGCCCGATGCCCGTATACGATCTGTACCTCGCGTGTTTGTTCGCGACCGCATCAAAACTAGACCTCAATATCACATTATCGCATAGACTGGCGTTTCCCAATCTTTTTTAGCCAAGGCACACTTGTCGCGGGGAAAAAAATCACGAGGCACACCACCATTAGAAAATGTTAAAAAATAACTCTGTGCCTATACTGACTATAATAAAGTAATTCTCATGTATAGGAATCAAATAAGCACAAAGAAAGTATTTTATAATTACTTTATTATGAAATATTAAGTAAACAGAATAGTGAAAAATTATAAAATACTTTCAGTGCAAAACCTGGGCCTGTTTGGCTGAACACAAAGCTGATATTCTGGCTGGAATCGAAGAAAGACACACACGTAGCTCATCGTCAGCAGTTCTCAGTCTCTCTCTGTATTTGGTTTTCATAGCAATCATGCTTGAAAAGCTAATCTCACACAGATATATAGTGGAAAAAGGGAGTAATGTCAAAATAGGTTTGTTTGCCAGAAGGGGGAACTCCTTGGCAGTATCCAACCAAAAACTGTCCAAAGGTAGATCGCTGTAACACCCAGACCCGGCGGCACACCATGGTTCTTCCGACGGCACACTGGTGTGCCGCTGAATAGCGGTTGGGAATCGCTGACATAGACAACGGCGAATTACGTGTATAATAAATCTTTAATTACATGACGTTCCTACGTTCAGCAACCCTAGAATATTCACATGCATTATTCCTCCAAAATGTGTAAGTAAGGGTGGCCGGTCCGGGCGTAATGATACAAGGAACGGACCCCCACGGAAAGTAGAGATCAAGACATTTAGATATCTAGGTACTCATTTCTCGATTAAAATTGGAACAAGATCTGACATCGGCTGGTTGGAGGTTGTCTTGCTTCGTTCTAAAAGCAGAATGCTGGGGATTCTGATACTAACTCCTCTCTCCAGGTACTGCTATCAGTTGCTGCTTTCTAGCTCGCGCTTGAACATTAAACAGGAGTGTTACCCAAATATGCGTTAGCAAATGACTCCTTTCGCAGGACTATGGAGCACAAAGAAAATGGGTGAAGAACGAGCTGGATTGGATGACACAGGAGTGTTTTCCTATTTAGGTACCCCTACAAAATGCCTGTGAAGACCAGTAAAGTGGCGAGTAAGTGCCGCCAATACTGTCCAACAGTTCCACAGCCACCACCACCCTGAAGCTCATAGCATGCCAATGATGGAAGACCGCAAGCATAAGAAGAGACGCATTAGTACAAAGGCTTAGCAGAGCAGATCAGTAATCCAAAAGACCCCTTGCAAAACCCGGCACTTCCAGGAGGTCCATCCTGGGCAGCCACAGGCAGGCAAACGCCGGAAGAGGGTGGGGTGCCTGATATACGAGGAAGCCATAGAGCCATAGAGCAGGGCTCTCAATCTGGCGCACAACTATGACGAGGATAGACTGTAATGGGCCTCTCAGTCTTGCGCAGGTATATCAGGTACCCAAATATGCCATCTACTCCAAGAGGCAGCCTTTATAAACACTTCTCAGGAATACGCAGCAAGGGCCTACCCTTTTCTTGATAGCACCATCAGAGGGTGAAGCCATCAGGCCAGCGTGTGCCTCCACCCCCCACCCCACGCTGCCAACTAACAGTCAACTGTGGACTGTGGATTCCGCCCTCAAGGAGGAGGTTGATTGGTGAGGCATTGCTGGAGCATTGCCTCCTTGGCTAAGCCCACCACCACAGTACCAGTTTGGATGGATAAAGGGGCAACCAGTGGGTGTCCAGAAGTTTCTGTAAGGGACATCTGGGTAGTAGCCTGACCTGCTACTACCATTTTGTGAAATAACAGTTTCCCATTATGGTTGCCCTTTCAACTATGAGGGTAACCTGTCACGAGTTGGTCGACAATTTGACGTCCTGTCAATCAACTAGGGTAGGAAATTAAGGGACCACAACCCCCTCCCCCCTAACAACAAAGTGTAGGATGAATGGAGGAGTATGTCAGTCTTTGCTACCAATGCCAGGCAAATCAGGTGGTTATCACCTGATTCTCAATCTTGTAGAATTCCATTCCTCTGCCTTGTTCAGTTTGTCTTCCACTGAAATAAATGACGTTCACTAAACTCCAGTCTTAGCTGGAAGAAAACACTGACATCACCCACCAACCGAACAATGTTCAGGAAGCATTGTAAAGTCGACCACATTTGCTCGTTGTAACCGTGTAATTACAAGCGATTCAAAAGGGGTTTTAATGCGAGGGAAAAGGTGTAACGTGAGTGACTCAAATGCTCACCTTCGAGAATGGTGTCCATCGTCCTGCGGTAGAGGGAATTGCGAAGGTAATGTACGGCCGGCATGAAGAACACCTCTTCAGGCTGTTCTGGAAGGTAGTAGACGACCAGTTCGGAATTGGCCGCGATGTTCTTCACCGCCTCGTAGATAGGCTCCCCTGGACAGAAGAAGACAAACAATTCTTATGGTGGGTGGTTTCAACTCAACATTTCTCTATTTCAACCGCGGAATACGTTCACCTACCAATTGAAGAAATTACCCGACCTCGGACTTATTTCCTCAACGAGACTACCACTTCGAACTTATAGTTTTCAAGACCAATACTCATTTTCCTTCCGACTAAAGAAATATCATTGAGTTGAAGCTATTTAAAAGTGTTATTTCACTTTCGGCCATTTCTTGGGAAGAAAAAGTGTGAATGTTGGCTTCCTCAGCAGTCGGCTACTCTTACTCTCTGCTCTTCTTTACCTACAGCGTCTTAAAAGTGGACAATGATCTAAAATTTGACTCATATTATGGCACAGAGTTGCGTATCGTATGACTATGTGCTATTTTTATACGGTTTGGATTCGAGAAAATCGTTTAAAAAAGGCATGATATTCACGTATTTTCATATTTAAAGGGTAAAGATACCTATAGAATATTTTCAGACACTCCATCAATGTACACGACTGAAATGGTATTTTTACTTCAAAATTCAATAACTATCAATATTTTAGAGCCTTTTACTCCTGATGATAATATTGGGAGAAGAGTTTAGAGCGCGTTATGAATAGAAAACGCTGAAAATTCATTCACAGGGGTTGGTTATTCCTTGGACCAGTAGCGTGAAGACTCATTTCAAACGATTCTGGGTCCAAAGTTTAGTGGAAAATGGTTCTCCACACGCCTAGGTACCAGAAATCTCAAAAACCAACATTCAAAATAAGTAGATAGATACCCATTTTGACCCATAACTTCTTCCAATGGGCACCAATCGTCCCAAGGCCCGTCTCATTGGATTCAGCGTCTAAAATTTAGTGGAAAATGATACCCCACAAGCCTAGATTCTAGAAAACTCGAAAACCCACAATCAAAATAGGTGAATAGATACCCATTTTGACCCCTAATCTCTTCCGGTGGGCACTAATCGTCCCAGGACCCATCTCGTTGGATTCAGCTTCCCTAATTTAGTCAAAAATGATACCCCACACGCCGTTGACCAACGAAAATCTCAAAAATCCATTTTTCGAAGAACACATTTTGTTTTACAGGCAGTAAAATATAGAACGCGAGTAGAAATTTTAATTTTTGGAGCCCGGCTTTTGTTGGCTCGAAGCTTTTTAACCCGATCAGACCAAATATGGGCGGGGTAGGGGTCAAAATTTGTATTTCCAAAAATGGATTTCGAGATTCTTGGCAATCTAGGCGTGTGGGGTATAATTTTTCTCTAAATTTTGAACCCTGAATCGATTGGAATGGGTCCAGGACACCCAGTGTTTCCCCAATTTTCGCCATGTTGAAGAAATGAGTCTCCATGGTCCGAGAAATAACCAACCCCTGTGTATGAATTTGCAGCGTTTTATGATCTAGACACCTTTTTCACGAAAACATAGGTCGATTATAAACCTAAAGGCACAACAATTCACCAGTTGATTAGAGACACTTTTCTTCCTTTCTTGGCATTTCGTGAACCGGTTCGTTTTTTGGTTTATTCGTACAGAAATGCACCAGGATCAAAAGAACCGTCTTCGATGGGAGGCGTTTTGGATTAAAAAGTTCATAATATCCAAAGCTAAAAGGAATCGTGGAAGACGAAGAACAAAACGAGTTTTCTAGATCGGACGTTATGGGCCGTATGTAAAACAGTGGCAGAGCCGAGTCACTCAGACCCCTATAATTTCGAGGTCGAAAAAGAGAGAATGAAGAAAAAAGTAAAGTCTCAGTTCAAAAACCCATCGAAACCCATACCTTCTCCGTGAAATGGTAGCTTCTCCAGGACTCTCAAGACCGAGTGGGAAAAAAGGAAAAGACGCGATTTAAATCAAGTAGTCAAGTAGGGGAGCTGTTGTTTATCCCTTAATTGCCGAGCTAGATGGAAGAGCATGTGGGCTGCCCGCATTACCAAGTCTAATGCTAAGAGCAGAGTAAATCATACGCGTCCCTTAAGTCGTCATTTTCCTATTCCGGAGCTCCTCATGGGAACGAGTCTTGAAGCGTTTGGTAATTTTTGCACCCCCTTCTCCTCCTTCAAGCCACTTAGCTGATAATAATGCGGTTTTTTCCTTGCGTTAAAAGGCGAGCGAGGAATGAGAAGAAAAAAGTAAATAAATGAGAAATTACAGCAGCGGGTAGGTGTGGTGGTTAAGGGCGCAACGTGTCCATTAAAGCTAATCGCTCTCCAATAACCTCGCCATGAGCGATTGTTATACAATTCACACGCATTTTCATACGCGGTAGAATTCGGCCACGCACGTTAGATAAAATCGAATCATCTAAAGTTATCGTGTTCATTACACGAAGCAGAGTTTTCACTGATGTGGGCAGCACAACCTCGTACTAACACGCTAAGTACTAAAATATTGGCAAAAAGAACCGCAAATAGTACATGAATAAAAAAACTTTTATAAAAACAACGTTTTTCATATGCACTAAAAAGTAGAAAATAATTTTCCTATGAGCCTGGCAAAATTTCTGAGTAAATTGGTCACATTATGGTAACAGACTTTATAACAATTTCCAATTCTTATAAAACGAAAAACGTTCGGCGCATTTTGTATTATTATTATGAATGTTCATTTTAGAATCATATAAATATGAGATTTATATGAGGTAATACTAAACTACTGTTTATTTCTGACAATATATTAATTTTACAAATTATCTATGATAATTATTAATATAATTGAACATATGATTATATTATTTATAAATCACTAGTTGTGATTGTAAATGAAACATTTTCATAGTAACTTATGAATATATTTAATTCATTTAAAGTAAAATTTTATTTCTGCAAAATTATGTAACAAATATTTATTTGAAGAATTATTGTAGAAATCATGATTTTAATGTTCATTTATATAAAACATTTTGAATTCGTTAATGATGATTAGTATTATTGCATATGATTATATCAAATGATTTCTAATGTTCACAATTCAATTCCATGAAACTGTATTAACTGAATATTATGTCAACTGAATTAATATAAAGAAATTTCATTTTATAGAAATGTGAGCGTATTAGAAAGATCTTGATGTTTGAGTACATGCGCCCAACGTTTTTCGTTTTATAAGAATTGGAAATTGTTATAAAGTCTGTTACCATAATGTGACCAATTTACTCAGAAATTTTGCCAGGCTCATAGGAAAATTATTTTCTACTTTTTAGTGCATATGAAAAACGTTGTTTTTATGAAAGTTTTTTATTCATGTACTATTATTTTCTACTTTTTAGTTTTGTTTGTTAGAAATTTGTAATCGTAAAATTTTATTGAAGAACCTCGATAAACAATGCAGGTATTCCCCTCGGTCGGGGGGGGGGGGGGTTAATCCTTTGTTTACCTTTTTCAATCTCCAACACATTCTAGAGGGATTGGACGACCTTTGGACTAACGTTACATTTTTTTCTCTCGTCATTGTTGACGGGTCCCAACCTAGTGATATATAATTTTATAATTTTATTTTATTGAAATTACTCAAGAAGCTCTTTAAATCATCATCAAAGTATTATAATATTGCATTGACATCTGGTTCTGATCTATATGTAAAGTTTCAGAACTATAGATTGCCGATAAATGAGGCGTTTGCTATCAAAACCAGCTCATTCCATATTTTTCTGAAATTCACTTTTTTGCATATTTTGAAGGTTTAGAGGGTCCTTCATAACCTGATGAAGGGATATAGCTCAAATCCACCTCATTCCAACCCAAAACTATATGAAAAGGTTTGGCCTCTGGATTAAAACCAGCTCATTCCAAGCTTTTGCCACCTCCCACCAGGAGCGCTTACTTCATAGCGCTATTTCATCAATTACAATATCATTCAATTTTATTTACAATGTTATTTTTCTTTGATAAATATTAATAAAAAACATTCTGTTCCATTTGGCGTTGCAATTTATGACCTTTTTCACATTGTACCAAAGTTTATGTCTCAACTGTGAAATTTCAGATCATTTGAAAAATTTTAGTGGGTGTCATTTTATTTAAAACTCGTAAAGACACAAATATTAACTGGTAAACTGGAAAAACCAATTTCAAATTTCATTTCTTAATTTAACAAAAAAATTGAAAAAAAGCATGAAAAATCGTGTTTTTGCATCAAAATCAGCTCATTCCAACCTAATTAGTGTAATTACGCCCAAGGTAATTAACCTGTAATAAAAATGAAAAACTAATCAAATTCTAGGCGGTTATACCTACAATTAAAAATTAAAAAAAAAATTAGCTTTAGAACTCTGGACGTGAGAAGTTTTTTGTGTCTCCTGTAAAATTTCCAAAAATGGAATGAGCTGGTTTTGATAGCAAACGCCTCAAATGGTCGAAATTTGAGTTGAAAGATTTCGCGGACAAACAGACAAACAAACAAGAAAGCGGGTTAAGAAAAACGTTTTAATTAAAAATGGGAAATGCAATATGGCACGCTCAATTATTCAAATGAAAAATCATTTTTTGCTCCTGTAAAACGAAATGTGTTTTTCGAAAAAAATATATACGAGATTTTCAGCGATCAATGGCGTGTGGGGTATCATTTTCCACTAAATTTTGGACGCTGAATCCAATGAAATGGGTCCGGGAACGATTGGAGTCCACCGGAAGAGATTATGGGTCAAAATGAGTATTTATGTACCCATTTTAAACGTTGGTTTTTGAGATCTCTGGAATCTAGGCTTGTGGGGTATCATTTTCCACTAAATTTTAGACGCTGAATCCAATGAGACAGGCCTTGAGACGATTGGCGCCCATCGGAAGAGGTTATAGGTCAAAATGGGTATCTATCTACCTATTTCGAATGTGAGTTTTGAGGTTTCTGGTACCTAGGCGTGTGGGGTATCATTTTCCACTAAATTTTAGACGCTAAATCGATTGGAATGAGTCACCATACGCCTGGTCTATTCTATACCTACGGTAGGGTTGATCAAAAGTTCTCACAAAATAATCGACGTACGATGATTCAGAAATCATTGACAGAACCATAAAACTACGAACATTCTGATTTTCCGCCTCTCCTCACTGCCTAACCTGGCCCCAGGGAAACCTTCCAGTGTGTTGTAATATTTGCTCTTCCCTCATTGATTAACTTCAATAATACACAATCGTGTTTTAAGTCTGCTTCTTTTTCATTGATGTACACCAATGGTTCTAGCTGTGAATCCCTATTATATTGAAGCATTATCATTTGAGAAAATTACTGGAGAGTCATAACTAGCTTCTAAGATTTTTTATCTGGGAATACGTGGTTTAAGTCTCGTTGCACTGGAGGAATAACTCGTATATATTTCAAAATAATTTTTCCTGTTTGTAGTATTTCTTGGCTCAGAGCTTAAACCCGCCACGCCCGTATTAAGTGCACGTGACCCGATGATGGAGGAATAAGTTGGCCGGCTGCCACCTGCAAGGAGGCTCAGTGCGGGCTGTATGGGCTTTTAGAGAAAGTAGAAAGAAGATGAGGTATAGGGGCATCTACAGGCGACCAGTTCAGTTTCCTATTACGTTATAATTTGAGGAGTCGGAGGCCCTTAGAAGGTAATGGGCACGTCGGATGGACAGCACGCACCTCCGGTAAACCTTTCTGGACAAGAGGCCGCTCGATCGGTTCAGTCCGCCCATAAATGATTGGTTTCGGGCGTCGAGTAAAAACATTGTGAGTAAACAAGAAAAAGTCTTCGGTGCGACGAGGTCGATCTCGAGCTACGACGAAGAATGTGCCGTGAAATTATCAACGGTGCTGCTCGCTGCTCGTGCTGCATGCGCCCTGCCTCTGGTTTGCTCGCTCGCTTTTGAATATTCAAGCCCCCCCCCCCCCCTTCACACTTATTTGAGCCTGTGTGTGTGGCCTTTCGTCACCTAGGTTCCTCTCAAGCAATCCCACGAAAGAGTCACATGAGACCTCCAACGAATGAATTGACGCCGCAATGGTACAGTACACCACGATTTCTAAAACGGTTAATTTTCCTACGCTTACCTATCACAAAACCGTAGAAAGAACCATTAAGCGGCAATCGGTACTAAATCCCTCTTTTTCGAAAGATAAAATAATTAATGAATTGCACATAATGCAGATAAACGTTGTAAATATACTGTCAATCGGCTTGCTGTGACGATTTTATCAGTCTCGACCCATGCTGTGGATGATAATGAGGGAGAAGGCCGAGATTTTCCTGATGTTACAAAGCCAATGTTGCTTAAGATAAAGTGGAGTTTCAATTTAAAACGCTGCAAATTCTTACACAGGGGTTGGTTATTCCTCAAACAGGCATGAAGACCCATTCGAATCGATTCAGCGTCCAAAGTTTAGTGGAAAATGATACCCTACACATTTAGATCGCCAAAAACTCCGAAAATCCATTTTTTTAAAACACATTTTGACCCCTACCCCACCCAAATTTTCTCCGATCGGGCTGAATAGTTCCGAGGACAAACTAGAGCCAGAAACGGACCCCTGACCTAAATTTCAGATTTTTTTGAAAATGTTTTACTACTAAAGTCGGCGTGGATTGCATTCCATGATTATTCATGGAATATCCCTCACTTTCACCTTTTGGGATACTTGTTTTGAGTTTGAATAGCTTATAATAGACACAATTTTTCGTTGAATCGTGAACAAAATTGAATACCAAGTAGGTATGTTCGATTTATTCAGGAAGAAAATTAACCTTCCGAGAGGAATAAAACTAAATATGAAGCCTCACCTTTGATTTTCGTGCCGATAATGTTGACTTGGTCAGAATATGTTGGCGACGTTCGAAGGAATCGAACCCAATTACAATGACGAACCCGTCTTTTGTCGACTTCCGTGATTTCGTCGTAACAACCGAATCTGTGTCTGATCTGAAACCAAAATGGAAATCAATTAGAAACAAGTAGAACGTAATAACTGAATAATGTATTCAATTGAAAAGTGGATTTAAACCAAAGTAAATTCGAACAATACGGAATTTAAAATAAAGAACTAGACAGATTAATGAGGGTTATCCTTATAGCAATAGAAAGAGCACCCCCTCTGCTTCCCCTTCCCTTATTTTGAATGGTGCTAGAAATGGTTCATACATTATCTTTTTATACAAACGTTATAGTCAATGCTTTGACATCAACTCTCAAGTCTCAAAATCAAAACCCTGCAAATTCTTACACACGGGTTGGTTATTCCTCAAATGGGGGAAACAGTGGGTATGGCGGGTCCCAGACCCATTCCAATCGATTCAGGGTCCAAAATTTAGTGGAAAATGATACCCCACACGCCTAGATCGCCCAAAATCGACGACATAACAAGCTCTAATTACTAAAAATGTGGATCGATGTATCGATGCCTCAAAAACATCGATGTTTCCGAAAACATCATACGTGACCGTCCAAGGGAAAATGAACCATATAAATATCTTATTTTTTGTCAAAATCGAGTTAGATGCATTCTTAAAAGTAGACAACCTGCCGAACACGTTGGTCTTTTCAGATTCATTCTATCTCTTTTTGTCGATAATATATGATTTTCTGAAGTTGGGAATTTTAAAAACCTAGTTTCGAAAAAACCGCTTTCTATGTTTTGATACCATCAAAAGTAAAGGAGAGAAAAAAATGGCGAAACATATGATAAACGTCCCAGAACAAGATAAGGTCAATTTTCTCAGATGTTGACTTCTCGTCATTTACCAGTTTAATCGATTGAATCGATGTGAAATAATCGCAATCCGACTTTTTGAGAACATACATCGATAGTTCGAGCAACGGAACCGATAAAAACCCGAAAATCGATTTTCTGAACATTTTACTCAGATAAGATAAGGTCCCTTATTTCCCTTATATGGGTCACATATTATGTGTTGTTTTATCGAAGTTTCATTACATCGATGTTTTTACTATGCATCGATGTTTGTTTTAGACTATCTTCCCTTGGTCGATCAAGAAGGAATAATACGGATGTAGATACATACCCACTGTTATATGTAGCTAAAAATTTGTTATTCATAATTTATAAATCATTTCTCGGCTATTTATTATCCTCGAGTATCAAAATGATATCGTACAGATTCAAGGAAACATCTTCCTTATTATATCGATGTTACAGTTGGTAGGTGACTGAATAACTGGTATTGGAGGAACGGTTCTTTTACATTATTTCACCTTAGAGTTGATAGAAATAAAATGCAGTTGACAACATGAATTAGATTGATCACCTAAACGTACCGTAATTAATAAAATATAATTAAAGATTTTTAACGAATCTCTCAATCGATACATATGGAAGTGTACTTGTGTTATCAGTGTTCTTATCATCTTCAACCTTATCGTCAACGAAGTCGCGTTACCGGTTTGGTTTCTTTTTAAAATCGTGCAAAACGTGTCATTGAGCGACTTTTCGAGAGGATAAAGGAAGGAGGTGAGGTTTTATGTGTTAATAGCAATTTCTTCCCTCCAATATAACTTATCAACGCATCGGAACATCGACTTTTATGAACTTTATGATCTTCTTGAATAATACAAGACGTTGGTGATTAGTTCTTTGATACCCAATTCTAGTGACAACTTCTTTATTGACACTTTTATTGAAAATATAGCGAGAATTTAGTGGTGTTCTCAAATAAATAGTGGTGGATTCATGCCAATGTTCGTCCGCCGTCCGATTTCGGTAGTAGAAATTTTTCTAAAAATCTTAAATTTTGGTCAGGGACCCGTTTCCGGCTATAGTTGGTCCTCGAAAATTTTCAGTCCGATCGGAACAAATTCGAGCGGGGTAGGGGTCAAAATGTGTATTTCGAAAAATGAATTATCGAGATTTTTGGCAATCTAGGCGTGTGGGGTATCATTTTCCACTAAATTTTGGACCCTGAATCGATTGGAATGGGTCCGGGACCCGCTACACCCACTATTTCCCCCATTTTCTCCATGTTGATAAAATGAGTCTCTGTGCGCCTGGTCCGAGAAATAACCAACCAGTGTAAATGAATTTGCAGCGTTTTTCATAGTCGCAAGCTATATTATACCGTGTGACATTGTGAAAATTGTCAAAGCAATTTGGGTAATTAGAGGTAACTCGCCTTAGCATATCTTTCATTTTGTGCCATGTGATTTCCCATCAGATTCAATTTTGAGGTTGTAAATGAATGTAAATATATCTCTGCTCTAATTTTCATCGCAATAACGCCCAACTACTAACGTAAAAACCCATTTGTTTTGGTGGAATGGAGAATTCGTTATAGAAATTGGAATCAGTTGATGATAATTGGTCGTGTAACATCGTAACGTTTGTAATGGGAAAATTTCCTCGCATAATGAAAAATAATGGCTCACGAGCGCTGAACAAATAAAGAAGACAAACGTCGAGCAGCTGAAAAGAAGCGAACCTAACAGGCGCTCATAAATCTGTTCATTTCTAAATTGAAATAATTGATGAACCGAATGGAGTGGCTGTTGAAGGGTTGGATCGGATTGGACTGACAAATAACGAGTGCCAGTTCGGGTTTGGACGCTTCGCTTGTTGGCTTGTGCCTTTGGAAAAAGGCTAATACGAAGAATATGGAAGTAGATATTTCACTTAGTCGACCCCGCTAATTGGTTGAGAACCCTCTCCCAAGCTCGGGCTCCGTTTATGGTTGAATTAATATTCCCAGGAGGCTGATGGGTATGGAAGGGCCCCTAACCTGTTGAGATCCTTTTCGTCTCCTTCGTTTTATTTCTCATTAGAGTTGAAAAGGCTCAGTTGGGAAGCTCGTAGCCAGTTTAGTGGAAGTATTTGCCGACCTGCTCTGAACCTTGTTATGGTCTCATTCTGAATATTCATGCGTCTTTTTCAACTCAATTTATTTCCCATTACGGTCAATGTGAGCTTCATCTTATTTCATTTATCCGAAGAACGCACTACCGACTTTGCATCCATTTTTATTACTCAGTCTCAAGTGCGCAGGTTCATGTGTAAATTTCCAGTCGCTTGAGAAGCGAGAATTTTCCGAGAAATCGTATATGAAACTCGATATGATTTCATTGGGTTCGTAAATATGCAAATTAACCTTGCGTTTTGTTTTCGAATCTTTCTTTCAACATGATTCCTGCTCCAATTTTACTATAGTTTCTATAATATTTATGCATAACAAATAATTATGTTTTTATGCAAAAAGTCAATCTCTCCAATTTGGCCCAAATTTTTCAAGGTTTCAAGGAGTCTAGATCAAAATTAGCAAATGTCCATGGACATGGATGCCAATTTTGGTAGTCTAAACTTTTCTAAAAATCTGAAATCTTGGGTCAGGTCATTTTTGGCTTTAGTTGGTCCTCGAAACATTTCAGGGGAAAGGGGTGAAAATGTGTTTCTTGAAAAATGGATTTTCGGCGCTCAAGGACGCTGAATCCAATGAAGTGGGTCTCAGAACGATTTGTGCTCTCTGGATAAGGCTATGGGTCAAAATGGGTGCCTATCTACCCATTTCGTATGTTTTTTGAGATTTCTGGTACCTACGCGCGTGGGGTATCACTTTCCACTAAATTTTAGACGCTGAATCCAATAAGACGGGCCCCAGAAAGATTGGCCTCCATCGGAGGTTATAAGGCAATGGGTATATATCTACCTATTTCGCATGTGGGTTTTTGTGATTTCTGGCACCTAAGCGTGTGGGGTATCATTTTTCACCAAATTTTGGACGCTGAATCCAATGAGACAGGTCTTGGAGCGATTAATACCCACTGGAAGAGGTTATTGGCCAAAATGGGTATCCATCTACCTATTTCGAATGTGTTTTTTCGAGATTTCTATACCTAGGCGTAAAGGGTATCATTTTCCACTAAATTTTGACGCTGAATCGATTGAAATGGGTCCGAAACCGGCCACACTCGCTGTTTCTTAGGACCAACCCCTGTGAAGGAATTAGCAGCATTTTTAGATTAGACGAGAGAGAATTCATAGGTAATTTAGTCGTACCTACTGCGATTTAGAGCGAAAATACGTGGGTTTCAGACTGTGGCTATGAATTTGAACTGATGTGGGATTCATCGGCCTAAGGCGAAAGACACGATCGAAGCTGAATAAGACACCCTGCTCTCCAGGTAGAGTTACCAGGCGAGTTTGAGGTCTGCGGTTCGACCGCTAACGATGTTTTCCGATTCTGAGTCGTACGCTCAACTTGAGGGTCGGTAAACCGAAGAGATCGAAACTGTTGAAAGAGGAAAAAAGGCGCGGCTCTCTGGATCAAATTGCACTTGAATGCCTAGCGATAACGGGGAAAAAATTGACCCGGTAGGCAACCGCTCAGTTTGTCAAATGTCGGTAATTTGGCTCAAATTCTAAATCCACCCTGGCTCTTCTGTATTGTATTGCATTCATTCGTGTTCTAACTTGAATTATTCTATGCAAAAAGTACGTCTTGAGTTATGAGGGAGAGTATACCCCACACACCTAGGTACCAGACATCCCGAAGCCCCACTTTTGAAATGGGATGATAGATACCTATTTTGACCCATTACCTCTTCCGGTGCTTCCCAATCGTTCCAGAACCCCTTTTATTGAATTCAGCGTCCGAAAATTAGTGGAAAACGATATCCTACACCTTTAAATCGCCAAAGCTACCGAACATGGGAAAACAGTGAGTATGACATGTCCCGGACCCATTCCAATCGATTCAGCATTCCAAATTTAATCAAAAATAATACTCCACGTGCCTAAACCGCCAAAAATCTCAAAAATCCACATTTCGAAAGACATATTTTGTCACAATTCTGTTATGAGGAGTCCGGTCACAATCCTGTTATGAGGAGCCTAGTCAGAATCATTTTTTTGAAAAGCCTGGTCATAAGGAGTCCTGTTATAAGAGGCTTGATCAGAATCCTGTAAAGTGGAGCCTGTTCACAATCCGGTTATGAGGAGCCTGGTCACAATCCTGATATGAGGAGCCTGGTCACAATCCTGTCATGAGGAGCCTGGTTACAAGCCAGTTATGAGGAGCTTGGTCACAATACTGTTATGAGGAGCCTGGTCACAATCCTGTTATGAGGAGCCTGGTCATAATCCTGTCATGAGAGCCTGGTTTCAAGCCAGTTATGAGGAGCTTGGTCACAATACTGTTATGAGGAGCCTGGTCATAATCCTGTTATGAGGAGCCTGGTCACAATCCTGTTATGAGGATCCTGGTCACAATCCTGTTATGAGAATCCTGGTCACTATTCTGTTATGAGGAGCCTGGTCACAATCCTGTTATGAGGATCCTGGTCACAATCCTGTTATGAGAATCCTGGTCACTATTCTGTTATGAGGAGCCTGGTCACACTCCTGTAATGAGGAGCCTGGTTACAATCCTGTTATGAGGAGCCTGGTCACAATCCTGTTATGAGAATCCTGGTCACTATTCTGTTATGAGGAGCCTGGTCACACTCCTGTAATGAGGAGCCTGGTTACAATCCTGTTATGAGGAGCCTGGTCACAATCCTGTTATGAGGATCATGTCCCAGCAGCTCCACAGCCACCCACACCCTATAGCTCATAGTATGCCACCAAGGCTTGGCAGAGCAAAGATGAGAAACAAAAGACCCCTTGCAAAACCTGGCATCTCCACGAGGTCCATCCTGGGCTGCCACAGGCAGGCAAACGTCGGAAGAGTGTGGTGTGCCTGATATACGGGGAAGCCATAGAGCAGGGCTCCCAGACGATCTGACGCGTAAATGAAGACAAGGATAGACTGTAATGGGCCACATGGCCTCAGGAACAATCTAGCGCAGGTATATCAGGTCTCAATTTTGTTAAGAGGAGTGTAGTCAGAATCCTCTTATGATGAGCCTGGTCACAATCCTGTTTTGAGGAGCCTGGTTACAATCGTGTTATGAGGAGCCTGGCCACAATCCTGTTATGAGGAGCCTGGTCACAATCCTGTAATGTTGAGCCTCAATTTGAATGAACAGATACACTTTTGGAAGGCAAATAGGTAGAGTGGCAGTCTAGAGTTAATATTTTCCAAACTGACTTGAATCTTGACCATAGAGGTATTTCAAGGGACTTTGTGGTCAGAGACGAGTCGAGATCATGGAAAAGATAAGCCTCAGAGTGAGAATCAGATTCGAACATTTAAAAGTTCTATAGACCATAAATCCCCGAAAGCTTTCAGAAGGTAGGTGGTCGAAAAAAGCGGTATTAAAGAGAAAAGGAAAAAAATAAAATCATAATAGGTATCTTTCTCATCAGTGGAGCTCCCGAACGCACCTGTTTAACATATAAATGGTAATTCGTAGCGGTAGAAGACGAGGGTCTGCCGGAACAGTGCTGTTCTTTGGCTGTGCTCTACCGTGTGGGAACCCCCCCCCCCCTTACCCTCCCCATATCATATATACCGAAGCTACCTGTTCATTTATCTGCCCAGACGAGGGTCTGCCGGAACAGTGCTGTTCTTTGGCTGTGCTCTACCGTGTGGGAACCCCCCCCCCCCTTACCCTCCCCTCATCATATATACCGAAGCTACCTGTTCATTTATCTGCCCGGCTCAGGTCACGAGTGTTAAAATTGCCCTCGGGGTAATTATTCTGAAGAGGGAAAATGAAAAAGGGGGCGTCGGCTAAACGCTGAAAGGGGTGGGCCTGATGTCAAAAGTAGAAAACGAATAAAACCGAAATACTTCACTTTTTAATCGATCGGACGGAGTTCGTGGAATGAATTTTTAAGTGGAGAGCTATGATTAAGAATTTATTATGCGGTTGTTTGTTGGCCGTGAAGCCAGTTTCCTTTTGTCTCGAAGTAATTTTTGCTCCGCAGTAAAGACTCTCAGCTGAATTCCTTATCCTGAAAATGTTGAATTAGCGTGCTTCTACCTTTCGAAAATTTAAATCCAACTCGGATTTGACACTGGCATTTAACCTCCCTTTCCTTCAACACGTCTAAAGCCCGTAAATTGAACACAAACGTTCTTGTCGTTCTTGAAAGTGAATTCAGAGACTGAGAAAGTAATTTCTTTATATAATTTACTGAAGCCTCTGATGTAATATTCTCCAGCAAATGACAAAATAGGTTGTTCAGTAGGTTGTTTCAACGTGTCCGGATCAAAAAAGTCAGCCTAAGCCATACACCGTCCGCCGTCCACGCCGACTTTGGAAGGAGAACAATTTTCTAAAAATCTGAAATTTTGGACTGAGACCCCTTTCCGGCTTTTGTTGGTCCTCGAAACTTTTCAGCCCGATCGGACCAAATTTGGGGGGAGTATGGGTCAAAACGCGTTTTAAAAAAATGGATTTTCGAGATTTTTGGCGATTTAGGCGTGAGGGGTATTATTTTCGACTAAATTTAGGACGCTGAATCTAATGAGACGAGCCCCAGAACGTTTGACGCCATCTGGAAGGGGTTATTGGTCAAAATGGGTACTTATGTACCGATTTCGGATGTTTTATCGAGATATCGGAAACCTATGCGCGTGGGGTATCATTTTCCACTAAATTTTGGACGCCGAATCCAATAAAACGGGGGTGATTAGCACTAGGAAGGGGTTATGGGTCTCAATGGGTATCTATCTACCGATTTCGAATGAGTGGTTTTGAGAATTCTGGCACCTTGGCTTGTGGGGTATCATTTTTCACTAAATTTTGGACGCCAAATAAAAAATATGAAATGAGTCCTAATGCGCCTGGCCCAAGGAATAACCAATCCCTGTAAAATTTACAGCTTTTTTTTTTCGTGTGTGTGTAATTGATTTTTTGAGTCAATAAGCGACTTCAAATTAAAGCAGCTGATAGGGAGAACCGTGTGCTGGGTTCAGCATGTTGCACTAATGCTGCGAGCAGTCTCACATTTTCACCCACTAGCGCCAGGCGGGTCTAAACACCTCGTGTCAAGTAGATAGTTTTCGCGAGCGCCCGACCCCCCGTCCGGCCAGATACCCCGCCTGTTCACCGGCCAGATCCCCCCCGACCTGGCCGGCGGAGACGGGCGGGGACTCGAAGCTCCCTCGCACAGCGAGCGGCCGCATCCATCTTCGTACTCGCATCCCCGCGGCGGATGACCTTGTTCATACGTCGTGTGTCACTCGTCGCACCGGGGGACCTGTGAGACGGGCGGCTCCCAGTACAAGTTCGACCATCGAGAAGATATCGAGTGGTTGTTGCTGCTTCATCCTCATGTGTCCCGGGAGACGACCCTCCGTCTTGGCGCCTCCACGCGTGCCTTCTTGACATTAGTGGTTAAAGTCGCATTAAGAAAATCATGCTGACGCTTTTTCCTCTCTTTTTTTTTTTCCTTTCCGACCCATCTCTTTCCTTTTGGCCCCTTCCTTTCAGTCACGATTCGACCGGTCGCTATTTGAGCACATAACGACAGCCTAAGAGCCATTTAAAGGTCCCCGCTACATCGGGTTCCTCCTCCTGAAATGACGCTTTTAGCGTGATTTCGTCAATTCCATAAGCTCTTCCGCCTTTTCAAGAAATTTTACTCTGACCAAAAAACGTCCATCAACCCTCTTAGGTACATTTTTCCATCGCACTCAGAGCTGAGGACAAAGGCAACATCAGACACTACTATAGAGGTCCTAAGATCTCCAACATTCCTCCTTCAATTCTTAACAATGTCTGATGCCACAATGGAAAGTCACCAATATAGCACCAATGAGATTCTCAATCGTGTTGATACCACATTATCTTTATGCACAAAGTTCAATAGTTTACATCAAGTGGAACTCTAGCCTAGATCTACAACACATTTTTGTAATTATCTTCTAATAAAGTGAAAAATACTGTCGAAACTCCGGAATAACGTAAAACACCACTTTTGGTTGATTATTCCTTGATTAATCAACCTGTTTTCATGCAAAAAGTCAATCTTTCCGATTGGGCCCAAAAATTTTTCTGGACTTTTCTAGGTGTCTAGATCAAAATTAGCAAATGTCCGTCCGCCGTCGATTTTGGTAGTAGACAATTTTCTAAAAATCTGACATTTTGGTCAGGGACCTGTTTCCAGCTCTAGTTAGTCCTCGAAATGTTTTAGCCTGATCGGACCAAAGTTGGGCGGGGTAGGGGTCAAGATGTGTTTTTAAAAAAATTGATTTTTGAGATTTTTGGCAAATTTTAAACGCTGAATCCAATAAGACGGGTCCTGGAACGAATGGCGCCCTCTGGATGAGGTTATGGGCAAGAATAGGTGCCTGTCTACCCATCTCCAATGTGTGTTTTCTAGATTTTTGGAATCAGTGGGGTATCATTTTCCACTAAATTTTGGACCCTGAATCGATTGGAATGGGTCCAAGACCTACCACACCCACTGTTTTCCCCATTTTTCCCCTGTTGAAGAAATGAGTCTCCATGCGCCTGGTCCAAGAAATAAACAACCCGTGTGAAAGAATTTGCAACATTTTCCACTTCTTCTCAATCACCTCCCTGGACTGAGCAGCTGGTTAGCATGCACGTCAACCAGAACTCCTCCAGAGCTCCAGTAGGATTGACGTCTAAGAAGTTGTACTTGGATCCGAATACTTGAAAACATGTTGAGATTTGAATCCTCAGTTGTGTGTTCTAGTATCAGGCCAAATTCCAGGGTGGAGATTGAACAGTGTAGAGGAGGTTCCAGAGAACTAGTCGCTGATGCACATGCAAAACCAGTCTCATCTGCACTGCAGAAGTGGTCGATTACGTTGAGGGTTCCCACTACATTAACGAGGCTCGTCTTTGAAGAGTCAGTCCAGTCTTGGAGAGCGCTCTAATATAAATGCAAATCCGAGTCAACCCGAGCGAGCTACCTCTTTTTCCCACCGAGAAAGGTAATTATTGTGATTAGAATTAGAAGACCCTCTTGCGCTGAGGGGCCCTCGGGGCCAGTGGGGCCCCCGGTCTTGCTTATTCATCCCAAACGGAAGGGCCCCATTCACTAAAAACCAGTCGTAATTCATATCCGAACCTTTCATTCAAAAAGGAAAAAAACACATCCGCCGCGGCTTTTGCCTTCGAGGCTTCGAACGCGTAGGTCATCGGATTCAAGTGGCTGTCATTGTTTGGATCGGACGGTGAGCTCGATCTTGCGCCAAATAACAATCCACACCCCGAAACATTCTTCGGGAGTTGCTCATTTTAACACCCACCCGAGCTGTTTGGCGATGATTTATGTCCACGCCAAAGGGGAGTTGATGACTTCAGCTGGCATTCCTCAAGACAATATTTAAACTCCTGTAACAGGTGAGTGTGAAGGTTCAAACCATTGAACATTTAGTTCGATGTCGATTGAAAATCGCTGTGCTCATTGAAATAGTATGAAATAGTAAGCTCACTAGTCGTTGCTTGCCCTGCACAACTAATTGAGGTTACATCAGCCTATAAATGCTCTTGTTTTTGCTGCTGCAACTTTAGCAAATCACCCAATAAGGTTGGTAAGCAATCTGAAGTGCACAGAAAGCTGCAAATTCGTTCATAAGGGTTGGTTACTCCTTGGAGCAGGAGCAGTGTCCAATGTGTTTCTCTTCCCAAGTCATGGAAGTGAGCCAGAGTTAATAGTAGAGCTCACCCCGCGGGTTATGGTACTCTCCCTTGCTGCAAGCAACGAGGAGATAGCCATTAAGGCAGGAATGATTGTCCCTTCATTCAGCAGGGCTTAGATGGGTAGTGGTAAACTGCTCCCCCTCAGTACCAAATTTCGATAGTTTGTGCATTCCACCTTGCACTACCACTTGAGCAGAGTGGTGCCCGAGTATTATATCTCAACTCCCAGAGCCGGTCTATATTGGTGCATTCTACGCGAAAGTATGCAGCACCGGCCTCCCTTTTTTGGCACCAGTGTTGGGTAAAGCCTTCAGGCTAGGGTTTGCCACAAACACAACTTCTCGAATATCCCATTACTTCGGACCGTAGTTTCCTACCTCGATTGAGAGGGTGGAGGGTGGCCTGTGAAGCATTGCCTGAGCGCTGCTTTGGTGGCTATGGTGGAGCAGGAGCATGGGGAAAACAGTATCTTGAATCCATTTTTCAAAAAAATCATTTTGACAACCCCTCAAATTGGGCTGAAACGTTTCGAGAGCCAACTAGGAAATAGGTCGCTGACAAAAATTTAGAAAATCTGAAAATCATCTCTAGATTTTTCAGAGCATTTTGTTCTACCAAAAACAGCGTGGACGGCAGACGGACATTTTGAATTTTAGTTGGTGTCTAGATCAAATTTAGCAAATGCCTGTCCTCTGTCCGCCGCAAGTCGTCCACGCCTATTTTGGTAGTAGAAAAATTTCTAAAAATCTGAAATTTCGGTAAAAGGCCTGTCCTGGCTATAGTTGATCCTCAAAACTTTTCAGCCCAATTGGTCAAAATGGGGGGGGGGGGGGCAAATTTTATTTTCGATAAATGTTGATTTTCGACGATCAAGGCGTGTGAGGTATCATCTTCGACAACATTTTGGACGCTGAATCCAATGAGACGGGTTTCGGGACGATTAATACCCACCCGAAGAGTTTATGGCTCAAAATGAGTATCTACCTGTCCATCTTGAATGTGTGGTTTCGAGATTTCTGGTACATAGGCGTGTGGGGTGTCATTTTCCACTAAAATTTGGACGCTGAATCCAATGAAATGGGTCACAGAACGATTGGCGCCCTCTAGATGAGGTTATGGGTCAAAATGGGTACCTATTTACCCATTGTTTTCGAGATTTCTGGTACCTATGCGTGTGGGGTATCATCATACCCTGGATCGATTGGATCGGGTCCAGAACCCACCACACCCACTGTTCCCCCCATTTCCCCCATGTTGAAGAAATGAGTGTAAGAATTCGCAGCCTTTTTTTCTCGTATATTCCCTTACCGCTTCAATTCTTCGGATTGTTATTGACTGCTCTTACTCAATGTGCACGGTGCAATATCGAACGGTAGGGGCGACCCAGTCAGACGACCTAAGTTGTCAGAAGGCCTCTGACGATATGGGAAGCTCTGAACGGGAATTCCACATTTGGACTGAGCTCGATGAGCTCCCAACTTCGGAACGTGGCGCTGTAGAGGGAAATAAGCGAAAAAGTAACGTTCCTCGGACACTGGTACAGTTGAACATCGCGGGCCTTCGGTGCTAATGGATTTTCACCTTTCTGATTTCAAGAACGCGAAACACGCGAAGTTCTCGAGCGGCTTCGAAGGGGTTTTTCTCTTTTCTTTCCCTTTCATATATGCGTGTAACTTGGCTACTTGGACTTCGCGGCGACCAAAAGCGGATATTGCGCGTTCATGCCACAGCTGAAGTATGCGACCTTCTGACGCTCTTTTGCTGTAACTCCGGTGATAAATCGAGATCCTAAATCATCCCCGTCTCGAGAACGGATGCTCCGCTAATCGAATTGGTCCAAAATAGAATACGGCAACATTTGTTGCTGAAACAAATCGAAACACCGCCTCAAAACCTGCCGTTCTTGAAATTATACGCTTCTCAAGTACCGTGCACTATTTTTCTCATTGGTGGAACAACCAAAATTTTTTTGGGGTGTTCCAAGGTGTTTAGATCAATATTAGCAAATGTCCGTCCACCGTCCAAGCCGATTTTGGTAATTGAAAATTTTCTAATAATCTGAAATTCGGGTCAGGAACCTTCTCGCTCTAGTTGGTTCTAGAAACTTTTCAGCCTGATCGGACCAAATTTGGGGGAGGAGAGGGGGTCAAAATGTGTCAAGGTGATCAGGGCGTGTGGGATATTATTTTCGACTAAATTTTGGATGCTGAATCCAATGGACGGGTCCCGGGGCGATTGAGCCCACCCGAAAAGGTTATGGGTCAAAATGGGTATCTATCTACCCATTTTGATTAATGATTTTCGAGATTTCTGGTTCTTAGGCGTGTGGGGTATCAATTTCCACTATATTTTGGACGCTGAATCCAATGGACGGGTCCCGGGGTGATTGACGCCCACCCGAAGAGGTTATGTGTCAAAATTGGTATCCATCCGCCTATTTTGAATGTGGGTTTTGACGCTGAATCGATTGAAATAACTCTCTATGCGCCTTGTCCGAGGAATAACCACCCCCTGTGAATGCATTTTAGCGGTTTTTAGACAGATTTCACACGTGAATGCCGTATTTTATTAAAAAAATCTATTAACTACCCCACTCAAATATACGGTACTACAGGGTCCGCCAACAAAGTAGGATGGATTTAAAAAAATCATAACTTGGTTATTTCTCAAGATAGAATATATATATATATATTTTTAACTATTCACAAGAAGTGGAATGTTCAATTTTTGAAGACGACGTCGAGCATGTGATGCCCATCAGCTTGAATGCATTTATCGAGTCTTTCGGTGAAGCTCCTCAAAATGCTGTTCAGCATTTCTCGTGGGATGCGGCTGATTTCCGTGGTGATAGCCTCCTTCAAATCGTTCAGGGTCCTCGGCTTATCTTTGTAGACTCTTTCCTTTAGGTATCCCCACAAAAAAAAATCACAGGGGGATAGGTCAGGGGACCGGGGGGGGGGGGGGGGGGCAGGGAACGTCACCGCGCCGAGAAATGAGTCGACTGTTAAATTTTTGGCGAAGGAAGGTCATCGTGGCATTTGCCGTATGGCAAGTTGCTCCATCTTGCTGAAACCAAACATTGATTGTGAGAGGTTCAAATTTGCTGCACGAAGTCGGATGGAACGGTGTGGGCTCTGGAAGGCAGCAACTCTCACGCGCTCAATGTTCTCTGGAGTTTGCGCTGTTTGATCTCCTCCCCTCCTTTTTTTCGTAACACTGCCCGTTTCCCTGAAGTTTTCAACCCACCTTAGGATTACATTACGAGTTGGGATAGCTCCGCGGGGAGAAATCGCGTACTCTCGACGGAAATCTCTGTGTTTGAATTATCGACTCACCGTTCACTAAAAACCGACTTACCGCGAAAACACGTTGTGGCATCGTCCAAACCATCTTTGCAACTGACCTAAAAAAACTTCCCTTCATGGTGAACACGATGGTCCCAACCCCACCCCTCACAGAGTTTCCCACGCTGAGTACTACCCATTTCAAAAACGTCCTACTTCGTTGATGGACCCTGTATATTAAAACACTGATGCAAAGAGGTTAATCAAATTAGGATTTTTTATTTTTTTTATTTGGTCAGGAGGAAGAGTCAGCAATACTCATGTGATATTACCAAGATTCTAATTTCTGTGGTAACTATTGAATCCAGTAGGAACAGGGACAAAGCTCAGTGGGAGATGATAAGAGACGACAAGCACATGGCCATGTAGTAATCCGGTGTTTGACATCTGGCAACCTTTTCATAGGAAATCGTTACAATTCATTGGCTACTTTTTGTTATAAAACGCATCCCCACAATTACCGTATACCTGTGGCGTTCATAAAATCAGAACAGTATAAGTTGTTGAATTAACATGTTCTACTGAATTCCCCTCCCTACAACCTCCTCCTCCAGTATACCGGATATTATCAGCGGGAAATAGGTGATTTGGTAATTCATATTTACAAGCAATATCCTCCCCAAGGGCCTGGTCGTCATCACTATGCAAATTGGCCCTCTCGTGTCCTCATACGAACGGTGGTGATTATGGTTTATTAGATAGCGCGGTCTTATGGTTATCAGGTGCGGGGAAACTCGAGTTAATCGTCGTTCTGAAGGCGAGTTGGTCGAGTGTTAGAGGACTGTATAAAATATCAGGTTCAATAAAAGGTCGGGCCGAAGGTACTACATATTTAACTCCTGGGCTTACACCGATTCGACGGACGGTAGCTTCCATACGAAAACCCGAGAGTAGCAACCCCCCCCCCCCCCCACCATTACCTCACCCCGATGCCTTTAATACCATCACCATCACAGGACGATGGGAGAATAATGAATACCCGATCGACCGGTTTCCGCCTCGGGATCGCCTGTTCTGTACGCCACAATCCTTTTTTCTTGCCCCTCTTCTAACAAGGTATAATGATAATTATTATTGAATTATTAATATCAACCTATATGAAATAACTTAAAAATAGGTTTATTCACCTCGAGAGGGCGAGCAGGTCACCTGCAACAATCAGCAACGAACCGACTCCTAATCGAGCTCGTCAAATCACCGATCGCCCGTATATGAATATTCCAGGAAATTGATAGACAAACAACTTTTCATATTCATCAATCAAATAAGTGGGCAATCAGCTGATACCAAATCAGCATACCAGAATAAATTTCCCCTGCGCTGTTATAAAACGCTGCAAATTCATTCTCAGGGGTTGGTTATTTCTTGGAACAGGCGCATGGAGATCAATCGATTCAGCGTTCATAACCTCTTCGGGTGAGCGCGAATCGTTCCGAGACCCGTCACATTGGATTCAGTGTCCAAAATTTAGTGGAAAATGATACCCCTAACGCCTAGGTACCGGAAATCTTGAAAACCCCGGATTCGAAATGTGTAGGTAGATACCCATTTTGAGTAAGCGAAGGACGTGCTGTTAGGCTATATGAGGCTACATGCTAGGCATATGGGGTATCATTTTCGGCTAAACATTGGACGTTGAATCCAATGAAATGGATTCCGGAACGATTGGTGCCTACTGGTAGAGATTTAGGGTCAAAATGGGTACCTACCTACACATTTCGAATCCTGGGTTTTCGAGATTTCTGGTACCTAAGCGTGTGGGGTATCATTTTCCAGTAAATTTTGGACGCTGAATCCAATGAAATGGGTCCCGCAACGATTGGCGCCGTCTAGATGAGGTTATAACCAACCCGTGTAAATGAATTGTTAACGTTTTTTCTGGTTATGACCCGAAAATTTGATTTTACGTCTTCAAAAGACTGAGTATGCCTCTAAAATTCTAATTATAACTCTGCAATAGTCATTGATTTTGAACCGAAAATCAATGGTTTGCTAATCATGTTTTACATCGTCTGCTCAAGCGTATGGTGCACCGCTCGTCTGACTTCACAAGCCGAAAGTTTAATGCCGGTGTTTCAGAGGAGTTTAATAATACACGGGAAGGCGAAATCATTGAAAATCCCCAGGGCCTCGAACGTACAAGCGTTTCCCTTACGATCTCTGCTAATTGCAACGGTTTTATCGGGGCAGATTGAGGCGCGATGCTATCGTTCTAAAACACCTTCGTTAAGGCCGAAGATCCTCCCAAAAAGTTAAAAAAATCGTACAGCCCGTGAAAAACCCTGAAGAACGGCGGCCGCTGTAACAAGTATAGCTCAGGCGTTAATTTCGTGGAGGGCAGGCACCTTCTGATTGTTCGGGGTGTTCTCACGGTGTTGACAACCCCCATTAATTACATCCGACTTGAGACATCCTCGTGATATAATTGAGACGAGGATGTTGGAGAAAAAAAAAAAAAAAGAAAAACAAGACCATCTCCGGGAAAAGAGGATCGCATTCGAGTCGAAAATTGAAGTGGAAATTTTATTCATCAACGTAACTGAACTGCTTTGATCTGACTGAGACATGGAAAAGTCTCTTTTGGACACGAATATCGTGTCATTTCTGTACCCCAGGAAACTTGAAGCATCTGTGATAACTGGAAACCCAGCAAAGATGTCTCCAAAAATAACAAAATACAAATCGTCTTTGAAGAAATATTTATTATAATGATCTACTCTCACGATATCGTTGCAAAATAAGGTTCAAGTGGAATGATCTAAAAGACTGAATTCAAAATATAAATTATAAAGATAAAGATAAAATGTTGAAAGATGTATAAAGATGAAAATTTAAGACAAACTCGTATTCATTTTACCTGCTACAGAATACGTACAAATTAATCCGTTTTGTGGTTGACTTATCGATATTTTCATACTTGTTTTTCCTCTCAAAACGAAAAAATAACAATGATGATAATGATAATAGTAAAATACATTCTGCGATCTGTTTGTTGCGTTCATAGTTTAGTCATTCCGTGAATTTCGAACGGATTCTGGCCAGATTTTTAGTGATAATAATTATATTTTGTGGTATCTAAATCACAGGGGTTGGTTATTCTTCGGACCAGACGCATGGGGACTCACTCTAATCAATTCTGCGTCCAAAATTCAGTGGAAAATGATACCCCACACGCCAAGGTACCAGAAATCTCGAAAACACAAATTCGAAAAGCGTAGATAGATACCCATTTTGACCCATAACCTCACCCAGAGAGCACTAATCGTTCCGAGACCCATTTCATTGGATTCAGCGTCCAAAATTTAGTGGAAAATGATACCCCACACGCCTAGGTAGCAAAAAATCTCAAAATCCACATTCAAAATGGGTAGATAGGCACCCATTTTGACCCATAACCTCTTCCAGTGAGCTCCAATCGTTTTGCGACCCGTTTTGTTGGATTCAGCGTCCAAAATTTAATGAAAAACGATACCCCTCACGCTTGGATACCGGGAATCTTGAGAACATTTATTCGAAATGGGTAGATAGATACCCATTTTGATCCGTATTTCGGATTTTGAGCATTTTGGTTGGATATTTTAACCATTCCTTGACGATTTCCCTCTGATGGCCTCCAACGAATGACTTTGAATACGACAAATTGAACTTTCCCAATTCAACCACTGTTCAGTAGATAAGATTGTTGGATCGGAATGGGAGCTGTAGATACTTTGTAACGGATGTTGACCGCTCAAAACACATCCTTGCTACGAGTTGAGGTCTTCGCGGTTGTCTTGTGGTTCCTACACAACCTGGCAAGATCTTCGACGGGTATTTCTCTCGTCTTGGACATCCATCGTACAAAATGGTAGCCGAAGCGAGAGACAATCGGTCACAAACGAAGGAATTGAAGTGGAAAAACGCTCAAGATGGACGAAGAATTTAACCCTTCGAGGGTGGGGCCGGTGCACTGAGTGCGCCAGTGACTGAATTTTCACTGGCAGATCAAGAGTTATAGTTCCAGGAATCTCTCCTACCCTCTACCCTCCTATTTACACGTCACGTACACATTTCAATCATCGGAATTGTTCAGTTCCTCCCAGACCTTGCTCCAGATCGCTTGTCTCGATTTTTTTCCGTGTTGGTGCATCGAGTGCGCCGCCCCACCAACGATGTCCCAATCCAAAAAAACCATACCTCCTTCCGAATTTGCGCGAGTTTTGCAAGAGTTGACAGAGGAAGACGAAGGATCGGGTCAAGAAGAAGCTTTGGATGTTGATGAGGAAGAAGTTGTTGGGCAAGAGGACGTAGATACAGAATCGACAAAAGCAGCAGGGCCTCCCAGAACATGCTAAAGCCATCATCCGAAGGTTGCTTCCTTCTTCAGTAGAGATGAATAAATCAGTCAGAAGTGAGGGACCACCCACGAAGAAGCGAGGTAGTTGTTCCACATGTGGATGAGCAAAGAACATCAATACAACCATTGTTTGTTCTCAGTGCTACAATTTCACCTGCAAGGCTCACCTGGCAGAAAGTGCACCACTGTGCCAAACGAGTGCGGCTTCTGATTCCGATGAAGAATGAGTTAGTGTGAAAAATGGGCATCGTCAAGGAGTTCATTGAAGTTATTTTGAATACCTACTTAACATTTACGAGTACTAACTTGCTTATCAGTCAACTTTTTATATACCTACTCGTATATGTTCCTTTTTCTGGTCATTTAAAAAAAAAAAAAAAAAAAAAAAACCAACTTTTGGTATTGTCTGAATTCTATTCAATGATGCACATACATTGATTTGTTCGAAAACCTGGTAATAGAAGGTGAAACTGACGAAAAAAGTCTGGCGCACCGAGTGCGCCACCCCACCCGAATGAGGATGCAAGACCTCCCCATCCTCGAAGGGTTAACCGTGAAAGGCGACTGCTGAGCTAAACCGGCCACTATCCATCAATAACGTCCTCTCTCGTTCGACTCCCGTAATTCTTAGCTCTCATAGCTTCCAAAGAGCAAAAACAGTCGAGAAAACGGGGCGTATCGCGAGCCAGCGATCGTTCAAAGTCCAATCAACCGTCAATTAGACCAAGGAAAAATATAAGTGGCTTTAACGTGATCTCATTTGTTGCTGCGATCGCCCAACTGTTTTCCCCTCCGCTAATATACTGGACAGTACATCAACATCCCCGATGACTCGTATTTCTCAACTGAGACAAAAAAAGCACTTCCCCGAGAAGAGGGCTCCACTCGAACTAATTGAATTTAATGCAACGATACATTTCGAAGGTATTTCAGTAATGAGCTGATTAGAGTGGAAGGTTTTTTCGACGTATTTCAACCCGTGAGTCGCTCGAGGGGAGATTTTTCGGTTCCTTACGGGTTTCTCGAAGACTTTGAAGAGGTCTTCAATCAGTTTTCATTCGTCGATCGCTCAACTGGAATTAGTCGGCTTAATGGGGTAATGGCCGTGTGGCGAGTGTTCCGGTTTAGTGGAGCCGTTACCGGGGCGTTACCACAGAGGGCGCACTGTTCCTAAATGGTCGAGATGAACGTGTAAGTGCCCACACCAAGAAAGGAAGAGCATCGATATCAATCGATATCAATCTATCAATAACTGTACTCTAATGATCGAGAAATCACAATAAATTGAGGCTTTTTTTGCGCTCCACAAAGTATTGAAACGTTGTTTCGTAAGAACTCAACAACTCATTCAACTCAACCAGCTGATAATCACAACTTCATGAAACTTTTCATGGCTTCATTGGACGATGGTTAGTTTTATTGATCATTTCACAATTTCTTCTTTATACATCGACACAGTTAAATATATTTAAGGGAGAATTATTGTGCCTTAAAGTAGGTTATTCCCAGAATAATGAACCATAGTAATCATGGCAGTGGGGTGGAGGGGGTTCAAGCACTCCGGTTGGGCCCAAAATTTGACAGTATACAGGGAGACTATTGTAATGGATTTTGAGTCCAAAATTTAGTGGAAAATGATACCCCACTCTCCTAGGCACCAGAAATCTCGAAAACACACATTCGAAATGGGTAGATAGGTACCCATTTTGACCCATAACCTCATCCAGAGGGCGCAAATCGTTCCGAGTCCGATTTTATTGGATTCAGCGTCCAAAATTTAGTGGAAAATGACACCCCACTCGCCTAGATCGCCAAAAATCTTGAAAATCAATTTTTCGAAATATACATTTTGACCCCCATCTACCCCCCCCCCCCCCCCCCCCCACCAATGGTTCGATTGGCCCAAAAAGTATCAAGGACCAACTAGAGCCGGAAACGGGTCCCGCGATTTTTGAAAAATGGATTTTTGATATTTTCTGGTACCTAGGCGTGTAGTGTATCATTTTCCACTAAATTTTAGACCCTGAATCGATTTAATTTAGTTGAAGATACTCAACACTCACTATAATCTCCCATAATCTTGCTCCTAAGAATATTTAACTATTGTAGATAAATTTGCAGCGTTGTTCATTGAGGATTCAAGTTTACAACATACCAAGAAGGTCTAGTATAACCTCCTCGTTAAGGTTATGTAACTGTAAGGGGTAACTATGGTAATGCGCATGCGCAACCATCGACTACTTGATCAAGTCTAGTATTGATAAGGACCGAATCAGTGATTATCGAGTTTCACCCCATTCACTAAAAATTTGAAACAAGTTTTAACCCAAAGAGATTAGATTAGAGATTTAAAAAAATCTAGATTCTTATAGGATATCATAAGGTTATTATCAACGCACCGTCTACCGTCCACACCGTTTTTGATAGTGGAAAATTTTCTACAAATCTGAAATGTTGGTCAGGGATCTGTTTCTGCCTCAATTTTCTCAATTTTTTTGGTCCCAACTTTTCAGCCCAATCGGATAAAAAGAAGGAGAAGGGGGGATCGAAATGTGTTTTTTTTTTGTTCCTTGAGATTTTTGGCCATCCAGGCGTATAGGGGTTATTATTCACTAGCTTTAGGACTCTAGATCGATTGTGATAAGTCCCAGACCAATTGGCACCCACCGGTAGTGCGTATGGGTCGAAATGGGTGTGGGTATCTATCTACCTATTTCGAAAGTGGGTTTTCGAGTATCTAGGTACCTAGGCGTGTGGGGTATCATTTTCCACTAAATTTTAGACGCTGAATCCAATGGGATGGGTTTAGGAACGATTGGTGTCCATCGGAAGAGGTTATGGGTCAAAATGGGTGCCTATCTACTCATTTCGAATGTTCGTCATCGAGATTTTTGGGTACCTAGGCGTGTAGGGTATCATTTTCCACTAAATTTTGGACGCCGAATCGATTGGAATTAGTCTCTATACGCCTGGTCTGTGGAATAACTAACCCCTGTGAAGTAATCAGCTGAAAATTTGAGTTTTCTTAACTCCTATCAAACGTCTAGTTGGTGGATTTCTGTCGATCTGCCAATTCCCAATGAAATTCCTGCTCCCATCAACTATGTTGTTCAGGCTCAGGTAGTTTCAAATGTTTGGGGAAAGTGGCCCAAAATCAACAAACGTGAGAACCCGTAAAATCAATGATTACGTGAATCCATGTAACACGATGTTGTACAGTGGCCGTTGTACAGGTGGCCGTGAATCTGCTGTGTCCGGCAGTCATGTCCGGACGTGATCGTTTGTCCCTGGCTTTCGTCGTGATCTACCGCACTTTTCTCGTCCACCCTTCGTCACTACCCTTTTGACAGGATGTCGTTTCCGTCATCCAGATCTCCGCGGACCTTGCCGGATTCTTTGTCAGGTATAATGGACCGTTCACGTCCAGTGTTTCTTACGAGCTCGTCATTGTTGTAGCGTACGCGTTAATAACAGGAAATGACAACTCCGGGGAGGGCTTCTCTCGTCTCCATGGAAACACTTTGTGGGGCAGTTTCTCACGGGTGCCTTACCCAACAAACGGAATCGGCGCTTCGTCTAGTGTTGGTTTTGTCGAGAAAACTTGCCGAGACAAAATTTTGGAACCAAATAAGAATTTATAGTGCATCAAATTCATTCACAGGGGTTGGTTATTCCCTGGACCAGGCGCATAGAAACTCTCATTTCAATCGATTCAGCGTCTAAAATATAGTGGTAAATGATACTCCACACGCCTAGGTACCAGAAATATCGAAAACACACATTCGAAATGGGTAGACATGTACCCATTTCGACCCATAACCTCTTTGGGTGGGCACCAATCGTACCGTGACCCGTCTCATTGGATTCAGCGTCCAAAATTTAGTGGAAAATGATACCCCACATGCCTAGATCGCTAAAAATCCCAAAAATCCATTTTTCAAAAAACACATTTTGACCCCTACCCCGCCCAAATTTGGTTCGATCGGGCTGAAAAGTTTCGAGGACCGTCCTAGGCCGGGAACAGACCCCTGACCCAAATTTCAGATTTTTAGAAAATTTTCTACTACCGAAGTTGGCGTGGCGAACGGGCATTTGAATTTATTGATTTAAACTCTATGAAACGCCCAGAATACATTTTTGGGCCGAATCGGAAAGATTGACATTTTGCATGAAAACATGGGTTGATTATTCATGGAATAACCAACCAAAACTAAAATCTTATTGCGCTGAAATTACCGCATGTGCCTAAATTGGCCCGAGTTATACCTAAATGGACCCTAAATCATTTTTTTAATCAAAAAACGTCGATGAAAACTCGTTAAGAGTATGCCAATTATGTCGTTATCATTTTCATTTTGTTTCTAATTACATATTTCCGAAACATTTATCATAATGGAATTGGTACTCACGTTGTGTGAATAGTTTTTAGTCAGCAACACGAAGTAGTAACAGTTGTTGAGCAACCCATGATATTTGTTCTATATAATTATGTTTTTATTTCTGTTATCAAGTATCACTAACAACTGGCAGTAAGTAATATTCAATTTAAAGCCACGTTTAGCCAAAATCTAGAAACAATCTAAATTTTTTCCTCATAGGAAGATTTAAAATACGTACTTCTACATAGGTAGTACCTAATGATTTTAAATATAGTTCTGAGTTCTGTTTTCCTACTTTCCCGTCAAAGAGGCTTTTTGTTGTTGTGTGAACAAAATTCAAATGATTAGCACGTGTGGGACCAATTGGACCAAATTTGGCGAGGGGGTGGGGGTCAAAATGGGTATCTCGAAAAATTCATTTTCAAGCGTCAAGGCGTGTGGGGTATCATTTTCGACTGAATTTAGGATGCCGAATCCGATGAAATTGGTCCCGGAGCGATTGGCAAAGAGGTTATGGGTCAAAACGGGGTATCCGTCTACCCATTTTGAATATGTGGTTTTGAAATTTCTGGTACCTAGGCGTGTAGGGTGGTATCATTTTCCACTAAATTTTGCACGCTGAATCCAATGAGACGTGTCTCAGGACAATTGATGCCCACCGGAAGTGGTTATGGGTGAAAATGGGAACCTATATACCCATTTTGAGAGTAGGTTTTCGAGATTTCTGGTAGCTAGGCGTGTGGGGTATCATTTTCCTGAAACTTTGGACGCAGAATCGATTGAAATGAGTCTCCATGCGCCTGGTTCGAGGAATAACCAACCCCTGTGAAAGAATTTGCAGCGTTTCAATATTGAGGATTGTGTAGGGTGGACTGATGTGTGTTCTAGATCTAGCACACCCAAGGGCTAGCATATTGTGTGCTCCCGAAAAAGTCACACGATAGGACTGTAATAATCAGCATTTCTGAAGAGAATTGGCATTTTCCTTCTTAATATTGCCATATCTCACGCTGTGATGTCAAAAACGCCTATTGAAAGAACCTCCATAGCTGTCAGTGAAATGTGTTACCTTCTTCTTCTACCAACTGAATCATTGTTTCTATAAATTCAGCAAAGGATTATCGCAGTTGATGGTCAAATTGAAGAACTGGAACGTATGCCTTTGATTGGTTTTGGAATGAGATGCGTCCTGAGACTTCTAACGAGCAAACGAGATGGAGATCCTTTTCGTTCAGCAAAGAAAACCCCACAGCCAGTTATTAGAACTCGTACGTTTTTACGATCACCGAGTAGCTACTGGCAGAGCAAGTTGGTAGTTAGCCGAGACAATTAAAAGGAATAGTGGGGGTGTCAAGACGATTACTCCTTCGAGATCCCGCCCTGACTGCTCTGCAAAAAGGAAAATGGCGTCCGTCGAATGTGAACTGTTCTCGAGAAGGAAACAATAACTTCAAACAGGAGTCGTAACCGATATTGAATCTGTGCAGAAGTTGAGACTGCACTTGTGCTCGATAATTATCTTGTTCCAGCAAAATGGTTTTTGTAGTTCGAGGAATTCGGAGGAGAAGCCCCGTGCCATGAAATCGAACAGACAAGAAGGGCACGAATGAGCTCGCTGAACTATACTTATGTACTCTTAGAAGAAAAACGCATTGTCCCTCAGTTCATTGTCAAGTTTCACGAAAACATTACTCTCCGAGTGCAAATACAGGAACGTATATTTTCTTGGCTGCAAGCGCAGTGTTGATCAATTAACCAGAAAAATGACTTGATGGTTGATTCAGTAAACTAGCTCATATTTTTGCAATAAGTGAAAATTGTTTGCGGACGCCTTTGAAATAACAAAATTGAGCTCCAAGAGAAGAGCCTAGCGAACACATATTACAAGTTAGAGTTGGAACGTTAGTCTTGAGGCGCAGATGGCATTCAGGATTGCGTATAATAGCTCACTATATTATTATATAGGTATTGAGACTGTTTCGACGAAGGTACTAATTTAGTGACTGATTGACGACAATCTATGCCAGAAAATAAATTTAATCGAAATCTACGACAGTAGGAATTCTGCTCAAAACTGTAGCTATTAAACTGTAGCTGTAGAGTATTGGTATGTCCTCTATAACGGAATAAACTAACCTCGCACATGCTCCTCGCGGACAGAAAAATACAAAACCGACTTCTATTTGCATCTTTCTGTTATTAAATAATTAATAAATTTCACTATGCGATTCTTCATCACCTGAGATCACTAGAAGATGAGTGGTGAGCAGAGGCAACGTTGGCATTAGCACTTTTCATTAGCTCATTCAACTTTTCATGAATCACTCAGAGTCGCTTTATGCCATCATTGCGGACTAGCCGAAAGACCCTTTTGGCGCCGCATCCTGAGCCAAAATACCCTTATGACGTGTCATCCTGAGCGAATGTTTCATTTGGAGGGTCATCTTGAGCCAAAAGACCCTTATGACGTGGCATCCTGTGCCAAAATACCCTTTTGACGTGGCATCTTGGACCAAACGACCCATATAGCGTGGCATTCTGAGCCAAAACCCCTTTTAGCGCGGCATCTGGAGCCAAAAGATACTTTTGGCGTGGCATCCTGAGCCAAAAGATCCATATAACGTGGCATTCTGAACCCAAAGACCCATTGGGCGCGGAATCTTGAGTCAAAAGGTCCTTATGACGTGGCATCCTGAGCCAAAAGACACTTTTGGCGTGGCATCCTGAGCCAAAAGACACTTTTGGCGTGGCATCCTGAGCCAAAAGACCCATATAACGTGGCATCCTGAGCCAAAATACCCATATAGCGTGGCTTTCCGAGCCAAAAGATATTTTTGGGGTGGCATCCTGAATAAACCTCATCATCGTGGCCCTACCATGTGGGTTGAGTAATATTTCCAGGACGGAAGAATGATCGTGCAGTACTTCTTATAATAATTGAATCAGATTCGTAAACAGAAGTGGGTTTGACTTGGTTTGAGTAGAAGACGATATGTGCTGGGGCTTCCAAGAAAAAGAAACTTATTGGCCGGGAATAGTGGCTGTCGTAACCTGTAACCCAACAAACTTCACCATGTAGGCCAGTTGTGGCGCTGATTGGATTGACAGGCTTTTACTTCAGAATTACCTTAACAGAAGGCCAAGGTGGCGACGAGGCTGGAAGTTAGTAGAGCTCGCTAGTCATGCGATGTTTGGCCTGAGACAAAAAGCTGGTGGTCCAAGAGAACCTCCCATTTCTTTGAGAAATCGTCCAGGAGTGATCGAACTGAGGAGACTTCAAGTTGAAGAAACACGAATTCAGACTAGCGACAACAGCGAGGAGGAAATCACGTTCAGCTGGGTAAAAAGAAAGATTGGCCATAATTGTACATTCGCTACAGAACTTTCTCCTTTTGCCCGTGATACAGTCAAAGAGTGCGTTCTGCTGTCATCCTTCCATACAGATCGCTTTCCGATGGGATTATGCATCAGAATGACGGGTGAATGTTTGGTAAGCGAAGAGCTCATACCACGACTGCCCAAGACACCTCCCAAGTTCCAATAAAGGGAAAAAAAGTTATCGAAAGGAAGAAAAGAGGCGGCCAGTCCCGCACAACGGGGCCATACTTCTTTTTTCTCGTTCCATCGCGTCTTTTACCGGCCTTTCCTCGATTATGTTGCCTTTCTTTCCACGGAGAGGAAACTGTCAGAGCGTTAATTGGAGCCCCCGATGAGTTGAAGCCGAGCACGCCCACAACCGCCAAACAAAAGAGATGAAACCCCTTTTTCGTACTTTTTTTCCTTCTTAAACCAAGCTCCAGCACCTGTTTAGGTAAATAAACGATTTAGGCGTGGCAGTGAGTCCGCAAGAACCAACGAGCCTGAACCGAGCTTCGTCACGATTGCCGAGGAGATGCTCGAAAGTATAGGTGGCCTGTGGATTAGTAGAATTCCAACGTGGGTGTGGCTTACTGTAAGTGATCTGCAAACTGGTCTGGTTGCAGGGGTGGCTTTAGGATTTTGGTGGCCCCAGGCATGGAGGGGCCCTTTGACATCCGCAAATCTCAGACGGACAAAACTGCTAACCAAGCCCAAGGTGTGAGGTACAAGTGCATATAAGAAACCAGCATCAACACACTCAACTCAAAAAGTCGACTTTCAGAGTTGCAAATTCATTTACAAGTTTGGAGTAGTCCAAAAACTGAGCAATCTCTCTTTCAATTGATATCAAAGCCAAGTTGTTTAATCTTTCTTGTGCCATGGAGGTCCTGAGATAATTTTTGATTAGCATCAACATGAAAAAGCTGCGTTCGCCTGATGCCACAGTCACCGGAATCGTTAATGCAATTGCAAGATGTGGCACTGCCAAACTCAAACAGTTTCCTTAAATGAATTGCAAGCATTGCAGTGCTCTTGCGTCATTTGTCACCAAACTGGAAATCAGGCGTAATTCAGTTGCTAGATCAACAGGATCAATGTCAGAACCCAATGGATCTGTGAGTATGGTGTTCATATGCGTTTCATGGCATCTTTACATTAACATAGGATTTACATACAGGCTTATTGTAGATGGGGCCCATCTGTTGGGGCCCCCAGACGACTGCCTAAAGCCACCCTTGCTGGTTCGGAGAAAATGTGGTAATTGAGCAACAACAAAAATTATAATCATTATCACTATGTATTACCGAACAGTATTTTTTCACAAGAAACAAGAAAATGGTGGTGACACTACCGTTGTAAAATACGTTGTTTGTTCAACCTGGAATGGCTTCTCTCATTCCTCTCTGGAGATGTTCCTCACCAAAATTTTGTTGAGTTAGAATAAGTGACAAGCAAGGGGGAAGAGCTGAAGACTAAAAACCTTTCAAGTTGAAATGAATTAGTTCGATTAGTTCATCGCTTCTGCGCGACTTTTGACGGTTTTGTCAGATCATAATGTTTTCTTCCCGTTTTAGAGTCATCGGACTCAACAGACGAACGTTCCATTTCATTTTCATCGACCACAGTATCTTCAAGCGGCTTTTCGCCCGCGGAGACGCGAAACAAAAAGAAACCCGAGTGATTACAACCAGAAAAGATGAGAGAGGCCGATATCAACACCCAGGGCTGTTGGCTGAAGAGCCTCAAGAGCGTATCGTTATGGAAATGTTGTGGGGCCCCCTTCGGGAGTCACGTACACGTTGTTAGCCCCCCCCCCCCTCCTACCACCAAGTACCTCGAGGGGGCTCTTACTGGGATGGGTGCCCGCTCATCCCCGAGTATAAAAGACCCCTCGAGGCCGCAAAGTGGCCCTCACCATAGGCCACAAACCTCCGAACACGTGCACACGCCCCTCGGTATACATTTCCTTTAGCTCAGTGATTCCGTTTATCTCTCCTAGCTCCCGGCTTCCTTCGGTAGCCCCCGTCCCGACTTGGCTGTTTCAAATTCATCGTTTTCTTTTTCTTTTTCGTCTTATTCTTCCCCTGTGGCTCGTGATAGCTCTCAATATCCCGAGATGCTCACTCACGAACTACCTACCGCCTTCCTCCTCTCATCATCCAAGGTAGCAATAAGTGTACACGTTCGTGATACCTCGGCAACCTCGTTGGTGTGTCTATTTTAACAATCTGTTTTACTTCTAAAAGTGCGCCAACTCATTATTGTTCCATTTATTGGAACGTTTATTTCTCAAAAATTTCATTTTTTTTCCTTTTTTTCATCAGTTAAGCGCAAGAACAAGAACAAAAATTCCAGATGCATTCTACCTTTCTAAAGGCTCACTCTGAGCAGGATCCATTGAGCGGGAATGAATTTTCGTTAGTCATAAAGTGAAGAGCGGTGTTTCATTAAATAACAATAAACTTATGGGGAAAAGTTGGTGTGGCGGGTCCCGGACCTATTCCAATCGATTCAGGGTCCGAAATTCATTGGAAAATGATACCTCACACGTTTAGGTACCAGAAATCTCGAAAACAGATATTCAAAATGGGTAAATAGGTACCCATTTTCACCCATAACCTCATCTAGAGGGTGCCAATCGCTCCGGGACCCATTTCATTGGATTCAGCGTCTAAAATATAGTGGAAAGTAATACCTTACACGCCTAGATCGCCAAAAATCTCGAAAATCCATTTTTCGAAATACACATTTTGACCTACCCCACACAAATTTGGTCCGATCGGGCTGAAAAGTTTTGAGGACCAACTAGAGCCAGAAACGGACCCCTGACCCGAATTTCAGATTTTTAGAGCATTTCCGATCAGAGTGATGTCATTCAACTTGTTTCCCCCTCATGAAAGGTATTTGGTGGATGGATACAGTTAAAATACACAATAATGTTTATACATGACCCATTTGTACTCATTATCGCTGTTGATTGTTGTTTTACGTGAGTTTTGAGGCTATTGAGGCAACAACACGTTTAATAATTGTTCTTTTGTATCCTTCCTATTGGGTATTTGTGCTTTTTTCCGCCAAAGTTGTGGCATAAGTTAAATAAAATTATTGTCGTTAAATACATACCAGTGGAGATGTGGAGAGTATATTATTGTCGAAATTTCGAACTTACCTGCAAATAGAGGAAATACGAAATTAGTTCATTGTTAGTGAAATGATGATTATGAAAAAATCGATGTAGATTATGTTCTTACATAAAAAACGCTGCAAATTCCTACACAGGGGTTGGTTATTACTTGGACCAGGCGCATGGAGACTCATTTCTTCAACATGGGGAAAATGGGGGGAATAGTGGGTGTGGCGGGTCCCGGACCCATTCCAATCGATTTAGGGTCCAAAATTTAGTGGAAAATGATACCCCACACACCTAGACCGCCAATAATATCGATTCGAAATACACATTGTGACCCCTACCCCACCCAAATTTAGGCCGATTGGGCTGAAATGTTTCGAGGACCAACTATAGCCAAAAATGGGTCCCGGGCCAAAATATCAGATTTTTAGAAAATTGATCTAAACACCTTGAAACGCCCAGAAAAAAATGTTGGGCTGAAGCGGAGAGATTTTTTTTTTTTGCATGAAAACATAGGTTGATTGATTTTTCAAGGAATATCCAACCAAAATAGGCTTCTCAATCAAATTCAGATACACAGAGGGGGAATGAATTGTATACCTAGGTTCAATTTCAAGAGAAACTCTCATGTATTTTGGTGGTCGTATGTAGTATAATGGGCAAGTTGTGGCTGTATAATGATATCGTCGGGACTGTGACACCCTAGGGTGACCAGGGCTCCTCTTGTCACGACCATTTGGCTTGCATACCTTCTGGATGATCGGACGATGTGAAAAAAGGCGGCTCCGAGCGGCGCTCCGGGGTGATTTCAACGAAGGGTTCAGTCGGTAGGTAGTTGAGAAGAAAGGCATATTTCACCGGGCGAGAGACGAGGAACTGTGGTTCCCCGCATCACCATACAGAAGGAATGTCGTCCAGCGAGAAGGGTCGCTTCTGAGCTTCTACCCACTTTTATGTAACCCCCCGGTCCTGTGACACAGCTTCACCTACGCTATCAATTATTAATGTATGATAATCTTCTGACGGACTCGACGTTCCCCTTTTGACGTCTCCATTTGAATGAACGCATTCTCGCGCCTTCTATCCAGCTCTTTTATAACTTCATCTTTCCAATTTATATCACCGGACAATTTTTTTTTCTTCTCTTTTTTTCAGATAGAAGCGTTGACGTGAAACGACCGAGGAGACACCTGTGAACGCCTCAAAAGGAGAGGAGTACTAATCCTGAGGTGTTCGTCGTCCTCACCATTTTGAGTGGGTGGATCGATTCTTACATTCGATGAAGTTGGTATGAACTCTATTCAGCCTATTTTATTGGATGACATCTAAAATTCGGAATAGCCTTGATGAATGTCTAGTCCCAAAATGTATTCAATGGGGATTTATCATTCCCAACACTGATTTACCCTTATATTCGTTTAGATTACCTACATACATGGAATGAGAAATCGATCACAATCGAAGTCCAAATGCGGAATACGTTTCCAAAGTGATGACAAAACATGACCGACCGATGCTAAAAACCTCGGACCAGACGCATGGAGACTAATTTAAATCCATTCAGCGTTCATAACCGGTTTCAGTGAGCGCCAATCGTTCTGAGACCCGTTTTATTGGATTCAGCGGCCAAAATTTAGTGGGAAAAGATACCTCACACGCCTAGGTACCAAAAATCTCGATAACCAACCATACCCATTTTGACCCATAACCTTTTTGGGTGGGCGCCAATCGTCCCGGGACCCGTCTCATTAGATTCAGCGTCCAGAATTTAATCGAAAATGATACCCCACACGCCTTGGGCTTTTTCTCTGGGGTTTTATGATTTCTCTGTTTAATATCCAAGCTGAAGGTTATATGTGTAATATGTGTAGCATATTATGCTGATAATATGACGTATGAACATGGGAAGTTTATTATTGGTGAACCAATGACTTGGACGTATTGATTTGAACTTACTTTTGTACATCTAACGCCTTTCCGTGATATTGCTAGATATTTCAATCCCATTTTCGAATAAAACTAAATTTCATAATTTTTATAATAGTCCTACTCTAAAAATACCATGTGGCCGTTCTAGGGTTAGGCAGGTATCACAAGCGAGTATTTGTAAGAACTTGTAAACCAGCGCTTTTCCTAGGGTGATCATACAGATTATCACGATACTAAGCTGCGTAAAATTGTTCCTTTGTACCTACATATTACGTACAAAGAGAGAAATTGTCAACGGAGTACACTTTTGATTGGTTTGACGTGTGCGCAATGTGACTTTGGACCCGATGGAGAGTTTAGTATTTCTGTATAATTCGAAATTAGAGCGCTTGGTATTTCGAATAAATCGAAGTTCACCAGGAGTACTCTTCTGTGTATTTTTCTAGCCAAATGGTCAATATTATTAAAAATGGGACGAGTATAGAAGAGGAATGGGCAGTCAAAATGAGGGAAAGGTTATCTATTTGGTATTGTGATTACTCGTATTCCATTACCTAAGTTTTGGAGGGGGTGGGAGGGGGGTCAAAATGTTTTTCTCAAAAAATGAGTTTTCGTTGGGTATTATCTTCGACAAAATTTTGGACGATTGACACCCATGTGAAGAGGTTATGGGTCGAAAGGGGTTCTTGGAGATTTCTGGTACCCAGGCGGGTTGGGTATCATTTTCCACTAAATTTTGGTCCCTGAATCCAATAAGATGGGTCCTGGAACGATTAGCGCCCACCGGAAGAGGTTATGGGTCAAAATGGGTATTCATTTACATACTTTGAACGTGAGATTTTGAGATTTCTAGTACCTAGGCATGTGGGGTATCATTTTTCACTAAATTTTGAGCGCTAAATCCAATGAAATGGATTCTGGAACGATTGGTGCCCTTTTTATGAGGTCATGGGTCAAAATGGGTACCTATCTCCCCTTTTCGATTGTGTTTTCGAAATTTCTGGTACCTAGGCGTGTGAGGTATCATTTTCCACTAAATTTTGGACGCTGAATCGATTGATATGAGTCTCCATGCGTCTCGTCCGAGGTTTTGTCTCACCCTCTGTGGTGTTCACTGGAATAATAAGTTATTGGAATTGAATTGAGTGCGCAGTGCGATGGAGAACAGGCCCTTGTTGCCGATACAAATGTTATCCGTTTGTAGAAGACGGAAGGGATGTGCGGTAGACGAGTAAGATCATATGGTATTGACGAGGGGGGGGGGGGGGGTTAGCGTGACGGCACGGGCCTCCGTGTCCAACGTCGTTACTCCGCGATCTCATCCACCTTCGACCACAAGCTCATCTCCCAAGGGGATTTGTTCGAGCAGTGAGCCGTTGAAGAGAAAGCCTATAGAAGAGGCCCTGTAGAGAATCAACAGCCTCGTCGAGGAATTACAAAACCCACCAAACAACAATATCGCTCTCAAAACCAACTTGACGGCGCACGCTCCGACGTGAAAAGACGCTGCTGTGTCCTTGTGTCCGTCGAATCTATTGTCCCGAACCGGCTCCTGGTTCTCCGTGTAGATCATCAGTCATTATTCCAGAGGCTCGTCATATAAGTAGCAGCCTGGCTCGTCGCGTGTGACAAATAGGTCGTCATTAGATCACAATTTCCCTCCATAATACAGTTCGGCTCAGAATCCACGCCAGAAGCCAACCTTTCTGGCCAGGTAGACCCTGACATTTTTTTTCCAAAATATCAGAGCGTTTAAACGGTTTCGACCGGTCTCAGAAAACAACCTAATGACAATAGCTTACACGTGAGAAACCCTCCAGGAAATACATTGACGTGATGAGAACTCCAAATGGAGAGTCAAATTGACGGTTCGCTCTGAGCCCGAACATGCACGACGAAAGTGGTGCCCAATCCGAATGAGGCGTGTTCCGTTTTGAACCATTTAAAAACTCAACTTAAAGATCGAAATTCCATTTTTCAGTTTCGTCATGTATGTTTTGACAAGGCAGAACGGCGAGGCCTTAGGCAGGAACGAAATGACTGTTGAAGGGATGACGAAAGAGTGTAACAGGCACCATTTCCGTCAAGGGTGTTTTAAATGGTTCTGTTTAAATTGAGCTTCTGTGGCGACACTGTTGGTATTGATTCAATACAGATCACCATAGCTGCAAGCTCGTCAAGGTCATGACTATTTAAAAGACCTTTTTGGGACAGAATATCAGCCTAAAACGCTGCAAATTCTTACACAGGGGTTGGTAATTCCTCGGATTAGGAGCATGAAGACTCATTCCAAACGATTCACTCTTCAAAAATTAAAGGAAAATGATAGTTCACACGCCCGAAGATGGGGAAAATGGGAGAAACAGTGAATGCGGCGGGTACAGGACCCATTCCAATCGATTCAGTGTCCAAAAATTATTGGAAAATCATACCCCACACGCCTAGATACCAGAAATCACGAAAACGCATATTCAAAATGGGTTGGTAGACACTTATTTTGACTCATAACCTCTTCTGGTGTGTACCAATTGCTCCAGGACTCGTCTCATTGGATTCAGCGTCCAAAATATAATGGAAAATAATACCCCACACGCCTAGATCGCCTAAAATCTCGATAATCCATTTTCCAATGTACACATTTTGACCCCTAACCCACCCAAATTTGGTCCGCCCGGGCTACAAAGTTTTGAGAACCAACTAGAACCTGGAAAGGACCCCTGACTCAAATTGCAGATTTTTATAAAATTTCCTATTTGCTTATTCTGATCAAGAAAACAATTGAGAAAACAATAAATTTTGAGCTGAATCAGAGAGATTGACTTTTTTTCATGCAAATTTAGGTTAATTTTTCTAGAAATAACCAACCAAAAACGTATGACTGACGTCATAGTAACATTTGTGAAGGGGGGGGGGGGGATGCACCCTTGGACAGATAAAGTCGTGAGGGGTGGTGTTTTGGTTCGTTTTATAGCATGTGACGCGACTACAAACCCCCTACTATGACGTCTGCGCTACTTCTACTCTTACCATCAATGCTTCTGTATTTTATAGTTATTTAAAACTTTATGTTATTTCCACACAAAAGAGTACATTTTTGATTTTGAATGTTGCTGAGCGTGAACAGGTCTTTGACTTTTAGACCCAGACTAGTTAACTGTGGAATTTAAAACGTTAGAAATGAACTAATTTTAACGACAACGGCTGAATTTAATGCAATCTCCTTTGGAATGGTAACGGTGAATCTAAATTGAATGGACAGACGTAGAAAAAATGTCTTTGAAAGGATAAGTATCCGGGTTTTCATGGTCATGTTGTTTCATTCTTCTTCAGTTTCAGTGAATACAGTGAATATACCAAATTTGTCAGTAGTCAGTTGTACGATTTGAACCAAACATCTCAGAAACTACAGCTACGGAAACCCGTGAATTCTTTGGAGGTGAAAGCATTAACACTGTGCGTCATTTAATTGTGTTGAAAAATTCTCTCAGGAAAGGATCTGCCCGTAAAATTTGAAACAACCTCCACAGAAGAGGTTATTCGGCCGTCATTGATAAATAGACAGAGCAAGGAAGAGATAAGTAAGGCATCCCGACCGGCTTTTAGGAGCATTTAGCGAGCGGCCGAGTTAAATTGCAATTTAACGTCCTTCCCTCTCAGGGAGTAATCACAGAGACGAGATCTAGGCTTTCGAGGATGTGAAATCCCAGTGCAGTGGCCGTAGAACTCGAGTTTGAGGTCTGAGGCGCCTTTACTTGTTTTTAGAGGGCCTTTTAAACAACTTGAGAGGGACTCGAAGCCGGTTTTTTTCTTTTTTTTTTTTTCCTTTTGACTTCCGTTTATCCCAATTCCCATGCAGTGGACGTATGTCCGCGTCTTCACACGATCTACTCGGTGATTTGACGTTCTCGTTTTGCCGGCCGAGAAAGGAAATAAGCAACGTCGGAATATGCCTATCTCGGGGATCCGTTTAATTGACTTGTCATGAAGGGCTCGTATCGTCGTTTATTGCATGCTTTTTACGAACCAACGGGAACATTTTTTGATTAGTTGACGTCGTGAAATGGGAGCATCGGCAACCCTATCTCGTCCGCACCATTTTACTAATCATTATTGTACCCTCAACGAACCCACAAAAGCGTGATGGTCAGATAACATAGTATTTCCTGGCCAGGAACGACTGCAGTTAATATACATGTTGCTATAAGGGTATTTTTCCATTCAAAATTACATGTATTTGGCAACGTACAAATAAAACGCTGCAAGTTCTTTCACGCGGGGTAATTATTCCTCGGACCAGGCGCAAGGAGACTCATTTCTTCAACATGTGGAAAATGGGGAAAACAGTGGGTATGGCGGGTCCCGGACCAATTCCAATCGATTAAGCGTCCAAAATTTAGTGGAAAATGATACCCCACACGCCTAGGTACCAGAGATATCAAAAACAGACATTCAACAGGTTGTCCATCAAACTACAACAAAACAGTGGGTTTGTTTGATCTATGAAGTGTACCAGCCCTGTTCTCAAACATGTGGGTTTGGTTTTTGGACGACTACAACCAACTTCCTATTCCCCTCTGTCAACTGTACCTCCCTCCCAGACACCTGTGACCCTTCAACCAGCAACAGAGAACAATGACTGTATCATGTCCAAAGAATATGCACATTGTTGGGCAGGAACAGCATATTCGGTACTGTGGCTCTTGCTGACCACGCGATTTTTTTCTAAGAGAAATTTAGTTTAGGGTTTTTTGTTGCTGGAGCTGCTCTATGTTCATTTTCGTTGTATTCTTGAAACAAATTTCACTGCAATCGCAGTAAGGTACAAAAAAATCAGCGTATACCGGTAGTTTCCAGTGGAGGAATCAAACATGGCTGATGCACCTGGGAACGTGGATCCCCAAAAGCTAAACACCAGTTTTGAGGGTTTGGGTCCAGGAATGATGACGCGATCTTAAAGGATTAGTCCTGTCCAGTCTCATATCGCAGTGCTGCTAGCAGTGGTTGTCCATCAAACTACAACAAAACAGTGGGCTTGTTTCGTCTGTAAAGTGTACCAGCCCTGTTCTCAATCATGTGGGTTTGATTTTTGGACGACTACAACCAACTTCCTTTTCCCCTCTGTCAAATGTACCCCCTCCCAGACACCTGTGACCCTTCAACCCACATTTGAGAACAATGACTGTATCATGTCCAAAGAATATGCACATTGTTGGGCAGGAAGAGCATATTCGATACTGTGGCTCTTGCTGACCACGCGATGTTTTTCAAAGAGAAATTTAGTTTAGGGTTTTTTGTTGCTGGAGCTGCTCCATGTTCATTTTCGTTGTATTCTTGAAACAAATTTCACTGCAATCGCAGTAAGGTACAAAAAAATCAGCGTATACCGGTAGTTTCCAGTGGAGGAATCAAACAAGGCTGATGCACCTGGGAACGTGGATCCTCAAAGGCTATACACCAGTTTCGAGGGTTTGGGTCCGATTTTTGGACGACTACAACCATCTTCCTTTTCCCCTCAGTCAAATGTACCCTCCTCCCAGACGCCTGTGACCCTTCAACCCGCAACTGAGAACAACGACATGTCCAAGGAAAATGCACATTGTTGGGCAGGAAGAGCATATTCGATACTGTGGCTCTTGCTGACCTCGCGATGTTTTTCTAGGAGAAATTTAGTTCAGAGCCTGTTGTTGCTGGAGCTGTTCTGTGGTCATTTTCGTTGTATTCTTGAAGCAAATTTCACTGCAGTCGCAGCAAGGTACGAAAAGAACCAGCGTATACCAGGAGTTTCCAGTGGAGGAATCAAAAATCGACAGCGCCTGAATTGAACAAGGACGATGCACCTGAGAACGTGGATCCCCAAAGGCTAAACACCAGTTTCGAGGGTTCGGGTCAAGGAATAATGACGCGATCTTAAAGGAATGGTCCTGGCCGGTCTCATATCGCAGTGCTCCACTACCGAGAACACCACGGGCGATTTGTTCATTATCTGATCACACGCTCAACCTCTGCTCAACGCAACCGCCAATCTCACCTTTACATCGCTTCATATCCCCAACAGAGGATTTCAAGTTTCGATCTCAAGTTCACCAGGAGCCCTCAAGGCTGTCGAGCAGCCTCCAGGCCGTCGATTTATTCCGGTGAATCTTGCTACCGATTTTTCAACCCACGAAATTACTCGCGGCCCAAAGAACCGTTATTACTTTATTCGAGTTCGGTAGCTAAAGTCGAAATGGTCGAGAATTATCTCGCTTTTGGGAACCATAACCATCGATCGAAAGGTGTAATTTTTCGCGCTTCGCGGCGTCGGAAGAGGCGTTAAAATTACACGTGTGGCGCCGTATTTCAAATGGAGCAAACTATTTTTCGGAGCGTGAAAACAATCGATCTGTTGATATTGATCGTTGGTTGCTCACGACGGCACGTTCAGTCATTGGAAAACGCTTCGGCAGACGATTGTCCATGTCTTGGTTGGTCTATTATGGAATAACTAACTAACCTGTCTCGTTCCATCAAAACGGAGAGTCAGCTGTGGCTCAATTGATATTGAGGTTCCCATTTAAACAAGCGAAGATGACGCAAAACAGAGTTAAATACGCAGATTTTTGCAAAAGAATACATAGAAAATGCTGCGAATTCATTCACAGGGTTAGGTTATTCCTCGGACCAGGACTCATTTCAATCGATTCAGCGTCCATAACTTCTTCCGGTGAGCGCCAATCGTTCCGGGATCCGTCTTATTGGATTCAGCGTCCAAGTTTTTAAATGAAAATAATACCCCACACGCCTAGATCGCCAAGAATCTCGAAAACCCACATTCAAAATAGGTAGATGGATACCCATTTTGACTCATACCCTCTTGCGGTGCGCATCAATCCTCCCAAGGCCCATCTCATTAGATTCAGCGTCCAAAATTTAAATGAAAATGATACCCCACGCGCCTAGGTATGAGAAATCTCGAATTTATATTCTAAATGGGAATCTAAAATCCCATTTTGATTCATAACCTCTTGTGGTGACGGCAATCGTACCTGCCGTTCTCATTGGATTCTCATTCCTGTCTCATTCATTCAAAATTTAGTGGAAAATGATACCCTGCACTCCTAGGTACCAGAAATTTAGTAAGCAAATATTCGAAATGGGTAGATAGATACCCATTCTGACCCATAACCTCCCCCATAGGACTTCAATATTCCTGGGACCCATTTCATTGGATTAGCGTCCAATATTTAGTGGAAAATAGTACCTGTGTACCAAAAATCTCGAGAATCCATTTTTCAAAATACACATTTTAATCCTCCCCTACCACCAGATTTCGTCCAATCAGGCTGAAAAGTTCCTCACTTCGCGCCACTTTTTCTCGTCACTCCCTTCAAGGGGGTCTGTCGACGCAACACGATCTAGCGGCTGATGGCCGAACTGTCGCCGCTGACCACCCTACCCCGCCAGACCCATGCCGCACTGCCTGATTTCCCAAAAGTATTCAGAATTTATTGAAGCTCCTGTATGAAAATTCAGCCTTTTTTCTTTCGCAATATCCTTTTAAGACTTGTGAAATTGACTCGAACTATGATTCAACTGCCAACCTCTCATAACTTCAAAGTTATGAAATTTAAAATTTAAAATTTTGAAAATATTTCATTTGTTTATAGGCCCGAGAAATTTCTTCAAGTCTTACGAGCATATTGCAAAAAGAAAAAGTTTAAATTTCCATACAGGAGCTTCAATAAATTCGGAATACTTTGCAAGGGACTGTCTGATGAGACAAATGCGTGTTATATTTGTTTCTAGTGAATGTGAATCATGTTCTTCTATAGTCACTATCCATGATTTGGGTTACAACTGGTGATGAAGTGCGGAACAGGTTGATAAAGTGGGTGATACACGAAGACTACATGCATCGGTGATCAAAAGAGGTCAGCCATGGCCGATTGAGCGAACAGCGAAGGGTGTGAGAAACCAGTGGTAGATGGCTCTAATTTACCTTCCATGAAGTGCCCCTACCCCTTCCCCACTACCACTGTATCAGCCGTGATTGTGGGTGCGATGCGGAACGAAAAACTCGGGAGGCCGCGATTATCGCACGGTTCGTCAATTTCTCTTTCACGGGCGTTTGCCTTTCTTGTCAGGAACACTAAAATCCTCCACATTCCAGCACCTACATGTAATTACGTGGTAGACACTGGTGGAACACTTTGGTGGGGAAACATTACTCGTTCATTGGTGCACTGTGGCAAATGGAACGGTCAGCTATTGAAGATACAAATCCAAGGGAAACACAGCTCTTTTGTCAAAAAAGAATGACGATGTGCACCCACGTAGGGGTTAGACAGGCCATTTATTGTGAGCGACTAATTAGGGATGACTGGATTAGGCAGCAACACAAATAATACTCGCATTGTCGCACAAGGTCCAATAGAAAACTGTTGCATTTTTGTACGTTTTGTAATGTGTAATGTGATAATTATAACAAAATCCGGCAAATTCCTTTACAAGGGTTGGTTGTTCCTCGAACCAGGCGCATAGAGACTCATTCCAATCGGTTAAGGGTGCAAAATTTAGATGAAAATAATACCCCACACGCCTAGGTACCAGAAGTTTTGAAAACACATACAAGAAAGGGTGGATGGATACCCATTTTGACCTATAATCTCATCCGGTGGGTGCCAATCGTTTTGGGACCCACTTTATTGGATTCAGCGTACAAAATTTAGTGGAAAATGATACCCCACACGCCTAGTGCTCCGAAATCTCGAAAATTCATTTTTTGAAATGCACTTTTTGACCCCTACTTCCCCCGAATTTCGGTCCGATCGGGCTGAAAAGTTTCGAGAACCAACTAGAGTCGGAAATGGGTCCCTGACTGAAATTTCAGATTTTTAGAAAATTTGTCTACTACCAAAGTCGGCGCGGACAGCGTACGGCGTAAGGACATTTGCTCATCTCGATCTAGATACCTTGAAACGCCCTAGAAAAATGTTTTTGGGCCGAATTGGACTCATTTTGCATGAAAACATAGGTTGATTATTCAAGGAATAACCAAGCTAAATGTGAATATATTATTCCAGCGGGCAATTCAATTTACCTGACGCAATAAATGCAAGGAATTAGATCTTTCCCAGCCCAGTGATACCAATTAATTTATTTCTATGGACGGAATAAAGACAAATACCCTCTAAAAAGAGTCACAGTCAACAATTTATCACGGATAGAAGTAACACGAACACGGAATTACTCTTATAACACACATAGGCGTCAGTCACCACTAGCTGCTCATGTCATCCCCTCGCCATATTGTATCACTCACCAGGTTTGTGCTGTAATATTTGATGATTGTCTGCTGTTGAATTTATCGTAAAGGGGGGTGGGGGTGGATGCTCATTTTGAGTAGAGTTTTAATTATTAAATTCCTATTCCTTGATAAATATATTTCGAGTTACCAAGTTTCTTTAATGCCATCATCTTTAGGTAATTGTGATTTTGAATGTGTGTTTTCGAGATCTCTGGTACCTAGGCGTGTGGGATATGATTTTACACTAAATTATGGACCCTAAATTTATTGGAATGGGTCTGGTACCCACATCCCCCACTATTTTCCTCGTTTTCCCCATGTCGGCATTTTCGACGATTGAGGCCTGTGGGGTATCGTTTTCCACTCATTTTTGGACGCTGACTCGATTATGAGTCTCCAGCGTTTTCTTATTACTCGAACGATCATATTTTTATTTATTTATTTTTATTTCTTCCCTTTTCGAATGAAGAACTGGCAGTTCACACACTGGTCATCATATAGACTTTTCCGGCTGATTTCTCAGTGTTATCACTCCCAAAAAATTAATCAAAAGACACATGTCGTTGTATTGAATTCGAGGCAATTGCTTGATTTATTAAATATGTTTATTTAGCGACCAGGGGTGGTTTAGGGTCAGTGGCCCAGTCTTCCAACCTCCCTGAATAATAATAATAACAACAAAATTAAATTAAATTCTCCGAAATTCGTAAAATTTTAGGCATATCTAGGCTTGACACACTTGTGACAGTCAAAAACTTGTTGTTTTGGGCGTAATTTTACGTTTGTGCGAAGCATATAGATGTAAGAGACCCTCAAGAATGGAATTTCTTTGGTTTTCAACGCTAGTTTTATTTCCGTCTTTTATTCCTTTTCTTTTATTCGATTTTTGTAGAAATGACGCCCATAAAGAGAATTATTTAGCTGAAAAACTCAACTTTTTGATCTCGCTGAACGGGTTGCCGCGGTAAAAACGAATTGAGGTGTCAAATATTTATATTATGTTGTTTGAAAAATGAGATAAAATAAGAATGGTTTCCACTAGACAGAATGGTCATGCGCAATTGGTAGTTTAATTTGCCGTAAACAGTTAGTGAGGTTATTATTCATTTAGAGGAATGTGAGGTGCTTCTATTGCTTGTAAGTTCGTAGACTCATGATTAAGTTATCGCGTTTTATAAAATTCTTCGAATTGACGTTACATGTTGGCACTAAATCATGCATTTCTCTGCAACTGCACACGGGCTGTTGAAAGCAACTATCAAAAGCTTCTGATCTTGGTGAGAACGAACACAATTTCCTTTTCAAAACTCGTTTACACGAACAATTTACAAACTCTTCCCGCCTATTTCATGGAGTTGGAAATCACTTACACGCTTAATCAAACCGCTCATCACAATATAATAACAAGAGCGGGTAAGAGTGAGGAACTTTCTCCAAGGAGAACATCGCGTCCTTGACTGTGGCCCCAGAAAGTCTCGAATTCTCACGTTCCGAGCGATGTGAAAACTGTCGGTATGACGGCACAGTGAAACAACAAATCGCTAATGAGATAACTTTTCTATTATGATTCATTCCGCGGGTGAATAACTTGAACGTTGTTTGGAACCAGTGAACTTGAAGTATGAAAAGAAAATGTTGTTACAGTGGGAGACTGATGAGGATAAATATTCCTGAATATGTTGAGGTTTTGGTTGGTTATTTCTTGAATAAATCAACCTATGTTTTTACGCGAAAAGTCAATCTCTCCAATTCAGCCGAAAATGTTTCTCTGGACGTTTCAAAGTGTCTAGATCAAAACATAGGTTGATTATTCAAGGAATAACCAACCAAAAGTCAAATGTCCGTCCGCCTTCCGCGCCGTTTTCGGTAGTAGACAAATTTCTAAAAATCTGAAATTTCGGTCAGGGGTCCGTTCCCGGCTTTAGTTGGTCCTCGAAACTTTTCAGCCCGATTGGACCAAATTTGGGCAAGATATGGGTCAAAATGTGTATTTCGAGAAATGGATTTTCGAGATTTCTGGTACCTAGGCGAGTGGGGTATCATTTTTCACAAAATTTTGGACCCTGAATCGGTTGCAATGGGGTTGGGACCCACCACACCCACTGCTTTCCCCATTCCCCATGTTGAAGAAATGAGTCTCCATGCACCTGCTCCGAAGAATTACCAACCCCTGTGAACGAAATTGCAGCGTTTTCAGGTTGAGGTGGGTGAGTATGTGCGGAATTGTAATTTTATTTTGTTAAGGATAAGAAGAAATAAACGTAATTGACACCCAAATCCGCCCTTGATTTATATCAACAAAAGTGTTCTTTTTTCCATTCAGAAAACTAGGAAAAAGATACGTAATTCTTAAAAATTTGTATCACCCACAGTGGGGGTTGATTTATAGTATAAAAGCGTTTGTTTGTGTTCAAGTAGGAGTAATGTTGTGACGTCACGCAAACAGCAAATTCAGCCCAATTGGACCAAATTCAAGGGGGGGGGGGTGTTAAGGGTCAAAATGTGCATTTCTAAAAATGTAATTTCGAGATTTTCGACGATCTAGGCTTGTGGAGTATCATTTTCGAATAAATTTTGGACGCTGAATCCAATGAAACTTTTTCCAGAACGACTGGCGCCCACTGGAAAAGGTTATGGGTCACAATGTGTATCTACCTACCCATTCCTACCTTTTTGGCCACTAAGCTGAAATGTATATTTATATATTTCCTAACGGGGATAAATTTGCGGTTGGCGGAAGTGTTCTGCGCCTACTTTACGTCATCTCACACCCACTAAATCAAGTAATTTCTGGTTTTTCGGATTAAAAATTGTCTTTCGCTTTATTGTTTCCTCGGAATTAAATAAACGATGATAATTCTTGCCAATGAGGGTGCTAAATCGGAAACGCTGCATCTTGTGCAGCTCACCAAAAATATTCAACCTACTCAAACCTGACTTTTTACACAATTTCAGCACTCGCTTCGTATCCTCATTTTTCACCTTGTATTCCCACAACCGGACGCTAACAGCTCGATGGGAGCCCGAAGAAAATATTTGGATCTCATAAAACACGACCCGTTTCATTGTGAACCACCGGGGGGACTTAATTTACGGGGAGTTTCATCTCTGGGGTTCCTCATTTTCTTTTTATCTCCACTTTTATTGTCGATCCTTCGTCCCGCGGGAGGAGAAATGGCGGCCATAAATTAGTCGGCGTCGACGCTTCGGTTACTTCCATGTTCCGTTCCTTGTTTTGATGGGCTCTCGTCGAGAAAGAAACGCGGTTTTACGCGTAATAGAGTGATATGGGTTTCTTTACTTTCTACCTGAAGCTGATTGGTGGTACCCGTTTTCCAGTTTTCAAAAAGGAGAAAATTAAAGTGGGAGTTGACGGGTTCAATCGCATTGCTCAATAAAAATCCGATCCGGTAATTCTTTTGGTTCATTATTTCACGTTATTCTTGCTCGTGTGGGAAAAATTAGCTATGGGGTCTCCAGATTGAGTACCTACCTATTCAGAAAAAAATGGATAAATAGCTTAAAAAATCCAAGAAACAAAATCCTCTGAACCCTATTATTGACCCATGCCCACTTCCGGTGAACTCCAATCAGTCCAAGACCCGTTCTAATGGATTCAGCGTCCAAAATTTAGTCGAAAATGATACCCTACATGCCTACTTTCCAAGAAATCCCAAAAATTGAGCCCCAAATTTGCACCGATAGGGGTTGATACGGCAAAAGGCATGCAAATGATACTGTAACCGAGTTGTGAGGCGGAGTGACTGTAATGTCGTGGAAGAACGGCGGGGGTTGAGGGACGCATAGAGCTGTAAAGGCGACGGCGGTGGGGCGGTGGAGTCAAGTGATGAGTTACATCATTGAATCATACTCGCCCGCCGCCTCCAACTGCTTACATCGCCGCCGTTCTTCTCGCCTCCTCCTTCACCATCCACCACCTAATCCCATTTTGGTTGGTTATTCCTTGAATAATCAAAATGTTCTTATCAATAAATGAATTTTTGAGATTTTCAAGTTTGGAGATCGTTTTCCACTGAATTTTGGACGCTGAATCCAATGGGACGGGTCAGGATACGATTGGCGCCCACCAGAAGAGGTTTGGGTCAAAATTGGTATCTACCTACCCATTTTGAGTATGTGTTTTCGAAATTTCTAGTACCTAGGCGTGTGGGGTATCATTTTCGACTAAATTTTGGACGCTGAATCCAATGAAATTGGTCCTAGGACGATTGGAGTCCACTGGAAGAGGTTATGGGTGAAAATGGGTATCTACCTGCCCATTTTGAGTATGTGTTTTCGAGATTTCTGGTACCTAGGCGTGTGGAGTATCATTTTCTACTAAATTATCGACGCTGAATCCAATGAAACGGGTCCCGGAACGATTGAAGCCCACCGGAAGAGGTTATGAGCTCAGAATCGATTGAAATTAGTCCCCATGCTCTTAGTCCGAGGATTTTCTATATTCTTCGATTCTTCATTCATACATCATTTTTTAGCCTTTCGCGCATCATTTTAATCACAAAAACTCAATTAATCTCCTTTAATCTCCGTTGATTCAATACGGTACCTTTCTAGGAGTGCAGTGGAGAGCAGGAAATCGAATAACTTGCACGTTTGTGCACCTTCAAGACTGGGGAGAAAAAAAAAAGAAATTTATTTGTCGAACCGTGCGGGCAGGTTGGAATGTCAGCTCTGCGTGTTCTCTCATAACAACCTGCATCGCCTGTGCTTTACCTCCGCATTAATCACCTCGGCGCTCGCTAATTTCATGAATCGGCTCAGTTCTTTTAGATCGAGTTTTTAAACGTATTCGCGCTCGTTTTTTTTTTCTCCGTTAGAGGACGTTGCGTAACGAGGGTCCCCGTGTAGAGATGAAGTGCGTCGGGTCCTGAAAATCCACTTGTTGCCCGCATTTCATCATAAAATTCCTTTCGTTGCCATTTGTACGCTTGAGAGTTCGATATTTTTTACTGTATTTTTTTTTCTCGCTATGAATCGATAGGCCGCTGCCGAGGTTGTTGTAACAGCGAGTCGTTATGACAGCGGCCTGGCGGGGCGTCCATGCGAGTACATTAGCGATTTTTGTTCAGACGGTTGAACACGACAAGAAGCATTTCTGGCTAAGTGCGGGCTCTTGTTGGCAATGATAGCGCGTGATTCACCTTGATCAAGACGTCGTGTTCTGGTCAAAAGCTTGTGAAGGGCACGCGGTCGTTACCATGAAGAAATTGTTGAAGGAGCAGTGACACGACAAGTGAATCTTCCTTGTTGGTCGTATTTTATAAAGTGTCTTCCTCCTTGGATATTTCCACCATGAATATTCCACCAGCCCAAACAGTCACTTGACGAGAATAGATGAGAAAATTGATTTATTGACAAGTACAAAGACATCGATACGAAGTTGAAAAAACCAGGCGCATGGAGACTAATTTAAACCTTCGACCAGGCGCACAGTAGATTTGGCGGGTCCCAGACCCATTCCAATCGATTCAGGGTCCACAATTTAGTGGTAAATGATACCCCACACGCCTAGGTACCAGAGATCTCGAAAACAGACATTCGAAATGGGTACATAGGTACCCATTCAGGTACGTCATTCAGGGGGCACCAATCGTCTCCGGACTCGTCTCATTGGATTCAGCGTCCAGAATTTAGTGGAAAATGATACCCCACACACCTTGATCGCCAAAAATCTCAAAAATCCATTTTTCGAAAAACACATTTTGATTTAAGATTCTTTTTAAGATTTTTTTAAAGATTTCTTTCTTCCATAAAATGAAACTGCTGTGTTGGCAGCAAAGCACATTTTTATAACACTTCATTTACAACAAAAATAAAATTGGGCCCAATACAGTCCCTTGAGGCACCCCTCTAGACAAGTTAGAGCTGAAGGTTTTCTTTCATCAAGACAGGTAGTTCATATCTAAACAAAGTAAGGATTTCGACTTGTTTGGTAGTTGATCCTCCCCCTGCTAGGTAGTTGGTGCAGGGAGCTATTGAGCTGCCCTGAGTGGTCAACTAATAGCTTCATATGTGGGAAAATTCGCCTGATAAGTATTCTCCCCTTTTACCAAGCCTTCTGTTGATGTATTACCTATCACGGGACCTATCAGAAGGGTATTGGAATCCTTATAAAAAACAAAAAACATGATATATAATCTGCTGATGATAGTTTGTTGTCTTTGACCAAGATTTTCAATTTGTAGAGTTTTCATTTTTTTTTTTCTACTGTTTTTGGAATTGTGTAAAAGTTGTCAAGCTCCCGCATTGATTGCTCAATTTACAACAATTAATTTTGATTTCCCCGCGTTTTCGTTACCGACGATCGGGTCAAGTGAATACCTACCGACCTTTGAATCGAATTTTCATCGCTGCCGAAAGCGGCCCACGTAAGTAACTAATAGCGGCACGGACTTCATCTTACGTACCATCTATCAAATACTGACCCCGTGGCGCACCCTTCGACGAGAAAATATTTTGGCGTGAAAACACCTCCGAAGCTTGACTGGTTCATTTATCATCCGCTTCCTCCTTCATCAACGTCTGGCTGCCTTCAACTACTAGGCTGTTCGAAAAAGGGGGCCTTAGGGATATAAGGATTTCAGTCGATATACATATATCCCTACTTTGAACTCATTTCGTCATTAGGTATACGACAGCTCGTGCCGTCACATCAGATAGTGGTAAAAACGCAGCAAATTTACTCACAGGGGTTGGTTATTGAGTCTCATTTAAATCGATTCAACGTCCTTAATCATTTTCGTTGGGTGCTAATCGTTCTGGGATTCACTTCATTGGACTCAGCGTCCAGAATTTAATGGAAAATGATACCCCACACGCCTAGGTACCAGAAATCTCAAATCCACACATTCAAAATGGGTAGGTAGATATCCATTTTGACCCATAACCTCTTCCGGTTCCCGCCAATCGTCCTGGGATCCATTTCATTAGATTTAGTGCCCAAAATTTAGTCGAAAATGATACCCCACATGCCTAGGTACCAGAAATCTCGAAAACACTCATTCAAAATGGGTAGATAGATACCCATTTTGGCTCATAACCTCTTCAGGTGGGCGCCAATCGTCCCAGGATCCATCTAATTGAATTCAGCGTCCAAAATTTAGTCAAAAATGATACCCCACACTTCTAGGTTCCAGAAATCTCGAAAGCACACATTTGAAATGGGTAGATGGATACCCATTTTGAACCAGAAATTTCCCCCGGTGGGCACCAATCATTACAAGACCCGTCTCATTGGATTCAGCGCCCTAAATTTAGTCAAAAACCCTACACACCCTACACTATACACCCTACACGCCTAAATCGTCCAAAAATCTCGAAAATTCATTTTTTGAAAAACACATTTTGACCCCTACCTCCCTCAAATTTGGTCCGCTCGGGCTGAAAAGTTTCGAGGACCAACTAGAGCCAAAAACGCTGCAAATTTTCTCACAGGGGTTGATTATCCCTTAGTCCAAGAGCAAGGAGACAAGGAATATGATTGAATTCTACTCCTTTCTTACCTTCTTTCTTAGGTCAATGCAATCTTCTCCCTTATAATCCAGTTTAAAACAACTAACGAACATTGTGCTTTAAACACAATTAGTCAATCAATAGGTCAACTCTGATCACAACTTCGTAAAATCAGCACTGTGCTACTAACTACCACTAACAATGTGCTCTGACGCGGTAGTTCCCCCCCTTTAGAAGATATTTTGAGCTGCCCAGCTCATTGAGCTGTTTTTGCAAATTGCTGTTGCAGCAATTTTTCTCAAAATTAAAAAAAAAAAAAAAAAAAAAAAAACGGTATGAAAAAACTTTGATATTTTGCATTGAGTTTTGTTCATTTTTTTGTGCGATTTCTTGTTTTCAAGATTTTCATTCAAGTGAGAAATAAAATTTGAAAATATGATTCTTCCTCAATAATTCTACTTGGAACTAAAATTGAAACAAATTTCGGGAGTTGGATTTTCAACTGATTTCTCTACTATGATGCCAAATGCCAGGGAAATACGCTTTCGAAGTCTACAAGTTGCGCGGGAGCCAATTAAGGGAAATTCCGCGGAGGAAGATGTTTTATTTAGAACGAGGACCTTCGGGTGGAACGACCTGTCTCTTCTGCCGAATGTAAAGTTTTACTGATGGAAGTGGAACCCGTTTCACGATCCCGAAAAGCCGAAACAAGTCCAAAGCCCGTGTCCAGACTCGTCCTCTGTCGCGACTCGGCATTTCCAAGCGCTTATGCAGGACGAAGAACACCTTCGGTGTCTGATAAGGGTGTGATCCTGATCCGCATATTGAGTCCGATTCACACCAAGAAGGATCCTCGGAGGGAAAACATGTACGACTTTCCCACGATCAAATTCAATCGTCAATAATTGTTTCAAATTTCAATTTCACACATCACGTGGAAAATTAAATATATATCAAAGACCTTCAACCCCTACGAGAGAAGTAGTAAAATCGACGGTCAAGTGCACGTTACAGTTGATAGGTAACTGAATAACTGGTATCAAAGGAACGGTTCTCTTAATTGATTTCACCTGAAAGTTCATAGAAATAAAATACAGTTGATAACGCGAATCTTTCATGGTGTCAGGTGTGAAACCTTATTTAACGTGAATGTTATCAACCATGCGCGAAATATAATATTGATTAGTTTTTTGTTTTTTTAAGTATGAATTATTTAATTTTTGAAACCGGAAGGGTGTTAGAGTTGATAGGTAACTGAATAACTGATGTCAGAGGAACGGTTCTTTCAATTGATTTCACCTGAGAGTTCATAGAAATGAAATGCAGTTGATAATCTGATTCCTGTTTTCACTCTCCAGCAATTATTCATAAAATCAGCTATTATATTTTCACAAACACCCAGATGAATTTTCTACCAATATCAATAATCAATATCAATTCCAAATATCCACCCAAGCAGTTATCCCTGCCCCGCCCTCCAGACTGTTCACAACTGACCGCCACATCTTCTATAAATTACCAATTATTCTACGATATGCAAACAAATACATTAAATCTCCCACCTCTTTCACAAGAAGTCAATATAAGAAAAGAATATTTACATGGTTAATTAAGGCTGGCCCAAGGGCCTGCGAATCATGGCTGACTAGTGTATACAGGATATGATATGATGTGTACATATAAGTGTTGTATATAACATAGAATAATAATCAAATAGAAATATAATAACCTCCCTCTCGATGTTCCCACATGAATGAATATTTGTAGGCTCCCCCCATCCAGCACGGATTTATCTATAGGTTGGGGGAAAATTTCCAACATAGTGTATTGTTTGTTAATTGTTTGTGATTTACGGAAATAAATCTATTTTCATTTCATTTCATAACACGAATCTTGCATAGGAAGTTCCTAATAACACGAATCTTACAGTACAAACCATCAAAGTTCGCTCATAACGACCCAACAAACTACAAATAATGAAAAGTGCAAATAATTCTTCCAAAATGATTTGTTACACTTTGGAACAGGATTATGGGGAAAACCATGAGGAGTGTCCCTGACTCGTTCCAATCGATTCAGTGTCATTCGATTTGACGACTTGGGTAATTGTCAAGATATTGACGCATGCGCAGATTTACCCTCACGTGTTTCGTTTCACACTTCTAGCCTCTCTTATCGTCATCAGTCGATCGGAAATTGTTATGGTTGAATATTCATTGAATAATCGACCTTTGTTTTCATGCAAATTGTCAAAATGTGTTTTTTGAAAAATTGATTTTCGAGATGTTGGGATTTCAGGCACCGTGGGGTATCGTTTTCCACTAAATTTTGGACGCTGAATCCAATGCAATGGGTCTCGGAACGATTAGCGGACTCTGGATGAGGTTATGGGCCAAAATGGGTATCTATCTACCCATTTCGAAAGTGGGTTTTCGAGATTTTTGGTACCCAGGCGGGTGGAGTATGATTTTCCCAAATGGGAATGAAATATGTCCCAGAACAATTTGCATATACGGGAAGAAGTTATGGGTCAAAATGGGTATCTATCTACCCATTTTGTGTATGTGTTTTCAAGATTTCTGGTACCTGAAGTATCATTTTCCGCAAAATTTTGGACGTTGAATCCAATTAAATGGGTCCCGGAACGATTGGCGTCCGGTTTTATTCCCATTTCATTGGATTCAGCGTCCAAAATTTAGTGGGAAATGGTGGACGGCGGACGGACATTTGCTAATTTTGATCTAGACACCTTGAAACGTCCAGAAACAATTTTTGGTTAATTTGGGGATTGATTATTCAAGGAATAACCTACCAAAAGCCGTTTAAATGATCCGAAAAGGCAGCAATTTTACACGTAGGGTCCCGATTGCCTCAAACAGAGGCATAGTTTGGGTGAATAGGATCAATTTGAAGGTGGTTTTAGGTGATTTTTTTTTTTTTACTTGAGCCAGTTTTCACCAGATTTTGGGCCCTGAAACGATTATGATGAGTTTTGGGCTGGTCACCGCAAACGGATTTTCCCAGGATAACGTACCCGTGCCTCTCAAAGGCCGGACAAGATCAGTCCGGACAATCGAATGAGAATAAAATTCAACATATCCTGTAAAAATTCGGATCTTTCGAGCGACACCTAGCGAGGTGTATCTCACAAGAAAAGCGTCCACTTTACAATATTCACACGACAGACACGTTGTGATTGCCAATCCGCCCGTCAACGGTCCGTTTGCTCAGCGAAAAGTGGAAACCTGTCCGTCAGATGAGACGAGGTATCGGTCAGATAGGGCCGGTGCTTCCACACTGCGTTCCGGTTTTCGAAACAGCGGCTTTTTGAACGAGCGCGAAGTTTTGGCCCACTTTTAGTGGCCAACAGGTTTTCAGTCATATCCGAGAATAAACTAGACCGTCGTTATAATACCGGTACGGGTGCACCTACGTCCTCAGTACGCAGATTCTATCAAAATCACTTCCTGCGCTCCGAATTCCTATAATTTACAATGTTATTATCGTGTTGCTGACTGAAAGTGGTGCGGTGACATCAACACGATTGTAAACCTCAATCTCAACTGTTCCAGTCAACTCAGCGAATTTTTAATTCCCTAGCAATTTTATTAGACCTTATGGAGGTAGGACTCCTCACAAGTTATCACAATTCGTTTATTTCACGAGAAAATAATCACGCATGTTAACACATGAAATAACATAGGTTTGTTCATAATTCTCCTTTCCCTATCAAAAAGAAAAACGCAGCAAAGTCTTTCACACGGGTAGGTTATTCCTCCAGGTGCATGGAGATTCATTTCTTCAATATGAAGAAAATAGGGGAAATAGTGGAAAATGATACCCCACACGCCTAGGTACTTGAAATCTCGAATACACACATTCGAAATGGGTAGATTGATACCCATCCAGAGGGCGGCAATCGTTCCGGGACCCATTTCATTGGATACATCGTCCAAAATTTAGTGGTAAATGATAACCCGTATGCCTAGGTACCAGAAATCTCGGAAATAGATGTTCGAAATAGGTATATAGATACCCATTTTGGCCCTTAACCTCCTACAGAGGGCGCCAATCGTTCTGAAACCCATTTTATTGGATTCAGCGTCTAAAATTTAATGGAAAATGATACCCCACACGACTAAATCTCCAAAATCTCGAAAATATATTTTTCGAAATACACATTTTGACCCCTATTCCGCCTCAATTTGGTTCGATCGGTCTGAAAAGAATTCCTGACCTTCAGATTTTTGGAAAATTTTCTACTACCCCTGATTTTTTTTTCAAGGAATAACCAACCAAAAGCCAAAAAGCATGTCGTCACATATCTCATATTATCGTGGGTTGGCTTCTTATTTACTCAACAAGTTGTTTATGCGTACATATTAGTCCGAGGGCTGTGACCCAGTGTGTCTATAATCCACCTTGCAAAACATCATCCCTTTCTGACGAGTGATTTCCCGATACTTGAGGAATTTGAGATATAAATACCGTAGAAAATCAAAGGCAAAATAATAGGCAGCGGAATTTTAATTGGCAACAGAATCGATATGTAAATGCCAGGAGGGGCTGGAGGCTTTCTTAATTAAATGCGAGGATGAAACGAATACGGGGACCACGTAATGAGGTCGTCCGAATCATATAATAACAAGCCGGTAACGAGCTAGTGTCCCCGAGGGCTATCTGGCCTTGAGCTCCTTGTTTGCGGCTTGGAAGTGACAAAGCTCAGGTTCAGGTGACGCTGAGACTGCTGAGGCAACCTGCCATGTGACCAGTCACTTGGGAATAGGTGACCAGCACGGCCCTGGTTCAGCCTGTCCAGGCTGACTTCCATAAGGTTTGTTCCATCTGTCTAACTGTGTGGTTACCGTGGGCAGCCCGCGGTCCAACTTTAGAATCTTGGTTGGATGACCGCAACCCTGACCTAACCGTGGATGGAGTGCTCGAATGCAAGTTTGGTCAAATAGCGTTTCACCAGTCATTTCGCATAACGCAAAGAATCGAACAGAATGTGAAATTTTAGCGCCCAATGAGGTTCAACAGGTGATTGAACTTTGTAGTTCACTCATTTTTCCAAAAACACTCCAACAAACACAACCCACTACTGGAACAAGGATTTTCACACAATGACGATACAACCATACTCACACTAAGATGGGATTGAGGAGGGTTATGAATAGCTTTCAATTGGTGAAGGTTTCCTATGACGATGGAATGAACCTCACTCCTTCGAGCGGTCGGTTTTGGTTAGACCGTGGTCGACCACGCTGTCACGATGGAACAGTGGTTCAAACGGTATGTTGAGCTGATTTTACAGATGGAACAGCCGAAAGTTACTGCGCATGCGTCGGTCGACCACAGTTGAGTGGATGGAACAAACCAGCGTCAGTCAGTCAGCCTGGGCCTGCTGCACTACACCATCTCCATCTGCTCATTATGGTTCGAATAGTGACTAAGCTGGCGGATCAACACGGCCAATCTGGCAGCCTACCATGGCCTCATAGCGTTCGTGGAGATTCTACCTGTTATGGACAAATAACTGGGATTTTTGGCCTGACAATCCCCCTTTCCACAATCAGGCAAAAGCATGTCTCAAATTCAATGATCTGTCATTGACGCAGCCAAACCTATGACAGGGTCATATCATAAAAGGCAAACTAGGCTGTCGGGGGAGAAAATTTACTTTATCTGGTCTATACGAATACATTGTTTCATAAAAAATATGGATAATATTGTACCGCTTAATTCAAAATATTACATAATCCACCAGAATACGCCAAAAATTTGTACGAATTTAGCCCCCAAAACATCGTAGAAAACGAAGCCAGCGATAATTTGCCGGAATTCAAAACCTATTCTGCATGAAAATCTACGGATCTACGGATAAATAAAAAAAGTAAAGTAAAGTAAACAAGGACTTTCACCTTGGATTTTCGTCCGACTACCTTGGTCAGGTGTCGCGGACGTCGTCAGCCGTCCTCCAAAGAGGATCGTAAATTGATCTGACGATTTCGCTCGTGGCTACTTATTGCCTCACCCCCTTAAGTGAAGAGGACGAATATGAGGGTCAAGACAAACAAGTTGCTCTAGCCAGGATTCGAACCCTGGCCGCTCGGAGTACCACACCAATCCTTCGTCTATTCCACTAGACTACCGAGCGCCCCTTACGGATAAATAAGTACAGAGCATCAAGAGAGGTCGAAAACATGCAAGTTTTTGCATTAAATTTCCACTTATCAGGAGCAAAACTATACTTAAGCTGAAGTTTGGTTAAGAAATTGATTTTGGAGAAATTTAACAGAAAGTAAAAGATGATAATTTGGAGAGAAAAAACGCTGCAAATTCTTTCACAGGGGTTGGTTGGTTATTTCTCGGACTAGGCGCATGAGGAGGACTCAATTCAATTGATTCGGGTCCAAAATTTAGTGAAAAATGATACCCCACACGCCTAGGTACCAGAAATATTGAAAGCCAACTTTCTAAATGGGTAGATAGATACCAATTTTGGCCAATAAGTTCATCCAAAAGGTGCCAATCGTTCCAAAACCCGTCTCGTTAGATTCAGCGTCCAAAATTTAGTCGATATTTCTGGTACCTAGGCGTGTGAGGTATCATTTTCCACTAACTTTTACTCGCTGAATCTAATGAGACGGGTCCCAAAACGATTGGCGCCTTTTGGATGAGGTTATTGGCCATAATCGAAAACCCACGTTCTAAATGGGTAAATAGGTACCCATTTTGACCCATAACCTCTTCGGTAGGGCGCCAATCAGGGGACCCGTTTCCATTGAATTAAGCATCCGAAATTCAGTCGAAAATGATACCACACACGCCTAGGTCGCCAAAAATCCATTTTTTCGAAAAACACATTTCGACTTATTGCATGAAAACATAGGTTCATTTGATTATTCATGGAATAACCAACCAAAACTAGAAGTGTAAAACGCTGCAAATTCTTTCACTGGGGTTGGTTATTCCTTGAACCAGGCGCATGGGGACCCATTTCTTCAACATGGGGGAAATGGGGGAAACACAATCATTTCTGACTCCAAAACAGCTCATGAATTGGCGACAAAATCTGTCTCGGTCTGCTGTACTTGCAGCAGTACCTGCGATTCAGCTGTCGACAGACGTGAAAGCTTTGCCGCTGAAAGCCAAACGGAAAAGATGAGCTGTGAATCGGCTTTGGCAAATGGCATGTTTAGTGTTTCCAAGTCGATTATCCCTCCTAAGTACGGTTGATATGTGGACCCTAAGCCGGGATCCGGTAGTTCGTGGCGCTTATACCCCATATTACGACCGGCTCTTCACGAACTCTTAATCAGACGGCGGCTCTTCAAGGCGAACACCTGACTCTAAATTGAGGCTTTAAAACGATCGGAATTGAACTCTTTTTGATAATCGATCAGTAGACGGTCGCCTACGGACAATCAATCTTTCATCTATTCATCGCTTACCGATAATCAAACTTTACTCATAGCAGGTCAAACGAGGGCATTCTCATCGAAATGCATCATGAAATGACCATAATTTAAACCTACTACAACAATAAGATCATAATTTAGTAATTTAGTAAATAGTAAAAATGCATTATTTCCACTAAAATTGTTATCTATCAACATCATTTTATCACTATTTGCATTTATTTGTTGTCTTGTGCAGCATCTAAAGAACTTTTTACTTGGACGGGGGTCTAAAAGTTGGGAATTTTCCTACATTTTGGTTGGTTATTCCTTGAACATGAAGTAAATGGAGGAAAAAGTGGGTGTGCCGGGTCCCGGACCGATTCAGGGTTCAAAATTTAGTGGAAAATGATACCCCACACGCCTAGGTATCAAAAATGTCAAAAACAAACATTCGAAATGGGTTGGTAGATACCCATTTTGACCCATAACCTCATCCAAAAGCGCCAATCGTTCCGGGACCGGTTCCAATTGATTCAGGGTCCACAATTTAGTGGAAAATGATACCCCACACGCCTAGGTACCAGATATCTCAAAAGCACTTAATAAAAATAGTGAGGTAGATATCCATTTTAACCCATAACCTCTTCTGGTGGGTGCCAATCGTTCTGCGACCCGTCTCATTGGGTTCAGCGTCCAAAATTTAGTGGAAAATGATACGCCTAAGACGCCTAAATTGCATAAAATCTGGAAAAGTTAATTTTTTGAAAAACACATTTCAACCCTCAAAAAATGTTGTATGGAAACATAGGTTGATCATTCAAGGAATACCAACCGAAAACCCTGATGCCCGTCCGTCGTCCACACCAAATTTGGTTGCGGAAAATTTTCTAAAAATCCTCAATTTTGGTCAGGAGAACTTTTCACCCCGACCGGACCAAATTTATCAAGGAAGCGAGGGTCAAAATGTACATTCAAATATGTATTTTTGATGTTTGGCGATCTAGGCGTGTGGGGTATCATTTATTCGACTTTTGGACGCTGAATCAAATGAAATGGGTTTTGGAGCGATTGGCGTCAACCAGAAGAGATTATGGGTCAAAATGTGTATCTATCTACCCATTTTGAATATGTGTTTTGAGATATCTGGTACATAGGCGTGTGGGGTATCATTTTCCACTAAATTTTGGACGTTAAATCCAATGAGATGAGTCCCGAAACGATTGGTGCCCTCAGGATGAGGCTATGGGTCAAAATGGGTACCTACCTACCCATTTCAAATGTTTGTTTTCGAGATTTCTAGAACCTAGGCGTGTGGGATATCATTTTCCACTAAATTCTGGACGCTGAATCCAATTAAATGAATCTCGAAACGATTGGCACCCTCTGGATGGGGTTATGAGTCAAAATGGGTACCTATTTACCCATTTTGAATGTCTGTTTTCAAGATCTCTGGTACCTAGGCGTGAGGGGTACCATTTTCCGCCAAATTTTGGGCCCAAATGATTAGAATGAGTCTCCATGCTCCTGGAATAACGAGGAATAACCAACCCCTGAGGTAAAATTTGCAGCGCTTTTTTGAACAGGTATATGGTTGTTATTCAATTGAGGATAATCTAAAGCTCAATAAATAATTAACAAGAAAAAACCTAATAAAAGTACTATTCTGTTGTGTTCTGTTCTGTGGTGCAGTACTTGCGTTGGCAAACCACTGGAAGGCGTTTAGCAAATTGAGAATTTCAGGTAAAAGGACTTCAATTTTTAATCTCTACATTGCTACTAAAATGATGTACCTGGTTGGTGAACCTTCACGTGTGATTGTGGAAATAAGATGGTGGATAACTCACCTGAAACAGAAAGAAATGATCTCGTTATACGACTGGTTGTAGGATAGTTTTGATGAATGACGCGATAATAACGTGTTCCTCAAGTGTGATTTCGATGAGATCTCTCCTTCCGCTCCCTTTTTTCAAGGTTTCACGATGACCATCTGCCGTTGTTACTTCGAAAGGGACCGAGTCGCGAATTACGACAGAAGAAGAGTAAAGGCACAGAAAGATGGTCGCCATGACGTATCCGCCTGGTCGTTGATCGCGCATCGACCCCTTTTGTCGAACTCTCACGTTTTCATTGTTGTAGGGTAGTCTCGGCCGTCACGAGAAATTTGTCCCGAGGGCAGTTATATTGCGAAAAAAGTCGACGACCCGGGGTGATTAGCGGCACGGCATTTCCTCAAAACGACGGTACCGACAAGACGACTTCGCAGGATCGAATTATTTCGGAATGTAATTGGGCATACAAGCAGGAGTTATACCAAGAGGCCTGCACGTCAAGTTTTATGAGCACTCACACTCGTGGACGTATTTCAAATAGTACCTAAGCTTGAATGATACCGAATGAAATCAGCGTCCAAAGTTTGGTGAAAATGATACCCACACGCCTAGGTACCAGAGATCTCGAAAATAGTCATTCGAAATGGGTAGATAAGTACCCATTTTGACTCATAACCTCATCCAGAGGGCGTCAATCGCCCCGGGACCCGTCTAATTGGATTCAGCGTCCAATATTTAGTGGAAAATGATACCCCACACGCCTAGGTACCAGAAATCTCGAAAACCCATCTTCAAAATGGGCAGATAGATACCCATTTTGACCCATAACCCCATTTTGTGGCCCTCAATCGTCCCGGGACCCACTTCATTGGATTCAGCGTCCAAAGTTTAGTGGAAAATGATACCCCACACGCCTAGGTACCAGAAATATCGAAAAGCCACCTTCAAAATGGGTAGATAGATACCCATTTTGACCCATAACCCCATTTCGTGGGCCTCAATCGTCCCAGGACCCACTTCATTGGATTCAGCGTCCAAAATTTAGTGGAAAATGATACCCCACACGCCTAGGTACCAGAAATCTTGAAAACCCACTTTCAAAATGGGTAGGTAGAAACCCATTTTGTCCCATAACCTCTTCCAGTGGGCGCAAATCGTCCAGGGACCCGCCTCTTCGGATTCTGCGTTCATAATTTAGTCAAAAAAATACCCCATGTGATCCTTGATCGCCGAAAATCTTGAAAATCCATTTTTCGAAAAACACATTTTGACTCTACTACCGAAAACGTCGGACTGACATTTGGAAGAACTCCAATTTTGTCCCAGTCTGGATCACATTATCAACCTTTGTATAACTTTAATGTCCGTATTCTAGGGGGGGGGGATTGAGCGGTTTTGAAAAGTAGCCGATCATAATGAAAATAATGAAATTAAAAGCCAGGGCGACTAAATTTTAAACGAGAGAAGATTTTGACGGTTTCCTCCACGGTTTTTCCAATTATTCGCTTTCCTTTCCTTATTATTAGTATCCATATTGATTTGCTTACCTACTTGCTTCATATTTCCACGCAAAAATGCGTAAAAGAATGAAAATTACAGGCTACGTCCGCCTTCAGCTGTTAAGTGGTTTTTCACGGATAAGGAACTCGACTTGAAAGTTGAATGATTCTGAAGAGATGAATGATTTGTCTAACAAAGACTTTGATGATATCTCTGAAATAATATTCAATATAATAACCAGCAATGAGAGCAATGAGGTGAGCAGCTGCCCTCTCATCCAAGAAGAGAACAATGTTGCAAGTATCTGTAGTTAGGATGTTGTGGCCCTAGTTATGCCAATTTTATCGGTTTTCAAGACAAATTTCCACTTCTTTTCGCACATGATTGATATGTGTATCCTGTTGGTGACGAAATGGTACTACTGGTCCTGAATTATTCTACGCTTTTAAAGAAACTGGTTGTTTCTTGTCCCGGAAACATATAAGAACCATTTATTTTGGCTTAGCATTCTCCATCATCAAGTATGGCATCATTCTATGGGGTAGTGCAAATAAAACTCTAATTAAAAAAATGCAAACAGTTCAAAATCGTATTTTGAAAATTATATTAAATAAAAATATGAGGTACCCAACGTCCCATCTTTATGAACAGCTCGATTTAAAAAAGATCACTCAAATATTTTTAGTTCAATCATGCATACATTTATTTCGTTCTGGGATCAAAAATGAGCATGTTTCAGTTGCTACAGCAGTCGAAATTTTACTTCGTCTGGTATAATTTGGCCAAGAGCTAATACTGAATTCTACAAAAGGAATTCATACGTTAAAGCTCTTAAATTTCTGTATGAAAAGGGTATTAATGTTTTTCTTTTTGACAACTTGGGTTCTTTTAAGAAAAAAATTGCGCTTTAACTTATAGCTCACTGGCTTTCAGGATAATTTTTCCTTTCTTTTTCATTTTATATTCTCTATTTTATAATATTTTGGTTCATTAAAGTTCTTTATATTCTTCCATATTGGCACTTAGTTCACCATTTCATGATTTGCATTGTTTCTGATTTCCTGAACTCCGCTGAAGAGCACAAGTTTTTTGGTTGGTTATTCCTTGAATAATCAACCTATGTTTTCATGATAATGGTCAACCTATCCGATTCGGCTCAAAATTTTTTTCTGGACGTTTTATGATGTTCTGATCAGAAAAGATCAATGTCCGTCCGCCATACGCCGTCCATTGTCCACGCCGTTATTGGTAGTAGAAAATTTTCTAAAAATCTGAAATTCGGGTCAGGGGTCTGTTCCCGGCCGAGACGGGTCCTCGGAACTTTTCAGCCTGATCGGACCAAATTTGGCGGGGTAGGGGTCAAAATGTGTTTTTTGAAAAATGGATTTTCAAGATTTTGGGCGATTTAGGCGAGTAAGGTGTCATTTTCCACTAAATTTTGGACGCTGAATCAAATGAAATGGCTCCCAGAACGATTGGCACCCACTGGAAGAAGTAATGGGTCAAATTGGGTATTTATTAGGTACCCATTTTGAATATGTGTTTTCGGGACTTCTGCTACCTAGGCGTGTGGGGTATCATTTTCCACTAAATTTTGGACCCTGAATCGATTGGAATGGGTCTGGGACCCGCCACACCCACTGTTTCCCCCATTTGAGGAATAACCAACCCGTGTGTAAGAATTTGCAGATTTTTTAACTTATTCGTCGGTGGGCAACGGTATTTATTTGAGTTGTGTTAAATTTTCAAATTTATATAATTTTATATTTTTTGTTCCCTTTTGGTTTGTAGTAAAATTTATGTTGTTGCCAATAAATGAATATTTGATTTGATTTGGTCCTCATGCTGACGACTGCCTTGCAGCTTCTGACGTAGATGACGGCTCTCAGCCAAACGATTTCCATCCTGTTAGGGGTATGAAAGAACGAACTTGAAGCAATGATTTGTAACAGATGTCCACTAATTTCATGGTTCACGGCTCTCGTTTTAAGGATTCAGGTGCCGAAAAATCCGCGAGGACCGAAAGAAGTCGATGATCCAAATTACGTGGCGGCACCTGTTGAGCAGGTGAAGCGAAACTCGTGTGATGGGGGTGGGGGAGGGGCAGCTGGGCTTCACCTGCACCTTTTGAGGTGAAAGTCCGCCCTCGGAAGAAAATTAAAATCTAATCAAAAATAAGATAATGTCGTTGTTTTTCAGGTACCTGATTGTCGACGATGGTGGGTCAGAACTGTATTTTTGTGGGACCAAGGATAAGCCATTGTATTTCTGTCTGTATTTAACCATTAAAACAGCAACACGAACGCAAATTTTCTCTATTTTCTCAATAAAGCGTCAAAAAGCTCGCAATTTTCACCAAAAAAGGGGATGAGCATTTCGATACTACGATATTTCGAACCAAAATGATGAAGTAAACTCATTTCAAAAGCAAATAAATTCACAAAAAACGCTGCAATTTCTTACACAGGGGTTGGTTAATCCTCGGACTAGGCACATGGAGACTAATTTAAATCGATTCAGCGTCCATCACCTCTTCTGGTGGGCACCAATCGTTCCGGGACCCATTTCATAAGATTCAGCGTCCAAAATTTATTCGAAAATGATATCCCACTTTCCTAGGTACCAGAAATCTCGAAAACCCACTTTTGAAATACACATTTTGACCCCTACCTCCCCACTAGAGCCGGAAACGGCGGACTGAAATTTGCTAATTTTGATTTAGACAGCTTGAAACGCTCAGAAAAAAATTTTGGGCCGAATCGAGGAGATTACCTTTTTGCATGAAAACATACGTTGATTATCCAAGGAATAACCAGCCAAAAGGGGAAGAGTATTTCGATACTATAATATTTCGAACCGTAATAGATTGAAACAAAAATTGATACGCTAACGATGAATTCAAATTATTCGGTTTCCACGTATTACAGGAAATCCCTGTGACCAATTCACGAAAAAAAAAAAAACCCCTTTTTTTCCTTATTGGTGAAGTTGTCTTTGACTAAAGGTTGACCGTGAAACATCTCAAAATACATTTGCGCGAAGATCAATTTCCGCGTTGAATGTAATTTAAAACCAGCCTGCTCAGCCAATAATTCTTTTTTGGGCGGTTTGTCGAATTTGGCGAAAATATTACGTTATGGTGCTCGGTTATCCCAGAAACCGTTGAAATTTTCGGTCACTGATCGTTTTGTTGAATGAAAAGTCTCTCAACAGAAAATATTCACTCACCCATTTTCAGTGTGGTCAGAAGTGACATTGGAAATATCCTCGACTGAGGCACTGATATGCAAAAAAGCGTAAGTCAATATAGACACATTTTGAGGGAATTCCGAAACACGTTTAGAGTCGGTTTTTTTTTTGGCTATATTTGGATTTTTTATGACTCTACTGGAAGGAAGATTGGTCGTGACCGGTTTAATAGCCTAATTCTGGACCTAACCAGCTTTGTAACTGAACATGAAGGATCTAACCAGTTTTGCTAATGAAATCCAAAGAAACTATTACCGGTACCGGAATCCGATTAACAGATCAGTCATTACGTGATGAGAAAACATTTGAATTCAGAAAATTCTGAAGGTCTATGAAGACTTTTTTACGTCAAAATTTTTAGAAAAATGAGCGCAAAATGAGGCAGTAGCCATTTTTGGTTTAGAGTATGCCGCAAAAAGGGCAGTTTTTCAACAAGTCGCGTCTTTTGAGCTTTAATTGTGGGAGCCCTAAGCAGTTTCGAGGGAAAATGGTGTCACCAATATTGATTTCCCAGTACGAAATTCATTGGAAATTGTTTGATATTCCATTCTCAAAAATGAAGTGTTTGTCCTGTTTTGTGGAATCAAAACGCCTTTGAATTAATCTCGTTTGAAGAATAACATGGCAGCGAAGAAACGTTTTTCATTCAAAATGGTGAAACCCATTCAATTTACCACTACGAGGATTGAATTTTGCTTTGATGGGCTCAACGTTGGTGCTTGTGATTGTGAGGATTCGTCCAGAGGAGTGAAAAGCCGTTTTGAAAACGATTTTTGTGTCGTTCATTGGTCAAGCTGACAACCATTTTGGCAGCCGAAAAGTGAAGGAACCCCGTTCGGCACATTGTCCCGCCGTCTTCGGGCGGGGCGTTCCGAGGGTGAATAGCTCTGCGGGATGCGGGACTGACTGGAAAGCTGAGACGCGGGACGGACGGGCGGGATCCTCCGCTCTTCACCGGATTCGTCCTGCGTCACGTTGACGAGTCACCCGACGGAGACGCCATTGCCCGGGTGACAATAGACGAACAGTTCCGATCCGTCCGGCGGGAGCCGCGCTCTCCGCAGAATTCCCCGCGCCTCACGGGCGTGACGGACGGGCAATACCCGCGAGTATCGATACAACTCGGTATCGATACCACGATATTGAATATTGATAATCTACATTTATAACATAGAAATATACCTAGGTATGATATATGCAGTCTCATTTCGACTGTTGATTATTAATATCTTACCATTTACTGAGCGAATATAATAGAAATAATAATTGCGTGTAGATAAATTAGAGTGTAAATATGTTCTCAGTCCCTATTTCGGTCACTGGTGATAATAACACGATGTGAGGTGTAGGGTAGCGGTCGGACTGCTTAGTCGTACCATTTCTCGGTGCGGCTGCCAAAAGTCATAGTTTTGTCTCTGGGGTGAAACGTCTTCATCTGAGGAACTGATGGTTGACTTCACTTCTTTCGCTTCTCGCTGCAATTCTTTTCACAACCCTCTGATTGGCACAGGCAACAGGATCTTTGAAATTCAAGTTCTTAAACCTTGGATCGAGCAATGTGCAATACGCCATGTTCCCCTCAATGTTTGCGAATCTTCTCTCCAACTCTTTTAATAAATTGTTTTTTTTATAGCAGGATGGATGATGTCGGATCAGAGATGGCGGTCTTATCAATTTGTTTGATCAAAATCTTACAATACCGGGCATTTCTTTCGATACCGACACTCGTATCAAATGGGAAGTATCGATGCCAACTTTACTGGTATCGAATAAAAAAATCGATACCGTACTCGTATTGAATGATACCGCCCATCCCTAGTCACCCGCCAACGCGTAACTTCCACGGTTAATCACGTATTCATGGGGTAATAACCAATCCTGATAATCGAATAAATAACGAAAAATATATTCAACCCTCCTGGAATGTGGATTAAGCCGCCGAGCAGCAATTCATTGATATGCAAAGCCAATGATCAGTATAAACGGATCGATGAACAAAACATCGATGTTTCAATATTTTATATTCTACAGTCTTGGCACGTTTCGCTTCTTTTATTCTCTCAAAATGCAACCCAATTCAAGTTTTTGCAAGCATTTTGAAAAGAACGAGAATGTTATAAGAGAAAACACTAAGGAAATGCGTGAAAATCGACGTTCCATGACTTCATCAGACTTCTAGCCTGGGTGTAATTCTGCTTGATTCATTTTGAGTCCAAAAGGTGGCTCAACAGCCCTCAATGTCACCCAGAATTACGCCTGAACCCAAATTTGTGTTTAGAAGGATTCAAAACCCAAGTGACTTTTGTTTTTGGAGTAAATAATGTCGTCGTTATCCTTCAGGTGGTGTTGAAGATCCACAAAAACAAATGTTTGGAATTTTTCTTGTTTCATTCCATTTTTTCCATCATTTTATTAGGGGAGGGGGTGCGTTTGCTGAGGGTAAAACTCATTTGTTTTGATTGGTCATTCCTTGAATATAATCAACCTATGTTACCATGCAAAATGTCAATCTCTCCAATTCGGCCCAAAAAAAATTGTTTTGGACGTTTTAAAGTGTCTAGATTAAAATTAGCAAATGTCCGTCAGCCATAAGCCGTCCACAGCGATTTTGGTAGTAGAAAATTTTCTAAAAATTTGAAATTTGGGTCTCTCTGCACTTTCTATTGGACCAAATTTAGGGGGGTGCGGGTCAAAATGTGTATCTTGAAAAATGGATTTTCGTTATTTATGGCCATCTAATCCTGTGGGGTATCATTTTCACTAAATTTTGGAAGCTGAATCCAATGAGACGGGTCCCGGAACGATTGGATCCCACTGAAAGAGGTTATGGGTCAAAATGGGTACCTTTTCATTTACTTCGAATGTGTGTTTTCGAGATTTCTGGTACCTAGGCGTGTGAGGTATCATTTTCCACTAAATTTTAGACCCTAAATCGATTGAAATGGGTTCCTGACCCACCACACCCACTGTTTCTCCCATTTCCCCCCATGTTCGACATTTTTGACGACTTAGGCGTGTGGGGTATCGTTTTCCACTAATTTTTGGACGCTGAATCGATTGAAATGAGTCTCTACGTAGGCCTTGGACAAGAAATAACCAACTCCTGTGAATGAATTTGCAGCATTTCTTCTTTGGCCAGTCTATTATTTACGTACGAAATTCTATACTGGCAAGAAGCGATTTTTCAGACCACTTCATTGCTCATGCTGTACACAGGTTTGAGCCAAATTATCTCTGCTTTTCTGGATTAGAATATTCTGGAGGAGGGTATACTTCCTCCGTGGACAATTTCCCTCTCCCCTTTGCAATGCCAATCAGACCTATTAGGTTATTATTAAGCCACCCTTTCCCACGGACGGGGATTCCCGACGTTCCAATGGGCCGTCTCATCCGAAATTGTTCGGTCTCCAACTCCCCTTATCGTCTTTTTGGTCGATCTTTTGTTTTTTCGGTTTAATTTTCTTTTGTTTCAGTCTCGTAGCGGTTGGGCGAGCGAGGAACGCAGTTGGGCACCTGGGAGGGAATTTCGGTGGCATCTCGTATTTCTCTTTTGAGGACGGTCCCATGTGACACTTTCTTTCTCCTGTTTAGGTTTTTTTTTTTTTTTTTTTTTTTTCGCGCGAGGTGTGCGCATAGCATTTTACCGTTCACGGGTTACTTTACTGGGAAATGCCACAGGAGCGACATTGCATGACTTTCCAGTCTCATCTCAGCCCTTGAGTCCGGAAAAATAAAATTTGGTCCATTTATATGCAACCAATATTAATTCTGAACGTAATGCGACGTAGTTGTAGACCAAAAATACGTGTTATAAACTATAAATACCTACCTCTCAATAAGATAATACAAAAACGCAGTTCAAAAGCAAAAATTCTGACTGCGTTTTGTGATAGAAGAAAATTTTCTAGAAATCTGTAATTTGGATCAGCGGTTCGTTCCTGGCTTTAGTTGGTCCTCGAAACTTTTCAGCCCGATCGGATTACATTGGGGTCAAAATGTATTTTTGAAAAATGTATTTTCGAGATTTTTGGCAACCTAGGCGTGTGGGGTATCATTTTCCACTAAATTTTGGACGCTGAATCCAATGAAATGGGTCCCGGAACGATTGGCGCCCTCTGGATGAGGTTATCGGTCAAAATTGGTACCTATCTACCCATTTCGAATGTGTATTTTCAATATTTCTGGCATCTAGGCGTATGGGGTATCATTTTCCACTGAATTTTGTTTCTTAATCGTTTGAAATGGGTCCGGAACTCGCCACACTTACTTTTTCCCCCATTTTGCCTATGTTCGACATTTTTGACGACTTATTTCTGGACGTCCATGCTCCTGATTCGAGGAATAACCAACCTTTGTGTAGGAATTTGCAGCGTTTTTTCTTGTGGATTCTCCCTTTGTTAAGATGGGCCAGGTTGAAACCAATTACAATGTTCTTGGGACCACTCAATGGTGCTCATGACGTATGTTCTTACACAGTGGCTGCCTTAATCGAGAGCTCAGCAGACGTCATGGGCTTTGTCGGATGGCAGTGAGTGTCTTCAAGAAGTGCATGCCATCCTGTTGCAACGTTTGCGCAGTAATAATCGTCTTCGTCAGGATCTTGCCACCTAAATCGGCTTGTCTTAGAAAAGGAGCGAGCGAGCCATTGTTTTTCCAGGATTCCCACTTGAGTCCTGGTTTTCACATCCTTCTCAACCAACGCCCAGCGTTATCTCGAGCAGCCTCATCCGCCGACGAGATGATTCTTTGCTGCGGAAAAGACGCGTATCACATTTGAAAAAAAAAAAAAAAAAAAACGGTCAGCGACGTCGTTCTACGGTCCGTTGGGTCTCAAGTGGCCGTGATAAAGCTACGCCCTCACGCCTTAGAAGAGGTGTCGAAATGACTTCGCCGCCTCGTCAACTCTCTTCACAATACAAATATAAAAATACACGACCCATTTGGCCGATGGCGGATATGTGGAATTACAGAAGAGGTACAATGGGTTTGGGAGCAAGGTGGAGCTATCACTCGAACAAAAGAATATTCCTTTCAAACGCTTCCTGGCTGTGATGCGACTACAGGATAAGAACAAGTGAATGTCTTATATGAACGATTTTAATAAATCGTGATGATCTATGACAAAACTACCTTTCCAGCACTCCAAGTGCCTGTATATATGAGAAGCCGAACAAACATTGGCTCAGATGGCCAAGGATATACAGCCGAAACTATCAGTGCTTGAGCTGAAGGAGATGCTTTCCCTGTTTGCTCCTGACTGCTTATCTGCCGCCTCACATGGCGAATCATTCGCGTAATGGCCTGGAAGAGTTCTTGGTCGTCAATTAGCATTCATAATTACTGCTTCAGAAGCCTCATGTTGAGAGCACTCTGCTGTTTTGTGTGTATGAAGCGTCTTTTGATGTCTTCTTCACTTATCAAGCGCTTCCTGGCTGTGATGCGACTACAGGAGCAAGTGAATGTCTTATATGAACGATTTTAATAAATCGTGATGATCTATGACACGGCATCAGAAGGTGCTCAACAAGCTGATCAACTCTTAGTGAGCAAAACTACCTTTCCAGCACTCCAAGGCTTACAAACATTAGCTAAGATGGCCGAGAATATACAGCTGAAACTACCAGTGCTTGATCTGCTCCTGATTGCTTATCTGCTGCCTCACATGGCGAATCATTCGCGTAATGGACTGGAAGAGTTCTTGGTCGTCAATTAGCATTTATAATTACTGCTTCAGAGGCCGTCATGTTGAGAGCACGTCTGGCTGTTTGTGCGTATGAAGCGTCTTTTGATGTCTTCTTCACTTATCAAGCGCTTCCTAGCTGTGATGCAACTACAGGAGCAAGTGAATGTATTACATGAACGATTTTAATAAATCGTGATGATCTGTGACACGGCCTCAGAAGGTGCTCAACGAGCTGCTCAACTCTTAGTGAGCAAAACTACCTTTCCAGCACTCCAAGGCTTACAAACATTAGCTAAGATGGCCGAGGATGTACAGCTGAAACTACCAGGGCATGAGCTGAGGGAGATGCTTTCCCTGTTCGCTCCTGACTGCACACATAAATGTAACTATATACCTAGCTCGACTCCTTAATCAAGGTGGACTAACAGGACCAATCAGGTCAGAATGGTGACCTGCACAGATATTTTCTGTCCTCTGTGTTTTCAATTTGTAGTAAGCACCCTCTCGTTGCATTGGGTGCAAACTTGGTCTTCGGCTTTTTGTTAACCATGAACACCAAACATCCAAATCTTTTGACAAACTTCATTGATTGGTGCATACCCGTGCGATGCCTCAAAATGGCTGGTGAAATTGTTTGCTGTATGTGGTAACCTTTACGTACGTAGATCGCATATTTGAGAGGATGTCCCCAAAATGACTTAGGCAATTTTGCTGACTGCAAGTACACTCCCACTTTCTGAAATATTTCTAAATTCAGCCGTTTTGCCGCCCATCCCATCACCAATATTGCTCTCTCTGCTGTTTGGCTCCTCACGTGATGTTTTAAAAGGTTACTGCGTCCTAAGAGCGCATTCGGATCAGTAATATATTTACTTTACTATCGAAATTTCCGGGTTTTATTTAAAAATCTCCACTTGAGCGTAGGTAAACAAGAATCGTGTGTACGGTCGAAAAGAGGAAGGAGCCTAATCTACTTAACGTTGATTACCGTCGAAGTCTTTGTCCTGCGGGCCGACAATGGACGTTTTCTCACGTGGTCAGCGATTTTGTTTGATCAGAACGCTCCCGTTCCAAAGAAAGAAAGAAAGAAAAAGCGGTCTGAAGACTACGCAGCTCTAGAAGAACGTAATTGCCTCCTATTTCCGGCGATTTGTGAATAGAAAGCTCCCGTGTAGCGTGTATTTTACGAAATGGCGCCGTGTGGACAATAAACGACAATCATACAACGTGATTTCTGATTTCACTCAGGAGGAAGAGGTCGCGTATGTGAACAATGAATAGAAATCCCTCCATCATGTCCGGAATTACAGGGAGAGACTTTTAGGAGGTGTTTTCCGTGAATCCGGACGTTGACATGGGAACATTTGTACTGTTTTGGTAGAAAGAGTTTCCGTCTCGTCGTCAACGTTCCCGTGAGAAAAGTACATATTTTCCTTTTTGCCTCCCCCTCCACTTTTGAGAAGATAAAGGTCAGCGGACCCTGGCGGACAATTGCCCATTAAAGATGGCGTCGATGTTTGCAAAACATCGATGTTTTCCCCAAAACGATGTTTACTCTTTGATGATTTTTTGACATGGTGTTTTTTTACCAGAATTTAGATACCAACACTATTAACACGCCACTTAGCGACCCCAGTGGCGTTGGACCTTCCCACATTCGATATGACGTCAGCAGGAGACTTTGATGTACTGTATCTCCTTGAGTACCGAATTGGCATACCTCGTAAGTCTTTGCAAAATCGCCATGAATATAGACAGGCTACTAGACTGTCTGTGAGATCACAAATTCCTCCTTAACCTTGTCAAACTCAGCGTTGCTGATGTGCCAGAGCAAGGAACGCTCTTGATGAAAGGTCTCCAAGTCATATTCATACTGCTGCTGCGTGAGCAGATCATGGTGTTCAACCTTTGAAACTCACGTCAGGAGTTTGGAACCAGCTTGCAGGCAAAGACGTTGCAGGGAAAGCCAACCCCCTCCAATGTCTTCCTCCTTGAGAAAGAACAATCTTTCATGAACCAACTATAAACCACTTTTCCTCCTCAACAAATCAAGGAACTTATAGGTCGACCTAAGCCTCAGCGCCAATGCGCCAACTAAAATACTCCTTTTTTTATTGGAATCAGGATTATGAAATAATTACCTACCTATATTTAGAGCTGAAAGACACTTATTCATGTTTTATACACGCATACTTGTGGTTTATTATCCATATTATATGAAATTACGCTACACAAATTCTTGAAACATCAATATGTTTGTTGTTCCCTTCAAAAGCCTGCCAAATGTAACATTTGGCTACACTTTGAGAGGATGAAAAGGGAAAAATGTGGTGAGGTTTCTACTTTTTCCATCCTTAAGAATAATCGATTTATCCAAACATTGATGTGTTTGAATCAGATCGCGGGTTGTATGCTAATGTATATTTGTCATCAGTGTTCTTATCATCTGTGACCTTAAATTCGTCGTTTTCACACATACTCTATTCAAAATGCCTGCAAAAAGTAACATTTGGCTACACATTGAGAGGATGAAAGGGAAAAACTTGGCTAGGTTTTATGTGTTAATAACAACTTTCCCCGTAAATATGGAAACATCGACATTTTGTGCACTTGGATGCTTCTTGAAGAATACAAAACTTCGATTTTCAGTTCTTTCATACCAATTTCTAGTAATATCAGTTATGGGTTAAATTTTAGGATATTTCATCTGGATCCTTCACTAAGCAAGTGAGCGGTGTTTGGGGTTTTCAGTTTCTTGAATTGCTTCTCTTCAAAATGCCGGCAAGAAGTAACATTTGGCTACACTTTGAGAGGATTAAAGGAAAAACAAATTTTTTTTTTTGTTTTTGTTTGGTTGGTGGCGGGTTTTGGACCCATTCTAATCGATTCAGGGTCAAAAATGTAGTAGAAAATTATACTAGAAATCTCGAAAACACACATTCGAAATGGGTAGATAGGTACTCGTTTTGACTCATAACCCCATCCAGAGGGCGCCAAACGTTCCGGGACCCGTTTCATTGGATTCATCGTCCAAAATTTAGTGGAAAATGATACCCCACACGCCCAAATATCTTGAAAACCCATTTCTTGAAATACACATTTTGACCCCTACCCCGCCCAAATTTGGTCTGATCTGGCTGAAAAGTTTCGAGGACCAACTAGAGCCTTGACCCAACTTTTGATCTAGACACTTTGAAATGCCCAGAAAAGAAATTTTGGCTGAATCGGAGAGATTGATTTTTTGCATGAAAACAGGTTGATATTTGATTATTATTCAGTACATAATTATTCAAGGAATAACGATCCAAAACGTGGCGAGGTTTTATGTGTCAATAACTATATTTTCCATCCTTAAGGAACAACCGATTTATTAAAACATCGATGTTTTGTTCACCGATACACATTTCTTGCGCTTTGAGGGGGAGTGTCGCGAACGGCCAGGGAACTATACACCCCGCTGGGGTTTTTACCCCTGAATCGTCCTCGACAGGGTATTGTTCTCCGTATGGGAAAAATCTCATGGCGTGCGCATAAATGATAACACACGAAAACCTCCGCGCTCGTTATATGTCTGTTGGGTGTTTAATTATTTAATGGGCGTGAGAGATCCGGAGCTCGTCCCCGCGGGCGAAGAGTTGAACTGACGGATATGAGTTCGAAAAGAACGTCAGGTTCAAGGACTTGGGAAGCGCCTCGTGATTTATTCTGAATAACCGAAGCGTACGCTCCTGTTGAGTTACCAACAAGGTGAAACCAAAAATAAAAAGTGTGTTCTCAAGGTTAAAAACCGTATTAAGAAAAACTCGACATCATGATACAGCGCTACGTCAAAACAACAACCTTCATCAGAACTAAATCTAGAATGGCACTTTCGGGTCGATTACACCCCAGCCGATTTTGATTAATGCGTTTAATACTAGAATTATTTTACCCCCATCCACCCCATGTATATTTGCATCATGATCTTGATGCCTGTCAATCTGTGCTGTTTTTGGAGTCTGTCGCTATTCCGAGTATGAAATAACTGGCAGCAAAGTGTTGCTGGGGTTGAATTAACCCCATAGCGCATTTAACGTGGAGAAATTCCGCTGTTGTTCAAGTTTTTGCGGTTCATTGTCGCCATTTTCAAGTGCTTTAGAGTGGTGGTGAGGCCAGTAAAAAGAACAATTGAAACCCTGAAATTTTAGTGAATATTTTGAAGAGGTTAGAGGTGGATGAACAAGTGGGTGGAAAATATAGTGAAAGCAGAAGATGAGATTGAAGTTTAAGATTCCTCGGACACAGAAGAGGAATGAATTTCATAAAACGCTGTAAATTCTTTCACAGGGGTTGGTTATTCCTTAGACCAGGCGCATGGGGGACACAATCCGATGGATTCGGAGACCACAATTTAGTGGAAAATGATACCCCCACACACCTAGGTACCAGAAATCTTGAAAACACATTCAAAATGGGTAGATAGATACCCATTTTGACCCATAATCTCATCTAGAGGGCGCCAATCGTTCCAAAACCCATTTTATTGGATTCAGCGTCCAAAATTTAGTGGAAAATGGTACCCCACACGCCTAGATCGCCAAAACCTTGAAAATCCATTTTTCAAAAAACATATTTTGATCCCTATCCCGCCCAAATTTGGTCCGATCGGGCTGGTTAGTGCGACTGATTTTTTGCTTGGTTATTTCTTGAATAATCAACCTGTTTTCATGTATAAAGTCAACCACTCCGTTTGGCCCCAAAAATTTTTTTCTGGACGTTTCAAGTTGTCTAGATCAAAATTAGCAAATGTCCGTTCGCCGTCCGTTCAACTTTAGTAGTAGAAAATTTTCTAAAAATCTGAAACTATAGTCAGAAACCCATTTCCGGCTCTTGTTGGTCCTCGAAACTTTGCAACCCGATCGGACCAAATTTGGGCGGAGTAGGTGTCATTTTCCACTAAATTGTGGTCTCTGAATCCTGAATTTATTTATTTTTTTATTTTTAACTGGAGGGGTAAACTTTATTAAACTTTTTGCACAGGACCGGGCTGATATGAGGAACATCTCCAAGCCACTATAATAGTTTCAATGTACTACAAGGATATTTAAATTTCATTTTTTTTTTTTTCAATTTTTTCTTAATTTTAGGAGAAATTGTTTGGCTTCCTGTAAGCAGCCATTTACCCAAGCGTTCCCAAAGGGGAAGAGCAGAAATTCACGGTTCGGCAACTTGTTGCTCGTCTCTTCACACGAGCAATGCAAAGGGAGAAGGATGTTATGACATATCGCGCGCTGGTCATTTCTCTCCGCTCAATTACCCGATTGCTCGGCTCAGGGGTGAGAACCAACGTTTTGGAACGCTCGAAAAATCAACGCCCTCCGAGCTATCAAGTTCTCAAGCTCAACGGCCGTGAAAACGGCTACTTACACGCTCAGTGGTACCAACATGACACGACCCGCCCCCTTCGGCTCCTCATTTCATATCTCACTGACCCCGTAAATCGTCCTTAATTTTCTTTCGTCTCGCCTCGTAATTTCTGCTGATTAGCGGCTCGTTGTAGACAAGTGTTCCACTCCAGTGCCAACTTTGGAATGTACTTATGTGGTAATCTCGATGTATCAGTGACCTCCATTCGCGTAAGATTCGTGACCATATAAAAGTCCTCCTATTGGTCAGAGATTCCTCACATCAATCTATATTTAAAATTGTTATTATATTTATTATGTGGTAATCGATGTACTCGATGTATTTCCTCAAAAGAGGCCCAGATCACTCTCTTCGTTCTGCGTTCATTTCCTACCAAAATGTATTGAATGATATTTTACTTTAATGTCTCTTTTTTGTATCCATTATCTGAATTGATAATATGCATCAGGATGTCAAAAAAGAGTGAAATGTTTTCGCTCTTATAGCTTCATTTAGAAGGCTGTGGATAAGATTCGCACAGTCATCCTGCCCCACTCTTCACCGCAGTTGTATTCCAACGCCCTTGCCGTGTATGTCTCTTACGCATCTCACGAATCTTACTTAGCCTGTCTCTTTCTCTGATCAAGTGTCTTCTTATTAATCATTAAAACGTGTCTTAAGAATTCCAAAGTGTTCTTCCTTCATCTACTACCAAGGGTGAGTCGATAATAATAGTAATAATGATTTCAAACTAAGTTTCTGAGCTATCGATCCAAGAAGCACCTGTAGGCGATTGACTTTTTGATTTAACAATATGTATTTCTCTTTTCAACAAAAAAGCGCTGCAAATTCCTTCACACGGGTTGGTCATTCCTCGGACCAGGCGCATGGAGACTCATTTCTTCAGAACGCCTAGATTGCAAAAAATCACGAAAATCCATTTTTCAAAAAACACATTTCTAACCCCTACCCCGCCAGAATTTGGTCTAATCGCGCTGAAAAGCTTCGAGGACCAACTAGAGCCGGGAACAGACCCCAGACCCAAATTTCAGAATTTAAAAAATGTTCTAATACCAAAAACGGCGAGGACGGACCTTTGACTTTTCCTATCTAGACACAAAATTTTGGGCCGAATTAGAGAGGTTAACCTTTTGCATGAAGAAATAAGTTGACTATTGATGAAATAACCAACCAACAGGCCAACAAATTGGCCATTCTGGCAATTGGAGGTTTACAGGCTGAGGTCATTTCTCAGATGATTTATTTCGGGGCTGTAATTTCCGTTTTGGGTCCGACTGACCTGAAGTGCTCACCCGAAACTCCAATTCAGCTGTCGTTGGGAGGTGCGAGGTTCTGTAGGATTCAGCTGAAGACTCTCCGTGTAAGACTTTTGTTTCTCTTTAGAGTGTTTCTTCAACATTTTGGAGAAGCAAGCAATCAAGCAATTCTTCCTTCATGCGTCGCAGGGCCAAGGACAATATGGTCGCAGGTTGCAGACTGCAAGTCCTGCCGTTGTCCGAAGATCCCTGCTGGAAGCGTGAAGGGGCAGCTCGCGAGAAAACCATCGGATAAACGCGTCGCCCGAGGAAAAACAATTTTCATTTCGGTGGAACGAACGTGACCGGCTCACAAAACGATATATCGCGGTATAAAAACCGTCACGATCGATTGTGACGGCCGCACGTGGACCAGAAGAGGACTGGCACGTGATCGACTCGCCTATTGAAAACGCCCTCGACGGTCGGGAGCTTCTTCCATGGGATTCCTCATCTTCGTGTCCCTGTGGAAAACCTTTCGGGAAAAGGATCTTTGAACTGTCCATCGACGAGGACTTGGATGACTCGGCAGGAATCGCCCTCAATCCATCGATAGCCCTCGAGTTCCAAAGATGTCCATATATTGTCCCCCTGTTACAGTTAGAAACGGGCTCGTGTGAGACGTGATTCGGGGTTTTGACTGCGTTACCCTTTCGAACTGCTGGATTTCTCTTTTTGCTCTGCTACAGTAGTTCAATACATTGCCAATCTCTTCCCACATTGTCGAAGGATGTCACCCGAATGACAGAGCGATCCATGTCACCTATGGAAATCCTCGTGTTCTCAAAGGCTAACTGGCTCTTGGAAGTAGATATCCGAACATCAGTGAGCCGAAAACATGTATGGATGTAACTGTAAGTCCAATGGCCTCCCCAAGTGTACTTTGGCCTGCGATAACCCCAGCTCAAAGCTGATTATTGAAGAAAACGCTACAAATTCATTCACACGCGTACAGCAGACGGCGGAAGGACATTTGCTAATATTGATCTAGACACCTTGAAATTTTTGGGGCCAATCGGTGTGGTTGACTTTTTGCATAAGAATATAGGTTGATTATACAAGAAATAACCAACCAAAAAATAAGTCGCATTATTATCGAATTTGGGTGGGGTAGGGGATAGAACGTGTATTTCGAAAAATGGATTTCCGAGATTTTTGGCGATCTAGTCGTGTGGGGTATCATTTTCCACTACATTTTGGACGCTGAATCCAATTAAATGGGTTCCAGAACGATTGGCACTCACCGGAAGAAGTTATGGGCCAAAATTGGTATCTATCTACTCATTTCAGAAGTGGGTTTTCGATATTTCTGGTACCTATGCGTGTGGGGTGTCATTTTCCACTAATGTTTGGACGTTGAATTCAATGAAATGGCTCCCAGAACGATTGGTGCCCTCTGGATGAGGTTATGGGTCAAAATGGGTAATGTGTGTTTTCAAGATATCTTGTACCCAGCCGTGTGGGGTATCATTTTCCACTAAATTTTTGACGCTGAATTGATTGGAATGGGTCCGGGATTCGGATGCTTTCTCCTGTACCTGGTCCTAAGATCTTCCTCTGACAATCATGGCCAAGTCGTCTGCGAAGCAAATTATTTCACCATTGATCCCCTGATTAAATAGGCTGTAACGATTTATGTTCTTTGTAAATAATTTATTACAATTGTTCACTCAAAAACACTGTTCTCATTCACACACTTACTCAATCACAATGCATAATACACAGTTGTAAGGTAATGCGGTTTCGCACTAATTTATAGCAGGGCACAGTTAATAACATGAAGTGTCTATATTCAGACTCCTCTGAACTGCGCTCATGGAATAATATTCCTTGACTGCGCTGTGCAGCGTTCCTCGGTCCCTTTTTATACTGGCTGCCTTGGCCGAGAACCTTCTCGGACCTTCCCTGGTTCTGAGAACTCGACGTGTTGTTTTGAGCCAACGGGAAGGTTTCAGCCAATTCGATATGACGCACGAATGTTCGAGAGTGACCTTTAGCCCTCCACATGTCATTGACCTTGTAATGCTGGTCACCCAGGAGACTGGTGCAGGTGTAATCTCGCAGCAAGGCCATCACAATATTTAATATAATACAGTGGAGCCAGCACTGAGCCTTGCTGGACGGAGAAACAAAATGAGCAAGAGTTACTAACGTTTTCCCCTATTTTATTGGGACCAAGGTGGCCGAGGCCGTTAAGGCGTCGGTTTCTTGAGAAGGGCTTGAGACTCCTGTGGTCACAGTTTTGAGGCTGCTGGTTCGAATCCAGCACCCCCGACGTTTACTCAACGTCGTGAGGCCAATATAGTACCGGCAGTAAGTATCCAAAACAGGATACTTTGTCCAGGGGCATATCACAACATGTCACAACGTGTTTGCCTTTGTAGTCTGCTTGCTTTGTGACCACCCAGGGGCTAGCACAATGGGCCACTAGGCCTAGGTGGGGGGGGGGGGGGTGGACAATGCTGTGAAGACTGCAGTGGACACCCCCTATACCCCTGTGTAATTAATCTAATCTAATCTTCCCCTATTTTGGTTGGTTGTTTCTACTTTTTGTTCGCAGTTTGCCAGCTCTTCGTCCATTTAACTAAATTTGGATGGAAACTCAACGATATTATGGTATGAATTAGATTTGTATGCAGCACTGTATCGAAGTCTTTGGTCATGTCTTCCAAGTCGTCGTATCCATGTGCCAATCCACGTCAGGATGACCTCTGAGGGTGGATTCCGTGTCTTGATTGAGAGTTTCTACCTTTCAACCCCCAAGATGGACACTTCAACCTTCAGTTATGTCCAAGGTGACGAGCAGCCATTTCATACGCTCGAATCAAAATCCACGAACCCCCTGTTTCACCTTTCAAAATGAGCGTTTGTCGAACTCCGCTAATTTGCAGCGTATCACGACGGAAATACGAGTATAATTAGCTCCATCGCATTAAGATTAACGATGTTATTCGGGATGTGTGTTTATGACGCTCCTATATGTGATAGCTAAGCTGATTAACAAGGGGCGATACGGAAGCCATTTGGTGTCCGATGCGATGGAATGAAATTTTCCAGGGTAGATTCGCTTTGGAGAGATTTCAACGTGTTCCTCAGGTCAAAATGAGTTGTTGCGTGACCATCGAGTGCAATGTTAAATGAAGGCATTGCTAGACATCAAGTTCGATGTGGATTATTACGTCACGGAATGTGTTTCCTGTCACGTCCACACAGCCGCCTTTTGACGGTCAAAACAATGCTAAGAAACGTCGGCAAATCTCTCTCTACGAAGACTATGGTAGTCGAAAATTGTCTAAAAATATGAAATTTGGTTCAGGGGTCCGTTCCAGGCTCAAGTTGGTCCTCAAAACTTTTCAGCCCGATCGGACCAAATTAGGGTAGGGTAGGGGTCAAAATGTGTATTTAGAAAAATGGATTTTTGGGGTTTTTGGCGATCTAGGCGTGTGGGGTATCATTTTCCACTAAATTTTGGACGCTGAATCCAACGATATGGGCCCCAGAACCATTGACACTCGCTGGAAGAAGTTATGGGTCAAAATGGGTACCTATCTACCTATTTTGAATATGTGTTTTTGAGATTTCTGGTACCTACGCGTATGGGGTATCATTTTCCACTAAATTTTGGACGCTTCCAACTTCCTGCGTCCTACCCTAGTACTTGACGCACGTCATACACTTCCATGGCACATCTCACCAAAAGGGCCCATGGTCAACTTGCCACATTTTGCCCTTACCCGTCACCACATTGCTGTGAGATCTCGCCACATTCAACCCTTGTGAGGACCTGACACCCGCCACCACATTGCTGTGAGATCTCGCTAAATCCTACCCTTCTGAGGACCTGCCACCCACCACCACATTGCTGTGTGATCTCGCTAAATCCTACCCTTCTGAGGACCTGCCACCCACCACCACATTGCTGTGTGATCTCGGCACATTCAACCCTTGTGAGGACCTGACACCCACCACCACATTGCTGTGTGATCTCGCTAAATCCTACCCTTCTGAGGACCTGCCACCCGCCACCACATTGCTGTGTGATCTCGCCACATTCAACCCTTGTGAGGACTGGAAACCCCCCACAATCACAACCCCCCACTGTTTCAACTCGTTTTTGGCCCTTGATGGTAAAGGACGAAATCTTCTGTTTTTTATTGCGGCGTTCTTCTATTTCAAGGAGAATTTAGCAAAAGAATGGTTCTTAGTTCAAGTATTTACACAATAAGTAAAGCTGGCCGAGGGAGTTGTGTTCGAAAAGGGTGGACAAGTTAAAGAAAAAACTGATAAATGAGTATTTTCCTATGAAATTGTATTTACTATTTCACTTCAAGTCAGATTGGGGGGAGTTTTAAGTTGTTTTTGGTTCAGGGGAAAAATGAGTACGTGCAAGATGCAAGTTTCTCACAATTTTGAACCGGTTCACGTTCTCAGCAAAGAGCATCCTCCCTGCCGCGATCAGGACGATTACAGCACGGCTCACCTGGTTCAGTCTGAGGACGGCAAAGCGGCACTCGAGTCGGAAATTGTTTTATTAGTCGGTCCGAAGGATCTCCTCGTCCATTTACCGGCTAAGAAACCGACTTGGGATTCCGTCACGAGTAAATACCGCGTGAAATATCATTACGATGTCAACTAGCAGATACAGACGGGGGTTCGGTACCGGAGTGATTTTAATCAGAGCCGAGACGCATTACTTTACAAATTAATTTGAGCGAGCGGTTTCTTCTCGAAGGAAACGATTATAAAAAGTAAAACGAAACATTAAATTAAATGAAAGGAAAACAACCGGACCGCGCTCGCATTCCGCGGATCACGAGGTTGATTCGCGCGCTTCAGTTATTTTATCTTAGTTTATAACGAGCGGATCATTTTTCTCGGGAGATGAGGGATCTGCTGATTAGCAAACAGGGCGAAGGGGTGAGTAACGAGAGGGAGGGGGGGTGATCCTATCGCCACCCGACGTACTCACACGCTCGCGTCATCGTCATATTTGATATATTGATTTCTGTGACAAGGTTATCGACAAATCTTGTTCATTAGGCGGCCTATGGTACAATTTTAAAGAGTATAGCTAAACCCGTTTTCTAAATGTTACTTTCCACTAAGTGAAAGATGCACCCTGAACACCAACATTCATCTAAAGAGTCGTTAAAAAATAATATGGTAATTTTTCTTCTTCTGCTCAAAATTAAATTTTTTTTTAGGTTTCCCGTTTTCAAGGCGTGTGTGGTATCATTTTCGACTAAATTTTGGATGCTGAATTCAATAAGACAGGTCTTGCAACGTTTTGCCCCAACCAAAGGAGGTTATGGGTCAAAATGGGTATGTATCTGCCCATTTCGAAAGTGGGTTTTTGAAATTTCTAGTACCTAGTAGTGTGGGGTATCATTTTCCACTAAATTTTGGACGCTGAATCGATTGGAATGAGTCACCATGTGCCTGGTCCGAGGAATGATCAACCCCTGTGTAAAAATTTGCAACGGTTAATTTTGAGTATTTTGGGCCAAAATGCCTGTTCTGAAGGTTACAGAAATGCGATCATTACGGCGGAGGTATTGGGCCGTTACGGGGTTAGGAAGTCAACGGGTGAGGGAGAAGGCGGCAGGTGGCGATGATAATTACGGCGGAATTAAGGGGGACGAGGGAGAAGCATATGCTTCACCGCTCTGGGACGAGCACGACAAGTGCACCGTTACACCTGTTGCACCCTCCCCACCTTTGGATCGAGGATGGGACTTTGGGCCGAGGGTGAGTACGTTACTCGCGGCTAAGACGTTGAGGCCCCGTCATGTGGAACTCAACGGATAAGGGGCGACTCAGTGGCCACCCTTGACTGGACATTCCCACGGCGGCGCTCGCAATCAGATGCTGACGTATGCTGACCGTAGAGGAATCAGGGACCGCAGAAAGATTCAGTTCTACACTGCCCTCACGTCACGTGCTCTCATGTGATATCACGGGGAGTCAAGTCACGCCGTATGGAACACTCACATACCAGGGAGAACCTCTCAATTCCCTTCAACAAAATACTGCGAATTTCGCTCAAAACCGCGACAATATTAAATGACGAAGCCTATTTTCAAAGAATTCGCATGAGCCAGGCCGAAGTCAATTAGCGGAATGACTATAATTTCTACCACTTATTCGTAATAGACCGCTGAACCAGATCCTATAAACGTGAGTTTAAAATAACTCGGAAACTAAGTGGCTAGAGCGACATTATTAATATGACTTGGTGCGTAATAATCAAATAGAATTTAAATTAATAAATAAATGTATTGCTTCGTCAAATGAAATCACCTACATTGACAATAAAGGAGTAAAAACGTCAAAAATTAAGTTTTCACGAAAAAATACAGTTTCTTGGGATTTTTTTTCAAATTTTTTGGAATATTTTAGAGAGAAAATGCAGTTTTGATGCAAGTTATAAGCTAATTATTATGTGAAAATAGACTTTTGTTTAAGAAATAAAGTTCAAAATCCATTTATACGGAGCAGTGTGAGATGGAAGGGTGTAATTAATAGCATTTTGCTCAATTTACACTCTGATTTGTCCCGATATTTTGTTATATAAGTAGGAAATACACTCCAAATTGATGGATTTGAGCAAAAATGACACTCATGGATGGCATTCCGACCTTAATTCGATGATCAGTGATTCAAATTCCACCTTCCACCCCCGAAATGTTATGTCATCCATGCGATATACAGTCTCTACAAAGTGCCAAATGACGGTTGTTGAGAATTTTGAGAGCCGTGTAGGGTATCATTTTCCACTAAATTTTATACGCTGAATCCATTGAGATGAGTCCCAGACCGATTGGCACCCCACATGGGTACCTATCTACCTATTTCAATGAGTCTTGGACGCTCCACATTCACCATTTTCCTCCTTCTTGCTCTAATGAGTAATAAAACCTTGAGGAAGCAGCGTTTTTCAATTAATATATAGCCAATTAGCAGAAACAAATTTCTTTATTCTTTATTCTTTTCCAAATTAAGAATATTATTAGTATTAACTGGTGTTTCTTCCTTAAGATTTGAGGAAGGGCTAATGAACCTTAAGGAAATTGAGGATCATTCAAATGTATGTGTCACTCATGAGACCTCCCGGCATAGCCACCCGTTCAAGTCTACTACCGGCTTGCGGGAAACCGGATATTCCCTGGGATTTCACACATTTTCGTGAAAAGATTTGATTAATTACTTCTTTAACCAAAGATCCGCTTTTGTTATTAACCGATTAGTAAAAGCGAAAAACAATCAATTAGTATGGAACTGTAACAGAATTCCAATTTGTCCGGTAAATAATAGAAAAATGTTTTTAGAGTTTTCAAAAAGAGATAACGACAGTATTTGTGATGAATGAGGGGAGTTGAACTTGGACAAATTTAGTACGAATGATTTTGATGTAAAATTGATAAAAAACAAATTTGAAAATAATTAAGAAAGGTAAACAAGACAGCATTGTAATCACATCAAACATTACTCCACAAAAGGGAAATCTTGGTTGATGATGTAAGCAGGTAAAATCATACTGCAGAGCAAATTTTGGTGTCTGTTCTTCACATTTTAGGGAATTAGTTTGTGTTTACACCATTTGAGGGATGATGTCAGTGTTACCTGCCATCATGAGCTGGTGATTTTGTTACTATGCCGCTTTTAGAGTAGGGAAATAGCTGTTAAAACTGCCCCCTTGAGAAATGCCAACTATACTCATGCGCGAGAGAACCAACATACGCCTATCTTATTCATCAGAGCTTGCCATCCCCATTATCAGATCCCCGAACCATATAAATCTTCCACAACTTCATTGCTTTGGTCTTCAAAATTAGAAATCTGTGCCGGCTCGACTGATGTACATTGTACTGATGTATATTATGAACCATAACTCACACAATTTGAGTAATTAATATTATGCTCATTAGGTCTCGATAATCCTGAGTACGTGTTCCTGGTTTGTTATAACTGTTCTTGCCAAGCCTGTTTGCAACTCACCCTAATATCATAGTGATTAATATGATGTTATGAATGAATGAATGATTTTGTTGTTCGCCGAATCGTGCCTCAAACACAATCTTCCTTATTTTGATTTTTCCACCAGAGCATGATTGAGTTTAACAAATCAAATTGCACTTGCATAATTCTTTAAGCCCAGTGTGTTGAGTTTTTTTGTTTGATGGTAATGAAACATTAAATACCTGGTAATTCAACTCAAACAAAGGCCATAAGTCGCCAAATTTCGTTGGGTTTTTGACATTTTTGTGATTTGAGTTGTTCATTCAGAGTTTTTCCCTACATTTTATATTCCAAGGAGGTGAATATAGTGAAAACAATTCGATTCCTCTAACACCAGTTGACAGAGAAATTGGAGAATTCTATGTGATCAAATACGCAAAAGTGTTTTCTCGGTGAATGTAAAAAATGTTTTGATATCGAGAAGGCTGAGGTGTCCACAATGCACAAATGTGCAGAGAATTTCCTCAATAACCCAACCTCCTTGATTACTCAAAGGCAAATGTAGGATCGTAATTAAATCGTGAATTCATTTATTTACACAAATCTGGAGTAATTTATTCGTATTTAAGGTCCTTATTTTACTTGATTATTAAACAGCAATGCGAAATTTGATATTTACTCAGTGGAGTAAAATTTGACGACCTTAACGACGTAATTAGACCCAAGAATCGATAATAAACACTAAAATAATGTGAAAATAGAGTCCTATAAAATTGTTCATGACTGTCCAAAAATTTCAAATTCACGCCTCAATAATCTGCCAAATTTTGAACGTTTGAAAAAAAAAATTGAGTAACTTGTGAGTAAAGTTTGATGGACGGTAGTTGATTTTGTTTGTCAAGCGTTGGAACATTATATAAAATCAAAAGGCTTTTTGGATCTAAACCAAATTGGTTATAAACAAACGAGAGGGTGTAAGTTGTCATAGGGTTTGGGTGAGAATCATCGTGTTTTTGGGCAAAAATGAATCATTTTGGGGTAGTTGAATGGGTGGATAACGTATTAATTTGTAGGATTGATTGGATTCTTGGGCAGGAAATGATCAGTTGTGAATGCTAGTTGATAAAAATTGGTACTCACGTCATTGTCGTCGAGGTAGCCGTAGACTTCGAGTTTGTCGAGGCGAATTGTTCCTTGGAACGGGTAAATAAGCGTTCCTTGAGGAATTCGAGCGTTCGTCCACACGTTCACGTTCATTTCCGGGAGTTTCTTCTTCAGCAGCCGCGTCGCTGAGTCTGACTCGGCCGTCAAAACCAAGGAAAACTCTTGCGGAATGAGCACGCACGTCTCCATGATCCCGCGATGTGAACAATATTGTCTTTGGAGTGATGACCGCGGTGGTGAACAAGAACGACAACAAGAAACAAACAACAACAAGAAATACAAAACTGGATATTTGAACAAACGGGGCGCCCTTGATAGTAGCAAGCGTGTGGGGATCAATGGGCGGTCCGGGGCGACATGACAACCGGTGGCGAGGCTTCGCAAGAGACTACTGTACTACTGTTCTTCGTGCCGAAGAGGTGTAGGTAGGAAGATTCTAGACGGCCTGAGAATCACGCTGAGTGGTAGGGGCTACTCAAGACGGGAGTGGGCGGCGCCGTCTTGGACCAATCGAACCGCCGTTTTCGGAGGGGGCGTCCAATCGACGACGTTTCTCCGCACCATCGCGCACCTGCAGCATCCTCCGCTCCCCACACGGTCTACGGCGGAGTACGTCTTCGGTGCGGGACGATCTTTTGCTCCTGTTTACCACCGCCGTGAACCGGTTTGCCGACCTTTCCCTTCCCCGCCACGCCGTAATGCACGCTCGCCTCCGCTCGGCTACTGGTATTGAGCTGACATTCCGCATTGGTCACCAACATCGTTTTTCTGCCATTCGCCAATGTTTTCCCTTGCCATCCCCCTCCCAATCCCCCAAATTCTCCTAAATTTGTCATTTTTCTTGGTCAATTTCTGCAAAATGCTTCCAAATTTTACATTTTACATAAAATTACACATTATGCGTTTCAAGATACATCATATTCATCCACAATAGCATATTATTCCTTCATTATTCCACATTGTGCGTTCAGGACTTATTCCAATCGGTTTAGTGTCCAAAATTTAGAGGAAAATGATACCCTACACGCCTCCATCTCGCCGATTGGTACCCACCAGAATTGGGTATGTGTCAAATGGGTACCTATTTTGGAAGTAGGTTTTCAAGATTTTTGGGTACCTAGGAGCGTGAGGTGTGATTTTCCACTAAAATAGGAGGCTGAATCGATTGGAATGAATTAGGGTCTTTTCAGAAAATGTTCTACTACCGAAAATGGCGCATACGACGTAGGTTGTTTGGCAAACGGCATTTGGCCCGAAATTTGGGTATTTTTATTAAGACGTCATGAAACGTTAACTGTGAAATTTCGGGGCCTATCAAAGAAATTTACCTCTAACATGATTACCTTGAATTATTCAAGGGTTATTCTTTCCAAATACCCAAATTTCCGTCCACCGTCCATCGTCCACGCCGTTTTTGGTAGCAGAAATTTTTTTATAAATTTAGTTCAGAGTTCTCATTACAGCTTTAGTTGTTCCTCAAAACGTTTCGGCCAGAACCAAATTTGGCGACGGTCCGGGTGAAAATGTGTTTTTTGAAACCCGATTTTAGCATAAATAGTAAATTAGCATTTGAGGTATAATTTTCAATTATAATCCGGACGCCGAATTCATTAAGATGGGTCCCGGACCGATCGGTGCCCATTGGATATAGGTATGGATAATAGTGTAAGTACCTAACCCATAGTGGTCAACCCACCCATGAGGTGGGTTTTCAAGATAGAAATAGATATCAATGTCTCCTCACATTACAATTGATGCATTATACTCTTTTAAAATAGACTTAACATTTTTGAAGTTGAGCGTTGATTCTTTCATCAATGCACTCCTCACTTTCTGTGGATATTTATTAAAAACTAATACTCCCTTATAAGGGAAGAAATTCTGAGCAGCCGTGGTCTGCAGTTTTGGGATCTCCAAAAAATAATTCTGTGAAAAGCGTGTTCGAAAATCGTGCTCAGGAGACGTGAACTCGTTAGTTTTCAATAGCTGGTAAACTGCTCTCCTTTCGTAGAGCTTCTCTAGTGGTGCCAACTTTAGCTCCTTAAAGAGGGGCTCTGTAGTGGGCTTTGCTGGTGGCACGAACAAAATATTTTGTAAAAGTTTAACCTTCAGAAGGGTAGTCGGATACGCACCACCCCATATGGGAAGTCCATACAGTAAAAGGGATTGAACGAGAGCACAATAAATATTTCGCAATAACGACTTATTTACAATTTTGCGCAGAAATGGAAATAGGTACATACATTTTCTCAGCTTATTCGAGAGAGTGCCAACTTGCTTATCCCATTTCAGAAGACCGTCGATTGTTAGTCCCAGGTATCTTACTTGGGTGGAGCGCTGAAGTAGTTGGCATGTACAATTAATTGAATTAGGTCGGTGAATTTTAATGGCCATATCTTCAAGCGGCATGGCCCCTGCTGACCATGCAAAAGGTACGAAAACAGTTTTGGGCACACTCAGTGTGAGCTTATTTTCTATCAGCCGTGTACCAACTAGCTTCTTCCTTTTTTCAGCTTGGTTATATGCTTCTTGCCACGTATCGCTACAATAGATCATGGCGGTGTCATCTGCAAACATCATTGCTTCCCCACTAGCTACAGCCTCCGAATTAAAAAACTGATTTGCATAAATGATATATGGTACAGGCCCTAGTACAGCCGTAGTGAGGGATACCATACCCCTCCGAACAAAATGCCCCACCCAGCTCTCCATTAACTCGTACTCTCTGCTGCCTTGCTTTAAGATAGCTTCGGAACCAACTCAAAGCTGTTCCCTCAATCCCTATTGCCTTCATCTTAGCAGAGCATATTGTGAGAAATTGAATCAAAGCATTTAGCAAAATCCAAGAAAACAGCTACCGGTTTTTTCCGTTTTCCAACAGGTGATAAACACGCAAGGTCAAGCAGGCAGGAAAGGTGCATTAAAGGTAGGTAATACCTTTTCCTTTCCTTACTGGACTATAGGACAAGGTACTTACTATGACGCGTCCCCTACTTTTCCTCGTCCGCCAACATATAGTCCTCCAATTTCAACATAAAATGACCCACTTTTTAATCTAAATCAAAAGCCGATCCACATTTCATGCTTGCTATCGTCATTTCGTGCATTTTGCTGTGTACTTCAATGACTTCTTTAGTGTCCACTGCATCCTTGTAACTATAGTGATGGGTTTGAGTACCTAGGGGTGCGGGGTAGGTATCTTTTTCATATAAATCGGATGCTGAATCGAATGGAATGTGTCCAAACTCACTGCCCCCCCCCCCCCTTTCACATTTTCTTGATGATTCTGGTCCGAGGAATAACCCACCCCTGTGAAGGAATTTGCAGCGTTTTGATCTAGACATAGGGATGAACGATACTGATCGATATCGAGATGGTATCGATACTGTTCTTACTATACCGATTATTTTGGTATCGATACTATGCTTTCGATACCGATACTGGTATTGGTAAGAATAATCGGGATCGAAAAAATTATCGAACACATTTTTGTTAAAAATTACCAATTAAGAATCAAGTAGGCCCTCTTCTAAAGGTTGCTACACTTATTTCGGCCAGAACTTTGAGTTATATTTCGGGTATATACCGTAGACTAAGGTATATAGTCTATAGTCTATATAGTATATAAGGGCCAGAAGCTTCGGAGAGAGATCCCTCTTCTAGCTTTGGCTAGGGGTTGTCTTGTGAAGAAGAAGAATGCCTTGCTATCATATCAGTGATAGCAATAAGTGTGTTAGGATTCTGTTCCGTTGTCACTTTGTTGTATGTTGTGTGTGTTCATTGGTAAAGTGATTTACTTAAGCGTGTTGACGCGGTGATTATATAAGGTTCTGATTTAGAGAGAGGAAACTAGCGGAATAACGTCAGTAAAACACATTCTGTGTTTCAATAATTTCTTCTGAAGTATGTAAATAGTAGCAAGCCCCCTGGCGAGACGCGGAGCGCCGAGTTTTGATTCAATACCAATATTGGTTGGTATCGATACTTTTGATTCGATACTTGCTAGGTATCGATACCATTCTTTTTATACCGATACTAGTACTCACCTCGATCCTCCCCCGGTATCGATCATCCCTATCTATAAATCATGGAACATTTACAGTCCATTTTTGGGGTCAATCGGAGAGGTTGACCTCCGGCATGAGTACATAAACGTATATTATTCAAGAAATAATCAACCAAATATCCAAATTAATATCAGTCCGCCTTGCAGCGTCCATATCAACTCCGTTGAAACATTTTATAAAAATCTAAAATTTAGGTCAGGGACCTCTTTCCGGCTATAGCTTTCCTCGAACCAGATGGGGGGAGAGTATGGGTGAAAATGTGTTTTTTGAAACCCGATTTTCGGTAAATAGGCATGCGAGATATCATTTTCCACTAAATTGCGGACCCTGAATTCAAGGAGTGGGGATCCGGACTGATCGGTGCTCATAAGTGTAATATTAACTAAGGTTAAAACGCAAATTCTTACACAGGGATTGGTTATTTCTTGAATCAGGACCATGGAGAATCATTCCGAACGATTCAGCGTCCAAAAATTAATGGAAAACGATACCCGGCACGCCTAAGTCGTCGAAAATGTCGTTCATGGTGAAAATGGGGGAAACAGTGGGTGTGGTGGGTATCAGACCAATTCCAATCGATTCAGGGTCCAAAATTTAGTGGAAAATGATACCCCACTCGCCTAGACCGCCAAAAATCTCGAAAATCCATTTTCAAAAAACACATTTTGACACGTCCGCCGTCCGCGCCGTTTTTTGGTAAATGACAATTTTCTGATTTTGATTTGAATTTGGTCAGGGAGCCATTTTTGGCTCTAGTTGGTCCTCGAAACTTTTCAGCCCGATCGGACCAAATTTGGGCGGGGTAGGGGTCAAAATGTGTCTCGAAAAATGGATTTTCGAGATGTTTGGCGATCTAGGCGTGTGGGGTATCATTTTCTACTAAATTTTGGACGCTGAATCCAATGAAACGAGTTCCAGGACGATTAGCACCCACCAGAAGAGGTTATGGACGCATAAATTAGTCCCCATGCTCCTGGTCCGAGGAATAACCAACCCTTTGAATGAATTTGCAGCGTTTTCTCATTTAATTATCATGATTTCTGAGATCACGACAACTTTATGTTTTGAGATTTGAGCCTTTTACTCAATTTTTCTCCAGTCTTGGATGGAATTTTGTGACGTTGGCCGCGACTGAAGGTTGAATGATCTCGTGATGAGCCCAACTCCCCAACACGCTCTCAATATCGGTACGTGGTGATTATAACGAGAATAAGCCCCTCAACACGAAATAACCGCCTGAAATGAAGACTCCGGACCCTTCCCCGGGCAAGGAAATCATATTTAATGACCCTGGGACATCTGCTCTTCGTCTCTGGCTACTGGGTTTACTTCTCGTCCCTTTTAATCAGTTTTTTTTTCTTCCACGGTCGTTGGATCGATTCCCCCTTTTTCGAAAATTAATCTTCAGTCGCCTTCGGACTCGAAAAACTCCGATGGAGCGGAACCGACAGATTAGAGCTACTTACCCACATGCAAATGGATAATTATCCTGAGAAGACTTTACCCGCGGGCGCGACCGTGGAGACAATTTGGGTTCTAACGACACTACAGGTTCAGAAATGACGATCAAGGAGGGATGCCTCATCATCAACCTGATCTCCTCTATTAATAGTCACACTGGCATCCACCTTCCAGAAAATCCATCGGCTTTGTCTGGCGAAGGTCGAGAAAAAACGGAAGAGCTCTGCATGGAACAAGACATGAAAATTGACATCCGATGATTTGAATGAATATTTTTCATTTACCGGAAATTATACCCAGGAGATGCTCAGTCCAAACTGTCAATAAATTCATTGGTGTAATTTCCGTTGCTGATGCAGAGGGGAGATTCTAGGTGCCTTCATTTATCACCCTTCCTGGATTCAAATCACAGGGGTTGGTTATTCCTCGGACCAGGGGCATGGGGACTCATTACAATCGATACAGCGTTCATAGCCTCTTACGATGGACGCCAATCGTTCTGGGACCCATTTCATTGGATGCAACGTCCAAAATTTAGTGGAAAATGATACCCCACACGCCTAGGTACCCAAAATATCGACCTAACACATATTCAAAATGAGGAGATAGATACCCATTTTGACCCATAACTTCTTCTGGTGGGCACCAACCGTTCCGGGTCTCATCTAATTGGATTCAGCGTCCAAAATTTAGTGGTAAATGATACCCCACACACCTGGATCGCCAAGAATCTCGAAAATCCATTTTTCAAAAAACACATTTTGACCCCTACCCCGTCCAAATTAGGTTCGATCGGGTTGAAAAGTTTCGAGGACCAACTAGAGCTGAAAACGGGTCGCTGACCAAAATTTCAGATTTCTGGACAGCGGACAGTGGACAGCGGAAGGCGGACGGACATTTGCGAATTTTGATCTAGACTCCTTGAAACGCCCAGAAAATTTTTTTTTTGCCAAATCGAAGAGATTGGAATTTTGCATGAAACCTTTGGGTTGATTAAGAAACTCAAAAGTTTTCAGCCCGATCGGACCAAATTTGGGGAGGGGGGGGGGGGGGTAGGGGTCAAAATGTGCTTTTTGAAAAATGTATTTTTCCATATTTTTGGCGATTTAAGCGTGTTTTCGACTAAATTTTGGACGCTGAATCCAATGAGACGGGTCCCGGAACGATTGGTGTTCTCTGGATGAGGCTATGGGTCGAAATGGGTGCCTATCTCCCCATTTTGAATGTGTGTTTTCGAGATTTCTGGTACCTGGGGTATCATTTTCCACTAAACTTTGTACCCTTAATCGATTGGAATGGGAATGGTACCCGCCACGCCCACTGTTTCCCCATTTTCCCCCATGATCGATTTTCTGCGACTTGGTCATCCAACATCAGCATAGGATGCAGGAGCATGTTTCATAAGCAGAACATATTTTGCCGTCCATCCTTCCGGTAACGTTCCTTCTTCTTCACCTCTCAGCCTCGCTGCTGTTGCATGGATGTCCTCCAATGCTGGATTACGTTCGACTACAGCCTCAAGCTTGTCCATTGCCTTCTTCCCCATCTGTCGAGCCCACTTGTTCTTGCAAAACTCTTCGACGGTTTTCACTGCTTCGATGAGGAGCGTGTCCTGCCACTTGAGCAATTCAATATTGTGTGGCAGCGCCCCAAAGTTGCTGTCAATGTAGGGTAGTTGGGTCTCCAATGCAGAAGCCGCCAACGCTTCCTTAGCTGGAGCAATTGATTGAGCATCTTCAGAATCAAGCAATGTGAAAACCTCACTAATACCATTCAAGTTTTCTACTCAGTAGGTGACCGTAGTCAGCCTTGTGCCCCATCGAGTGATGACGGGTTGGGGAGGGAGTGGTACTTCTTTCAGTTCTGCGGAACAAATCCGCTCTAGTAGGTGCCTTTAAAAACACCTTCACCAATGATGTTCATTTGTTAACATTCTTGTACTCGTCCCGTACTGTCTCTGCCACCTGATGTAGCACCGTGGCTCAAGCATGTCAGGCGAAGGAGCTTTGGATACAGTGCTTTCAGGTGATCTCCGGCATTCAGCATGTAGGCTCAAGATTAGAAAGGCTATTTCGCTCAAGATTCGCTAGGCCGATGACCCAGAGAGAGCACAAATATGAACAAACTGTACTAATGTAAGCCTCTCTCGAATTAAAATGTGTTTGAATTTACTATAATTTAATTCGGGTTTCTTCGGAGAATTTGGAAGCGACCTAGCGAGAGGATACGGGATGTAAGTCCAAGACTTACGACTGAGCAACTAGGGATACCAAGGATGAACATAAAATACATTGATACAAACTGAATTATAATTGAAAACAAGGACTCGTTGCAAAGGAAAATATGCCTCAACCTGGGCTAGAATTGGTACAAGACAAAGTAAAATAGACAACATGTGGAGCATAAAATACAATTAATACAAGACACATGAAATACAACCCCCCCCCCCCCTGGCCCCTGAAGCCCCTGGCTTATTAACTTGAGTCCTATATCTCATGGGGAACACAATATTACAGCTTCGGTCAACTTCAGCACGGCAGTAGAGTTCACTTCAGAGCGAGCACAAGACAAAGCCAGGATGGACTGAATGAGATGCACTTGCACGACAGGTTACAAAAATATATAGCTCCAACATGTTGGGCGCCTCAGCCCCGAGGGGCGCCTCGACGACGATTGTGGAACGCCTTCGGAATGAGTGAGTGCTGGGTCTCTCTAAATGCGACGTCCAGGCAGGAGCTGCACGCGCATCCTGGCGCATGCTCCCTCCCTTCTGGCCTTCTGGAGGCAGCAAGCCTGGGGGCTTACACTACTAACAAACGTCCGATTTATGTCATTTAACATTTGAGTCATTTACTCGTCTCTGGTTATGATTGACCAATAAATCGAACGCATTCCTGATAGCGTGATTTTTCGAATATATTCCACATCTTGGCACAGACCGCTCTGGAGTTCATTCATTCTGTCAAACAGTGAGTAACCGAGCACTGGACTATTCTACGGTCGAAGTACGACGTGGTTTACGAGTTGGATCTCCACTGAAGGAGCCAGTCTCTGATCACGGTGCCATTTCCGTCATAACTATCCACCGAGGAACGCGCCATTAATAATTTATAAAGGGGAGAAGGACTCATTAATAAAAGGTCGCTCGTTGTTGGACTTATACAGCGCTCATTTATAAAAATTCTTGCTCACCGCTGCACCTGCTTCTTCCTTCTTCCGCGCGCCTTTTTAGTCGCAGTTCATTTTGGCAAGAACATCGCGTATGCGCTTGAGTGGTGTTATTTTGGGGTTGTTCAGGTCAATTGCAGTTGTACGATAAGTAATTAAGGTGTTTGATTTAACGTCATTTTCAAACAATCTATCATGCTGCGTCATCAAAAACACTGCCAATTCATTCACACGGGCGCTCGGTAGTGTAGTGGAATAGACGAAGGATTGGTGTGGTACAACTCCGAGCGGCCAGGGTTCGAATCCTGGCTAGAGCAACTTGTTTGTCTTGACCCTCATATTCGTCCTCTTCACTTAAGGGGGTGAGGCAATAAGTAGCCACGAGCGAAATCGTCAGATCAATTTACGATCCTCTTTAGAGGACGGCTGACGACGTCCGCGACACCTGACCAAGGTAGTCGGACGAAAATCCAAGGTGAAAGTCCTTGTTTACTTTACTTTACTTTTTTTTTTACTCATTCACACGGGTTGGTTATTCCTCGGATCAGGAGCGTGGAGACTCGTTTCTGTGGGGAACACATGGGGGAAATGGGGGCAACAGTAGGTATAGTGGGTCCCGGACCAATTTCAATCGATTCAGCGTCCAAAATTTAGTGGGAAATGATACCCCACACGCCTAGGTACCAGAAATATCGAAAACACTCATTCGAAATGGGTAGATAGGCACCCATTTTGACCCATAACCTCATCCAGAGGGCGCCATTCGTTTCCGGACCCATTTCATTGGATTCAGCGTCCAAAATTTAGTGGGAAACGATACCACACACGCCTAAGTGCCAGAAAGAAATGTGGAGTAGAGCACATGCATTTTCAATGTGTTGGTTGGTTATTCCTTGAATTGATCTAGACACTATGAAACGCCCAGAAAAAAATTATAGGCCGAATCGGAGTGGATGACTTTTTGCATGATAACAGGTTGACTAATCAAGGAATAACGAACCAAAATGCGACCAATAACTAACATGAACTGAAGGTACATAATGGAAATACAGCTTATACGTATATATTAGCAGGAGTGAAATTTAAGTTATAGTGGAAGGGGGTGTTAACCTTATTTGGTCACAGAGGTGAGAGGAAATAGGGGGGAGGGGGGGCAATGCCAATTAAAACTGACAATGGGAAAGGGAGCTCAAACAATGGTAAGGGTGACATTTGTGACAGGGATAGTCATTCTATTGCAGAAATGTGCCCAATAATGGTGAAATATGTTGAGGAATCATCTCATTCGTCTCTTACCAAACCTATCATTTTTATGAATTTCGAATTTTTTCTAGTACATCCAACACACCTCGCTTTGATCAAATATGAGGATTATATATTCTACATAATGAAATTTCTATTTGTTAGATCAAAACTGAAATCATGGCTGGATTTGCTTAATTGACTTGCAAAAGCAGAATCACCCTTGCTATCCCAGAAATATTTTTCATGCTCTTTTAACCTTTCCCAAATTTTCCTTTCAGTGTGACCAACATACTCAAGCCCACAAGAACATTTCAGCTTATAAACCCCAATTTTATCCTGAACATTAGTTTTATCATTAAACGAACCAAACGAAGCTTTGAGATTATTTTTATTCTTAAACCCTATTTTGAAACCTCTGGACGATAACATTTCCCCAATTTTATCTGAAATCATTCCATAATAAGGTACACTTATCGATTTTTTCTCTTCTGACACAATTTCCGTATCCAAATTTTTGGATGGTTTTAGGGGCGGGAGGCAGTTTGAAATTGACGCGGAGGTAGTTCATGGTAGCGACACGAGGAAGCGCTAGTTGTGCCTTATTTACTGCTGCGGCGAGGCTCTTCTCCCCTGTTATCCCTTAGGCTATGTACACATGACGACGTTTGTCGCTCGGTAAACGCCGCGGCGTGCGCGAAGTTACTATACTTGGCATTATTCAAATGTGGAATGTACACATGCACTCAGTCAAACGCTCGTTTTTGCAGTGAAAAGGTGATCTGAGCCCTGGTCTTGTGTTGTGTTTTGATCTTGCTTTATTTATTTATTTATTTATTTATTTACAGTACACGGGAACGAGCCCAGTTTCCAGTTGTATATTGGTCGGATCAAACATTTGTGGATTATGAAAAGAATAAAAAATAAGAGATGAGTAGTGATAAATGGGGTAACCAGTGGGAGTTCAACAATTATTGAGAGCTGCAGAGTCAGCGAGGAGCAAGGCATCCAGCAGGCGTCTCTTGAGGATGGCGGGGGGGAGGGTGAACAGATCCATATCCGCAAGCAGATGGTTGGCAGTGCGGGGCAGACGGCTGAGGGGACGGTGCAGCATGTAGTTGGTCGACGTGAAGGGGACCCAAAAGAGGTCACGTGTGCGGGAGCCTGGTCTTGGGAGACCAATCTGGTCCCGGAGAGACGGTGCGTCAATACGCCCAGAGAACAGGCCGCTGAGGAAAGTCATATCCGCGATAGTGCGTCGGTCAGCAGGGCTGGGGAGGCGATACTGCGCACGGAGTGCGCCGTAGTCAATGCCGTCTCGAGGTATGCCAGACTTGAAGGCAAGGTAGCGGAGGAACGCCCTATGCACACGATCAATTTGGTCAATGTGGCAGCCATAAAACGGGCTCCAGACGACTGAGGCGTACTCAAGGCATGGCTGAACAATGGCACGATACAATGTGATGAGGGCTGGGATATGAGTGAATTCCCTAGTATTCCGCTTGAGGAAACCCAGAGACCGCATAGCTCGAGAGTTCACCTGCAACACGTGCTCATTGAAAGTGAGCTGCAGATCCAGATATACCCCAAGATCGTGGATGAGTGACGGACGCGCAAGTTGAGATCCATTGATGCTGTAGGTATGGTATATAGGAGATGACGATCGATGAAAGGTGGATACCGTGCACTTGCTAGGGTTTAGGAAGAGGCCGACAGAGGAGCAGTTAGAGATGAAGGCGTCCAGGCGACAGGTCCTTGCTTTGTGTTTTTGTGAGTGCAATGGATGCGGAAGCGTTCGACACAGAACTATTCATTGATGAAATCGAAAAAAGAAGGTGTATCTGGGATATGGAGTGTCCAGATTATAGAAATAGAGTTTTAAAAAAAACTGCTTGGCAGGAGATTGTGGACGTTTTTGCAGAAGAAAAAATGACACAGGATTAATTAGGTAAATATACAAAGCATAAGTAGCATTAATTAATTATAGACCTACATTTATTCAAATATTGTAATACATTACATAAATAAAATTAAGGCAGTATGTTCCACATACGAGTACCACATAATTATTTGTAATATAATTCAGATACCGTACTTGTTGTATGGTATGAAAGACCGTATAGGTCTTTACGGTATAGAGTGCACTTATGAAATAAGTTAGTGTTTGAAATTCAATTCAATTTATTCAAATATTTCTATTTCATTAAATAAATATAATTAAGGCACTATGTACCACATAATAATTTGTAATTCAGATACTTGTTGTACCAAGAGTGCATTTGTGAAATAAGTCAGTGTTTTGCATTCACAACTTCTTATGAAATAGAAATATGAAATAAAACTAAGGCAGTATGTCTTTATACGAGTACCACATGTTTGTGATACAAATACTTTTTTGTAACAAGAGTACACTTATAAAATAATTTAGTGTTTTGTGTTCACAACATCTTAATACACCAGTGTATTTGCTGTCATGAAAACGTCGACAAAGCGCGCGGTTGACGCCCTCATGTGTACGGTATCACATTTTCCAACGCGCGACAAACGCGGCGCTTACCAAGCGACAAACATCCTCATGTGTACATAGCCTAAGGCTGTGTCCACACTATGTAGATCGACTCTGTCGACCCGGTCGATCGATAAAATCGCTCGATACCGACTGTGTCAACTCGTCTGAATTGCCTCAGTACATGTGGACGAGTCGACCAACAATCATCATAAATTTTTATATATAAAATATGAGTGATGATGAAGATGCCGGAGCAGCGGCATCTGCTGCAATTCTTATTGCCATCTTGGGAAGCCAAAAAGACCCTAATCGTCGCCCAAGGGGAGATTTTGGGTACGGCCTAGCCTCGTTTGAGCCAGAAAAAGGTATGGTACGGAGGACTTTATGCGAGATTTGTTGCTGGATGAGGAAGACGAATTAAATCTGGAATATAGATGTGACGCGGGCTTTAAAAACTTTTTTAGAATGAAAAGTTCCGATTTTGAAAATCCTCCCTTGCAAATTGGCTTTGCAAATTTCTAATTTTCTTTTCCACCTCCACTTTTTCAATGCCAAATGACACCGCAATTTCCACCAAACCATCATGCCGTTTGTTTCTGTTTTTATAGTTAACATCACTTGAATCCCATAAGTGAGACCGATTACGGTACATTTCAATAAAATTCGACGTTTGGGTATCACTCCAATTCATTTTCAATAAAAATGTATGCACTTGAATAACAGTATAGCACTATTATATTTTTTAAAACGGCAGTGACAAGATCGACACGTCCACACTGGTGCCTTCGACTCGACCATCTTTGATCCGGACCGACCTGATTTGGGTTGCGTTCGACAGTTCGACTCGACTCGACACCGCTCAACAATGTCTAGCAACACGTCCAGACTTGTTCGACATTGTCGATCGGTGTCGATCGACATAGTGTGGACACGGACAAGGTGACAGGGGAGGAGAGCCTCACTGCAGCTGTAAATAAGGCACAACTAGCGCTTCCTCGTGTCGCTACCATGAACTACCTGCGCGGCAATTTCAAACGGCCTCCCGTTACTAAAACCAGCGTTTCTAGTTCTCGATCACGTCACAGATCAAACTTTGGTAGGAGGAATTCCGCACAAATCGCCGTCTCTTCTTGTTCTGAGGGTTTCGTCATAGTTCAGGAAGTCTTGCTTTTTTTAGCATTAGAGGAGAACAAGGGCTTCTGAGGGGATATGTTTGCCAGAGGATTCACACGTTTTCCATTTCTTCAACTCGTACATTTCGTGGTGAGACTGATACAAATTGTGCCAACCATCTTCGGACGGTTCCTATATTTTCTGACGTTTTAATGTAGGCAGGACAAATACCGCCTATTTTATTAGAGCCCATTTGTTTGAGCCAACGTTTGCCCTTAGGCCGGGTACACACGTTGAGGATTCCAGAGAGGGATTCCTCTGAGGAAAACCTCTGAGGCGGCCGGAGCCGGACGGAGCATCCACACGTAGGGGAAACCTCAGAGGCGAAACGGGGCGAAAAACAAAAACGCTGCAAATTCTTACACAGGGGTTGGTTATTCGTCAGACCAGGCGCAAGTAGTCTCATTTCTTCAACATGGGGGAAATGGGGATAACGGTGGGTGCGGCAGGTCCCAGACCCATTCCAATCGATTCAGTGTCCATGATTTAGTGGAAAATGATACCCTACACGCCCAGGTACCAGAAATCTCATAAACACATATTTAAAATGGGTAATATATACCCAATTTGACCCATAACTTCTTTCAGTGGGTGCCGATCGTTCCGGGACCCGTTTCATTGGATTCAGCGTCCAAAATTTAGTGGAAAATGACACCCCACTCGCCTAGATCGCCCGAAATCTCGAAAATCCATTTTTCAAAAAACACATTTTGACCCCTACCCTCCCAAATTTGGTCCGATCGGGCTGAAAAGTTTCGAGGACCCGTCTCGGCTGGGAACAGACCCCTGACCCAAATTTCAGATTTTTAGAAAATTTTCTTCTACCCAAAACGGAGCGGACGATGTATGGCGTACGGCGGACGGACATCGACCTTTTTTGATCAGGACATCATGAAACGTCCAGAAAAAAAATTTGAGCCGAATCGGAGAGGTTGACCATTATCATGAAAACATAGGTTGATTATTCAAAGAATAACCAACCAAAATAAACGAGGAGCTACGACCACTGTGACGATACTCGAGCGATACCTACAATGTTGAGGCCTACCGATCACCTCATCCACACGTGAGGGAAGGGGTTCAGGTCCGGGAACTGGAATCCCGGCCTCAGGTGGCCTTTCCAAAAATTGGAAAGGCCTGGCGGCCTAAAGAGTCCGCCTCAACTGAAGGCCTCGACCCGTCCACACGGTCCGTCGGCCGGAGAGGTTGGCCTCAATGGGGAATCCTATACGGAATCCTCTCCGGAATCCTCAACGTGTGTACCCGGCCTTACTTTCTGACAGTAGAAGACAGAAGGGAAGACGCGGATGAAAGATAACAGTCATAACGGTGGTCAAGTGGCTGCAGGTAGTTCATGGCAGCGACACGAGGAAGCGCTAATTGTGCCTTATTACTGCTGCGGCGAGGCTCTCCTGACAGGGGAGTGGCCTGAGGTAAATCTGACCTGACCCCTCCTCTCAAACATAACGGTTCTCCCCCTACAATGCAGCTGACACCTGTGAGGGGCCACTCCAACTCAGTTCTCAATTAGCCCCAAACGTTTCTGGTGTAAACACCCTTGTGACTAGGACTACATTCATTGGGATCTCCTAACAACTTGTATTCTTGAGGTAATGTTTCTCTAGTTCAGAAGTGTAATTAATTTAAGGCATGTTCATTGTTGAGCAGTTTGGAACTTAAGAAGGTTGTATTCTGTTTATGTTTAGACTGGAGTTCTGCAAACCAAGATGGACTGCTCAGATTTAGTGGCAAGAAGGAACAGCAGGGAAATACCTTATGCCTGTGATCAGTGTGACTACAGAGCTGAAGAGGCAGGGACCCTGGAGAGGCACATGAGATCACACACTGACGCCAAACCATATGCTTGTGATCAGTGTGACTACAGATCTGCACATGCAGGGACCCTGGAGAGGCACATAAGATCACACACTGGAGCCAGACCATATGCGTGTGATCAGTGTGACTACAGTGCTGCACAGGCAGGGACTCTGAAAAGGCACTCAAGAACTCACACTGGTGCCAGACCATATGCGTGTGATCAGTGTGACTACAAAGCTGCACAGGCAGGGACCCTTAGAGTGCACATGAGAACTCACACTGGCTTCAGACCATATGCTTGTGATCAGTGTGACTACACAGCTGCATGTGCATGGACCCTTAGAATGCACATGAGAACTCACACTGGCGCCAAACCTTATGCTTGTGATCAGTGTGACTACACTGCTGCACGGGCAGGGACCCTGAAAAGACACTGAATGTTGTCCAGCTAGCCCATAAGTATTCCTGTGACAGGATGTGCCCCGAATAATCATATTCATTTTGATGATTGTCAGTATTTATTTCGCATATCTATCAGCATTGTTTACAATGCATTTTGATATAGGAATCCTGGATCGAACATGGTGCCTTGAATAACTTTGTGATTTTTTGTTGCCTATTTACATGGCTGTGTAATATTGGTCTAATTTTAATGAAATCGGCGGATTTTCCTGATGCTTATTTGATTAGACGCCAAAAAAAAAAAAAAGTGGACAATCATAGTTGTCATTCTGCAAGAAAACTAGGTTATTTATTCAACGAATAATTCAACCAAAAGTCTATGGGACTATGTCCGTCCACTTTCCATGCTGGTTTTGGTTGGTTATTCCTTGAATAATCAACCTATGTTTCATGCTAATGGTCAACCTCTCCGATTCGGCTCAAAATTTTTTTCTGGACGTTTCATGATGTCCTGATCAAAAAAGGTCAATGTCCGTCCGCCGTCCGCCGTCCATTGTCCACGCCGTTTTTGGTAGTAGAAAATGTTCTAAAAATCTGAAATTTGGGTCAGGGGTCTGTTCCCAGCCGAGATGGGTCCTCGAAACTTTTCAGCCCGATCGGACCAAATTTGGAGGGGGTAGGGGTCAAAATGTGTTTTTTGAAAAATGGATTTTCGAGATTTTGGGTGATTTAGGCGAGTGGGGTGTCATTTTCCGCTAAATTTTGGACGCTGAATCCAATAAAATGGGTCCCAGAACAATTGGCACCCACTGGAAGAAGTAATGGGTCAAATTGGGTATTTATTACCCATGTGGGTGACTTCAGCCGAATAGACAAACAAAACACATCGTCATATCCTGTTGTTTATAACCAGCTGTTAAACTTAGCAACCAATTTTGAGCAGTTGCCTACAATTCTTTTTACTGTCCGAGCTTTTTATTCGTACCATTCGATTCAATTTAATACAATTATTATAGCCTTCTAAATTACCTACGTTTTCTCAATATTATATTAGTAAATTAGTGTCGTAGTGCCCCATAGATACACCCATCTTGAATATGTGTTTTCGGGATTTCTGCTACCTAGGCGAGTAGGGTGTCATTTTCCACTAAATTTTGGACCCTGAATCGATTGGAATGGGTCTGAGACCCGCCACACCCACTGTTTCCCCCATTCGAGGAATAACCAACCCGTGTGTTTTGATCTAGACACCATGAAAAGTCCAAAGAAAATTTTTGAGCCGAATCGGAGAGGTTGACCATTATCATGAAAACATAGGTTGATATTTCAAGGAATAACCAACCAAAAGTAGCGGACAATTTCCTTAAAATGTTGTCCAGGGACCCGTTTCTGGCGCTAGTGGGCCCTCAATTTGGGGAGAGGAGGGGGCAAAATGTGTATTTAAATAAATTCATTTTGCAGGTTTTTGGCGATCCAGCCGTGTGGGGTATCATTTTCGACTAAATTTTGGACGCTGAATTCAATGAGACGGGTCCCCGAACGATTTTTGACTTTTTGACGCTAAATCGATTGGAATGAGTCTTTATGTGCCTGGTTGGAGGAATAACCTACCAGGGCAGGCGACAGGGATGGGTAGGGGGGTCTACAGCCACGGGGCCCTAGGTCTGGTTTAAAATACAATGGTCTTTTTAACCGGGCAATATTTCCTTTAACATTTACATATCTGTAATGCTTTAAATTTTTTTTTTTTTTTTTTGAAAAGGTTTTAATTAAAACCATTTTTTTGTATTAGGAAAGTCTTTTTGAATGTGCTTTCGATTTTTCTGGTACCTAGGTGTGATGACACATGATTGAAAATGCTATTTTCCTAGACATTATGAAGTATTGGAAGTTGAACAAGCTCAGAGTGAACAGAAATACCGATGCCATATGAAACAAGAACAGGGAGTAGCTACAGCATGTTCCAAGAACAACCCCGCTCAAAACTGGCTAACCCATCTTGTCATCAGATTCTATATTTTATTATTTATTATTTTATTCTATATTATTATAACAGAACCTAGTGAAAATAGCTGTTCAACTCAGACAACCAAGGGATGGCCATACAGGTTGCACATATCAACAGTTATCAGTTCACCTTCATTTATGATGTAGTCCAATTTGACACATTCCTCTGGGATCTTTGCTCATATGGCCATAGTTTGTTATACTTATTCTAAATAAACACAGTATTGTGATGGTAAAATGTTCCTAAGCCCTAAAGCCGAGGCCGCAGTGCAGGAAGGTTGGTAGGATGGTGGATGGTAGATACCTGCCTGGTGACCATCCAGCTATTTATAACATAAGTAACGGTACGATGGTAGCGGCAGTGGCCTCCCACTGAAACCCCTTGAAACTATCCTAGGTACCTGCCTAGCGTCTATCCACCCATATCAGTCGTGTTTGTTATTCCATCCAGGCTGCATAGAAAAAATGGAGGAAAGTGTAATAAGTTCGGTTTTAAAAAGAAGGGCGATTTGGGACCCAGCCGACCCACTGAGGAAAAACTCAAAAATTTTGACGACACTGTAGGAAGAGGCAGCCCTCGAAGTCGGATCAGATGGTGAGTACACTAAAGAATAATTTTTTTTTTTAGTAATGCAGTTTTACTTACATAGAAAATTCCTATCACAATGGTAATGTGGATTGTATGAATCTAGGTTTGTGTGACATGAATGTAGAAATCTGTTTATTAACAAGCTCAATGTATACCATAAAATAAATGAAAAATAACTTCTAAAGTTATGAAAACTCTATAAAGAACAAAAAACTACCGAATAATTAATTTTTGAACTGACTTTCAAAACAAACCTCGTTATACCCAACACAAACACATGAATTTGCACTGTTGTTACGAATGATATTCTGAGGCAGAGCAGAATCTTCCTGCCAAGCGACTGAACCAACACCATTAAAATAATCGCAGAATATGTCCCTTGTTCTTAATGCAGCGGATGAGAACCTATGATGAATGGCATGATGCTGTGCTTCATTTGAATTCGATATTTCTTCTTGGAATGCCATGTTCAAATCAGTGTTTTCACGTGTTAGGACAAAGTTATGCAAAACGCAAATAGCTTTCACCATCTGCACGGCATTCTCGGCATTCGCTTCAATGCTTTTATTTAAGAGTCTCCACTTCCCTGTCATGATTCCAAATGCACATTCAACACTATTTCGCGCACCAACAGTGTTATCAGTTCACCTTCATTTTTGATGTAGTGCAATTTGACACATTCCTCTGGGATCTTTGCTCATATATGGCCATACTTTGTTATACTTATTCTAAATAAACACAGAATTGTGATGGTAAAATGTTCCCTAAGGGGTGACAGGGGAGTGGCCTCAGGTAAATCTGACCTGACCCCTCCTCTCATTCAGGTCAAACACTCATAACCATTCTCCCCCTACAATGCAGCTGACACCTGTGGGGAGCCACTTCAACTCAGTTCTCAGTTAACCCCAAAAGTTTCTGGTGAAAACACCCTTGTGACTAGGACTATGTTCATTGGGATCTCCTAACAACCTGTATTCTTGAGGTAATGTTTCACTAGTTCAGAAGTGTAATTAATTTAAGGTATGTTCATTGTTGAGCAGTCTGGAACTTAAGATGGTTGTATTCTGCTTATGTTCAGACTGGAGCTCTGCAAACCAAGATGAACATCAAGATGGACTGCTCAGATTTAGTGGAGAGAAGGAACAGCAGGGAAATGCCTAATGCCTGTGATCAGTGTGACTACAGAGCTGAAGAGGCAGGGACCCTGGAGAGGCACATGAGATCACACACTGACGCCAAACCATATGCTTGTGATCAGTGTGACTACAGATCTGCACATGCAGGGACCCTGGAGAGGCACATAAGATCACACACTGGAGCCAGACCATATGCTTGTGATCAGTGTGACTACAGAGCTGCACGGGCAGGGACCCTGGAGAGGCACATAAGATCACACACTGGAGCCAGACCATATGCTTGTGATCAGTGTGACTACACTGCTGCACGGGCAGGGACCCTGAAAAGGCACTTGAGAACTCACACTGGCGCCAGACCATATGCTTGTGATCAGTGTGACTACAGTGCTGCACGGGCAGGGACCCTTAGAATGCACATGAGAACTCACACTGGCGCCAAACCTTATGCTTGTGATCAGTGTGACTACACAGCTGCACAGGCAGGGAGCCTGATACGACACATGTCCATACAGCATTAGCCCATTAGATATTCCTGTGAACAGTGAATGTGCGCCTGGAATAATCAGTATTCATTTTGATGATTTGTTCAACTTAATTACTTTCCAATTAATCTCATTCACACATTGTATACATATGCCATTTCAATATACGAATGTTCCTTGTAGGATCTGAAACATAGGTGGCTTCTGAAATACATCTTTTATGGCTGAATCTGAATTTTGTTGTCCACTCCAGGTTGACCATTGGCATGGTTGTACATATTGGTTCTAATTTTTCTACTGCCAAAATCGGCGTGATTTTTCCTGATTGGCTTATTTCGATCAAGACACCTTGAAACGCCAAAAAAAAAAAAAAAATGTGGGACAAATTCTGCATGAAAACGTAGGTTATTTATTCGACGAATTACCAACTCAAAAGTAATATGTCCATCCACTTTCCACCCTGGGTTTTGGTAGTAAAATTTTTCAATAATCTAAAACTTCAGTTTAATATGGATTTTAAATGGTCCTTGAAACCTTTCAGCCCTTATGGACCAAATATAGGGGAATAGGGGTCGAAACGTGAATATCGAATAATGAATTTTTAGAACTTTAGGCGATCTAGTCTTGGGGTATCATTCAGACGCTGCACCCAATGAGACGGGTCCCAGAACGGGTTGATTATTCCTCGGACCAGGAGCATGGAGACTCATTTCTTCAACATGGAGAAAATGGGGGTAACAGTGGGTATGGCGGGTCCCAAACCCGTTCCAATCGGTTCAGAGTCCAAAACATAGTGGATAATGATACCCCACACGCCTAGGTACTAGGAATCTCGAAAACACATTCAAAATGGGTAGATAGGTACCCATTTTGTCCCATAACCTCATCCAAAGGGCACTAATCGTCCCGGGATCCAATTAATTGGATTCAACATTCAAAATTTAGTGGAATATGATCCCCACATGCCTGAATCGCCAGAAATCTCGAAAATCCATTTTTCAAAAAACACATTTTGACCCCTTCCCCGCCGTGTTTTTTGAAAAATGGATTTTCGAGATTTAGGTGGTCTAGGCGACTGGGGTATCATTTTCCACTAAAGTATGGACGCTGATCCCAAAGAAGTGGGTCCCAGAACGATTGGCACCCACTGGAAGAAGTTATGGGTCAAATTGGGTACATATTACCCATTTTAAATGTGTTTTCGAGATTTCTGGTACCTAGGCGTGTTGGGTATCATTTTCCACGAAATTTTGGATCCTGAATCGATTGGAATTGGTCTGGGACCCGCCGCACCCACTGTTTTCCCCATTTCCCCCATGTTGAAGAAATGAGTGTCCGTGCGCCTGGTCCGAGGAATAACCAACCCGTGTGTAAGAATTTGCAGGTTTTAAGAAGCAATTTTGTGAGGTTTGACCACCATTTTCGAGTTTCCAGTTACCAGGACAACTGCGGACTTTTTTCTCAGTCCATTTCTGTCCTGTGCGTGCGTTGCGCCGGAGAGAAGCGACTATTAAGTATTTTCCACTGAGGTTCGATAATTACACTAATGACCGTGGCACGTAGCAGTGGGCACCTTTACCTGCGAGTCCTCTCGATGTCAGTCAGAAGACTCTTCCTGTGATCTCCATGTGACTCGAAAAAGGAAATATCGGATGGCGTGAATGGAACTGTTATTAGGATCACTACGTTACCGACCGACGCATTCAGCCGGACCGCTCCCGGGCTTGTTGGTACACGAGGAGCCTATTCACCTGCCAGGCAGTTTTCGTTGTTGATTCTCGTCGTTATGATTAGGTTGGGTCATTTCCATGAATTATGAAAAACACGAAGCTCGTTTCATTCACCTTCACGTTCCCTCAGGGACTCATGGGTTTGAGTAAATTCCATAACTGGTGCCGCGCTGTAAACGTTTGGAATTGATCTATTATTTCTCTCAGAATTGAGCCCAAGTTGATAAAATAACTTCTTTTCATAGGAAATTTGATGGTAGATAAATAGAGGTTTTCTCGCGTAAGGTCCTTTGTTTCAATCAACCCTATAACTCATATTATATCCTAATAATTGTTCAATAGTGATTATCTTCGCTAGAGAAACAACAACGGCGAAACGTGTCTAGATAAAAAAAATTCCGTCAGTTGTACGCGTTTTTGGTAAAAGAAATTTTTCGAAAAATCTGAAATTTGAGTCATGGGTCTGTTTCCGGCTCTACTTGGTCTTCGAAACTTTTCAGCTCGATCAGCCCAGAATTTGGGTGAGGTAGGGGTGAAAATGTGTATTTCGAAAAATGGATTTTCCTGATTTTCGAGATTTTGGGCGATCTAGGCGAGTGGGGTATTATTTTCCACTAAATTTTAGATGCTGAATCCAATAAAATGGGTCTCAGAACGACTGGCACCCACTGGAAGAGGTTATGGGTTGAAATGGGTATCCATTACCCATTTTGAATATGTGTTTTCAAGATTTCTGGTACATAGGCGAGTGGGGTATCATTTTCCACTAAACTTTTGGACCCTGAATCGATTGGAATGGGTCTGGTACCCGCCACACCCACTGTTCCCCCATTTTCCCCATGATGAAGAAATGAGTCTCTATGCACCTGGTACGAGGAATGACCAACCGGTGTGTAGGAAATAGCAGCGTTGATCTAGACACTTTGACACGGAGAGAGAGATTGACTTTTTGCGTGAAAACAAGTTAATTTTTCAAGGAATAACCAACGAATCAGGTCAGTCATAAAAACGCTGCGAATTCTTACACACTTGTTGGTTATTCACCGGACCAGGCGCATGACGACTAATTTCTTTAAAAACGTGTGTGGTGGGTCCTGGACTCATTTCAATCAATTCAGGGTCCAAAATCAGTGGAAAATGATACCCCACACGCCTAGGAACCAGAAATCTCGAAAACACACATTCGAAATGGGTTGATAGGTACCCATTTTGACCCATAGCCTCATCGAGAGGGCCCCAATCGTTCCGGGACCCGTCTCATTGGATTCAGCGTCCAAAAGTTAGTGGAAAATCATACCTCACACGCAAAATTTCAGATTTTTAGAAAATTGTCCACTACCCAAAACGGCGCAGATGGTGGACGGCGTACGGCCGACGGACATTCGACTTTTTTGATCAAGACACTTTGAAACGCCCAGAAAAAAATGTTGGAACAAATCAGTGAGATTGAGTTTTTGCATAGAACATTTTGAATAGAACAGAAGATTATTATTCGAGGAATAACCAACTAAAAGGAAGGTCAAGAGGAAGCACTACGTTCTAATCAACGATTTGAGTCCTTGAAATATGGAAAAATTGAGGTGGACTTTCGCATTGTGACGATGTGTAAGCCTCTCTCGAATTAAAATCTGTTATGAATTTACTATGATTTAATTCGGGTTTCTTCGGAGAATTTGGAAGCGACCTAGCGAGAGGATACGGGATGTAAGTCCAAGACTTACGACTGAGCAACTAGGGATACCAAGAATGAACATAAAATACATTGAAACAAAATGAATTATAATTAAAAACAAGGACTCGTTGCAAAGGAAAATATGCCTCAACCTGGGCTAGAATTGATACAAGACAAAGTAATTCGACAAAGTAAATTGGTCAACATGTGGAGCATAAAATACAATTAATACAAATGACATGAAATTATGATGTACATGAAATACAATTTAATGAACAAGTGCAACGATACCGGCTGACGAAAACGGCGTCGACGTCGAAGGAAAAACAGGAGGGGGCTCGCTGTCCCGCAGGTACACAGCAAGGCTTATTAACTTGAGTCCTTTATCTCATGGGGAACACAATATTACAGCTTCGGTCGACTTCAGCACGGTAGAAGAGTTCACTTCAGAGCGAGCACAGGACGAAGCCAGGATGGACTGAGTGAGAAATCTCTTGCAGGACAGGGTTACAAAAATATATACTCCAACATGTTGGGCGCCTCGGCCCCGAGGGGCGCCTCGACGACGACTGCCTGGTTGGACGCCTTCAGAACGAGTGAGTGCTGGGCCTCTCTAAATGCGACTGGGCAGGAGCTGCGCACGCATCTTGGCGCATGCTCTCTCCCTTCTGGCCTTCTGGAGGCAGCAAGCCTGGGGGCTTACAGATGAGTAATTATGTTTTTAATATATGCCCAGTTAAATTTGATAACTCGCACCGTAAGGATGTAATTTCCCGATCGGCCCGTTTAGATGGGGCACCCCACGTGGACCAATAATTGTTACATGTGATTGGCGATCGATGATTCCCCCACTCCACTTATAGTCTTATTCAGTTCTCAGCTGACCATGCAGGGTAGTTTCCTCGGCGTGGGTAGTGAGCGCAAGAAACTCCTTCGTGTCTTCGAATGAGACGCCTCGGGGTAGGAAAAAGCCCCTCAACCGAAGAAGAAACTCGAGGAGACCATAAATCTCGGACGAATCGGCCATGTATGACCACATATCATAGAAGGCTGTCCCGAGTCCTTAGAGCTCAGATCCCACGGTGTTCAATTAAATCCTCGAGCTGCCCGAGGGGTCCCAGAGGCGGTGACCAGTAGCTAAATCAGAGCCAAGCGATAAATATCCCCGGAATATCCTGCCGAATAAAAAACTAATCTTCCCCCAAAGTCCTTTCCTCTCTTCACCTTTCGTCCATGTCGAGCCTGAACCCTATCTACCAGTTCCACGACTTCTTTTAACCCCCCTCCCCCTTGAAACTCTTGCCAACACAGTCCAAACTCTATTTCAGCCGAGCTATTATCATATCAGGACCCCGAAGTGGAGACTCGGAGGAGCCCAGTTTTAATTGAACGCCTCAGCGATGATAGCCGCACCCTTCTTTTCGTTCAACGGACATCTCACGCACTGGCCATGTGAATGGAGATTTTTTTTCTTCTTGTTAAACAAGGTTGTGGACTGCAGCGGGAGTGCGAACGCCTTTGATTATCTAGCCTATCGCGTCGAGTCGTTAATCGGATTTTTTTGAACTCCCGCGTAAGAGGAAATGGCGATTAGCAGCTACCAACACAGATGAAATCCGCTGGGCCTTGAGGGAAACTCTTCATCTGAGATACAATCCAAAATACGTGGTAGGTTTCCTCATCGGGTTCTAATTGCTTGGTGAGTGAGAGTAGGAGGTTTTATTACGGCGAAGAGCAGAATACATAGAAGAATACAGTGAATGTACATGTAAAATGGGGGAAACAGTGGGTGCCGCGGGTCTCGCACCCATTCCAATCGATTCAGCGTCCAAAATTTAGCGGAAAATGATACCCCACACGCCTAGGTACAAGAAATCTTAAAACGCACATTCAAAATGGGTTGATATGCACCCATTTTGACCCATACCCTCATCCAGAGGGTGTCAATTGTTCCCGGACCCATTTCATTGGATTCAGCGTCCAAAATTTAGTGGGAAATGATACCCCACACGCCTAGGTACCAGAAATCTCGAAAAAAAAACATATCCAAAATGGGTAGGTAGGTACCCATTTTGACCCATAACTTCTTCCGAAGTGTATGTATCATATCACGCCGTCCTAGGCGTGTGGAGTATCATTTTCCACCCCCATTTTCCAAATGTTGAAGAAATGAGTCTCCATGCACCTGGTCCGAGGAATAACCAACCTGTGCGAAAGAATTCGCTGCGTTTTTATAACCTCTTTTGGTGGGCGTCAATCGTTCTGGGACCCGTCCCGTTGGATTCAACGCCCAAAATTTAGTGGAAAGTTATACCTCACACGCCTTGATTGCTAAATACATCGAAAATTCATTTTTCAAATAACACATTTTTATTAGGAGTCCAGCGAGGGCTTAGAGATAAGAAAGGCAGGTTACTACACTTGATTGGTGGGCTTTTGGTGGTAGGAGGTGGTGGACTACAGGGCCCACTGACTGAGCTGTTGCACACCAGACTGTACATGGAAAAATATGAACACATGATGATGTGTAACTATGACATCGACGGAAAGATAGAAAGAAACTTCAGAAAGAAACCTAACATGGCTAAGCAAAGAAGTCTAAGGAAAGAAGCATATATCACCTCAAAATACGAGCAGATGTCATTTGCGGCAAAGGTCTATCAGGGTGAATAATCCTTGCCAATGGTTCATTGTCTGTGACCAATACAAAAAGCTTGCCAAATACATAATTATTAAAAAATGGTTTATGGCATAAACTATAGCAAGAGCATCTCAATCTAAATGGCTATAGTTTGTTTCAGCCTGAGTGAAAGCTCTTGAGGCAAATGCGATGGGCTTTTCTTGTCCACTAATTTCGTGGCTTGAAGTCCAGCAACATCACTATTTCGTACATATTTCATGTGGAAATATAGGGAGTCAGGCTTAACGCCTACGTAGAGGTGTTGAAGACGAGAAAGCACACATTGCTCACATTATGAAAATGGGACAGTGAGATTAAACACTTGCAAACACCTTCTGATGCCTATGGCACAGTACTACAGGTAGAACATGATGTTTATGCGGATGAAAGCTACTGATAGAAGAATTGTATGGCAACTTGCAAGGTCATTTTGGGTTGGATTCCTAGTTACTGCTTAATGTACCAAAGCTCTGGCCCAAGCTGCGGAATCTACAACGCAGATGATAGCCATGTAGTAGTGGGGGTGGGGTGCGCAGAAGCAGCACTTGGAGTACTTTGCAGGACGTGCTGCCCGATGCAGGGAAAATAATAACGACTTATCCCAATGCTGCAGGTGACAATCACCAACTGTTATCTTGATGGCAATAATGGCGGAAAACTGATGCCTCAATTTGGGGCTTTAATTTATGGCTGGATTTTGACCGCCTATCGACAAATGCGGCATTTCTCTGGATCGGTTGAAATGGATCTCGGACAGATTGGTGCCCAATAGGGCTGGGTATCGGTCAAAATTGGTATTTTTTGAAGGTGGATTTTTGAGATTTTTGGGTAGTCGTGTAGGGTATTCTTTTCAACTGAATTTCGGCCGCTGAATCGTCTGGATTGAGTCCAGGACACCCCACACTGTTTCCCCACCTTCTGCAGCGCAGTACTACAGGTAGAACATACCAAAGCTCTGGCCCAAGCTGAGGAATCTACAACGCAGATGATAGCCATGTAGTAGTGGGGGTGGGGTGCGCAGAAGCAGCACTTGGAGTACTTTGCAGGACGTGCTGCCCGATGCAGGGAAAATAATAACGACTTATCCCAATGCTGCAGGTGACAATCGCCAACTGATATCTTGATGGCAGTAATGTCGGAAAACTGATGCCTCCATTCGGGGCATTAATTCATGGCTGGATCTTGACCGCCTATCACCATATGCGGCATTTCTCTGGATAGATTGAGATGGGGACTAGCAAGGTCATATAAATGTATGGAGCAGAGACATGGGCAGGCGCACTGTCTGTCGCACACTTCCGGAAGTGACTAATGGCGGGACAACGGCGAGGAGCGCTAAGGATAGTGCATACAGAACGGTATTGGAGCCAGCTGTCCTTGTACTGGCTGGGGTCATCCCAATACATCTACTGGCTGCAGAAAGAAAGCGGGTTTATGATAGAAGAATGACGTGAAAGGGCACTGAACGACTGGCAGACCATCTGGGACAATGAATCGAGGGGTCGATGGACAGCAAGACTAGCACCAGAGGAGAGAGGCTGGCTGGAGGGGCCACACGGCGAGGTAAGCTACTACTTCACGCAATTCATCACAGGGCACGGCCATTTCTATCAATACCTACACCGGCTGGGACTCGCACAGAGTCCAGGGTGCTTGCACTGCCCAGACACGGAGGACAGCGTGAAACATACCTTTTTCGACTGTGAGCGATGGCGTCTAAAACGAGAACAGCTTTGGTCAGATGTAGGTCTGAACACACCATCTCCGGAAGAGTTAGTGAAACGAATGCTATCAAGCAAACAAGCATGGAAAAGGACGGCAGATTATATAGTCTCAGAAGAAAAAACGAGGAAGAAAGAGCCTGGCAACAAGCCACACGGGCAGACAACTGATGACTCTTTATTTTTATTTTACCCTTTAAAGATACGTTTATTGCGTACTTGGTATGGATGATGGGTATTAGATGAATTTGACCCTTTTTCCTTGTATCCACCCAAAATCTGGTGATTTTGAAAATGCAGTTTCCTTACCGAGAAGGAATTTTCTCGGTGTTTTTGGAAGAGTTTCTAATGAAATACTGGGCCGAGCCACAACGCGTGTCTTGTTCCGCTTTCATAGTCAAACTTCTAACAGATTTCCCTTCAATATACTTTTTTGAGACAAAGTTTGTGAATACTATCGTAGAATTAAGACCGCAGAGGGCTGAGAGTGCTTCTGTCTGACGGGGAAATCTCCCGCGGGGTATAGATGAGCTGAACTTCTCATGGAGGAACGGCCTCATCTCTACTGGAGGTGCGTCCTTTGATTGGTGCTCGTGGGTAATAATAATAATATCGAAGAAATGGGATTATGTAGATACGGAGGCCGAAGACGTGGTAGCTGGTAGCGGGCGTTCAAATCAAAAATCAAGCACGTCCCGGGCCTCTCTCATTAAGGCCTCTCGTCCTCTACACTCTACATATTTTCCGTGGCGATCGTCTTATTTTCGTTTCTTCTTGTTTTCGCTTCCGCTCTTTTTCGAGATGAGCCCTATACCCCGTCCTCCTCGTCACTTCTGGTCCGGTAGCTCCCTCGGTCCGGTAGTTAATAGACTCGCGGCTGGCTATGGGATGCGGGAGGCAGAGCAGCTTCTGAGACTAATCAATGGACGAGTCTTCTCGCTAGCTACCGCAGTCTAATGGCTCTACTTATAATGTCAGGAAAATTACATCGCATGTATAATAATTCCCTCGGTGATGTTCTCCTCGCACGCCGGGCCCGCCTACCATCGGCCGCTACCACGCTATATTCGAACCTGCTCTCATTTTTTCCATCGTGTACACTTTCCGTCCCATCGGACTTTATTCATCCATCTATTATCCTTGGGACGCTGGTATACGGGCTTCTCTTCCAACCGGTAGTACTTTCGAGAATTTCCATTATAGCCATGCTCCTATGGACATCAAAACAGTCATTAGATTGAACCGTAAATTATTTTACTCCACATGTTCTTTTGTTTTCGATCGTGAGCACACATTCTTTTGGCTATGAGCTCACAGCGATACTCGCAGTGAGCAAACAAAAAAAAAACGCTGCAAATTCTTTCACAGGGGTTGGTTATTCCTCGGACCAAGCGCATGGAGGCTAGTTTAAATCGATTTAGCGTCCATTACCTCTTTCGTTAGGTGCTAATCGTTCTAGGATTCACATCATTGGATTCAGCGTCCAAAATTTAGTGGAAAATGATACCCCATACGCGTAGGTACCAGAAATCTCAAAACGCACATTCAAAACATGTAGATATATCCCCATTTTGACACATAACCTCTTTGGATGGGCGCCAATCGTTCTGGGACCCGTCTCATTGGATTCAACGTTCAAAATTTAGTGGCAAATAATACGCCACACGACTTGATCCCCAAAAATCTCGAAAATTCATTTTTCAAAAAACACATTTTGACCACCCTCTTTCCCCAATTTAGGTCCGATCGGGCTGAAAAGTTTCGAGGATCAACTACAGCCAGAAACGGGCTCCTGACCAAAGTTACAGATTTTTAGAAAAATGTCTACTACCAAAATCGGCGTGGACGGCGGACGGACATTTAACTAATTTAGATTTGGACGCCTTGAAACGCCCAGAAAAAATTGATTATTCAAGGAATAACCAACCAAAACGCCTGCGCTGAGCTTGGACTTCTGCATTCAGCGATACTGAAAGGACGTCCTCTTCTGATAAAGATACGAAAATGTGGTGGTAAACGAATCATGTAACTGGGAGTCCTACCACAGGCACACTATCACACTAAGCAACGTACGTCATGCTGGCCAGTCTTACCTGTAAATCCATAGTCAGAACAGCAAAAGAGAGAAACCGTTACTGTCAGAGATTACAGCGTCAAGGGATTGCCTGTATATATGGGAAAACCATTACTTTTTTGCTTTGCTTGTTGTTTGAGCATTTTGTGAGAATTGGTTGCTTAAAATCATTCCCCCTAGCTCAGTCCTCTATGTCAATGTGAAAGAATAGGAGGAGTTGGGGGTCTTAATGGTTGGACACTCCCTGCAAACACAGAGACGCCTTAGCCAACCCCAGCTTATCCACCCTAAGCTAAACGTATGCATATGGTATAGGTAAACGGGAATAATGTGCAATGCGTTAGATTCGGGATGCTCTGTTGCTCACTGCTGATCTTCGTCGTATTGCTCTTCTCTACTCTAGGCGTGTGGCGTATCTTTCTCTAAATAATGGATTGAGTCCAGGACTCTTCACACCACTGCCCCCCCCCCCTCATTTCCACCCTGCTCCTGGTATGTTGCTTGTTGCTTGAGAAGGCAATGGTGGAGGAACTTGGAGATGCTCTGCAGCTGCGATCCGAAGCTCAGCAGGGATTCAGAAAGGGAAGTTCAACTGTAGGGGCCCTGCTGCAACTGCGCAAGGTGGTAGCAGAAACAACGACGTGCTAGCTGCGTTTGTGGACATTAGGGGTGGCTTTGAGAATTTGGTGATTTGGTGTTGCCCTATCGTGAAAGAGTTGAGGAGTAGAGGGTGCAACCCATGGACTGCTACTTGACTAATTCAGGGGCAAGAAGGTGGTATACAGTGAGGGAGGCCAATAGTTTTCAAAAGGTCAGCAAGGAGTGCCCACAGGGGTCCGTTCTGGGGCCACAGCTGTGGAACCTTCTGTTTGATGATGTCCTCAGAACCCTTGAGACAGAGGAGTTGATGTGATTGTCTATACCGACGACTTAGTATTCTTGGTAAAGCAAAACAGTAGGACAGTCCTCAGAGCCCGATATGATTTGACATTTTTGTCAAACTTTTTGTCAACTGCTATCCGATGTCACCCTAAGCTGCATCAACTGTGCCATGCGTGCATCTCTGTGCGCCCTAGCTTAGGGCTGCAGAGCTACAGTGAATTTCAAGTGGGCTTCTTCTTGGTCGCATCGGATTCAACATGCTCTGTAAGGATGAATCACAGTTCTTCAAGACCATCTGTCGGCTAATTTGAATTGATTTTACCCTCCAATTAACCAAGTCCAACTGATTTTACGATAAATAGTACTGCTTATTAACTATAACTAGCAGTACCTAGTGTGTACGTTTTGGTTGGTTATTCCTTGAATAATAAAACTGTTTTCATGCAAAAAATCAATCTTTCCGATTCGGCTCAAAAAAAAGGTGTCTAGATCAAAATCAGCAAATGTCCGTCCGCGGTTTACGCCGATTTTGGTTGTAGAACATTTTCTAAAAATCTGAAATTCGGATCAGGGACCGGCTCTAGTTGGTTCTCGAAACTTTTCAGCCTGATCGGACCAAATTCGGGGGTAGTAGGGGTCAAAATGTATTTTTTGAAAAATTAATTTTTGATATTTTCGGCGATCAAGGCGTGTGGGGTATTATTTCTGACAAAGTTTTGGACGCTGAATCCAATTAATCGGGTCCCGGAACGATTGGCACCCACCAGAACAGGTTATGGGTCAAAATGGGTATCCATCTACCTATCATGAATGGGGTTTTTTGAGATTTCTGGTACCTAGACGTGTGGGGTATCATTTTCTACTAAATGTAGAACGCTGAATCCAATAAAATGGGTCCCGAAACGATTGGCACCTATCGGAAGAGGTTGTGGGTCAAAATGTGTATTCATCTACCTATCATGAATGTGGGTTTTTGATATTTCTGGTACCTAGTGTTGTGATGATCCTCCAGCAATGTCCTTTTGTAGTTGGCAAATCTTGATAGTCTCGCCCAGGTTTAGCTTGTCTCCTTTATCCAAGAGCCGGTTCAGTAGATCTTCCAACATCTGCGATCTCGTATGATCCTACCTTGCCACATGACGTCATGACGGAAGTGTACTGCGTCATCACAACATGAGTCGATTAGAATCATTTGCACCTTCAACATAATGAGGAAAGATAAAAGAGTTTTAAAAGTGCATTCGTCCGATTAAGACCTTCTCCCACACACCCTAATAAAAAACCTAGGCGTGAAGGGGTATCATTTTCCACTAAACATTGGACGATGAATCGATTGAAACGAGTCTCCATGCGACTGGTCCGAGGAATAACCAACCCCTGTGAAAGAATAACTTTACAGTGTTTTGGTTGGTTATTCTTTGAATGATCAACCTGTTTTTATGCAAAAAGTCAATGCCCAAAATTTATTCCTGGGCATTTAAAAGTGTCTAGATCAAAAAAGTCAAATGTCCGACCGCCGTCCACGCCGATTTTGGAAGTAGAAAATTTCTAAAAATTTGAAATTTGGGTCGGGGGTCAGTTCCCGGCTTTAGTTGGTCCTCGAAACTCTTCAGCCCGATCGGACCGAATTTGGAAGGGGTAGCGTCAAAACGTGTTTTTAGAAAAATGTATTTTCGGGATTCTTGGCGGTCTAGGCGTGTGGGGTATAAATTTCCACCAAATTTTGGACCCTGAATCTATTAGACCCGCCACATTTACTGTTTCCCCCATTTTCCCCATGTTGAAATGAGTCTACATGCGCCTGGTCCGAGGATTAACCGACCCCTGTGAAAGAATTTGCAGCGTTTTTGGAGGACGAAGCGATATTAATATCATGGTATTATTCCGCCTCTGAGTAATGAGCTGACTAACCTACGGGGCTTAGATGTATTGCGGGTTTTGTTCAGAATGTCATAGGCGTTTTAAGATCGACCAAAATTTAGTTGAGAATATTATACCTCTCCACGTGCCAAGTTCTAAAAATCTATCGCTATCTATATCTATAATATCAATAATATAATATAAATCTATCTGTCCATAATATCATTTTCCACTGAATTTTGGACGCTGAATCCAATAAGACGGGTCCTGGAACGATTGGCGCCCACCGGAAGAGGTGGACGCAAAATTGATTGAAATGAGTTTCCATGCGCCAGGTCCGAGGAATAACCAATCCCTGTGAATGAATTTGCAGCTATTTATTTTTCACGTAGGCTCTCCATCTGAGACTCGCCTCGAGCGTCATGTTTTTGTTTAGATGAGTTAGAAAGTAGCTAACCTTTTTGTTGGTAAAGCCTACATGCACTGACTTGGCCTCATTCATTTAATTCTCCTTTTTGCCTGTCCATTCTTCAATTTGGGAGATTAAGAGTTGGAGTTTTGACTCTTCATTGTTTCCTACAGCCAGAATTCGTGTCATCGGCCAAGGCCGCTGTCGAGTTTTCGTCATGTTCATTTAGATCACTGATGTAGAGGTACAAGAGTGGGCCAATTACACTCCCCTGTGGCACACCAGCATTGATCATTTTGGGTTCTGAATAGGCATCTTCATGTTTTACGCGAAAATATAAATCTGGATGATAAATAGGATCTCAAGAGCTGCGCATACTTTTGCGGGAGAATTTCTGGAGTATGATTGAGCTTGAATGATTAAGCCCTTTGTGCCAAACTTTGTCAAACGCTTGTATGACGTCGAGGAAGATGGCAGAGCATACTTTCTGCTCTTCACTGTACCTGCTCTACACTTGCGATCTGCCAGAAACTGAAGAGAACACCACTGCTACGTTTGCAGATGACACAGCCATCCTGGCCGTTGGAGAAACGAACAATGAGACTGTTGGTAAGCTCAATAGGTCCCTTAACCTTCTTCACAAATGGACAAGTAAATGGAGAATTAGACTGAATGAGGCAAAGTCAGTACATGTTGATTTCACGAATAAAAGGATCAACTACCTACCGACATACCTCAATAATAAGGCAATCCCACACGCCAACGAAGCAAAATATCTTGGAATGACGCTGGACGCCAAACTAAGATGGAAGTCCCACGTCAAAAATAAAAAAGCTGAGCTTGTGATTAAGTTTCGAAAAATGTACTGGCTTATGGGGAGGCAGTCCAAAATGTCAATCCATAACAAGCTCATTTTGTACAAACAAGTCCTCAAACCCGTCTGGGCTTATGGTGCTCAACTGTGGGGATGCACCGCCCAAAGCAATCGCAACATTATTCAAAGGTTTCAGAATAATGTCTTGCGCTGCTGCGTTGACGCATACAGATATTTCCGGAATGACAGATTGCATTACGAGCTACAGATCGAATCTGTCGATGAAGTAATACGAAATCAAGCCATCAATCACCTTATGAGGCTCCAAGGTCATGTAAACGAAGATGTTGTCCGCCTTCTTGACACCAATGACCTACTCAGACGACTGAAAAGAACAAAACCGAATGAACTGGTTCAGTTAGTGTGAGTCCCCCAAGCAATTCAACAGACTTGTTAAGAATAAAGTTAAGTATCTTATGAAAGCAGTTGTTAGTATTAGTCTATTACAGAAATGTTGCTTATAAGTTATCTACTTGGTGCAATAAAACATGTAAATATATTTAAAAAAAAAAAAAAAAAAAAAAATTCTGCTCTTCAAAAGCTTCTTCAATAATAACGGTTATTCAGTAAATTTGATCAATGGTCGAATGTTTGCTTCTGAAACCGAATTGGTGTTTTAGTATCAGGTTCTGTAGCTCGACGTCACACAAGACATGACACAAATGTGATAGAATGAGATTTACATTCCTGCCTAAATTGATATGTTTAATTATTACCGAAGAGAAGGGGGAAAATGAAGTATCCAACGGAAGTTTCTGAAGAGCTGGAGAGCGATGACGCGTTGATAGTAATCACATTGTGCAATGATAAGAGGAGGGGGGGGGGGGGGTCGAACGACCTTGGGAGTGGGCCGTAGTCTCTCACAGCAGTAGGTATATCAATTCGTGAAGGACAATTCAACGCCAGTAACTTGTGGACAACTGCCGGTTTGAGGTTCGTATTCCACTTTGGCCATCAATTTTTCAATGATTGGTTTTCAGATTTTTTCTGGATTTACTGACTCTTCTGATGATGATCACAATTTGACTCAAATACAAGCGACCAAAAACTCGAACTTTTGAGATTTTTATATATTTTTGACAAAACTTTAAGTTTAACGTTTGTTAGCGTGTCAAGGGAGCGACTAACTGTCGTAAAGTTGTGATAACCCAGATTTGATAATGATTTGTATTTATTTATTTTTTTTTTAAGGTTTATCTGGTTTATTTTCAATTTGAATGGAAACATCCGTTATTACCAGTTTGAATTACAGTCTGAAAAAATCTATTGGGTTTGTGTTTGTATACGAATTCTCTGCATACAAAAACGTATTGCCTTATTATTTTCATGACTTAGTATTCTTGTTGCACAAAGTAGTCTTTTTTACAATATTGCTCTGACATATATTACAATAACTGTTTACTAAGTCAAAAGATTCATAATCCCATGTCCCTATGAATGGATTTTAGGGGTATTCGGCTCTCTAGGCGTGTGGGGTATCATTTTCGACTAAATTTCGGGCGCTGAATCCAATAAGACGGGTCTTGGAATGATTGGCACCCACCTGATGAGATTAGGGGTCAAAATGGGTATCTATCTACCTATTATGAATGTGGCTTTTTGAGATTTCTGGTACCTAGGCGTGTGGGGTATCATTTTCGACTAAATTTTGGACACTGGATCCAATGAGTTGGGTCCCGGAATGATTGGCACCCACCTGATGAGGTTATGGGTCAAAATGGGTACCTATCTACCCATTTCGAAAGTGGGCTTTTGATATTTCTGGTACCTAGGCGTGTGGGGTATCATTTTCGACTAAATTTTGGACACTGGATCCAATGAGTTGGGTCCCGGAATGATTGGCACCCACCTGATGAGGTTATGGGTCAAAATGGGTACCTATCTACCCATTTCGAAAGTGGGCTTTTGATATTTCTGGTACCTAGGCGTGTGGGGTATCATTTTCGACTAAATTTTGGACGCTGAATCCAATAAGACGGGTCTTGGAACGATTGGTGCCCACCAGATGAGGTTATGGACGCTGATATCTTTTTGACGTGCTTCTCAATCGTATTATCAATAACTCCTTTTCCGACAAAAACGATGTATTATTGATTGAGAAAACAATATTATTTTTCGTTTTAAAAAATTTGTTGGCATCAATATCCATTCAATTTCATATAAACTGTCTCGTATTTCAGACAGCGGAATTTTTCATGTTATTCCAGATGGCGGTGGAGCTGACTTATTTCAACATGAGCGGCTTGGGAGAGCCCGTTCGGGCAATGCTAAGCTACGGAGAGATAACATTTATTGATAAACGAGTCGACAAAGAGGAATGGGCTACAATTAAAGCTGGTAAATTAAATCAATACTTTCTTTAGACAAGCGGCTGTTCCAAGTATTTCAAACTGATCAATAATAATAATATTATTCTTTATTGCATTAAAGATATAAGTCCATTGCAATTGACTAGACCTTTTTGACAGATATTTGAGTGAATTACATTAAACGCTGGTAATTAACACCCTGTCCTCGTTAGCTTCACTAAGGTAAATAGCACAGAAAATTTGTAACGTTCCGGTTACCTTATCTCAGTATTCTTTTGAACTGTTCTTCATACGAGAGAGGCAGCTCCAGGACAGGGAGGAGAAACTTCAGAAAAACTTCTATTCAAACTGAATAGAAGAGAAGAATCTCAAAATCATGGCAACAATCAACGAAACTTACGACCAACGAACCAAACGAATGTCCAACCTAGCATAATATTTGATTCAGAGGAAGAATGCTTTTAACGAGATGACGCTGGCTTGATAATTGCATTGAATTTGTATATCTCTGAGAATAACGTCAACAAAGGAAACATTTAGTGACGATTAGAACGGAAAACAAGAGACTAAATACGCTGCAAATTCATTCACACGGATTGGTTATTCCTTAGACCAGGAGCATGGAGACTCATTTCTTCAATTTGGGTAAAATGGGAAGAAGTAAAACGGGGTCCTGGACCCATTCCAATCGAATCAGGGTCTAAAATTTAGTGGAAAATGATACCCCACACGCATAAGTATTAGAAATCTCGAAAACACATATTCGAAATAGGTAGATAAGTACCCATAACCTATTCCAGTGGGTGCCAATCGCACCAGGACCCATTTCATTGGATTCAGCGTCCAAAATTTAGTGAAAATGATACCCCACACGCCTAGATCGCCCAAAATCTGGAAAATCCACTTTTGCAATGGATAAATAGATACCTCCATTGAACATGGGTCTTCGAGATTTTTGGTACCTAGGCGTGTGGGGTATCATTTTCCACCAAATTTTGGACGCTGAATCCAATGAAACGATTCTTGGAACGATTGGCACCCACCGGGAGAGGTTATGGGGGACAAGGGGGTATCTATTTATCCATTTTAAGTGTGTAGTTTGAAGATTTCCGGTACCTAGGCGTGTGGGGTATCATTTTCCATTATATTTTGGACCCTGAATCGATTGGAATGGGTCCGGGACCCACCACACCCACTGTTAACCCCATCATCCCCATGTTGAAGAAATGAGTCTCCATGCGCCTGGATTGAGGAATAACCAACCCCTGTGTTCAACGTTTTTATTTGTTTTTTATTAGATAATACATTTATTAATTTTATATTTTTAATTATTAGGAGGTAATGGCTGATCAGCAGAAGGTAGGTGGTGGGTGATTGAGTTTGAGGTGGGTGGGGATGGGGATTGTGATCTCAACCTGGGGTAATCAGCTGGGGAGGGCTATTCAGTAGGAGGGGATGTGGTTGGTGGGTGGCCGAGTTCAAGAGTATGGGGGTTAAGGTATAACCTCTAACATATTTAACCCCATTTATGGGTACTCTCTGGTTTTTGAGAATTATTGCCTCGATGGACTGATTACTGCTTAGTTAATTTTAAGGCATCATTGCCTCTCGGGTTGCTGAGTGAACTCAGGAGGTTTCTTGTATCAAAAATATCACAAATAAAGATTTTTGCATTCCAGACACTCATATATAAGTCAACATTTTTCAGAAACTAAATTTGGAAAGCTCCCTAGACTTCGAATAGATGGGATAGAGCTGTACCAGTCGCGCAGCATTTGCCGGTACATCGCCACCAAGTTGAATCTCCGTCCAAATGATCCGAAATTGGCGGCGCAGACGGACATGTTGGTCGACACGTTGGACGACGTCAGAAACAGTGAGTGCCGCTAATTTTTAGAATAGAAATTTCTGAGCAATGCTGAAAAATAAATCATTTTGACATTTTAAACAATTTTGAGACCACGCAAGACCTAACATCATGTTACGTCGTACTCGGTAGACAATTTTCTAAAAACGCCAATTTATTCACAGGGGTTGGTAACTCCTCGGACCAGGCGCATGGAGAATCATTTCAATCGATTCAGCGTTCAAGGTTTAGTGAAAAATAATACACCACACGCCCAGGTACCCGAAATCTCAAAAACCCACATTCGAAATAGGTAGATGGATAGGTACCTATTTTGACCCATAACCTCTTCCGGTGGGCACCAGTCGTCCCAAGACCCGTCTTATTGGATTCTGGATCTCTCTCCCACACGCTTTTATCGCCGAAAATCTCGAAAATTCATTTTTCAAAAGCACAGGGGTTGGTTATTTCTCGGACCGGGCGCATAGAGACTCATTTCTTCAAAATGGAGAAAATGGGGGAAACAGTGAGTGTGGACCCATTCCAATCGATTCAGGGTCCAAAATTTAGTAGAAGGTGATACCCCACCAGAAATCTCAAAAAACACATTCAAAATGGGTTGACAGATACCCGTTTTGACCCATAACCTCATCCAGAGGGCGCCACCTCTGCTCTGGCAGTGCAGGTCCTTGCAGGTTGTGAACCACTGGACCTAGTTTTAGATGCGCGTGTTGCGGTGGTGTCAGTGAATTGGCCAGACAGGTGCTGTGCCCCAGTCCACCCTGATCTGAGACAAGCAATAGAGAACCATAGAGATGTGTCGGCCAAGATGGCTGCCATTGAGAGTTTGGTCCACAGCCAATGGCAGTATCGCTGGGAGAACGCATCTGTGGCCTGGCACGCCCATGGATTCCTCCCAGACGTAAGGGACCGCTTGGCCATGGAGTACCTTGAGCCTGGTTATGAGGTTACCCAGCTGCTGACATGCCATGGCAACTTCAGCGGCATGCTCAATTATTTTGGGGTTTGATTTTTAAATTCTATTTCCAGGGCTGTCGGCTCTCCTGGGCTAGCAACATCCCACAGAACGGGACTCAGGAGAGCCACTTTAGAAAGGGTGGGCTCGGCAGGCTGGCATGGATTTTCCCCCTCCCTACCAGCCGGATGCTGGGTGTGATCAGGGTTGGTCTACGATTATTGTTGCCGGAAGGAGGAATAACAAGTACTCTCTTCCCACTAGGTCTCTAAGTAGTGATACAGCTTCTGTGATATTCATGTTTTGTGATTTTTAATGCAAGGGGTTTACCTGTGATATTTCTGTTTAGGCTAGTTAACGTTAAATTTTAGGTTTTTATCCAGGAACGGGAGGGATATTGAGTACTCGCCCTACCTAAAACGTTCTAGCAAGAGACTCCCTTGCAGGACTGTGGAGACACACATGAATGGGTGAAGAAAAGTGCCAGTGCGGAGGACACAGGTGGGGTCTTCCTGAATTGGTATCTCTATAAAATGCCTGTAAGTTCAGTGATGCCAAGTTGCAAGGCGAGTGAGTGCCGCCACAAAAGCACTAAGTCCCAAAAACTCCACAGCCCACCTACGCCCTTCAGCTTGGGGGCAGCCTGTTGTACGGGGGAAGCCATAGGGCCATGGAGCAGGGCTCCCCAATATGATCAGACGCTAAAAATCAGGGAAGACTGTCATGGACCACACGGCCTCGGAAACTAGGTACAACAGTGTAAGCCTCTCTCGAATTAAAATGTGTTATGAATTTTACTATGATTTAATTCGGGTTTCTTCGGAGAATTTGGAAGGGACCTAGCGAGAGGATACAGGATGTAAGTCCAAGACTTACGACTGAGCAACTAGGGATACCAAAAATGAACATGAAATACATTGAAACAAAATGAATTATAATTAAAAACAAGGACTCGTTGCAAAGGAAAATATGCCTCAACCTGGGCTAGAATTGATACAAGACAAAGAAATTCGACAAAGTAAATTAGACAACATGTGGAGCATAAAATACAATTAATACAAGTGACATGAAATTATGATGTACATGAAATACAATTTAATGAACAAGTGCAACGATACTGGCTGACGAAAACGGCGTCGACGTCGAAGGAAAAACAGGAGGGGGCTCGCTGTCCCGCAGGTACACAGCAAGGCTTATTAACTTGAGTCCTTTATCTCATGGGGAACACAATATTACAGCTTCGGTCGACTTCAGCACGGTAGAAGAGTTCACATCAGAGCGAGCACAGGACGAAGCCAGGATGGACTGAGTGAGAAATCTCTTGCACGACAGGTTACAAAAATATATACTCCAACATGTTGGGCGCCTCGGCCCCGAGGGGCGCCTCGACGACGACCGCCTGGTTGGACGCCTTTGGAACGAGTGAGTGCTGGGCCTCTCTAAATGCGACGTCCAGGCAGGAGCTGCGCGCGCATTTGGTGCATGCTCTCTCCCTTCTGGCCTTCTGGAGGCAGCAAGCCTGGGGGCTTACAACAGGAAGGACAGACCATTTGTTATTGAACAACCATGTAATTGCTCATAAGGTCGAATGTTAGTATTTTTGGCAAACAATTACTATTATATTTTTTTCAATAATTTTGTCCTACCTAATAAAACGGGGCCTCCTGAGTTTTAGTTTATTGTTATTGTCCCAACAGCAATGAATTGACAGCGATTTCATATCTTTTCAGGAATCCGTTTTTATGGTTCCTATGGCTTTTTCACTTTGTAGGTTAAACAAAAATTCCTTATTGGAAGTCCTAACATTTCACCAAAATCATGAAACGTTAGCCGTTGGCGCAGCTACGAGTGTAATCATTGTTTCTTATTGTTTTCCCAGGGGTGGTCACGCCGTACTACAAGCCCGACTCCGACCAAAGAACCAAAGATCTTGCTCAGGTCAAGGAGACTGATTTGCCCAAACAGCTGTCCATGTTCGAAAAAAACCTCGAATCGGAAAGTGCAGCATTTTTCGTCAACAACCAAGTAAGAGCTGCAAGGTGTCAATATGCACTCCACTTCACTTGGAGGAGTATTTATTTAGAGTAGGTTGACAATATATATGTAATATGATCTCACAAATTGATGATAACCCTGCTATTTGAAGTGTAAAACTTCAATTTGACTATTACCATCTTTGATTATCCCATTTGAAGACTGAATCGTCGCCTAGATTATTGAAAATCCGTGAAAATCCATTTTTCAAAAAATTCTTTCAGAGGGGTTGGATATTCCTCGGACCAGGAGCATGGAGACTCATTTCTTCAACATGGGTAGATGGGGTTAACAGTGGGTGTGGTGGGTCCCGGACCCATTCCAATCGATTCAGGGTCCAAAACTTGCGAAAAATGATACCCCACACGCCTAGGTTCCAGAAATCTAGATACCCATTTTGACCCATAACTTCGTCCCGGGTCCCGGAATGATTGGCACCCTCTGCTTGAGGTTATGAGTCAAAATGGGTGCCTATCTACCACATTTTGAATTTGTGTTCTCGAGATTTCTGGTACCTAGGCGTGTGGGGTATCATTTTCCACTAAATTTTGGACCCAGAATCGATTGGAAATTGTCCAGGACCCACCACACCCACTGTTTCTCCTATTTTCCCCATGTTGAAATGTGTTTCCATTCGCCTGATCTGAGAAATAACCAACTCCTCTGAAGAATTTGCAGCGTTTTTGATCTAGACACCTTGAAATGTCCAGAAAAAATGTTTGGGCCAAATCGGAGAGATTGACATTTTGCATAGGTTACATAGGTTGATTATTCAAGGAATAACTAACCAAAAATATAATACCCAACTTGCTCAAGACGGGCCCACAAATAACACTACTTTTGAGATATTCATTCATTTCAGGTGACCTGGGTCGACGTTATGTTCTTCGCGTATCTACTGTACTTCCAAGATCTCCTTCGCGTGACTGCGGAAGAACTGTTGAGCCAATTTCCACGTCTTTTGAAGATATACTCGACGATCAAGGGCAGCCGAGGAATACAAAACTGGCTCAAAAGCCGGCCACCGTCTCCCAACGATTTGCGCACGTTGTTCAAATGAATTGTCAATGTCCATGACCAAGAGCACTACTTGATGCACAAGTCAAAACAAGCTCCACGCTGCACGAATTTTCGTTATGATATTCTATTTGTCAGCTCTGTAGTGAATGAATGAATGAATAAAGACGTTTATTTCAACTTAATCCATGCATCACATTGATGATAATTCATGCAACATCAATTAGTAGCTGACGGTTTTGCCACTGGTTTCAACTTTTTGGTCAAGTCAATCTCTCCAATTCGGTCCAACATTTTTTTTTTTGGACGTTTCAAGGTGTCTACATCAAAATTAGCAAAGGTCCGTCCGCCGTCCACGCCGACTTTGGTAGTAGAAATTTTTCTAAAAATCTGAAATTTTAGCCAGGGGTCCGTACATGGCTCTAAATGGTCCTCGGACTTTTTCACCCCAATCGGACTTAATTTCGGAGGGGTAGGGGTCAAAATGTGTATATCGAAAAATGGATTTTTGAGATTTCTTGCAATCTAGGTGTGTGGGGTATCATTTTCCACTAAATTCTGGATGGATGATATTGGGAGTTTAACAGGCTTGTTACTTACCGTTTAAGCCTCAAACAATGGGTGAATTACTATAAGAAACTCATTCCCATAGAGCAGGTGGTCTTTTGATGAAATACGAGTACGTCAAAACAAAACTTGTTATCAGGATTCTGGCATCATTAACGCACACGACTTTTTACTGAAATGTAAAAATTGTCGACTGGATTCGTCACAAAACATGTTATCAGGCCTCTAGAATCATTTTCTCACCCAAATTTTATTGAAATTGAGGAATTGACACCTGTAGTTAGTCACAAAACCTGTTATCTGGCCTCTAACATCATCATCTCACCGGAATTTTGTTAAAATTGAGGAATTTCCACATTTAGTTGGTCCCAGAACATTTTGTCAGGCCTCTAGAATCATTTTCTCACCCAAATTTTATTGAAATTGAGGAATTGACACCTGTAGTTACAAAACCTGTTATCTGGCCTCTAGCATCATCATCTCACCGGAATTTTGTTAAAATTGAGGAATTTCCACATTTAGTTGGTCCCAGAACATTTTGTCAGGCCTCTAGAATCATTTTCTCACCCGAATTTTATTGAAATTGAGGAATTGACACCTGTAGTTTGTCACAAAACCTGTTATCTGGCCTCTAGCATCATCATCTCACCGGAATTTTGTTAAAATTGAGGAATTTCCACATTTAGTTGGTCCCAGAACATTTTGTCAGGCCTCTAGAATCATTTTCTCACCCAAATTTTATTGAAATTGAGGAATTGACACCTGTAGTTAGTCACAAAACCTGTTATCTGGCCTCTAACATCATCATCTCACCGGAATTTTGTTGAAATTGAGGAATTTCCACATTTAGTTGGTCCCAGAACATTTTGTCAGGCCTCTAGAATCATTTTCTCACCCGAATTTTATTGAAATTGAGGAATTGACACCTGTAGTTAGTCACAAAACCTGTTATCTGGCCTCTAGCATCATCATCTACCCGAATTTTGTTGAAATTGAGGAATTTCCACATTTAGTTGGTCCCAGAACATTTTGTCAGGCCTCTAGAATCATTTTCTCACCCGAATTTTATTGAAATTGAGGAATTGACACCTGTAGTTAGTCACAAAACCTGTTATCTGGCCTCTAGCATCATAATCTTGACCAAATTTCACTGAAATTGACTCCTGTAGATGGTCACAAACCCTTCTACAGGCCTCTAGCATCATCATCTCACCGGAATTTTGTTAAAATTGAGGAATTTCCACATTTAGTTGGTCCCAGAACATTTTGTCAGGCCTCTAGAATCATTTTCTCACCCGAATTTTATTGAAATTGAGGAATTGACACCTGTAGTTAGTCACAAAACCTGTTATCTGGCCTCTAGCATCATCATCTCACCGGAATTTTGTTAAAATTGAGGAATTTCCACATTTAGTTGGTCCCAGAACATTTTGTCAGGCCTCTAGAATCATTTTCTCACCCAAATTTTATTGAAATTGAGGAATTGACACCTGTAGTTAGTCACAAAACCTGTTATCTGGCCTCTAACATCATCATCTCACCGGAATTTTGTTGAAATTGAGGAATTTCCACATTTAGTTGGTCCCAGAACATTTTATCAGGCCTCTAGAATCATTTTCTCACGCGAATTTTATTGAAATTGAGGAATTTCCACATTTAGTTGGTCCCAGAACATTTTGTCAGGCCTCTAGAATCATTTTCTCACCCGAATTTTATTGAAATTGAGGAATTGACACCTGTAGTTAGTCACAAAACCTGTTATCTGGCCTCTAGCATCATCATCCCACCGGAATTTTGTTAAAATTGAGGAATTTCCACATTTAGCTGGTCCCAGAACATTTTATCAGGCCTCTAGAATCATTTTCTCACCCGAATTTTATTGAAATTGAGGAATTGACACCTGTAGTTTGTCACAAAACCTTCTACAGGCCTCTAACATCATCATCTCACCGGAATTTTGTTGAAATTGAGGAATTTCCACATTTAGTTGGTCCCAGAACATTTTGTCAGGCCTCTAGAATCATTTTCTCACCCGAATTTTATTGAAATTGAGGAATTGACTCCTGTAGTTTGTCACAAAACCTGTTATCTGACCTCTAGCATCATCATCTCACCCGAATTTTGTTGAAATTGAGGAATTTCCACATTTAGTTGGTCCCAGAACATTTGTCAGGCCTCTAGAATCATTTTCTCACTCGAATTTTATTGAAATTGAGGAATTGACACCTGTAGTTACAAAACCTGTTATCTGGCCTCTAGCATCATCATCTCACCGGAATTTTGTTAAAATTGAGGAATTTCCACATTTAGTTGGTCCCAGAACATTTTGTCAGGCCTCTAGAATCATTTTCTCACCCAAATTTTATTGAAATTGAGGAATTGACACCTGTAGTTACAAAACCTGTTATCTGGCCTCTAGCATCATCATCTCACCCGAATTTTGTTGAAATTGAGGAATTTCCACATTTAGTTGGTCCCAGAACATTTTGTCAGGCCTCTAGAATCATTTTCTCACCCGAATTTTATTGAAATTGAGGAATTGACACCTGTAGTTAGTCACAAAACCTGTTATCTGGCCTCTAGCATCATCATCCCACCGGAATTTTGTTAAAATTGAGGAATTTCCACATTTAGCTGGTCCCAGAACATTTTGTCAGGCCTCTAGAATCATTTTCTCACCCGAATTTTATTGAAATTGAGGAATTGACACCTGTAGTTTGTCACAAAACCTTCTACAGGCCTCTAGCATCATTTTCTCACCCGAATTTTGTTGAAATTGAGGAATTTCCACATTTAGTTGGTCCCAGAACATTTTGTCAGGCCTCTAGAATCATTTTCTCACCCGAATTTTATTGAAATTGAGGAATTGACACCTGTAGTTAGTCACAAAACCTGTTATCTGGCCTCTAGCATCATCATCCCACCGGAATTTTGTTAAAATTGAGGAATTTCCACATTTAGCTGGTCCCAGAACATTTTATCAGGCCTCTAGAATCATTTTCTCACCCGAATTTTATTGAAATTGAGGAATTGACACCTGTAGTTTGTCACAAAACCTTCTACAGGCCTCTAGCATCATTTTCTCACCCGAATTTTGTTGAAATTGAGGAATTTCCACATTTAGTTGGTCCCAGAACATTTTGTCAGGCCTCTAGAATCATTTTCTCACGCGAATTTTATTGAAATTGAGGAATTGACTCCTGTAGTTTGTCACAAAACCTGTTATCTGACCTCTAGCATCATCATCTCACCCGAATTTTGTTGAAATTGAGGAATTTCCACATTTAGTTGGTCCCAGAACATTTTGTCAGGCCTCTAGAATCATTTTCTCACTCGAATTTTATTGAAATTGAGGAATTGACACCTGTAGTTACAAAACCTGTTATCTGGCCTCTAGCATCATCATCCCACCGGAATTTTGTTAAAATTGAGGAATTTCCACATTTAGTTGGTCCCAGAACATTTTGTCAGGCCTCTAGAATCATTTTCTCACCCGAATTTTATTGAAATTGAGGAATTGACACCTGTAGTTAGTCACAAAACCTGTTATCTGGCCTCTAGCATCATCATCCCACCGGAATTTTGTTAAAATTGAGGAATTTCCACATTTAGCTGGTCCCAGAACATTTTGTCAGGCCTCTAGAAATCATTTTCTCACGCGAATTTTATTGAAATTGAGGAATTGACTCCTGTAGTTTGTCACAAAACCTGTTATCTGGCCTCTAGCATCATCATCCCACCGGAATTTTGTTAAAATTGAGGAATTTCCACATTTAGCTGGTCCCAGAACATTTTGTCAGGCCTCTAGAAATCATTTTCTCACTCGAATTTTATTGAAATTGAGGAATTGACACCTGTAGTTAGTCACAAAACCTGTTATCTGGCCTCTAGCATCATCATCCCACCGGAATTTTGTTAAAATTGAGGAATTTCCACATTTAGCTGGTCCCAGAACATTTTGTCAGGCCTCTAGAAATCATTTTCTCACGCGAATTTTATTGAAATTGAGGAATTGACTCCTGTAGTTTGTCACAAAACCTGTTATCTGGCCTCTAGCATCATCATCCCACCGGAATTTTGTTAAAATTGAGGAATTTCCACATTTAGCTGGTCCCAGAACATTTTGTCAGGCCTCTAGAATCATTTTCTCACCCGAATTTTATTGAAATTGAGGAATTGACACCTGTAGTTTGTCACAAAACCTTCTACAGGCCTCTAACATCATCTTCTCACCGGAATTTTGTTGAAATTGAGGAATTTCCACATTTAGTTGGTCCCAGAACATTTTGTCAGGCCTCTAGAATCATTTTCTCACGCGAATTTTATTGAAATTGAGGAATTGACTCCTGTAGTTTGTCACAAAACCTGTTATCTGACCTCTAGCATCATCATCTCACCCCGAATTTTGTTGAAATTGAGGAATTTCCACATTTAGTTGGTCCCAGAACATTTTGTCAGGCCTCTAGAATCATTTTCTCACTCGAATTTTATTGAAATTGAGGAATTGACACCTGTAGTTACAAAACCTGTTATCTGGCCTCTAGCATCATCATCCCACCGGAATTTTGTTAAAATTGAGGAATTTCCACATTTAGTTGGTCCCAGAACATTTTGTCAGGCCTCTAGAATCATTTTCTCACCCGAATTTTATTGAAATTGAGGAATTGACACATGTAGTTAGTCACAAAACCTGTTATCTGGCCTCTAGCATCATCATCCCACCGGAATTTTGTTAAAATTGAGGAATTTCCACATTTAGCTGGTCCCAGAACATTTTGTCAGGCCTCTAGAAATCATTTTCTCACGCGAATTTTATTGAAATTGAGGAATTGACTCCTGTAGTTTGTCACAAAACCTGTTATCTGGCCTCTAGCATCATCATCCCACCGGAATTTTGTTAAAATTGAGGAATTTCCACATTTAGCTGGTCCCAGAACATTTTGTCAGGCCTCTAGAAATCATTTTCTCACTCGAATTTTATTGAAATTGAGGAATTGACACCTGTAGTTAGTCACAAAACCTGTTATCTGGCCTCTAGCATCATCATCCCACCGGAATTTTGTTAAAATTGAGGAATTTCCACATTTAGCTGGTCCCAGAACATTTTGTCAGGCCTCTAGAAATCATTTTCTCACGCGAATTTTATTGAAATTGAGGAATTGACTCCTGTAGTTTGTCACAAAACCTGTTATCTGGCCTCTAGCATCATCATCCCACCGGAATTTTGTTAAAATTGAGGAATTTCCACATTTAGCTGGTCCCAGAACATTTTGTCAGGCCTCTAGAATCATTTTCTCACCCGAATTTTATTGAAATTGAGGAATTGACACCTGTAGTTTGTCACAAAACCTTCTACAGGCCTCTAACATCATCATCTCACCGGAATTTTGTTGAAATTGAGGAATTTCCACATTTAGTTGGTCCCAGAACATTTTGTCAGGCCTCTAGAATCATTTTCTCACGCGAATTTTATTGAAATTGAGGAATTGACTCCTGTAGTTTGTCACAAACCTGTTATCTGGCCTCTAGCATCATCATCTACCCGAATTTTGTTGAAATTGAGGAATTTCCACATTTAGTTGGTCCCAGAACATTTTGTCAGGCCTCTAGAATCATTTTCTCACTCGAATTTTATTGAAATTGAGGAATTGACACCTGTAGTTACAAAACCTGTTATCTGGCCTCTAACATCATCATCTCACCGGAATTTTGTTGAAATTGAGGAATTTCCACATTTAGTTGGTCCCAGAACATTTTGTCAGGCCTCTAGAATCATTTTCTCACCCAAATTTTATTGAAATTGAGGAATTGACACCTGTAGTTACAAAACCTGTTATCTGGCCTCTAGCATCATCATCTCACCCGAATTTTGTTGAAATTGAGGAATTTCCACATTTAGTTGGTCCCAGAACATTTTGTCAGGCCTCTAGAATCATTTTCTCACCCGAATTTTATTGAAATTGAGGAATTGACACCTGTAGTTAGTCACAAAACCTGTTATCTGGCCTCTAGCATCATCATCCCACCGGAATTTTGTTAAAATTGAGGAATTTCCACATTTAGCTGGTCCCAGAACATTTTGTCAGGCCTCTAGAATCATTTTCTCACCCGAATTTTGTTGAAATTGAGGAATTTCCACATTTAGTTGGTCCCAGAACATTTTGTCAGGCCTCTAGAATCATTTTCTCACCCGAATTTTATTGAAATTGAGGAATTGACACCTGTTGTTTGTCACAATACCTTCTACAGGCCTCTAGCATCATTTTCTCACCCGCATTTTGTTGAAATTGAGGAATTTCCACATTTAGTTGGTCCCAGAACATTTTGTCAGGCCTCTAGAATCATTTTCTCACTCGAATTTTATTGAAATTGAGGAATTGACACCTGTAGTTACAAAACCTGTTATCTGGCCTCTAGCATCATCATCTCACCGGAATTTTGTTAAAATTGAGGAATTTCCACATTTAGCTGGTCCCAGAACATTTTGTCAGGCCTCTAGAATCATTTTCTCACCCGAATTTTGTTGAAATTGAGGAATTTCCACATTTAGTTGGTCCCAGAACATTTTGTCAGGCCTCTAGAATCATTTTCTCACGCGAATTTTATTGAAATTGAGGAATTGACTCCTGTAGTTTGTCACAAAACCTGTTATCTGGCCTCTAGCATCATCATCTACCCGAATTTTGTTGAAATTGAGGAATTTCCACATTTAGTTGGTCCCAGAACATTTTGTCAGGCCTCTAGAATCATTTTCTCACTCGAATTTTATTGAAATTGAGGAATTGACACCTGTAGTTACAAAACCTGTTATCTGGCCTCTAACATCATCATCTCACCGGAATTTTGTTGAAATTGAGGAATTTCCACATTTAGTTGGTCCCAGAACATTTTGTCAGGCCTCTAGAATCATTTTCTCACCCAAATTTTATTGAAATTGAGGAATTGACACCTGTAGTTAGTCACAAAACCTGTTATCTGGCCTCTAGCATCATCATCTCACCGGAATTTTGTTGAAATTGAGGAATTTCCACATTTAGTTGGTCCCAGAACATTTTGTCAGGCCTCTAGAATCATTTTCTCACCCGAATTTTATTGAAATTGAGGAATTGACACCTGTAGTTAGTCACAAAACCTGTTATCTGGCCTCTAGCATCATCATCCCACCGGAATTTTGTTAAAATTGAGGAATTTCCACATTTAGCTGGTCCCAGAACATTTTGTCAGGCCTCTAGAATCATTTTCTCACCCGAATTTTGTTGAAATTGAGGAATTTCCACATTTAGTTGGTCCCAGAACATTTTGTCAGGCCTCTAGAATCATTTTCTCACCCGAATTTTATTGAAATTGAGGAATTGACACCTGTTGTTTGTCACAAAACCTTCTACAGGCCTCTAGCATCATTTTCTCACCCGAATTTTGTTGAAATTGAGGAATTTCCACATTTAGTTGGTCCCAGAACATTTTGTCAGGCCTCTAGAATCATTTTCTCACTCGAATTTTATTGAAATTGAGGAATTGACACCTGTAGTTACAAAACCTGTTATCTGGCCTCTAGCATCATCATCTCACCGGAATTTTGTTAAAATTGAGGAATTTCCACATTTAGCTGGTCCCAGAACATTTTGTCAGGCCTCTAGAATCATTTTCTCACCCGAATTTTGTTGAAATTGAGGAATTTCCACATTTAGTTGGTCCCAGAACATTTTGTCAGGCCTCTAGAATCATTTTCTCACCCGAATTTTATTGAAATTGAGGAATTGACACCTGTTGTTTGTCACAAAACCTTCTACAGGCCTCTAGCATCATTTTCTCACCCGAATTTTGTTGAAATTGAGGAATTTCCACATTTAGTTGGTCCCAGAACATTTTGTCAGGCCTCTAGAATCATTTTCTCACTCGAATTTTATTGAAATTGAGGAATTGACACCTGTAGTTACAAAACCTGTTATCTGGCCTCTAGCATCATCATCTCACCGGAATTTTGTTAAAATTGAGGAATTTCCACATTTAGCTGGTCCCAGAACATTTTGTCAGGCCTCTAGAATCATTTTCTCACCCGAATTTTGTTGAAATTGAGGAATTTCCACATTTAGTTGGTCCCAGAACATTTTGTCAGGCCTCTAGAATCATTTTCTCACGCGAATTTTATTGAAATTGAGGAATTGACTCCTGTAGTTTGTCACAAAACCTGTTATCTGGCCTCTAGCATCATCATCTACCCGAATTTTGTTGAAATTGAGGAATTTCCACATTTAGTTGGTCCCAGAACATTTTGTCAGGCCTCTAGAATCATTTTCTCACTCGAATTTTATTGAAATTGAGGAATTGACACCTGTAGTTACAAAACCTGTTATCTGGCCTCTAACATCATCATCTCACCGGAATTTTGTTGAAATTGAGGAATTTCCACATTTAGTTGGTCCCAGAACATTTTGTCAGGCCTCTAGAATCATTTTCTCACCCAAATTTTATTGAAATTGAGGAATTGACACCTGTAGTTAGTCACAAAACCTGTTATCTGGCCTCTAACATCATCATCTCACCGGAATTTTGTTGAAATTGAGGAATTTCCACATTTAGTTGGTCCCAGAACATTTTGTCAGGCCTCTAGAATCATTTTCTCACCCGAATTTTATTGAAATTGAGGAATTGACACCTGTAGTTAGTCACGAAACCTGTTATCTGGCCTCTAGCATCATCATCCCACCGGAATTTTGTTAAAATTGAGGAATTTCCACGTTTAGCTGGTCCCAGAACATTTTGTCAGGCCTCTAGAATCATTTTCTCACCCGAATTTTATTGAAATTGAGGAATTGACACCTGTAGTTAGTCACAAAACCTGTTATCTGGCCTCTAGCATCATCATCCCACCGGAATTTTGTTAAAATTGAGGAATTTCCACATTTAGCTGGTCCCAGAACATTTTGTCAGGCCTCTAGAATCATTTTCTCACCCGAATTTTGTTGAAATTGAGGAATTTCCACATTTAGTTGGTCCCAGAACATTTTGTCAGGCCTCTAGAATCATTTTCTCACCCGAATTTTATTGAAATTGAGGAATTGACACCTGTAGTTGGTCACAAAACCTTCTACAGGCCTCTAGCATCATTTTCTCACCCGAATTTTGTTGAAATTGAGGAATTTCCACATTTAGTTGGTCCCAGAACATTTTGTCAGGCCTCTAGAATCATTTTCTCACCCGAATTTTATTGAAATTGAGGAATTGACTCCTGTAGATGGTCACAAACCCTTCTACAGGCCTCTAGCATCATCATCTCACCGGAATTTTGTTAAAATTGAGGAATTTCCACATTTAGTTGGTCCCAGAACATTTTGTCAGGCCTCTAGAATCATTTTCTCACCCGAATTTTATTGAAATTGAGGAATTGACACCTGTAGTTAGTCACAAAACCTTCTACAGGCCTCTAGCATCATTATCTCACCGGAATTTTGTTGAAATTGAGGAATTTCCACATTTAGTTGGTCCCAGAACATTTTGTCAGGCCTCTAGAATCATTTTCTCACCCGAATTTTATTGAAATTGAGGAATTGACTCCTGTAGTTTGTCACAAAACCTGTTATCTGGCCTTTAGCATCATAATCTTAACCAAATTTCACTGAAATTGACTCCTGTAGAAGGTCACAAAACCTTCTACAGGCCTCTAGCATCATTTTCTCACCCGAATTTGATTGAAATTGAGGAATTGACACCTATAGTTGGTCACAACACTTGTTCATAGGACTGTACCATCATTATCTCACCCAAATTGTGTTTAAATTGAGGAATTGGTACCTTTATTTGGTCCCAAAACCTTTTATCAGGCCTCCAGCATCATTTTCTCACCCGAATTTTATTGAAATTGAGGAATTGGCACCTCTAGTTGGTCACAAAACTTGTTATCAGGCCTTTAGCATCGTTTTCTCACCCAAATTTAATTGAACTGTTGAATTGACACTTGTACCTAGTCACAAAAGTTGCTATCGGGCATCTAGCATCCATATTTCACTGAAATCGAAGAATCGACTCCTCTAGCAAAATTTTCTAACCCGAATTTGATTGAAATCGAAGAATTGTCGTCTGGAGTTGGTCACAATACCTTTTAACAGGCATCTAGCATCATTATCTCCCCCGAATTTGATTGAAGTTGAAGGAAAGGCACCTGTAGTTGGTCCCAAAACATGTTATCCGGCCACTAGAGCATCTTAATCATGACTAAATATAACTGAAATTGAAGAGATGGCAACTGTAGTTGGTCCCAAAACCTTTTGTCAGGCCTCTAGCATCATTTTCTCGACCGAAATTGAAGAAATGGTCACAAACTCTTCTCCAGGACTTATGCGTCAGTTTCTCTACCCTGTAGGCATTAAGTCGAAAATTATTAATTTCACCTGGCTCCACACTTAATGAAGAGTGGTGAAGAATGGCCAGTTTTTCCTCGAGTTGAGGTTTGTGTCTATTTCCAGCTCGTAGAATATTGAGGATTTCAATACGCGGATGTTTTATCACATTACAAGTTGTTTTCTCAGACCTGAAAGAAGGGAGATATAAATTTCAACGAAACAAGTTCTTCTGTCAAAATAGACAATTTATAACAATTTTAATGAATTGAGAATGTATTCACATATGCATGCAGTTATTGAAGGCTGTTTTGGCGGATTGAATATGATATCCTCAACTGGTGGTATGAGGTGTAAAATACGAGGCAGCCAATGGAGACTAGTAAGAACAAACATTGCAGAAAAACCAACAAAAAACATACTTTTTCTAGACAATAATGGCTTTCTGATGTCAGGCAACTCATCGTTGGGTGGAAAGATAACTGAATCTATGATTGCTCCACTGCTCAGAGCCTCCTTCCAACTGGTGGTCTCATAGATGATACACCGGTGTTCCATGAAGAAGTTCATTGCAAGCTGTTGCAGGGGAAAAACATTATACGTTTGTGATATAATCAATATCGCCACCACTGTGTCCACAGATAGTAAACCCGCGAGTTTTTGGGCACACGACAGTTTCATCTTGTTCAGTTGGTACTTGTCAGCACACCTCAACAGATCATGAATCATATTAATGTCCGTGTTCTTACTACTGTCCAACTCGCCGCGGTACAGAAATTGAATCATTGCTTCCACCACGTGCGGCTCAAAATCTTCAATCGAAATGATACCGGAAGAGTTTTCGGACAAATCGTGCTCGAACATGGCCGCGAACACGTCAGATTGAGCGGCCAACACTAATTTGTGCACGTCGAACCTCTCTGTGTTAACGAAGATGGTCACATCCACAAATTTGCGCTCTTCGTAGAGCTTCCAAAACTCTGGGAGGGGTTTCCACAGTGACAGGTTTGACAATTCCAGGTTGATGCCGCTAAGATGGTAATTTGATACTATGTTCAAGGTGATGGCAATGTGGAAGCGAGAGAGATTGGAAAGCTCCCAGGCAGTCAGGAACTTTCTACATACATGGGAAGGGTTTGCATCATGGAAATGTGCTGTCCCCCTTCTCTCACTCACGGAGGTTTCGTCAAAGCCAATGCAACGAACGCTAAAGGTAACTTCCATTGGAGGGAGGTTAGTAGTCTTCCGACATATTTCAAGATTAATGTTTTCCGAAAAACCTTCCCACTTCAGACGAGCAGTCCACAGAATGAGATCTTCTTCAACCCTCTTACCAAACGAAGGTGACTCGATATGACGCAAGAAAACACGATTCCAGCCACTTAACATGTTTGGGGTGAGATAACCCCAATCATAATATACCAATATCTCTCCCATTGCGGCTACCTGCAACAATCACAAATATGGATGAGTAGGGGAGATAGATGTACCTAGGGACAGGGGTAATAACTCTTAAAGTAAGTGAGGTATAATTCATTTACTGATGGTGGCAGCCCTGTTTCTCCAGCCATTTTCTTCTAGTGTTGATGATTTGTGGTGGGAAGATATAGCTTTCAAAAAGATGGATTGTTGTTTTCAGCTGTTGAAAGTAAGTTTTTCTCCTCTGATATTTTGTTTTTATATGTAATAAGTATCCCATTTTCATACAATTCAATCATTTGGTTACAAAGCTCAGGAAATAAGCTAATACTTTTTATATAGAAATCAACCAAAAATATAACCTCAAAATTTCCACAACAGTTCAAACAAAATGGCGTGCTGTGATGTACCTAGGGACAGAATTTTTGATGTACCTAGGGACGTCCCTAGGTACATCAATGAATGAACATTTAGGATTTTTTATAGTGAAATATCTGAAAAAATGTCTTGATTCAAATAAATTCAAAATAGAAAAAGATGCAAAACTATATGAAGTGACAGGTGAAGACATCATACTCAAGCTTCCTGGCCCAATTACTGTAGGTGGAACTGAAAGACGAGAAAACCAGTTGACATTCCCAGTGTCATTTGCTGGATTCCTTATGGGATAAGCCTGAACATTTTCCAATCTGCAATGTGGCCTGAGAAGCCATGCCTTAAATCAGATTTTCAGTTTTTTATTTTTTTTGTCATATGATTTTAGATTTTTTTTTTTTTTTGTATTAAAAGAGAATGTTCATAAACTAATTATTCAATAAACTGATTTAAACAAAAATGTGAAAAGAGTAAATCACTGATTCCTTTACACACTGTCCCTAGGTACATCACAGCCAGTCCCTAGGTACATCAAGGTGATGTACCTAGGGACACGGAGCATGGTTTTGAAAAAACTGTTGTGGAATGTAGAATATATAATCAAGAGATTTACAAAAAAAAAAGGTAGATTACTAAGGGTTTAGAGAGATAAATTTCTCGAAAAAAACAAAGTGAAAATCTTTCAGGAAGCCCCAAAAAAATCAAAATCTGAATTTTGTCCCTAGGTACAGCACCCTCCCCTACCTATCATATTTATCTGACAAAGTTGAATATAAACATCACCCAAGCCGCCACTAACACTAAATGAGAGATTTTCCTTGTGCTGGATTGGTTAAAACGCTCCATTTTAATGGCTTTGGAGTACGTAAAACGCTGTAAATTCATACTGGGTTGATTATTCCTTGGATCAAGAGACTCATTCCAATCGATTCAGCGTCCAAAAATTAGTGGAAAATGATACCCCACACGCTTAGGTACCAGAAATCCCTAAAACACACATTCAAAATGGCTAATAGACAGCCATTTTGACCCATAACCTCTTCCAGTGAGTGCCAATCGTTGTGGGACTCTTTTCATTGGTTTCAGCGTCCAGAATTTAGTGGAAAATGATATCCCACACACCTAGATTGGAGAAAATCTCGAAAAACCATTTTTCAAAAAACAGATTTTGGCCTCTATCCTGCCCAAATTTGGTTCGATCGGGCTGAAAAGTTTCGAGGACCGTCCTAGGCCGGGAACAGACCCCTGACCCAAATTTCAGATTTTTAGAAAATTTTCTACTTCGTGCGCGGACGGCGGACGAACATTTTGGTTTTTTGATCTCGACACCTTAAAACTCCCAGAAAAAATCTGGAATTTGGGTCAGGGGTCTGTTCCCGGCCTAGGACGGTCCTCAAAAGTTTTCAGTCCAATCGGACCAAATTTGGGCGGGGTAGGGGCCAAAATGTGTTTTTTGAAAAATGGATTTTCGAGATTTCTGGTACCAAGGCGTGTGGGCTATCATTTTCAACTAATTTTTGGACGCTGAATCGATTGGAATGAGTCCCAGAACGATTGGTACCCACTGGAAGAAGTTATGGGTCGAATTGGGTATATATTACCCATTTTGAGTATGCGTTATCGGGATTTCGGGTACCAAGGTGTGAAGGGTATAATTTTCCTCTAAATTTTGGACCCTGAATCGATTGGAATGGGTCCGGGACCCACCACACCCTCTTTTTTCCATATATTCCCCATGTTGAAGAAATGAGTCTCCATGCGCCTGGTCCAAGGAATAACCAACCCGTGTGAAAGAATTTGTTGCGTTTCATGGTGTCTAGATCAAAAATCAAATTCCTCACTCATTTCTTCAACATGGGGAATATATGGAAAAAAGAGGGTGTGGCGGGTCCCGGACCCATCCCAATCGAATAAGGCTCCAAAATTTAGTAGAAAATGATACCTCACACGCCTAGGTACCAGAAATCACGAACACACATTCGAAATAGGTAGATTGATACCAATTTTGACTCATATAACCTCATCCAGAGGGTGCCAATCGTTCTGGGACCCATTTCATTGGATTCAGCGTCCAAAATTTAGTGCAAAATGATACCCCACTCGCCTAGATCAACCAAAATCTCGAAAATCCATTTTTCAAAAAACACACTTTGACCCCTACCCCGCCCAAATTTGGTCCGATCGGGCTGAAAAGTTTCGAGGACCGTCCACTGGACCCGCTGGAAGAATGGGGGTCAAAATGGGTATGTATTTGTGTAGGTGTTTTCAAGATTTCTGGTACCTAGGCGTGTGGGGTATCATTTTCCACTAAATTTTGGACGCTGAATCGATTGGAATGGGTCCTGGACACTCCACACTCACTGATTTGTCCATAATCTCCCTCTAAGGAATCATTAACCAATGTTGAAGAAGTGACAGCGTGTTTTCATACATTGTTGGTATGGAAAGTGCATGGCAACACCTTAAGCCATTTGAACCGCTGGACGAAAACAACAGCAGAACATGATACTTTCGAGCGGCAAGGACATAACATGGTCTTTCTGCAGGCAGAATCATCCAAAATAATCTGTCCTAAACGGAACAAATAACTTTCTGGTTGAGGCATTGGGAAAGCATCAAACCAATGGAGAACGTGCCGGCCAAGAAAGTCATTTGAAAGTGTCATTTTTCTACCAATGACGACCACCTGGTCTGGTGAAAACGCGTCATTTTAGCCGAGCTACGACAGTCACTCTGTGACGTTACATAGATCACTTACGCCCCTAACATGCTGGGCCCGTAAAGAACCTGCATCGACAACTTACCATCATTCAAATCCACCTAATCTGACATGTTCAGAATGTGGTGACATCATTCGTAGGAAGATCGAAGATCGCAAAAGGAAAAGAAACGTTGGAAAGGGGGGGGGGGGTGTAAACAAATTATAACAACATTATGCTTACCAAAATTGCGTGCTTATAGGATCGAAAGAGCAAGATCCGTTCCTGCTAGGTGGTAAATTTGTGGGAGATTCGAATAAAACAACAGGTAAATCCCAAAAATAGGGACCGTTGTCACTGATAACTGCAAGTCCACTACCACAGGCTTATCATAACGCCATTCAGATTCAGGAAATGAAGGAGGAATGTTTTCCTTCTATTTCTATGTTGGGATGGGTATCGATGTTCCAATGTTTTCAAATCATCGATGTTTTTCCCCAAACATCGACGTATTTTTCATCGACGTTTGCTCTTCGATGTTTCTTTGAACATCGATGTTTCTTCTCAGGAATTTTATGAATTTTTTTTTAATAGTACGTAGTTGCTCATTATTTGTACACAAAATAGTAATAATATTGTTGTAATATACAGACGGCGGACGGACATTTTGGTTTTTTGATCTAGACACCTTAAAACGCCCAGAAAAAAATTTTGAGCCAAAGCGGAGAGGCTGACCTTTTGCATGAAAACAGGTTGTTTATTGAAGGAATAACCCTTGGGAGTAGGAAATTTTCTATAAAACTGAAATTTGGGTCAGGGGTCCATTACCGACTTTAGTTGGTCCTCCAAACTCTTCAGCCCGGTCGGACCGAATTTGGGCGGGGAAGGGGTCAAAATGTGTTTTTTTGAAAAATGGATTTTTCGAGATTTTGGGCGATTTAGGCAAGTGGGGTATCATTTTCCACTAAATCATGGACGCTAAATCCAATGTAGTGGTTCCCAGAACAATAACTTCTCCCACTGGGTGAACCCCAGTGGGAATATGTGTGTTTGAATATGTGTTTTCGGGATTTCTGATACCTAGGCGTGTGGGGTATCATTTTCCTCTAAATTTTGGACCCTGAATCGATTGGAATGGGTCCAGGACCCGCCACACAAACTGTTTCCCCCATTTTCCCTATGTTGAAGAAATGAGTCTCCTGCTGTTACGAGGAATAACCAACCCTTGTGAAAGAATTTGCGTTATTTCTTGTATGTACTCTATGGTATCGATTATTTTTATTCGATATATGAGTAGTATCGAATATCCGAATTAAGTACTGGTATCGATACTTTGAATGTATCGTATGTCCCTAGTTATGGGCCATTCTTTGCGGGAGCTCGATATATCTAACCCGTTGCTAATCGATATAATTTCAACACAAAACGTCATCCCCGCCTTCCACTCGTAACCAACTGACGCTTTTCTGTTGTTTGTATTGTCAGTGTCAAATATTATAATATATATCCCCCCCCCCCCTAAATTCGTGTTTAAGTAATAAATGATGTCATAGAAGAGAGAAAGTGCGTAATGTCGATTTCTTTTTACGTCACATTTCATAGCTACCAAATATATCGATTCTTTTACATAATATATCGATTTTTGTAGGGATGAAGTATTCCCAGGATTTACCAAGAAATGGAAAGATTCGGACTTTTAGTTACTTATGTACTAGTTCTATGAAAATTTTCCATAGTTAGGAGCTCAGGGACAACAACTTAGAGTATGAACAACCACGAACTTCAGATCTGCTATCTCCGTTATCACTATTTATTTCCTGTCTTCCAATCCAAACATAATCATCGAGTCGTGGGATAGATTGAAGTTATATGGAAATTATTCGGTTTTGAACATTTTAGTGTGTCAATGTCGCTTTTTCCGATGATTCTGAGTTACCGCGCGAGTGTTTCCCGTGTCACCTGTAGGTGACGATGGAGGCGGCATCACCCAGCGCTGTGGTTTTGCAGTGCGACCTCTGCTTGAAGGTGTTCGTGTCCCGCTTGATCCTTGCCAGGCATGTCAAGAGGTACCATTCGGTGGTCCTTTTGAGCTGCTACTACTGCGAGTTCCGAACCAAGTACAAAGGTAATTTGATCAAACACGTCAAAAAACACCTCGAGGGGAAGGAGCGAAGTTGGCGCGGGTCGACGTCCTTGTACACTTGCACATTATGTGAAGTCTTTCGAAGCGGGAATAGGAACGAAGTGGTCGACCATTACGTGGCTGCTCACGAGGTGTCCATCCAGCCTGTGTTCTTCGAGTGCGGGGACTGGAGCGAGTTCCTCGCCTGGAAGTCCCAAGTTGAGACCCAGGATCTCATCAAGTTCACCAAAACTCGGGGTTCCAAGAAGACTGCTCAGGCGATCATGTGCCAGTTCTACTGTTTCAGGAACGGGTTCTACAGGAAACAAGGGACCGGGCGGAGGAGAACGAAACTCCTTGGGTCGAATCGGCTCAACAGCGTATGTCCGTCGCTCATCAAAACCGTTCAGAACCTCAGCACTGGTTCCGTCCACGTCACTTACATCTCGTCGCACGTCGGCCACGTCGCCGAACCGAGCCGAATGTCGTTGAACGAACGGGAGAGAAAAGAATTGGCTTCCAAGATCGCGATGAACGTTCCTTTTGACAAAATCCTCGACAACATCCGCGACGACGCCGTCGCCTCCGACCAAATCACGCGGGTGCATCTGACGACGAGAAAAGACCTGTGGAACATCGAAAGGAGCGTCCGGAGGCGATCGACCAAACCCGACTGCGCTAGTCTTCTGGACTTATCCCAAGTGGAGGGATCCGAGTGGGTCGTCCAGCCCGGGGACGTCGTCAGCGTCGACTGTGACGTTCAGGGTGCCGCTGACGACGGCGTCAGCGATCCAATCCGTGACTTGGAGAGCGAGAAGAGAGACCTTGAAACTCACTTTCGGAGGTTACTCGAGCAGGTGACGAGCGTGTCCGACGTCCGCGTCGTCCGTGACCTCCTTGAGCCGGCCTGGAACCTACTCAAAGCCGACTCGAAGACATAACGAACTCTTCCCGCGGGTTCCCTCTGTGAACTATTCATAGCCTTATGTGATATGCTTCGACCACTTAACTGTTAACTGTATATATTTTTCAATTCTGGGCTCTGCTGGGTCCGATCAGTATAAGCTGATAAGCCAGTCTGGGAGATAGTATGCGTTGGAGACCTTGGGGTGGCTGCTGTTGAGTGCTGGTTCCAAGGCCAAGTTCTCCAGCTGTGTCCAATCAGTTGTCCAGGCCAAACTTGAACTCCAAAGGTTCGACTCGTGATCCCAGAGGTCTTTTAGGGTATTGAAGCACTCACTTCACCTTTCCTCCATTAATGGTTTCATTGATTTCCTGGGCAGTCGGAGAGTGCAGCTTCCTCAATAAGCCGGTCAGGGGGATAGTATGCGTTGGAGACCTTGGAGTGGCTGCTGTTGAGTGCAGGTTCCAAAGGCTGATTTCTCCAGCTGGTTTTGTTGGGTCCGATCAGTATAAGCTGATAAACAGGTCTGGGAGATAGTATGCGTTGGAGACCTTGGGGTGGCTGCTGTTGAGTGCAGGTTCCACAGGCCAAGTTCTCCAGCTGTGTCCAATCAGTTGTCCAGGCCAAACTTGAACTCCAAAGGTTCGACTCGTGATCCCAGATGTCTTTTAGGGTATTGAAGCACTCACTTCACCTTTCCTCCATTAATGGTTTCATTGATTTCCTGGGCAGTCGGAGAGTGCAGCTTCCTCAATAAGCCGGTCAGGGGGATAGTATGCGTTGGAGACCTTGGGGTGGTTGATGTTGAGTGCAGGTTCCAAAGGCTGAGTTCTCCAGCCGATTCTGTTGGGTCCAATCAGTATAAGCTGATAAGCCAGTCTGGGAGATAGTATGCGTTGGAGACCTTGGGGTGGCTGCTGTTGAGTGCTGGTTCCAAAGGCCAAGTTCTCCAGCTGTGTCCAATCAGTTGTCCAGGCCAAACTTGAACTCCAAAGGTTCGACTCGTGATCCCAGAGGTCTTTTAGGGTATTGAAGCACTCACTTCACCTTTCCTCCATTAATGGTTTCATTGATTTCCTGGGCAGTCGGAGAGTACAGCTTCCTCAATAAGTTGGTTAGGGGGATAGTATGCGTTTGAGACCTTGGGGTGGCTGCTGTTGAGTGCAGGTTCCAAAGGCCGAGTTCTCCAGCTGGTTTTGTTGGGTCCGATCAGTATAAGCTGATAAACAGGTCTGGGAGATAGTATGCGTTGGAGACCTTGGGGTGGCTGCTGTTGAGTGCAGGTTCCACAGGCCAAGTTCTCCAGCTGTGTCCAATCAGTTGTCCAGGCCAAACTTGAACTCCAAAGGTTCGACTCGTGATCCCAGATGTCTTTTAGGGTATTGAAGCACTTACTTCACCTTTCCTACATTGAATGGTTTCATTGATTTCCTCGTCGTTCTTCCTGGGCCCACCCCTCATCCAATCGTGTCATTTCTGGCGTCCCCGGAATTGTTCCAAACTCCTGGAGGGGGTTGGAGGGAGCACATTTTTCCGTTCGGTTGTGATACAGGCTTCAGTTGGTTCTTGATTTATCCAATCATGCGATGGGCTGTGTTTTCCCGATTGCTGACTCTGCAGACACGTGGAGGTGTCGAGAGTGATTTGTTCTGAAGATGTTGCAAATATATCAGCGCTCGTCTTACACCTACCCTTGGGAATGAGCAACTTTTATTTTATTTCCATGTATGTACCTAATTATTATCTTGATAATACTCGTAAAGATCAATTGCAATTTCATATACGAGTTATTTTATGTATTTGCCCCATATATTATGGTTCTACTTGTATAAATAGTACTTTTTTCAAAATAATTGTTATTTTCTGAGGATTTTTTCATGTTGTTCAATTACCTCTATTCTCATTCTACTGGGAAAAATTGAAAATCAATGTGTCCTTATAGGAGAAAAATGTCACCTTTTTTATCATTTACAATTATATTCGCATTACCTGCATATTGTCTTTCACTGTTCATCCACTATCGCCTGAAATACTTTGAGGATGGTCGCAGTTATTACCCAGCTTCGATATCTTGTACAAATATTGCTTGTGTAGGAGTCTCTAGTGGCTAATAAAATTGTGTTTTTGAGATTTTTGGCCTGAGTATTCGCTCAAAATCTATCTGCGTCCTGGTGAAGCTTTGGTGCGTTTTCTTAGTATGCTCGTAACTACAGGAACCAAGATTAAAAGGGAAGTACCTATCAGTCCCCTAGCCCTAGAATTTCGGTTTTACTTACCCCCTTTTTGCATTCGGTTGGTGACAAAATAGCACTTGCTAAACGTTGCCCACTTTTTCCAAGAGTTTGTCGGAGAAATTAAGAAAACATTATGGACCAAGTAAAAATTTAATTTTTCTTAATATATTATTATGATTAAAAAGTAATGCGTGATAAATGTAATAACTTCCTTCAAATCTCAAAAGAATATATTATCACTTTGGCTGTGTGTCATGTCATTTAGTACAAAAAGTAATGTATAATGTATAATTTCCATCTTACCAAAATAATAATAAAAATAATTACCTGGACAGAATATTATTCTAATTATAAACGTAGGGGTATCAATATCCACTAAACTTTGGACGCTGAATTCAATGAAATGGGTCCGGGAACGATTGGTGCCCCCTGGATGAGGTTATGAGTCAAAATTGGTATATATCCACTTATTTTGAATGTTTTTTCGAGATTTCTGGAACCTGGGCGTGTAGGGTATCATTTTACACCAAATTTTGAACCCTGAATCGTTTTGGAATGGGTCCGGCACCCTGTAGCATGCAGGTTACCAGTCTCCAATCAATCACATTTTAGTTGGTTATTCTATGAATATTCAACCTGTCTTCGTGCAAAAAGTCCATCTCTCTTGATTCGGCCCACAATTTTTTCTGGGCGTTTCAAAGTGTCTAGATAAAAAAACGCTGCAAACTTACACACGTGTTGGTTGTCCCTTGGACCAAGCGCGTGGAGACTCATTTCTTCAACATGGGGAAAACAGAGGGAGTGACGGGTCCTGGACCCATTCCAACCGATTAAGGGTTCAAAATTTGGTGGAAAATGATACCCTACACGCCTAAGTACCAGAAATCTCGAAAAAACATTCAAAATAAGTGGATATATACCAATTTTGACTCATAACCTCATCCAGAGGGCACCAATCGTTCCCGGACCCATTTCATTGAATTCAGCGTCCAAAATTTAGTGGAAAATGATACCCTAGATCGCCAAAAGTCTCGAAAATAGATTTTTCGAAATACACATTTTGACCCCTACCACGCCCAAATTTGGTCCGATCGGGCTGAAAAGTTTTGAGGACCAACTAGAGCAGGGAACGGATCCCTGACCCAAATTTCAAATTTATAGAACATTTTCTACTATCAAAGTCGGCGTGGACGGCGGACGGTCTTTGACTTTTGGTTGGTTGTTCTCTTCATCTTTGCTGTCTTCTTCTGGTGAGAAAGCTGGATTTAAGTCGTCCAAAGGATCAAATAACTCATCATTGGAATTGTTTTCACTCATGTCCTCCAGCACACGCCGGATTTCATCAGAATCCTTATATGCTTTCTTTTGTCCACTCATTCCTGAAATAAATTTACAATTATTAATAAATAGACAGGTTTTATATTGTTACTTTTATATTTTCGGTTTTTATTCGAGTTATTATTTTCTGAAATCAAATTAGGCAGAACAATGTAGGGCATTGCCTTCCTGGTGTCATTTCTGAACTGAATTAGGGGTATGTAATACCATTGAGCAAACTCAGTATAGCGTGCAATGGAGTTGTGGTGTCAAAATACTACGCTTTACCCACATTATTGCATTCGGGTGTCATTTTGACACAGGAGGTTAGTATTTACCTGATCATAATGAACGACGGGCTCCAAGTTGGCCAGCTAGCAGATCACTCGTGGAAGAAAATTAAAAAAGAAAAAAGTGTTCTCACATGAAAATCATTGAGAGGATAGTCCAGTGGAAGTACACCTGGAAAGAGGCCCTCCACTACCAAGGAGAGGGAGGGCACTGCAGAAAGTGAGGAATGGTGTCATTTTGACCCACCAAATCCATTCTAGGGCTAGAAAGCAATGTCCGTGCTAAGCGGACGAGTCGGTCACCAATTATTCCTATATGCAATCTGCAGATTCTTCCACAATTTTTATTATTCCTTGGAGCAAGATTATGCGGAAAACGGAGTGTGGAGTAACTGGACTGATTCAAATTGGTTCAGTGGCGAACATTTACTTGAAAATGATGACCCACGCTCCTAAATACCCAAAAACTCACATTTGAAATGGGTATGGGTATCCATATTGACCTCGACTAACCTACAGTTGGTGTCAATCGGTCCGGAACCTACCTAAATGGATTCAGCGACCAAAATTTAGTGGAAAATGATACCCCACACGCCTAGATACCCAAAAATCTACCGAAAAACACAACACCCCAAATTTCGTCGGATGCCCAATTGGGCTGAAAGGTTTCGGGGGAGTAACTAAAGCTGGAAAATGGCCAACAAGTTGCTCTTTGTACCTTCAGTAGTCAGAACCCTCATCAATCAAGTTCTCTCCCTAATAACTTCATTTGCTACTTTTGTCCAAGTACCAATACTACAAACAGAAGGTACCTTCATCCCGTCTTAAATATCATTACCCTTCATTGGTAATCATGAGACAAATCAGGTACCGTGTGTGCACACCCCAACTGTTTTTCGTCTAATTTAAAAATAATTAAACAAATTTGGCTTTGCTAGTGCCTCAAAACCTCAAGGAATTGAACAGATTTGATCAAATAAAATATTCTAAGGCTTGAAAGGTAAAGGATTTGTATAAAAAACATAAAACACACTTTAGATACCCTTTATTGAGAAAACTTGAAGCTGCTCCTATTTTAAATGCCATAAGAGCAATCTGAAGCTTCATCTGCTCCCTTCAATCAAGAATATCAAGGTTAAAATATCCTACGCCAATCCTCATTCGAGGGACAAACCGCTGCATTTTGCGCACATTGTAGCTTATCAGCAGTGAAAAAGGGTGTTTTGGATATTATGAACCTACATCACTGCTGGCAATTACAATTATTTTATTTAAAATCAAATTTGAGAAAATTCCATGACATCAGCTCTCAGCGTTTCTTTTCCCGCTCCGGTTGAGATAATCCAAATGAGGTCCATCTTGATTTGTGAATTATCATTATCATTGGTTTCAAAAGCACCTGTGGCTGCGCTTTGGTCAGTATTTTATCTGAAGTGTATCTTTGTTGCTTCTTGTTTACTACGGTTCGTCTACAAACAAAACCAAGGGGAGGAAACTTAAATTTGTGGACAGTCGTCCGCTAGAGCGCAGCACCTTGGAAGACAAGCACTGCTGTTGTAGTTCTTCTTCTCAACCATCTCAAATGTGGCCCTCATTTCACTTTTCCATTTCACGATTCGTTCTCAAAAAATTGATTTTCGGCGATCTAGGCGTATGGGGCATCATTTTCCTCTAAATTTTGGACGCTGAATCAAATGAAATGGGTCCGGGAACGATTGGCGCCCTCTAGATGAGGTTATGGGTCAAAATGGGTGCCTATCTACCCATTTCGAATGAGTATTTTCGAGATTTTTGGTACCTATGCGTGTGGGGTATCATTTTTCACTAAATTTTGGACTCTAAATCCAATGAGACGGGTTCTGGAACGATTTGCGCCCACTGAATATAATTATGAAAGGGGTAACGAAAGGGGTCCCTCAATCGTTGCGGGACCCGTCTCACTATATTCAGCATTCAAAATTTAGTTAAAAATGATACCCCACACGCCTAGATCACCGAAAATCTCAAATCCATTTCTCAAAATACACATTTTGACCAACCAAAACAAGAATTGACCAATTTCAGACCCGTTAGTACACCCCATTGATGAAACTGGTTTAAAATATCTCCATGAATATGCGCCAACATTGTTTTCTGATCAAAAAATACTCAATTTGATCGACAAGTAACCGTAACTTTAGTCCTAAATAACCAAGTCATCCGTTCAGAAGTCAAAATTGACCGGTCAATTTTCATCCCTCGCAAACTGCGAGTTTTTGAACAGAGGAACTCATAATAAAAATGATTAAAATAAACCAGTGTATTTTAATAGTTTAAATAAATACAGTCATTGGAATGTTGTGAGACATATCACTATCACTAGATAGCTAGTTTTTGTTAAGATAAAATATTGTGCAAATCAAAAAGTCATGTTCTCTTTTAAATATTACCAATAAATATCATAGGCGCAAAAAGTTTCCTCAATTTTATTTTTTTAAATATTCTCATTCCCTTTTTAAATTAATGAACTTTTTCAGGCTATCTACAATAATTTAAGATATCACTAGCGATTAGTAGGTAAATACTAAAATCACAAAATTGTTGCTCGGTTATACCTATAATTACACGTCTATGTACAGACAAAAATCAACAGTCGCATATTTCAAGGAACCAATAACGCATTTTCATATAATATGTCATAATTTAGGTATGTTTTCATTATTCATAATAAATGTATATTCTGTACTGCAGTTTTGTTTACAAAATTTAGAGACTCTTGAGTGCAGTGTAGACCCTTGTGGGATAGTAATCTGAGAGAGAAGTGCATCTCTAAGACGAAGCTGAGCGGACAATGTCCAAAGAGCACGCTTCGAGTTTAAAAAAAAAAAAAAAAAAAAATTTCGTTTAAAATTCTCTACTGAAAAAATGCGAAAATTTGGATTTTTTTTTGTTCTACACCGTAATTGGTCAATAAGGAATCGTTCGAAAAACATTTGACGAAACGACAATTTGTGTTATACGTTAGTCTTGATTAAAATATCGTCTACAATTGGCACAAGATGAGACTGGCGAGTCAATTTATGGCTAATGAAGGGGAATGAGTGGGGAGGGGGGGTCTAATGAGAAATTACTGGCCAGGTGGTGAGGGGGACTAGGAGTGGGACTTTGTCCTCACATGAATCAACAGGTTAGGAGAGATGACATAAGTCAGGCATCACATGGAGTATGGAGTACGTAGACAATTTTCATAGGTCGAAAGAAGGATATGGAGTAGAAGAGTCAGCAATACAGTGTCCCTTGAGTGGGTGGCAGGGCACAGGGGAATTGATGGGCTTGCCAGGAGGGGCTCCAAAACACCCTTGTGGGCCCAGAGCCAGCTGTAGGGGTGGCAGGGCATTGAGGGTAACGAAAAAGCTGATGGGCTTGCCAGGAGCTCCAACACACCCTTGTGGGCCCAGAGCCAGCTGTAGGGGTGACAGGGCATTGAGGGTAACGAAAAAGCTGATGAGCTTGCCAGGAGGGGCTCCAACACGCCCTTGTGGGCCCAGAGCCGGCTGTAGGGGTGGCAGGGCATTGAGGGTAACGAAAAAGCTGATGGGCTTGCCAGGAGCTCCAAAACACCCTTGTGGGCCCAGAGCCGGCTGTAGGGGTGACAGGGCATTGAGGGTAACGAAAAAGCTGATGAGCTTGCCAGGAGGGGCTCCAACACACCCTTGTGGGCCCAGAGCCGGCTGTAGGGGTGACAGGGCATTGAGGGTAACGAAAAAAGCTGATAAGCTTGCCAGGAGGAGCTCCAAAACACCCTTGTGGCCCAGAGCCAGCTGTAGGGGTGGCAGGGCATTGAGGGTAACAAAAAGCTGATGGCTTGCCAGGAAGGGCTCCAAAACACCCTTGTGGGCCCAGAGCCAGCTGTAGGGGTGACAGGGCATTGAGGGTAACGAAAAAGCTGATGAGCTTGCCAGGAGGAGCTCCAACATACTCTTGTGGGCCCAGAGCCAGCTGTGGGTCTGCCAAAAGCTCCTTCAGAGCTGCCATCAAGGAGTGGACGTACAAGAAACACACAGACAGGTAGTGGAATATTGAGGGGCATGTCCATGGCTTTTGGTGGCAAAAGCCCATCCATTCACTCACCAAGGACCTACTCAGACTTGAACGCAGCGACCTAAAAGCGATTGTTGGCTTACTAACCGGCTTCGCTCCACAGCGTTTTCATCTGAACCGCATAGGGGTGACAAAGTCAACAACTCTGCAGATTCTGTGAGGAAGCGGACAAAACAACAGACTGCCCAGCACTCACATCCCAGAGATGTGAGACCAATCAGAACCATACCCTGCAAAAAGTTAGCCCACTACCTAACAACCCTCATCAGGGGACTAGGGCTGTTTATGGACTAAAAGAACGTGACAGCTAAGAGAAGCACAACAAGCCACCAGGATTCCACCATTGAGGCCCTCTATAACCCCTCCTTCAAGTGTCTGTTACCATCTACCATCTAGAAGAGAAGAATCAGATAATGCTCCAGGACGACCAAGCATTGGATGGTAGAATGGGCAGTACACAGACACGTGAGGTTCATTATGCTGTTGCAGACACCTGTTGCTATTCTGTCAGAAGAGGAAGTGGCTTGATATTTTTTAAAAATCCAAAATGGGGACATTTATTCGTTTTTTGGCCATTTAGGCGATTCTGAGGAGGAGGGTGAACGTTAGTATTCCTTCTAGATGCTTTTTTTTTGTCCTTTGGCCTCTAACGAAGGGCGTGGGGCAGTTGATGCACCTAGGCACTGCGACCTACAGGGTGTCCATGCTTACAGAAGGGAAGTCGGATGGGCTCTGAAAGCACTTGCTGACTTCCTCACTCATAGGCGAGAGGACGCCGGCAGGGGATGTTTATCATCCATCCGACATCCTCTCGCCCAAAGGTGAGATTTGGTCAATTTGCAGGTCCTACCAAGGCAGACACGCGGGTGTTAAGCTCCGGACAACCATATTCGGATACATACTACCAATACTGAGCTGGCCTGACGTCGAGTTAACGTCGGAAAGGGGGGGGGGGCTGGATTTGAACCAGCAGCCTCGAAACTTCGACCTGATATACCTGCGCAAGACTGTTCCTGAGGCCATGTGGCCCATTAGTCTATCCTCGTCTTCATTTATGCGCCAGATCATCTGGGAGCCCTGCTCAATGGCTCTATGGCTTCCCGTATATCAGGCACCCACCATACTATGAGCTATAGGGTGGGGTGGCTGTGGAGTTGCTGGGCCTTAGCGCCAAAACTTCGTCCAGAGAATTCTCGAGCCCCGAGATTAACGCTTCAACGACCTGGCCACCCAGGCCCTCTTCTAGAAGCGTACCACCACGCTATTCTGTGCTGCAGGCACCCTCCAGACTGTTCCGGTCCTGTAGGAAATTGTTGGACCCTCTGAGACCGCTATGAGAATAAATTTCGACTATTCGCTCTAGTATCAGACTGTTGGTCGCGCGGAGTAAGTCCCACAATGAATAAGCCCATTTCTGGTTGGCAGCTTTGAAGGTTAGCTCTTGTAAGGGGTAAAAATGGAGTAGCAGACTACATCAACGTTGTTTGCAAGGCGGGCCAGACAGGATAGTGTGACGTCATAGTATGTCTCCTCTGACACAGGCACACCCAAGACAAAATGACGCTGATTAACTACACCCCAGGCCAGTACTCCAGATCTCACGTCGCAGTAACTAAGTCATTTTTGAAGAGGAAGAAGGGTGAGGGGGGACTAAAAAGCGTTCTGGCTCTCAATCAGGATCCTAATAACAGGCTGGCGATATTCACTTTCGTCTAAAACCAGCCTTTTCTCTCTAAACGAATACCTAAACGTGAACAAAGCCCTTCAACCCACTGAACCCAACGCTAATACTTGGCCTCAGATGCCAACTGACGCTTGACAAGGCGTTCAAAACTCACAATTTCGAATAACTAATCACAAAATGTCTTCTACAATACAAAAAATCCAACTAGTTTCTGTCGGCAAATTGGCCACAGATCTGTAAGCTGTTCAATTTGATGTCGGCTTTAGCCACTACGTTCAGCGAAAATTTCAAATTACACGGTATCAGTATCTATTTACAAATTGTAAGGCTTCGTTTATTAGCTCATTTGAACAAACACCGTCGGTTGAGCGGTAGAAATCGTTCACGGCGCCGCAGAACTTACTAGTCGAATATTACAGCCTTGAGTTATTCTTTAACAGTGAAATGCAATGTGATCTATAAGATGATATACATTTACAAGAAAGGATACATTACGTCAACAAGAGTACCGC